>OY986044.1:15921298-17121298 GCA_963920215.1 Nineta flava
CCATTAAATTTCAACCCCCATTTAAACACTGGGTAAGGTTTTCCACTCGGTATTTGAATTGGGTGTCAGGTCGGGACTCAGTAGCCCGAGTAGGGGTGCTGGCACGATTTCTATTCGTCTCAACGCCGCCAGTCCCCGTAAGGTCAAAAACATCCTGAACGGCAGACCTGTTCAAATCACCTACGCTAGTATTTACCCAAGCATCCGTTGTCGTATCGGTCAATTTACCCAAAAGTGTTGTCACCTCAATTATTTTACCCGACAAGTCCACCGGAACAGTCAATTCGGCCTAGCCTACCCAAAACATGTATGAGCTTCGTTTCAAGTGATCTGTAAAGGGAATCCCCTTTAACTCCAGAAAAATTTTTCACGGCAAGCGATAACTCCTGTAATTTTTTTCCACATTCATTCCATTCTTGACTCATAACTAAAGTTCCCAAAAAAGAAGAGCTAGCATTATGTCCAGTAACCTTCTCAACCCTTAACAATTCTCTAAAACACTTTCTCATAGCGTCGACATTGTCCAAATCCTTTACTCCCCTAATGGCTAACTCATACGGAATTTCATCCTTCGCTAGTCGATTGACCTCCATTATAAAAATTGTAGAAAAGCAAAATTCTAACAAAATATGTAACACATTCAGTATCCTAAACCGCGTTTATCAAATAATCAATATACCCAACAATGCAATTTCGTTTAATAATTAAAATGGCCCTATTAGGTATTGAATAGGCCCCAGTAGTTATTGAATAGGGCGCCATTTGTGTACCGTACTAGTCAATACTGTCTTCGGATTGCGGGGTTGGGTTCAAAATTTTTGGTTAAGCGCCACCAGTTCATTTTGTTACAGGAAAAAAACTGGGAAACCTAAAGTACTCATCCACTTTTCGGTGTTGGTTAATGGTTTTTACTTTTAAACACAAAAAATTATTTAGTTAGGACTATTTATTACTATTTATTTAGTATTTAGTACTCTTTAGAATCAACTAATTTTATAAAACAACTACTTTATGATAGAAAAATTTAATAAAAAAAATTCAAAATTAAGTTCAGAAACAATTAAACTACAATAAAAAATTTGAATACAAAAAAATGAAAATGAAATTCAGAAAACAAGTAATTTATAATAAAAAGTGAATATAATAAAATGAAATTCAGAAAACAAATAATTTATTTAAAAAAATTTGAATACCAAAAAAAATGAAATTCTGAAAACAACTAATGTAAAAAACTAATACTGACATAAAAATTCGAATTTTTATTTTCAAAAAATTGATATCTAAATTTGATATCCCAAAGAAACATTTGTTTCAAATTCGACCACTTAAAAGATTTGTAACTATATATATTTAACGAAAGTTAAAAATTTGTAACTATTTTATGTATAGTGTCTAATACAGTTCTTAAATATAACACCTTTGTGTATAACACTTTTTGAATTAATTTGTTGAACAAGTTTATTCATATAATGGGAAGTCTGTCTATTAAAAAATTTTATTTTTATTGTTCAAAGAAGCTGTGATATATTTTATATATGGTTGTTTACCTAGGATTTTTACTCACACCAAGATGGCCGCCTTACATGCATGGAGATCAATAATATATCTTCCACAAAATCATAAAGATTTCTTCAACAAAAATCGCCAGCAACTCGATACACTTATTTTTCTATTATTCTTATTTGCTGAAAATCAGCTGCACCCACAAGCGAGTAACAAGAAGATCCAAAATTATACTTTTTTTCAGAAACTCCAGCCCAAAATTTTTCCAAATTACTATACTCGATGCAGCTCACCACTTTCACTTATCTTTTAATTTTTCTTTTTACGCTAACACTCTATTTTAAATTGTTATATTTTTACTTTACTCAAAATTATTCTAATCCTCGGTCTTCAACCATACATCCGTCTCTCCCCGAAATCCGCTCCCAAAAAACCAACTGTTTTTTTTTCATCACCTAGCTTCCTACCATCTTCCCACTTTTTATCTCGTCATATCCATTCAGAATTCTCAAATCATCTCCTATCTCTATCAAAAAATTTTGTTTTCTGCTACTCAAAAGTAACTAAAAATTTGTTGTTGTTGTGAATCATTTCTGTGTTGTTTATTTTATGTAATCACAGATATGATTCCAAGTTAACTTTTTATTAAATAAAAATTTTAATTTTAAATCTTTCTTTCTGTTTTTTATATATTCTATTTTCAGCAAAAAAGTCAAATTAAAAAACTTTACGTGAGGTAAAATTTCAAAAAAAATTAGATCATAAAAACCATTAACATTAACCCCAGTTGAACTCTCTTTCAAAACCCGTAGTGAGTACAACCCAAAATTTTAAATTTTCAGGGTGATAACCAAACGAACGAGCATTGGGTGAAAAGTGACAAAAAAACAAAACGTTACAACCGTATGAAAAACAAAACGTTACAATATATATATATATATATATATATATATGTCTTAATATAAATATGAAATATGTTCATTATGTAATTTATAGGAATTAGAATCTTTGGAACATTTTATAATAAGATGTCCTGTTTTTTATCAAATTAGAAACGTTTTTCTAATTCGTCATGTTACTGTGGGCACCGAAAATAATTTACCCGAACAGCTCACCTGTGACAGCATACACAAACAGTACGCAATATACAACTACATTACAGAATCGCTAAAATTAAGAAGTTTTTGTGTGAATGAGTAAACAACTGAACATTAGTTGAAACCACAAAATTCGACACTGTGTTTTATTGAAAATTTTTAATTCGTAATGTTTTGGTAATGGTTTTGTTTTTGGTTCAGTTATACAAAAATATTTACATAATTATTTACTATTATTTTATTTTTAATTTTATTAAATAAGAGTCAACGTTTATGTTTTATTAATTAATGTTTATTGTATCAATCACTGTAATGACTACGGAATAAATACAGAATTGATCTATCTATCTATATATATATATATATATATATATATATATATATATATATATATATATATATATATATATATATGTATATATATATAAATATATATATATATATATATATATATATGTATTTATATATACATATATGTATATATAAATATTTATATATATATATATGTACATATATATATGTATTTATATATATATATATATATATATATATATATATATATATATAATATATATATATATATATATATATATATATATTTCTTAATATACATAATTCTTCTGTCCGTGTGTATGTGACTGAACTCCTCCTAAACGGATAGACCGATTTTGATGAAATTTTGTGTGTGTGTTCCAGTGGATTCGAGAATGGTTTAGATTCACAATTGGACCCGGTCCTAAACGGCTGGACCGATTTGGATGAAATTCTAAAAAAAAAATTTATTAGTTCTATAAAATTTTGTTATAATTTTGAAATGTCAATTTTGATTGTCGTTTCCATAGTAATATATCGTTCTATTTTGGCTATTAATAAATTTAATTTTTGCAAATAATAAAATCATATCAGATATTATAGAGAGTGATTTATGTATGTATTCTTAGGGAATACGCTATGTTAAAGCAGCTCCTGCGTAACGAATTTTTTTTTGTTTTTTTATGAGTTTTTGTTTTAAAAAAAGCCAGCAATTAGACGTACAAACTTAAATCGCAGAACTAGGAAAGCCAGAAGTGAAAGAAATACCGCGAAACGCGGAATGAAGTTGAACGGAATCGATGGAATCGAAATCAACAACATAGAAATGTTGCGTTTAACCAATATCGAACTACATTTAATTATAATGTGGATATCGATTACAGTTTACAGCAAATCGTTGCTATTGGACCACTGAACGTTATGCGTCAATATTGAAAGGCATTTAAGTTTAAAAATGAAGCCCCTGGATTGTGTTGCGCGAGCCACTACATTCCAGTCAGAAGAGCCACTACATTCATTGGTTTCGGGAAATGGGCCACGTTCTAAACATTTTTTGACTCATATTGAGCAATAAATTAATTGATTTCAAATGACGTCATTTGGCGCAACAAAAGTTATTCGAGAAAAATTTAAGCCAAGGTTCAAGGTAAGTATATTGAAAAACAATAAACTTTTACCACCACGTGCCTGATGCAAAATACGTTAGCAGCTTTCAATTGAAATGGTATATCAATTGAAGTGGCTTAAAGTACATTTGTAGCTCGGTAAATTGCCAAAAGCAGAAATAAGTGAGTGTGTTTAAAAAAGTTGGTGGGGGAATGGGAGTGCTGGTGGTACAACCAAGCAAACCACATGGTGGAAAAAGCAATTCGCTATACAATATCCTATATTACATCTATTTAATATCTGTTTACCTTTGCAGATTCAGGGTCAAATATATCATCTTACAGGTTCCTTATTGCGAACACGGGATAGTGCCTACAAATTTTTACAAATTCATTTTATGGGCGATTCAGCAAGACAAGTCGATCAGCATTGTACACACAACAATTAGGTGAAAAGACCAATTGTGGAACTACTCAAAATGTTTTTCCATCAGCACAACGATTTTCCATAAACGCAACATTTCTATATTTTTGATTTTGATTCCATTGATTCCGTTCAACTTTATTCCGTGTTTCGCGTTGCTCGTCAGTTTGGCTTGCTCTTGTATGTCTTTCACTTCTAGCTTTTCGAGTTCTGCGACATAAGTTTGTACGTCTAATTTCTGGCATTTTAAAAACAAAAATTCACTTGAAAAAAAAATTCGTTACGCAGGAGCTGCTTCAACTTTGCGAATTTCCTAAGAATACATAAATCACTCTCTAGCGATAATAATTTTTGTGTGATCAAATCGAAATATAATATCTGTATGATTTTAGTATTTGCAAAAATTAGATCATTTTATATGATCTGACTGAGGTAGTACCTGAAGGATTATTTGAGTTGACTGACCAATTAAGGGATTAAGTGTGTGATGAGCCCAACCCATTTATTGGCGCTATCCTTTTCTGACCATGCGGTGTTGCTATTATCAATAAGGTGAGGGTGTTGATCGAAACTAACCTTGATATTCAGGTCTTTAATTTTGAATATGGTTTAATTTTATTAAATCAGAATTTGGAATTGGGCCATTGTCTAAATTCATTATCTGTTCTCTTATTTTGTGTATGTAGATCTTTCGTCTTCATCTAATTCTGTGGAGTTTTGTACCGACTTCAGCAGTTTTAAATTCGATTTGTCAATTTTGTGGTTGTTCTCAATAACTTGCGCACCGATACACGATTTTTCGGTTCTCCCAAATTTCACATGAGCCAGATGTTCTTTGATTTGGCGACGACTTTGACCAACATAAATTTTCGAACAGTTTTGACAACTGACACTATGTATACCCGATTGTTTTTCATTGATAATTTTATCCTCAGGGTTGACCAGTAACTGTTTAATTTTATTTTTACTAACAAGCGCTGTTTTAAATATTATCTACTTTGTGTTTGGTTTCGAATATAATCAAAATTGTCCTTGGAGTTAATTGATAGGTATTTCTTGTATGTATGTAAAGTTAGTAATTTTAGTTAGTATTCTCAAACGTGTAAATAATATTTAGAATCACGGATAAAATATTAGTCACAATTTGCACTACTGCTACGGTATTATAGGATACGAATATTTGAATTTTCAAAAAAATTACTTACTTTTATGTTTAGCTTTGTATATAGAGATAGTGCCAGGGATGGAACTAAGCATGATTCTAAGCATGATCCATAATGCGGCGCCTTGGAAGAACTAAAAAATAAATAAAATATTTTTTTTTTTTTTTAATTTTTAAATTTATTTTAATTTTAATTAAATATAATGCCATTTGAAATACTATGTATTATATCTTTCGCTATAATAGATCAATCTACTATAATTGTTCTATTGTAGTAAATACATTGATTTTTCATGACATTAGAGTTACCTAGTTAACTTAATACAAACTAATTAGCTCAAAACGGGTTTTGATGAAAATGTTTATGTGACCATACTTATTTTGATACTTGAAATAATTTCTAGGAGTAATTTGAATGAATAGAAGTATATTTTGCAAAAAAAGAGAATTCATTAGTTGTCGTTGTAATATCTTTATAACATAGAGACATGAAAATTGTTATTTAAACTATTAATTACAAATAAAGAAATACGTGTTGTAAGCTGTTTTAAAAAATCAACCCTTAACGTGAAAATAGTGAAAGATCGAGTGAGGATGCCTATCTGTTTAAAGTTAGAAACATGCAGATTCGTATTTAGGCTGTAAGTTATAACTATATAAATATGTGTTTTAGCATTTATTAAAGTTATGGAATCAATCAAACAAAACTAATAATTAAACTTTACCAATTATTTCAAGGGATACGCGCGCTGATGAAGCTTGTACATAATAATCATATTTAGGTCAAATGTTCTTAGACTGTATCCAGGAAATAATATTCTAATTCATTTTAATTGTGGTTCCATTATACTATTACTACTTAGTATACTATCACGCTAAATCATTTTAATCCGTAAAACAATTCCGCTAATGTCCTTGATGGCTTTTACAGCGAAGAAATGCAGTTTTGGTCCAGTGACGTAAGGAGTAAGAGCGATGATTTAGACTGTTTTCTGACATCCTCAAATATTCACTTCGCCTCAAAGCAGAAATCATATGTTGTTGGAAAATTCCAACCCAAGCAACTATGCAGTGGCGACAAACTACAGATCAAGGATCTCCTCAGGAACATTATGGAATCCACACTACTAACTGACTCTACCAAGAGTGAATCTATGTTAATGTTACGTGGTTTCTCCTCTATGAATGTTTCGCGATGACTATTATTAAAGCTAAAGTGCACACACTGAGGTTGGCCTCAATTGACTTACGGGAAGATTCTTGGCCACCTGTGACAATTTTCCTTGCTTAAATGCTCTAGAATCCATCTCCTAGCAAATTTATAATTTTACCTCCACAAGGTAAAACTACCAGTGTTGTTTATACAAAAATCCTTCAGTAAATTACAAAGAACGCTATAAATACCTTTGAAATTTACACCGTGTTTAGACTCATTTTTCATAACATTGTAATAATGTTGGGACCTATAATATTCATGACCATAAAGTTTGCGATAATGCATGAAATCTAAATTCATCTTATAATTTACTACACAAATACTAACGAATCATGAATAGAAATACAAATATTTGAAACTCTAATAAATGTTATAAATAAAAATAAGAACTAACATATTATAGGTACTGCATTTGTAGCTGTAGTTTATTAACTCTTAATTGTTTTATATAATGTTAAAAACTTTATTACTTAATAATACAAGTTTGTATAATGTTGTGAAAATCTGAGTGGGGAAGCAGTATTTATCCTGCTTCTTTATATTAAGTTTTTAAGTATATACTTGAATGTTTCTTCATTAATTTTTAATTTATTAGCATTTACTTTGTATACTATATAATACCTTGAGTTTAAACCTTTTTATTAATATGTTTTTATTATAATACATAAAACAAATTATAAACATTAATATAGGAAAAGAATGTTTATAATTGTTTAAAAGAAACGCACATAAAAGATATTGAGATCCAAAGAAAGGATTATTCTATGATTTCCTAGCTAGAAAGAAATGGTCCATCCTGAAAAAACATGAAACTTAGAATATATAAACCTACATGTGCCTATTTCAATATTATTGCGGAAATATTTCGATATTAAATTTTTCTACTCCAAATCTATCCACTATCTAGGTTTAATTTGGATAATATGATAAAGAAAATAATTTTGAATAATAAAGTTGTTTTTTACACGAATGCACACATTTTTAATAAAAATTGTAATTTTCTTCAAAAACTTGCATCCTATTTTAGCCGAATCCATGAAGGTGTAGGTGAAGGTGTGGAATATATCAAGATATCGCAGTGTATTCGATCTAAAACCCAATTTAAAAGAAAAACAATTAAATAACAATTTATAGACTTTCCTGAGTATGTTGGTAGTTACAAGTTGTAACTTAGGGACATATGTATTGTAATACATGGCTGTCTAGGTGGGCAGGGGTTGCTCTTCAGAGTAACTGAGTTTTCTAAAAGCTGAGTGAGAGTAAGCAAGAGAGGTTTGTTTTAAAGTAAGATGGAAGATGTTAAAATACAGGGTGTCCTACCAATTATTGCAATCAAATAATAAACAAAAAAATTATTCGTTTTCGATTAGTACATTTTGCATGCATTTTGTGGATATATGCATTATATTTTCTAAATGTTTATCGGTAAGGGAATTTTGCAAATCTGATCTTATATGTTTCATATGTGAAAATCCCGATTCGCATAGATAAGAAGATGCGGAACAACTACTAAGTTTTTTATTTATTTTTAATAATTCAGGATATATTATAACGACGATGGGTTCTCTGCGACGATTTCCCAAATACTCGTGTTCACGGCTCCTAATAAATTATCATTTGTTGGGAGGGTAATCATTTCGTTTAATAACGCGCAATCATCGGAATCTGGAAAAAACTTAGTAAAATTTAAGTGGGAATTTTAAATTTTCTACTAAAAGGGGTCACTAAAAATTCACTCATTACATTTTTATTTTCGAAATCTTTAAATCGATTATTAAATTGTAAAATTACCGTTTCTAATAAATTTTGAAAAACAATTCAGTAAAATGACTCTTCACACATTGTTTCGCAATGTGTAATAGTTTATAAAAATTATTCGGAATTTATAAACCATCAAAAAAATTTCAATACCGAAAACTTTCGAAGGGCATACTTCAGTGCTTGATTCAATAAAACTTATTGAAATCTATTGTTAAAATCACATTTACTTTTTTGAAAAAAGAAATTATGCGAAAAATAATTTTCACTAGCAGAGAATAGTACTTTATAATGACCAATAGTACTATATATTTGCGAACAGTAGGCAAAGCAATTCCTAAATTGATTGAATAAATTATATTCATTAATATAAGACCATTGCTTTTCAGTTTCTAAAAAATATTCAATTTATATTGCATTATTCTATTTTTTTCAGAAAATGTTTTAATTAAAAAAACAAAATAATAATAATTGGTAGGTACCCTGTATTTAATCTATCTCTCTTCCTACTCTGAGCAGAAGAAAGTCAAACTGTGTCCAGCTGTGGACTATCTGAGATATTGAAGAAGTCCAAGATTTAAGTAAACTACTCATACCTCCCCCTATCACTTTACAAAGAAAAAAATTAAAAAAATTTTTGACAAAAAAAAAGATTATATCTTTAAATATTTTGTTCATCGACTGCATGTTGGTAGAAACACATATCTATTTTCAATTCTATCTTATAATCATTTTGTAAATCATACATATTTTTTGGTTTGGTATATTTTCATAATCTCGTTAATCACGTTCGTTTCAACATTCCATAATAATGCCTGCTAAATCATCGACTGAATTAGAATTAGATCGTGTGTTATCCAAACGCGAAGTTATTTTTCGGAGAATACAATTGTGTTATGACGATGGTCAAGCTTCAAAAACCAAAGTGGAATATCACGATCTAATCCAACAAATTGTCATTTTAAACCAGAAACTAACTCCTGAAGCGACACCGTCGTATCAGTTTTTAGAAAGTTTTGAAGAGTTGTGCGATCACATTGAATATCTGGCTATGTCTTTCATCAAGAATGAAACAGTCGTTACTAGCCCTTCAGAATGTAGCCATCCATCTCAAAATCGGTCGAGGATTCATTTGCCTAAAATTGAATTGATGAAATTCGACGGAGAGGATTTAACGTTATGACCACTGTTTTATGAAAACTTTCAGCAGCTTGTTCATATCAAGACTGAGCTTACACGAGCAGAAAAGCTGCAATATCTTTTGAGTAGCCTTACAGGAAACGCTTTGAAAACATGTAGTGGCCTTGAACCTACCCCAGGTAATTATACATTGATTTGGAAGCTTCTTGAAGATACGTATCAAGATCAAAGATATCTAGCTAATTTATATTTAGATCGATTGTTTAGTTTTCGTCCAACGTATAATTCAAACCACAACCAGCTACAAATATTTCTGGAAAAATTCCATACATCTGTTGTTGCATTGAAACGTTTAAAACTCGAAGATCTAACCGACTATATTTTGACTTATTTTTCGATGACGAAACTTCCCAGTGAAACAGTTCAAGCCTTCGAATTAATTCGAGATCACACAGGCTTACCCACCTACGAAGAACTGATTCAATTTGTTAGACGTCAGAGCAAAACAACAAAAATGGATAAATTTCGAGTTAACAATAGTGCTTCAAATCCATCTAAAATTAGTAAAAATTATTTTGTTAGCAATATCAATGATAAATCAGCTGAGCGTGTAAATAAATGTTTTAATGTCAACAACTTACCGAATAGTCAAAATAGTAAATATTTAAAAAAAAACTGTCTTGTTTGTGATCAACAAGTGCATACAGTTACTCAATGTCCCAAGTTTTTAAATCTTGTACCGCATGATAGATATAAAGTGGCGAAAGAAAAAAACTTATGCATTAATTGTTTGAACCCACATCACAAAATTAGTAATTGTCAGTCGCAGAGAACTTGCAATCTCTGTAAAATTAAGCATCACACTTTATTACATTTTGATCAGGCCAGTAATGTATCGAAAACCGTTGAATCACCAAATTGTAGCTCTAAAACCAAGGAAGAATCCCAACCTAACAACAGCAGCGACCATAAAATTGTTCATAGTTATTGTTCTAGACAACCACCGTTAAATAATTTAATGATCCGAAACTCTGTAGTATTGTTGTCCACTGCAGTTGTGTACGCCTTTGACAGCAGGAACATCAAACATAAAATCAGGCTTCTTTTAGATACTGGTAGTCAATCTAATTTCATTACATTCGATTGTTGTAAAAGATTAAATCTACCCATTTCAAAAACTAATATGTTAGTACAAGGGATATCTGCATCAAAGAAATCCATTAGAGGATATTCAAATCTTAATTTTGCCTCTGTTATAAATGATCAATACAAGTTCAATATGAGTGTTTTTATAATAGACAAAATTACGGACAGCTTGCCATCAGTCAAAGTTGACATAACAAATCTCGATCATCTCGTAGATTTACCGCTAGCTGATGACTTGTACCATACACTTTGTGAGTAGATGGTATTATAGGATCGCAACTTGTGGCAGAACTTTTAGGTCCTGGTAAGGTAACCGGCACCCCTAACACACCTCTTGCAATCCAAACCAAACTAGAATATATTGTTATGGGAACCGCCCCAATCTTGTCTAGTACCTTAGATGAAACAAAAGCATTTTGCACTTTTGAATCTTTAGAAAGTGTACTGCAAAGATTTTGGGAAATCGAAAATGTAGCTGAACCTACATTTTTGAATCAGAATGACGCAGCTTGTGAGGAGTTGTATGCATCTTCTTTTAGAAGAAACTCTGATGGCCGTTATACAGTACCACTGCCATTCAAATCTGATCCATCAAATCTTGGTAACTCTTTGGATAGCGCTCGTCATAGATTTTTGGCTCTAGAAAGAAAATTAGAAAAAAATCAAAGTTTACGTTTAGCCTATAATGAAATTATGCAGGATTACCTGAATCAAAATCATATGTCTATTGTTGAAAACCCTGTCGTTTCAGAGCCAAATTTCTATATCCCCCATCATCCGATATTTAAGGAAAGTAGTTCAACCCCTATCCGTATAGTTTATGACGCATCAGCAAAATCAACCAGCCTATCATCGTTAAACGATTTACTCCACGCCGGACCCAAATTGCAGAAGGATCTTTTTGCTTTATTATTAGATTTTCGGCTATTTTCAGTAGCATTTACTGCTGATATAAAGCAAATGTTTAGACAAATACGCATTGTGGAATCGCATAGAAAATTTCAAAGGATATTGTGGAGATTTTCACCTGACCACCCTCTATCTGTTTTTGAAATAAATGTTGTTTGCTTCGGAATTACGGCATCGCCATACTTAGCTTTACGAACCATACAACAACTTGCTCAAGATGAATATCAACATTTTCCACAAGCATCCTCAATCGTTAAAAATTCTTTTTATGTTGATGATTTGGTTTATTCAATCGAAAATGAAGACGATGCAGAAAATTTGTATCGTGAGTTAGTAGATCTGTTCAAATCCGGTGGCTTCCAACTGGTAAAATGGGCCAGTAATTCAGATAAGTTAATGTCAAAACTACCTGATTCCCATAAACTTATACAAACTCTAGACTTCGATCAGCAATTTAAAGTGTTAGGCCTCACTTGGCAACCAAAATTGGATAGTTTTTCGTTTAAATTAGGACATATCGAATCTAAACCGACCAAACGAAATGTTTTGTCTACATTGGCACAGATTTTCGACCCCTTAGGTCTATTAGCACCCCTTACCATGTTTGTGAAATTGTTAATAAAAGATTATTGGATTTCAAAATTAGATTGGGATGAAGATCCACCCAAAACATTAAAATCGCGTTGGTCCATATTTTGTACTGAATTGAATTGTATAACAAACCTCAACATATCAAGACACCTTTTAGTTAATAATAAAACGGCTATCTCATTGATAGGTTTTGCTGACAGTAGTGAAAAGGGATATGGTGCTGCTATCTATCTTCGTGCAGTTAATGATCTTGACATATCCTGTTCACTAGTTTGTGCCAAATCTAAGGTCGCTCCAATAAAATCTTTATCAATTCCAAGATTGGAATTATGCGCAGCATTACTACTAGCAAAATTATTGCAATTTGTAATAAGTGTTTATAAAAACCGCATATCTATTACCAACATTTATGCCCTATCCGATTCTACGGTAGTTTTAAATTGGCTCAAATCATCCCCCCATCGCTGGAGTACCTTTGTAGCAAATAGAGTTGCAAAAATTCAACAGAATTTACCTGATAATCATTGGTATCATGTACCTTCAAATCAAAATTTAGCGGACCCCGTATCTCGAGGACTCACTCCTCAACAGCTAGTTGATAACCATCAAATTTGGTTTTCCGCCCCTTCTTGGATGACAAAATCTGTAGAAAATTGGCCAATTCGAAAAATAGATATCGACGATCTCTTTTCGTTAGAAGAAAAATCTACAGCATTAATATCAGTGGAATCAACACAATCGCCATTGTATTTAGCTATCGAAAGATTTTCATCCTGGAATCGTTTAGTAAATACAACAATTTACGTATTACGTTTTTTGAAAATTCTATCTAGAAATGGTTCCAATTTAGTGAAAGATGTATCAATAGCCGAAGAATTTCTCATCAAATCAGTACAGGTGGTACATTTTAATTTAGAAATAAAATCTTTAAAATTGAAGAAACCTATTTCTAGTAATCTGAAGATTTTAAATCCGTTTTTAGATGATAAAAATATTCTACGTGTTGGGGGTCGACTATCAAATGCTCATATAGACTATGATCATCAACATCCCATTCTGTTACCTAGCAAAGATCACTTCACTGAAATTTTAGTTCGCCACTACCACACAAAAAATTTGCATGTAGGAGTATTTTTGTTAACTTCCTTACTTCGACAAAAGTATTGGATCGTATCTGGTCGATCAATAATTCGAAAGGTGGTGCAATCTTGTAATACCTGTTTTCGGCACCAACCGAAGGCGGTATATCCTATTATGGCTGACCTCCCTGCGCCTAGAATTAATCAAGCCAAAGCATTCCTTCATACAGGAACAGACTTTGCAGGACCCTATCGAATAACCTTTTCTCGCCATCGGGGCAATCGATCTCAAAAGGCATATTTATGCATATTTATCTGTTTTGTAACTAAGGCTGTGCATTTAGAATTGTGTTCTGACTTGTCAACTGATACATTTATTGCCGCGTTTAAACGATTTTTGTCACGTAGAGGTCCTGTTAGTGTGATGTACTCCGATTGTGGCACTAATTTTGTTGGCACAAAATCAAAACTCAACGAATTGTATGAATTTATAGAACTTTCTGAGTATAAGGAAATAATAAAAGGAGAATTACTCGCCAATAAAATAACTTGGAAACTCATACCTCCAGCTTCACCACATTGGGGAGGCTTATGGGAAGGAAATATTCGTAGCTGTAAATCCATTTTAAATAAAACGATAGGTGAGCAGATCCTCACGTACGAGGAATTTAACACAGTCATCATTCAAGTTGAAGCGTTGTTGAATTCTCGACCATTATATACCCTTAGTTCGGATCCCTCTGATCCTCTAGCATTAACTCCCTCGCATTTTTTAAATGGGGTTCCCTTAGCACAACTACCATCGTTAGAAGTACTCCCGGGTCCTACCAATCTATTATTTAGGAAATCCTTGATTGAACAAATTGTTCAATCATATTGGAAAAGATGGCACGTAGAGTACCTTAATACGTTACAGGCCAGGCAAAAATGGAATACTTTGGAAACACCCGCAAAAGTTGGAACGATAGTGATTTTGATCAAAGAAAATTTACCCCCACTTCATTGGTTGATAGGAATCATTACCGAAGTATATCCTGGTGCAGACGGGATTGTACGAGTGGCGACAATTCGGACGAAGCATGGGTACTATAAAAGACCTGTCGTTAAATTGTGTCCACTACCAACACAATAGCATTATCAGCATAACCAAACTAAATTACCGTTATGTTGTTGTTTATTTTTATTTTTTTTTGTATTTGAATATTATTTTGTTTAATTTAGAATGGTATTTGTTTTGACTTATCTCCTTTAAAGGTCTAAGCGATAGATCGATGGAATCGAATTTTTATTTATTTATTTTTCTTAAATATTTTTTCCTGATTGAAACAGTGTTTCAATGCCTGGGGGGAATGTTAATGCAGTATCTTTATTGTTGTTTGGGTGGTAATTAGAATTGTTAGACAATTGTTATTTATATAATTATTATTGTAGAAAACAATGTGTTTGTACAAACATGCATTCGAACTATGACAAATAACAAAATTCTATTTGTCGATAAAAGAGCGAAACAGGGTCACGTGTCGACTCCTACGCAATTTTGGTACAACATATCCGACAGTAAAAAAATTAGCAGTTCTAATCTAACTTTTCTAGTAGAATATAGTAGCCATATTGGGCATATCCTAATTTATACATAATTTATCCGCGCTTTCACAATTAAATGTAGTAATAGTGATAAGTGTATATTTAGTAGTATGATTTTATCGTTATCGTTAACACAAACGTTACTAAGTGCTTCGCAGTATTCGATTGCGGTCTTCAGTGAATTCGAAGTGGCATCACGAGGTAGAAATATCCATCCATTTCCCATCCCTTTTTTTTTGCATCGTGAATCATCATATCTGATTGCTTAGCAACGTTTGGGGTAAGTTACCTATCTTAGTTTTTTTACCGATAATCACAAGTTAACGCTGGACATTCACCCAAGGTTGATACCAGTTGCAACAACAAAATGCATTGATGTTACCACTTTGAAATGTAGTGAATGTGTTGAAAACCTGACCTCCAATACTTTTGTGAATAGTGATGGTAATAATCCCACGAAATCTGCAGTTGGTGATAATCTTGATGAAAGAGGATACTGCAAGAAGATAGTTTTGTGTTGAAAATTATTAAAACAATTTTTAGTACCTCAACACATTATTGAAAGAAATCTATGTTGAAAAATATTTAAATATTTTTCTCCCTAAGAAACGAGTTTCTTCTTGTAAAAAGAAATTACAAATTGATTTTGATTATTTTTTCTTTCAAATGAAAGTTTTTTTTTAAAGTGAAATAAATGAAAATTCATTTTATTAAATTCGTTTTTGTTAAATCAAATAAATTATCCGATCAAAAACATAAATGTAAAAAAAGGGCCAAGTTTTCGGGGAGATACATCATATAATAGTTGGTTCTTAAAAAGTGATAATATCCCATTAAAGAGCCGAGCTATTTACAAAGTAAATAGCGAAAAGTAATATGTAAGAATGTATTTGCAAAGTTAGAAATATTAGACAAAATTTTGTTGAAAAAATTTATTTTGTAAGTTTTCTCTTAGTATGTTATTAAAATTTTATAACGCTACAAGTTTTAATTTAAAATATTTGTATCAAAAGAAAACGAAAAGAAAGAGAAAACTTTCGAAATATATTTTTTCAATCAAATTTTTTCTTACAATTTACTTTGCACTTACATTCTAGCATTTGACTTTTCGCTATGTACTTTGTAAATAGCTCGGCTCTTTAATGTTCAAAGTAAAACGTAAGAAAAAGTTTTTTCTAATTTGTTTCTTTTGATTCAATTATTTTAAATTAAAACTTGCCGCGTTATAAAATTTTTAAAACACATACATTTTACTTTTCGCTATTTATTTTGTAAATAGTACGGCTCTTTAATGGGATATCATCACTAATCAATGAGCAACTATTACATGAAGTATATCTCCGAAAACTCGGCTCTTTTTTAAATTTAAGTTTTTGATCGGATATGACTACTTTTTGCAAGGCTTCAATATACAAAGTTGAAGGACTTGCACAAAACGCTATAATTGAATAAATGAACCCTAACTTACTGTGTTTCGCTCATCAAGCCCTTTCATTTGATTCCCCATATCATAGGGGTTAATGTGGAAATTATAAACCGCCATTTTGCGGCAGCTGCCATATTGAATTTAGAATGACGTCTTTTTACTTACTGTGTTTCGCATATCAACCCCATTCATTTGATACGCATAGGGGTTAATGTGGAAATTATAAATCGACATTTTGCGGCGTGCACCATATTGGATTTTGAATGACGTCGTTTTACTTACTGTGTTTCGCTCATCAAGGCCTTTCATTTGATAATCATATCATAGGGGTTAATATGGAAATTATAAATCGTTATTTTGCGGCGGCTGCCATATTGGATTAAGAATGACGTCACTTTACTTACTGCCTTTCGCCCATCAAGACCTTTCATTTAATACCCATATCACAGTGGTCAATGTGGAAACTATAAATCACCATTTTGCGGCGGCCGATCGTCAATATCTTTGTAAATATTAGAGAAACAGAAAAAAATGAAAGAAGCTTAATTAGTAAAACTAATTTTTAACTATACTCCTTATATATGTGTTTTTCGATTTTTTTTTCAATATTAAGAGAGATATATCAAATTTTGTGTTTCCCCTTCCCTCTAACCCCCCCCCCCGCCTTTTCCACTCTCCAATTTTGGTCATGCTCATCATAAAAATGCAAATCATTGGAACTGAACCAATATGTAAAAATTCAATTCCGTAGGGTAAGAGGAAATGTCAAATTAACTTGCAAGATTCCATTACAGACAGGTTAATTTAAATAAAAGCTTATGATATTTGAATTATAATAATAATAATAATAATCCACCTTATCGTGTTGGTCCACCTTGTCGTGGTGGGAGGGCATAGTACCTATCCTGCAAGCCAGCAGGAGGGGAAGCTAACGGACCCAAACTTTTCAACGTTGGGATCAGTGTGCGGATGCACGCGCTGTCATCATCGTCATCGTTGGTTTCGGTGTGCGGTGTTCGTGCACTGTCACAACATTACTTGTCGGCCACGTCATCTGGCCGACATTGTCTTCGTTCAAGACTTTTAACTGGCGGTCCCATGCATCCCTGCTGGGAGTGGTCGAGGGGAGCTGAGGGTGGATCCTCAGTTTCTCCGAGATCTGATGTGAGCTTGCTCTGCCGAGGCAGGGTGTGCGGGACTTAGCCACCAGCCACGTCGGTCCTTGGTAGGATAGTGTGGAATGGATGCAAAGATCGGAATCTGCATTGCTTCGGGCGAGTTCCAGTCTGTCCGTGTATTCCAGGACTGGTAAAGTGGAGGCCGGGCCCCAGAGTACTGAGGTAGGGCTATTAAAGGCCGAGGGTATACCCGTTCCCGGCTATTCCAGCCCGCCCCTTTGCTCACGATGGCTGGTTTAAAATCTGTATATGGAAAAATTAAAAACCCACAAACAAATGGATGTGCCACCTTCCGAAAAAGGAGGCCCGGGCGGCGTCCCGGTTATGACCGAAACGTCGGGGGGACCAAACCCCCCTAAGGATAAAAGGAAATTCCGTGGAAACCTGTCAATGATTCCAGGCTCCCAAAAACAGAGAGTTGTCAAGTACTTTTTAATTAAGAAAAAGTGTGACTCTAGCGACTTCTAGTCAGTGAGCCCCTTTTTAATAGCTAAATGTTTATACGAGGCTGTAGGTCGTCTTAAAGACGTTACGAAAGTAAATAACAGGTTATTGGTCGAGACATTCGGCGACAACGCTACGAATGAAAAACTATCTAATCTTAAGATGCTAGGAGATCATGAGGTGGAAGTATCGCTCCATGGAACATTAAATAGTTCCCAGGGGGTGATCTTTTGCAGACACCTCATGATTTGCTCCATCGAAGATATAGTTGAAAATATGTCCGACCAGGGAGTTATTGGGGCACGAAAGATTAGGTGGAGGCAAGATGGTGAGTTGAAAGACTCGCCTCTCCTCCAACCTACCTTTAACAAAATAGATTTGCCAGCAACAATTGATGCTGGCATACACAAGAAAATCCCCGTGCGTCCGTACATTCCAGCACCGATGCTATCGGTGTCAAAGTTACGGGCACATGGCAGGTAAATGTAAAAGGCCTCGAATTTGTGTCTGTGGGGAGCCATTGCACGATGGAAGACCGTGGAATGAGCCAATGCTATGTGTTAATTGTGGGGGTAGTCACTTGGCAAAGTCAAGGAACTGTTCCAAATACAACGAAGAGATGGCTATCCAGAAAGTGAGAGTTTTGGATAAGCTCACCTATCCTGAGGCGCGCAGAAGGGTCATGGACACCAGCCCTCGCACTCAACCTGCCGTCTCCTATGCCCGCGTCACAGCTACCCCCGCCCCTTCAGCTGACGCTTCTTTGCTCGCAAAAGAGCTTGCTCCGCTAATGATGAAAATCTTAAGCGAGTTTTTAAATCAAAAAACTGACGGCCAAGCGTCAGCAAGGCCTGCTACAATTATAAGAACAACGCAGAAGGGACCCATTCAGGCCCCTCCCAAAACAACAGTAAAACGGAAAAGAGAAACCCTTAAAACAAATGCGAGAGCCTTGGAGGTGGCAACCAATAAGTCCACCTCAGAAGCAAAAAGGATAGAGGTGGATTGTGAAAAGACTCCAGCTCATCTTCATCACAGGGTGAGCCGGCTCTGCAGGTGAAACTGAGCTCACCGAAGCCGGAGATGCCCAGGCCTCCGGCTTGATCATCGCTGGGAGGCAGCCCAGCGCACAATCTGCGCTCGAGTAGCCTCCCGGAACGTGAAAAAAGGGTCGTCGTCTCCTACTGGGTATCGTCGTAGACGTATTCAGATTCCGTCACTTTCTCCGACAAGGAGACGACAAGAAGAGACAAAAGAGGCTGGCCGAAGGGAAAACCCAGGAAGTGATCCCACAACTTCCTGGGGCAACCCATCCTAGCCAATAGAAATGGTAAATATATTACAGTGGAATTGCAATGGTATTAAACAACGCTACTGTGAGCTAAACATGCTTCAGGCAGAGCATACATCTATGTGTGTATGTATACAAGAGACACATCTTAGACCGGCGGTGATATATACCCTAAGGGTGTTACCATCCGCCGGCGAGATGTTCTGCCAGATGTCAGAGCAAGGGGAGGTGTTGCAATATTAATAAGGCAGGGCCTATCTTACCAGGTCCTCTGTCTTGATACCCCCTACAAGCTATAGCAGTTAGAATATACGGAACGCTCGAACTGACAGTATGCACAATCTATCTGCCGGACTTCGATTGGAGTATCGAAGATCTGGCACGTTTAACCTTGCAACTTCCACAACCATTTCTGATGCTAGGTGATTTTAACGCTCACAGTCAATTGTGGGGCTGTGAGCATAGAGACGCACGTGGGAGACTCATCGAAAGTTTTTTGGATGAGTCAAACACGTTTCTTTTAAAAACCGGTGAGAAAACACGATTAAACGCCAGAACTGGTGAGATGTCAGCAATTTATCTGACACTATGCTCACCGGCTCTGGCACATCGACTCATCGATAGTACTCCCTGATCCTTGTGGGAGTGACCATCTACCCATCAAAATTTCTCATAAATCACCGATGTGTCCACATCCTACTTCGTCGAGATGGCGTCTTCGTCGAGCCAACTGGGACACTTTAATTGAAAGTTTTCAAGTTCCCACGTTGGGGGGAGACGTAGAAGAGGATGTGTACAAAATAACCTCTAAAGTCATTGAAGCAGCTACACACGCTATAAGTAAGTCTTCCGGCATTCCACCTAAGAGAAAAGTTCCCTGGTGGAATGATCTCGTGAGAGTAGCGGTTGCAGAGAAAAAGAGGGCGTTTGACAAACTGAAAAGACGCCCAACGCAGGAAAATGCCTTGATAGCCTTTAAAAGAAGAAGATCAATAGCAATAAGGATTATTCGAGATCAGAAAACGCTATCTTGGGAGCAATATGTTTCGGCCATCAATACCTTCACATCATCTTCGGAGGTATGGAGGAGGATAAAGGCAATTTCGGGGAAATTTTCCTCATCACCGGTGCCTGCCCTCCTCAATTTGGATGGCCGAGTTATATCGCAGCGTGCCGAAATCGCTGAATGTTTGGCGGAGCATTTCGAGCGCGTCTGCAGCTCCCAAACTTATGACCCGGATTTCCTGCGGATCAAGATGCATCATGAACAACATGATGATCTTGATTTTTTCTCAGATGAATCCCTCCAGTATAACAACGATTTTACAATGCAAGAACTACTGGAGGCGCTAAAGGGGTCAAAAGATACATCACCTGGCCCCGATACAATACATTATGCCATGATCCAGAATCTGCCTTATCCTGCTAAGTGTGGATTACTGGATCTATTCAACAATATATATCGGCAGAGCGTTTACCCTCAGCAATGGCGAGAAGCCGTTATTATCCCGCTGCGGGTAAAGAGGGTAAAGATTCATCGCAATCATCAAGCTACCGTCCAATATCTTTGACTTGCTGCTTCAGCAGGATATTGGAAAAATGGTGAACAGGCGTCTCGTCTGGTGGCTGGAAACTAATTATCTGATAAGTAAATATCAGACAGGTTTCCGCCAATACCATTCGACGACAGATCAACTTGTACGCCTTGAGAATGCCATTCACGACAACTTTCTTCGGGGCTATCACTTTGTGGGAGTGTTCTTCGACCTGGAGAAAGCATATGACTGGAAGCTGCATGACTGGGGTCTAAGAGGATCTCTGCCTCAGTTCATTCAAAGTTTTATGGGTGACCGCAAATTTCGTGTCCGGGTGGGTGGCACTGACTCTGGGATCTATTCCCAGGAGAATGGTGTTCTCCAGGGCTCGACGCTTAGTGTCACCCTTTTTTCTATAGCAGTCGATCACATCACAGCATCAGCCCCGATTTGTCAAAGTTTGTATGTTGATGACCTTGCAATTTTCTATGGAGCTCCATCAATGGATACAATTGAAACGAGACTCCAGTAGGGCATCAACAAATTGGTGCATTCTGCAGAAAGTGTTGGTTTTCGGTTTTCCACAATTAAAACTAAAATGGTCCATTTCTGTAGAAAACGCAAGGCAGATCCTGATCCGATCCTTTACTTAAAGGGTACCCTTGGATGTGCCGACTCTATTAGGTTTCTGGGAATTGTCTTTGACAAGAAATTAACGTGGTGTCCACATCTCCAATCCCTGGCAGCGAGTTGTCGCAAGGCAATGAATGTGCTTAAGGGATTGGCTGGTACATCGTGGGGTGCGGACCGGGAGATGCTACTGCGGCTCTATTCATCGCTGGTTCTGCCAAGGATGGATTATGGCTGTGTAGTATTCTCCTCCGTCCGGATGTCATCGCTCAAAATCCTAGATCCTATTCACCAAGCAGGCATTAGACTTGCTACAGGAGCCTTTCGAACGAGCCCCTCTATGAGGGACTTCCCAATCGTGTCAACTTCCCGGCTCTTTTCAGAGAATCCAGATTTCTGAAGAGACTAATGAGAGACGTGCCACGGTCACCAGACCTCTGGCCGTTCGAACGCAGGAGCTTTTAGTGAGTCTTAATTTCGAATTCGCTCAGGTATTTCCCTATAGTTTTCATGAATTACCTCCTTGGCTGATCCCAAAGATAAGGTGCCGCTTTGACCTGGCTGGTCTCCGTATAGATGAGACCAGTTTCCATTACTATCGGACCTGCTTTCAACAAATTATTACCGAATACAATGACTCTCTGTGCATGTATACGGATGGATCTAAAACCGTTTCTGGTGTGGGGAGCGCTATTGCCATTGGCAATAGCTCACACACTTGGTCGCTCTCCCCACAGGCATCCGTATACAATGCTGAATTATATGCAATTTTGCAAGCCATGCGATATTGTGAAGAGTTTTCGCACCTTCACAATAGATCCCTCATTTGTTCCGACTCATTTAGCACGCTGCAAGCACTAATGTGCACGCTTTCAAGGGACCCTCTGGTGCAAAACATGCAAGCGATACTCCACGTGCTCCAGCACATGTCTATCGTTTTTGTATGGACGCCTTGGCACGTGGGTATACATGGGAATGAGGTGGCTGATGACGCTGCGCGGGTCGTGGCTGGTTCGGACCACCTGGATCTGATTCCCATATGCCCAGAGAACCTGAAAGTAGGCATACGTTTCAAAATTCATGAAAAATGGCAGCGTGAGTGGAACAACCTCACGTAAAGCTCAAACAGGTCAAGCCAAGCATCAATAAGATGCCGGCACCTGTAAATCTGAGCCGTAGAGAGAGTGTGGCCCTTACACGTTTGCAAATAGGCCACACTCAAATCTCGTATGCATATCTTCTCTGCGGTGAGGATCAGCCAAGGTGCACTGTTTGCAGGACAGTGCAAACCGTGAGGCATATTGTTGAGGTATGTGCAGTCTTTGAACCTTTACGGCAAAGACTACGGCTTCGAAAGAATGTAGCACGAGCATTATCATATAATGCGAGCTCCGTGGAGAGGATGATTACATTTTTACATGAATCTCACCTTCTACGGAGACTCTAGGGGAAGCATCTCTCTTTTTAAAAAGTCGTGTATTTTATTTGTTTTTATTTACAGCCTCGTAGGATTTTATCTTTTTTTTAAATGTTTTGTGTTTTTAAATTATTTATTGTGGGCCCTTTATATCCACGATATCACATTTTATTACACATAGTTTTTAAGTTTTATTGTTTTTACTGTAATAGTGTGGGCTCTTTACACCCACACTATTACACGTTGTTATATTTTTTAATTTTTAAAAACTGTTTATTGTTATCTAGTTTTTAAGTTTTAAATTTTTTTATATTGTTATCTAGTTTTTTAAGTATTTTTATTTGTTGCAGTGAAGGCCTTTACACCTTCACAGCAACGATGTTATTTGTTGTTGTTGTTGTTGTTAATTTTTGCTGTTATTTTTTTATTAATATACTTTATTTTTTTGTTACTCTATTCCTACCTAGTCAATTCATTTGACTAGTTAGTGTTGTGATATTTTGTGATTTGTTATGTTTTATTTTTGTTATTTTTTAACCTGCGGGGGCTAGTGAGCAAGTTCTCGAAGCACCAAAAAGGGGAGTGGGTTTTAGTTGGTAGTCTGGCTGGCCAGGAGTGCCACACTCTGTGCGTCAATGCATTTTCCACCTCCCTGCCGCAAAAAAAAAAAAAATAATAATAATAATGAATCTTTATTCAAATAAAACAATTTTACATTGTATTGAATACTTCAAAGAAAAAAAATCGTTATCAATCACATGTAAAAGTATGCGCACATGGTCCGCTTCAAACATATGTTTGAGGCAAGGAACGTTCCAACGTTCCAACTTGTTTGATTACCGGTATACACAAATTTCCACGGTAAACGTCATTTAATTAAAATAAATAAATTGAAAAATTTCGTAATAAAATTACTATAAAAATAAATAAATAGAAATTCAAAATAGAAATTATTAGCACTGGCAAACATACAGTTAGTGGTATCTGATTGTTTACAAATATAATTGTACAGTTTATAAAACAAATTACTTAATACAGTGTAAAATTTGCCAGTGCAGTCAGTAAATAAATAAATAACATCAAATCTAATAAATAAATAACGACACAACAATATTTTCAAAATACAAAAAACTAAGCAGATAACAAACTCAATAGTTATTTTTGAGTCCTTCCTCTAGCGAATTAAAATATTGCTGTAGCAGGTACAGTCGAGTTGCACTGATTAGGGACATTTTATTATTTCTCATAATGTCACCAATAGTAGATCCTTTACCGATTCTATTATACAGAAGAATTGCGAGATACCTTGTATTTTTTTCCAAAAATGAATATTTACATCTAGGATGGACATATTCAATTGGATTTCGAATCATGTACCGATTACCCTGATTCTTGTTAATTTAAAATATATTTCTATTTCGTAAAAAGAATTTAAAGACTTCTAAAATGAAATAAGAATAAAATGTTAATATTTTATTGTTCTGAAAATAGCTTTTACAACTATCAGTTTTTTTTCAATTTGAAAATAATTCTAATGGCCCTTTTTGCATTTAAAAATTTTAGAGGCATTCACAGATGCACCTCATATAATTATGCCATATTATGTCATGATAGAAACAAAATTAGTGTAATAAAGTGATAGTAAAGTCTTTAAATCAACTCTTGAACGTAATAGGCCAGTCATACCCAACACTAGAAATCGCTAAAACCGCAAACCAACGGCCAGTTCTGATTTTTTTATATGTTGTTAGGACCACTACTAGTACCGTATATCCAAGTTTGCAGCTTCGAAAGACCTGTGCTAACTTCTCAGCACTCGAAAAACAGACAAAAAAGCTATAAACTATGCGTTTAAAATATGTATACATATATATATATATATATATATATATATATATATATATATATATATATATATATACTTTATCAAAAATATATATACTACACGTTATTAAAGTAAACTAAAATTGCTACAATTTGCGACCAGAATCAGCTGTGTAAGTTCAATACTTACCGAGATACAGCTCTCCAAAAAATTGACAATTTTTTCCAAAAAAGTGAAATTTTAAGATTTGATCAATTTTCGACCCCCATATCGGAGAAAATACTCATTTTACGGGCAAAATCATAAAAAGATATTGTAGCGGGGTCAAATCGAGTATGATTTAACGTGTAGTAATAGTGCTGTAAGCGCGAAGGCCAAAATCCCTTAAACTCGGCCTGTCACTCTTTCGTGCTCTAGATGAAATCAAAAATAATTTATATTATAAAAATACAAGTATAATTTTGTCAAAAAAAACATAAATAGTAAACAAATATATAAATAAGTCAAACGTATGCAAGGTTGCTTCCAAACAGTATAATGTTATAAAATTTTGAACTGGAGAAATATCTGCTAGTGGACGAGCGCATTAAATGGACATTCTAATAGAGACGTATCACGACGATATTGGTTCGTGTCACAGAAGAACCACAGAAGAAGTTTTATTAATTATCAGTCCCTCTGAGTGCGACCATGGTTGTTGAGAAACTAATTTGTTCAAGTAGAATCTATAAAAGATGTTATATGTTTTCAAAACCAATATTTTCTAAAGTGTCAACAAGCACGTTTCTAGAAAGATCTATGATGGGTATAAAAGCAGCGGCAATCGACAGTTCAGAATACGTTTAAATTTTACATTTGTTCGGTTATTATTATCAGCTCAAAATTACTATTGCTCGAGTTCGAAATATGTTTTAAATGAACAGTTGTTGAGTTTGAAATAAACTATTGTTCGATTAATATCAAAGTTATAAATTAAACATGGTTGGATTAACAGTCAGTATAAAAGTCAAATTTGTTCAAGTAAAGTGAGTTAATAGATAGAGACTCATTAAAATTGTAAAAAAAAAATTAAAATTAAATTATGAAAAAAAAAATCAAATGACTTTGAGTAGCATAAAGATTTTGTTTTATTTCATTTTTTTCTAAAGAGCGTGTTGACCAATTGACATAGATTTAGTTAATGTTTACTAATATTTGTTTTGTTTTTTTTTTGTGTGTGTGTCGAGTATCGGAATCTGTTGTAGCTTCTACGGCGCTCCTTTTGAAGGCTAAACATAACCAATATACCGTGATAATTGACGACGAACTTCAATAACCTTGACAAAAAATCGACTCTAAGAGATACAAATCGTACAACACGAGTTAAAGGAAGACTTGCATACGACGATTCAACCAAATAGGCACTGACGTCTAGGCTGTGAAAACCAATATCATGAACATTAATACTGATATCGCTGAGACCCGCACACAAGGCAAAATAATAGAGTGCAACTTAACCATATGGCTGGATGGCATGGAAACGACGATGTACGAACAATATAACAAAGTCGTGGATGACATTACACGAATCGAGCAGCGTCAGACACAACAACTTCGTGACATGCGTATTGATCCTGAAGAGGTGACTAACAGTCATTAGCTCCGCCGCATTGGACACAACGACGCTTCTGTCAATCATGCCGGAGTTAAGTAGTAGACCAGCCGAAGACCCAATAGCCTTTTTTAATAATAATAATAAAAGAACGAAACACAATATAACACCACACAAACCACCCAAAAGGCGATGTCGCAGAACACAATAAACATACATACATTTATACACACTAGAAGAATACATACTCCCTTACAAATATACACGCACACTCACACACATTCTCCGGTTCACATGACACACTAGAACAAAAAAATAAATTAAAAAAAAACACAGTTTACCGTCATTTGACTATGACCGTGCGCTTAACTAATCGGGCTCAGTCTTGAATAAAAAGAAATAATAATAATAACCCCTCACGGGGACAATTGGCAGCCCTAGTTGTTCGGGAATTGCTATAAAAGCCTCGGAAAAAAGCCGCAGCCTGGGGGTTATCGCCAGGGCACATCTGGAGCCACCGTGACGATTTGTCTGTGGATATTCTATTACCGCAATCGGAAATGGCCACCACTTGAACAGGACAAAACCGGATACAGAAAAACACTACACCAACAATTCACACAAAAATACACAAACCTTACACACATCACAGAACAGCGACTCGCCGATCAACGCCGCACAATCATCACACATACACTCATTCCCCTCACAATACAAAACCAAATTAGACAACGAGTACACCACCAACTACACACCATACATAACACAGACATAATACACATGGATACACAGACAACACAAACAGCCGAAAATGACAACAATAATAACACACTAGCAACGATAACACATCCATCATACACATCCAAAATTCACTCAACACTGAGTTGGTGGAATTCTCACAATTAGACCCTACACAGAAACACGAAATACCTCAACAACACTATTCAAGCAATCTCACCAACATAATCACAACACTGAACACAAAAACTCACCAAACATATACAAGGCATCAAAACAACATACAAAATACACTCCAAATACGATGAACACAACACAGCTCTAGAGGAATTTAGGGATATACTACACCAAAAATTCACAGTATACTCTAATAGACTTAAACGATACAAAGCTGCACACACACGCAAAATACACAACACTCAATTCCAACACAACCAAAAATTTTTCTACCGATCACTCACACACAACAACACACCACAACATGACACACAACCACCCACAGAACACTCACTTTTTACATATTGGTCTGGTCTTTGGCCCGAGGAGTTCAGATCAATATTGAAACCTGTTGGATCGAAGACGAGATCCACAAAACAAACAACATTATACACATGACATAAACAACAATTACTTGCACACACGAACACCTCGCACGACATTTTACACAATTCATACAACACCCTCACACAACACCTCCTTTCTTAATGAAGGGCATCACTTACATGATTCCGAAGGATAACAACACAATAAATCCAACCAAATACAGATCCATCACATGCCTATCTACACTATACAAGTTACTCACTACATGCATCAGACAAAAAATTTACACACACTACACAGACAACAACATCCCCGCTGAGGAGCAAAAGGGCTGTCGGAAACTATCGAGAGGCTGTAAGGAGCAACTCATTATAGACTCGGTGGTGACCGAACAGGCCAAACACAATAACAGAAACACGTACACAGCTTACATAGATTACAAAAAAGCATTTGATTCCGTGCCGCATTCCTGGCTGCAGAGTATATTGACCTTATACAAAATTGACGAACACATTATACAATTTTTAACATACGCCATGTCATTATGGACAGCACAGTACATTAAACACACAATAACACGACCATCACCACAAACACCATACACATTAGACGAGGAATCTTCCAGGGAGACTCATTGAGTCCTTTTTGGTTCTGCCTCGCTCTTAATCCTCTATCACACACGCTCACAGATTCGGGTTGCGCTTTCAAGGTGAAGTTCGAAAAGGAATTCCTTAAAATATCACACCGTTTTTACCTGGATGACTTGAAACTGTATGTCCCCACACAAACACAATTAAGACATTTAATACGACTGACTGAAATATTCTCTACGGACATCCGGATGGAATTCGGTACTGACAAAACAAAACACAAGACATATATGCTGACCCAAGAACGCCTGTTGAGTATAACCTACAAAATGGTGGTCTCATAAGCCCCATGGAGGGGGTGCATTTTACAGGTATCTTGGTGTTCAGCAATCACAAGGCATCCCACACACAGATATAAAACAAACACTTGCACAACACTACATGCAAAGAATACAAAATATACTCAAAAGTGGTCTTGATGGTAGGAATAGCATTAAGACCATCAACACATATGCTACACCATTTCTCACATATTCCTTCGGAATCATAAAGTGGACAAACATAGACATTAAAAACATACAAATTAAAACACGATCACTCATGGCAAAACACAGGATACACAACATACACTCATCGTCAGCCAGGTTGATCTTACCACGGTCTCTAGGAGGACGTGATCTCACAGACATCCGACTATTACACGATCGCCAGCTCCATAGCCTACGCGAGTACTTCCAATCTAAAACACACACCTCACACTCACACAAAGCCATAACATCCGCAGACAAGCCATACACGCCACTTAACATGCACACAATCCAACACTCTCCTCCACCAACCAAAGCACAACACACAGCCACAAACATGCAGACATGGAAATCGAAGGTTCTACATGGAAGGTATTTGCATGAGATTAGCCACGATTGTGTTGACCGAGAGGCTTCGCAGGCTTGGTTGGCCAAGTGTAATATTTTTCCGGCAACAGAGGGCTACATGTTTGCAATACAGTATGAAATCATACATACACTGAACTACAAAAAATACATACTCAAGGACACTGCACAACAAACAGACCTCTGTCGACAATGTCGACAGAAACCAGAAACAATACAATACATTACATCTGCATGCTCACGCCTTACACAATCAGATTACAAACACAGGCACGATTAGGTAGCAAAAATAATACATCAAAAACTCGCCATAAATCACAAACTCACAACAGACAACACACCATACTACAAATACACTCCATCTACAATTCTCGAAAACAACACACACAAATCATATTGGGATAGAACAATTATCACAGACAAGACGGTACACTATAACAGACCAGACATTACACTTATACACAAACACACAAAAACCACATTCCTCATAGACATTGCAGTACCCAACACAGACAATCTACAGACTACACACACTAAAAAACTTACAAAATACACCGATATAGCTGTCAACCTGAAGAATTAGTGGAAAATGATACGAGTTGTTATCGTTCCAGTGGTTCTAAGCTCAATAGGCGTCTACCAAAAACACTTCATAAAAGGCGTCATAGCAAAAACAGTCTACATACACTTGAACTACACAAAAACACATACATACAATTACAAAAGGCAGTCATTATTAATACTTGCCATATAGTGAGAAGGTTTCTCTCTATGGGGCAAAGCACTCTCCAAACACAAACACCAACCACTGCTCTACACACAACAACAAACACAACATACATTTCGATAAATGCAAACACACTTACACCAAACACGGAAACTTTACATCAGCACCCACACAACACACAGTCACACATGCAAAACACAACACCAAACACAAAACACTACACAAGAATTAAACCCATCACCATACAACATCATTACTCTACTACAACAGCACTCATACACGCACCACCCCCGTTACATTGAAACGAAACACATAACATGCCTCACATTGCTCGGTTAACAAGCCTCACACAAGATCAAATATCAACACCATCAGCTATTTCAAAGCAAACACAAAACACTTCACCCATTGTAACACTAACACGACTCACACATGACCAAATAACACACTACTCAAAACCGACAGACAAAACCCTATTCGCTCATCGAACACGAAAGCGAACACAACACAATACAAATCCACACACAACACCCAAAAGGCGATTTTGCAGAACACAATAAACAAACATACATTTATACACAGTATAAGAACACAAACTCCCTTACAAATATACACGCACACTCACACACATTATCCGGTTCACATGACAGACTACTCACCAGAGGTGGGCGCAGACAGCTCGCCGGAGTCGATCGACTCTCCATAAGCTGGGTGAGAGTAAGTAAAAATGGTATGTTTTGAAGTAAGACGGAACGATGTTTCAATACAGGTTGCCTACCGATTATGGCCCAATAATTTATTAAATCAATTTCGAAATAGTTTTATAAAATATTTATTGTTTAAATAATATATTTTTCAATATGGAGAGATACACCAAAAAACATAATAATAACAATAATAATAATAATAACATAATATAACTAATAAATAATAACATAATATTTGATGGAAACCACGGGAAGAAGGTAGGCGTCTTCCATCAGGTAACGATAGGAAAAAGGAATAGGTAGGGAGATGAAATAAAGAGATAGAACGAAAAGGGATAAGTACATTATAAAAAAATTAAAAAACAAACAAAAAATTATTCGTTTTCGATTATTATTCTTGGATAAATTTTGATAAATTTTCAAAATCCGGAATATACGTATTTGTAGATATTCGCATTATATTTTCTAAATGTTTAACGGTAAGGGAATTTCGCGAATCTGATTTTATATATTTCATATGTGAAAATGCCGATTCACATAGATAAGAAGATGCGAAAAAACTACTGAGTTTTTTTTATATATTTTTAATAATTCCGGATATTCAAACGAAGATGGGTTTTCTGCGACGATTTCCCAAATACTTTTTGTGCTCGTGTTCATGGCTCCTAATAAATTATAATGCCACCTAACATGTCCCTTACTAAGCCACTTAACTTGAGAATAATATTTTAATTCCCTAAATTCTTGATTCTTGTACGTTCTTTCAAAGTGACAGGTCGTGTTTTTTGTGCTCTTAAAAAAAATTGTAAAATTCAGCTCCAAAAGTGAAGTGAACTGCCTAAACAGAAAATATCAAGTTTAACAGTGGTTTGTGAAATTGAACATTATAAAATATATATATTGATTAAAAGTAAACGGATATAAAATAATTTAAAACTAATTTTAAAAAAAATAACCTAAATTTTTGTGCTGTCAAAGTGTACCGTCACAGAACATCAAACTTTTCCAATAAATTACAAATTTTAATACACCGTCAAAGAACCTCAAAACTTTCTAATAAGTTAAAACATTAACATGGAAGATCTAAAGCAAATGTTTTTAAAATTCAAGCATGATACATATGAAATGAAAAAGTCCATTGATGAAAACCTGTTAGCTACTCAAAATCGAAAACTGAACTATATAGACTAAGTACTTAGAAAACGAAATGTAATCTTTTTTGGCATACAAGAGGATGAAATAAATTATTATGATCTGGAAGAAACAGTTTTGGAAATTATAAACAAAATTATGAAAGTAGATGTTGAAATTCGAGATATTGATTTCGTTAGAAGAATCGGTGTTTAAAAACCGAATCGTAACCGTCCAGTACTAGTTGGGCTCTTGTCATGGAGAAAGAAAATGGAAGAGATTAAAACGCTTTTTACAAAATTATGACGTATACGTGAAAGAAGATTACCCCAAGGAAGTCGTCGAGATAAGAAGACAACTGCAAAACGAAGTAGCTAAATTAAGAGTAGAAGAAAAAAACGCGGCCATCCGCTACCATAAAATTGTAATTTTGGGAAATCTCACAAATCATAACAACTCTAGGACTATCCCAACGCCTCAGCCCTTGCCAGTATCAGAAATCGATAAAAAACGTCACTTGAGTTCATCGCCAGAAATAGAAAACCAGCAAACTCATCCTCGTGAAAAAACAAAAGCTCTAACCAACTTGAAGAAAAAGAAAGTAAACAACGTAGACAAAAAAGTCACGTCGATAATAAAATTTCTGGAAAAACCGAGACAGCGTTCAAACTCTATCTCCGATCGAAGCCACCTTAATATTCGTGATGTCACTCAACCAAGTTGTTCTCAACCCACCTCAAAAAACTAGCATCGATGAACCAGGTATATGGTTCAGGAAATGACAACGCAAGTAATCCGAACAACGCAAAAGATATATGACCATAAAGACATTATGACCATAAAGAACATGGCGATACAACCTACAACTCATACTTCAATATCTTATTTTGGAACATCTACGGTCATCAAAATTTCTTCAACCTCTTCAACTGCAATGTCAACTTAGACTTGGAGCACTACGGCATATTGTGTTTTTCAGAAACTTGGCTCTCTCAAAACATCGATGAAAAACTTTTACTTTTATCTAAATACAAAATATTTCAAACCCTAGCTGTTACAGACTATAGCGTTGGCAGAGCCAAGGGAGGTATAATCGTCCTTACTAAAAAGATTTAAAAGCTAAAGTCATCGACATTTCACCTCACTGGCTGTTCATTGAATTTGCTATAAATAATATAAATTTAATTGTTGGTTATGCTTATTTCTCCACTTCATAGCAGTTTGACGTCCAACTCAATATGCTAAACGAAACTGTGCTAAAAATTTTACTAGCAAAACCAAATTCATGCTTTATCTTAGGGGGAGATTTTAATTGCAGAGTAGGTGAATGCAATCAATGTGACCCATATTTACTCAAAGATTCACATCTGTATGCCAAAAGACAATCTTTAGATCCCTCGGTAAATAAAAAAGGCCAAAACTTAACCGAGGCGCTAGAAGAGATGGGAATTACACTTTCATCACCAAAACTAGAAAAAGTGAGTTATTGACCTTGTTTGGATAAACACAGAAACTCTACCTTTTGTAGTGGATTTTGAAGTTGAAGATATTTTCGGAGTCTCCGATCATATTCCAACAATACTCACACTTGATCTACCTTACACAGAAAAACACCGCAAGTCTACCGTTACTGTGACAGAACAGATCCTGATCATGCTAACGCTTTCAACAGTGCATTAGAGGAGCAGTTTGTGCCAATAGTTGAGTGTGAAAATACGGAAGACGAATATAAAAAAATTTATCTGGGTTTGAAATATGCTGCAGAATCCACTGGTATGACACAATTATCAACTTTCAACACCAACCCACATAAATTTTTTCCAAAACAGCGGAGTACGTGGTTTGATGCTGAATGCAAATGCTTAAAAAGAAGGTAAAAAAACAACACAGAAAATTCAAAAAAGGCAATTCTGGCAACCTAGAGAACCTTGCAATATACTTAGAAAAAAAGAAGCAATATTATAATAAACTGCGTATAAGTAAACAGGAATGGACAAAAGATATACTTTCTAAAATTAACGACGCAAAGTATTTATTTATTTATTTATATTCATATTTATATAGCAAAGTATTCTGGAACATTATCAAAATATTCAATTCAAAATACACAATCCCTGACAAGGCTAGTAAAATACCAACGCAGGTTTGGAATTGTTACCTTAGTATCCTCTATCCTCAAAGATAACTACACCTTAACACATTTCTCGATTGTCTACACCCCTTTCTCGACACTCCTTTCACCATGGACGAGCTACTGCTTGTAACACACACACTTAAAACTAAGAAAGCTTCCGGCTTAGACGGTATCTCTAATGATTTCTTCAAAAATCATACTGAGTCGGGGCTTAATAAAATACTTCTCTTGTTTAACAATATCCTTTACTATGAAATTGTCCCTAAATCATGGTGTGAAACAACCTTAACAATGGTATATAAAAGAGGAGACGAGCTGGATCCAAATAATTTTCGAGGAATAGCCTCAATAAACGCCATCACAAAAATATTTTCTAACCTCATCTATCGAAGGCTTTTGGAATGGTCAGAAAACTGTATCATTCTGCGTGAGAAGCAATCAGGATTTAGACGAGAAAGAGGAAGCACAGATAATATTTATATACTACAATCAGCTGTTAATTTGCACCTAAGATTGCCGAAGAAAAAAGTATATACCGTCTTCGTTGATTTCCGCAAGGTTTATGACCTCATAGATCACGAAAAACTCTGGCTTAAACTTTTCACAATTGGAATTAGTAGCAAAATTATCCGTATAATAATAGATCTGTACAAAAAATCTACTATCACCTGCAAGATAAACAAAGTGCAAACTAATAAAATACCAGTGTCTAGGGGAGTACTTTAAGGAGACTTGTTATCCCCTTTGCTATTCATATTATTCATAAGTGACATCTTCAATTACTTTAGGAATAAGGGACTTACGGGAATCAGCCTAAACAGCTCCATAGACTTGCTAGGACTTCTATATGCAAATGACCTGGTACTCTTATCAAACACCCCTGGAAAAGCTCAAAAACAAATCGACGCACTTTCAAACTACTGCAACGAACACAATTTGTTTATAAACACAGAAAAAACAAAAACTCTAATATTTCATAACGGTAAACTTGGCCCTAATCCCGTTTTTAAATGTATTGACCAAAAAATTGACATTGTTACGGAATACGAGTATCTTGGTGTTACGTTCTCTTCATCGGGTCTGTTCCTAAAAGCAATATCAAGCTCAAGTACTGAAGGACGGATCACCACCGGTTCTTTACTGTTCGGAGATTTGCGCACTTCGATATTCAGAGCAAATAGAAAGAGTGCAGTGTCAATTCCTAAAGAAATTATACTGGCTTCCAAAAAACACTCCTGGCTGCTTGGTTAGATCTGAAACAGGACATATACATCTGTCATGGTATATATTCAGGAAGACTGTTCGCTGGTGGCATAAGCTACTGACACTAACTGACGATAGAATCGCCAAAATTATATTCCGTCGCCAACTTGAACTCGACCAGTCAGCGACCAATATAGTAAAATATAACTGGGCATCACAAATTCGAGCACTTGTCGAGGAATGTGGCTTCCCGAACATCTGGAACGCTGAAGATTTCAACTTATTAAAAAACACCATTCCTCACTTGTTGGACGAATATAAACGAATCCTGACGCAACGTGATACTGAAAAAATTTACATTCTACACAGCTGTCCTATATATAAGTACATTTCAACCGACTGTAATTTAGAAAAAAATATATAATAACAATTTCCTTTTGACAGACAACGCGTTATTTTCCAACTAAGAGCAGCTTCTGTAAATAAAATAGCAATCCACAGCAAAAACCTAAAAATTACTCTAGACCCATTCAATATTTGTCCAATTTGTAACTCAGGCAGGCCAGATGATCTATACCATACTCTGTTCGAATGTCCACACTATACGGGTGTAAGAAATCTGTACCCCGCTAAATATATTGCTAACCTCGACCATATTGACTTTTACCGACTGCTTATAATTGAAAGTAAAGTGCAGATAAACGACATTAAAAAATCAAAACATTTATTTTAAATGAATAAGTAAAATGTAAACCAAATGTACAAGAACCTTTGTAAAATCTTTTTGATTGAAACAAATAAATTATTATTATTATATTATTATTAATTCCCCAAATTCCGGATCGTTTTTTTCGCGAATTCGTTAAATAAACGATGTTTCAACGCGCGCGTTTTAATCGAATTAATTTTTTTTATAACAATATTTTCAATTTCCGTAACTGAAAGGCTTTTCATGCATAAAGCCTGCTGATGTATGATACAATGAAATGACAAAAGATTTTTTAATTCAGGGATTTTTTTTAAAAGTGCAATTAAACCGTTATTACAAGCCGTTATATTACTTGCAACATCCGCGTAAGTGAAACGAATTTTTCTAAAGGTAACGATTTTATTCGTGCAAGTACTCCGTCATAGAGATTTTCGGCAGTCGTTTCGCGATGTAATCAAATCACCGAAAATCATAAATCATCGAAAACCATACGAATGTAAATTAACATTTGCGCAGTATTTGTTGCATCGGTCGATTCGTCCAACTGCAATGAATAGCAATAACAAAACTTAATGTCTTCATTTAATTGACTTGTCATGTCATCATCAATTGCTTCTACTCGTCGTGTTATTGTTCGACGAGTTACGGGGACTTCTTTAACGAATTTCTTACATTCTTCTTCACGTTCGGTCCCACCGAACATTGAATCCACATAATCTTCCACTACCGTCTGCATAAAGTCACATTCACTAAATGGCTTTCGCGATTTCGCGATTCTATACGCTGTTTTGAAAGATAACGCGGTTTTTGTGAATTAATCCTTATTAATATATAACTTTTGGGCGGACGATGATTCAAAATAATTATTTTTAAAAACAGAAATTACGCGATTGCGTTCTGCTGTCCCTATTTCGAATTTATCAATCTCGGCAGAATGTTTCGCGGTATAATGACGTTGGAAATTACTTGTTTTTAAACAAATAAACGTTTTACCACAAAATAGGCAAATTAGCTCTTTATCAGTTTTCTTGTATATACCAATATGATGCTCCCACTCATTGATGCCAAAAAATATCCTCCTTGTCTTAGCAGATGGCACCGCACCTCCACTGCTGAACTTATCCAAGACTGCTTGCGATGTATTCTCCATTATTAAATTCACTACTTTTATTTTTTTTTTGAAAAAACAAATTATGCGAAAAATAATTTCCACTACTACGAATAGTACTTTTCACTTTTTCAATTCAAAGTAGACTAACTCGAAGAAACTCAAATTTCCACTTTATGTAAAATTTAACTTAATTCATCAAATTCCCATGACACTATACTCCATACGAAGAAAAAATAATTAAATCAGATAAATAATTGTTTATTAGTTCTCGGATATGAATAGTAAAAAGTTTAGGCAAATTATTTGGAATTTCCAAAACTATAATTCTATCTAAACTAGTTTTCAATTCTATTCAAATCCTTTGCAAAAATTCCCCTCTTTTATTACAACGCTCCAGCGGCAAACGTAAAGATTCAAAAGATTTATACTTAATATTTATATATTATATATTTATTTATAAATAACGTTTTTATTTTATTCATACACAAATATATTAAAAAGGTTCATTTTATGCCCCAAATTACCAGCCCAAAATTCCAGAGTATGTATTCAATGTATTGTATGTATTATTTACATTGTATAATAGTGACCATAAAAAAGAGTTGGTAGTATTATATTTTTTTCAGAAAATGTTTTAATTAAAAAAAGAAAATATTAGTAATTGGTAGGTACCCTGTATTTACTCTATCTCTCTTCCTACCTTTCACTCAGAGTTGAGTCGAGTCAACCCCTGCCCACCTATGGTATAAATAATACTCTAAATAAAATAAATATAAATAAAATAATTAATACGATAAATAAAATATAAAATAAATTTTGTGTGTAAGATACAGTAGATTTATTGGAAAATTAGGTAAGATAAGGATTCCTGCTTCACCAACTAACCATTCATTTACTAAATTATTGGTATTTGGATGTTCTTTACAATCAGTTTATTCATCTGTAATAAAACATTGGACTTTCAGGGCGCCCAGCATGAAAAAATACATGAGATCTAGTTTTTGTTTGTCTATGTTTGTCAACAAGAGTTGTAACAATATTGCATAATCGGGACCAGATGTGGCCATATGGAGTTTCGATATAAATTTAGATTTGGGATGTTATAAATAGGGCATTTAAACAGGAAATGGGCAAGACTTTCCTTTTCGCAAAGGTTACACCTTTTTAACTGCAGTTATAAAGTTTGATCCGCCCCTTTTCGTTATACTGTTAATAATTTTACAGTTTATAAACCTATTATATATTTTAATTGCTTGATTACGAGGTCCCAGATCGACACATTTATAACCACAATAAGGAGGCAAATAGCCACGCTTTTGTCTTGTAAACCGATTAGAAATCACTTTATTTAAATTAAAGAAATGATCATTTTAAAGTATAAAAGTCTCTTATTTTTATATCCAGTATATTTGTAAATATACAAGGTATATTAAGTTTAGTCCCGACTTTGTAACACTTGAAAATATTAATCCTTGACAAAAATGCTTCACGTCTGTCTGTCAGTCTGTCTGTGAAGCCGATAACTCAAAAACGACAAGAGATAACGAGCTGAAATTTTGTTGTGTGTTCTAGAGCAAAAAAGTAAGGACAAGTTCGTTAATGGGTAAAATCGGAATGTGATTTCTCCGGCCAGGGGGGATAATTTATATCTTTGAAACCGTAAGAGATACAAAAAAAAAATGTAAACAAAAAATCTTCTTCTCTTTAAAAAACACAACTTTTATTTGAAAAGTTTTAACATAAACTCAATAGTTTTCTCATAATTTCTCATAATTATCTCAAAGTTGAAAATGAGACTTACTTGAAAATGAGTCGTTCGAAGACGGGCACATGTAATAATACTAATATTGGGGTTTAACCTCCGTTTTTGAGACACGATGTTCTACAACCGAGGCCTCCCACATCATTATTATTCATTTTTTTTACATTACATTTTTATGATGTGAGTGGAGGATCAGGAATTCGTATGCAGACCAGGAAATGGTAGGTGTGCGGCTGCAGTCGACTTTGATAGGAACTATGCCGACATTCATCTGGATTTTGTGAAGGGAAATTGCAGAAAACCTTCACAAGCATAGCCGGTTACTTCGTTCTTGTCCATACACCGACAGGTTAATCAATAAACCGCCCCATTAATTTTTTTTTTGACATACTGCTGGTGACGGGATTTGAACCCATAACCTCCCAGTACCAAGTAGAAACAACGCCTTAACAAGCGCGGCTACTTGGATGGACGAGAACATGAACAAACATAACATACATCAAATAGTATTGTTTTTATATGTGGTTTTCTCATGTTTATTCGAAAACCGCTAACGCTAAAAAATATAGAAGTTCAGATCCAAAAACTAAACCCTTGCAACTACAATTTCTTTTTTTTTTAAGTTTGCTATACGACCATTTTTTTTTAAGTGACAACTTGTTGAAAATCACCTAAAAATTCGGAATTTTTTTTTGGTCCCTTAATTTTTTAGTTAATATATATATATACATATATATATATATATATATACATATATATATATATATATATATATATATATATATATATATATATATATATATATATATACATATATATATATATATATATATATATATATATATATATATATATATATATATATATATATATATATATATATATCGCTACTTACGCGACTTTCTAACGTCGCAATAGCGTTGACTAATCACCACCTCGTGTCAACTAACGCTTATCATTGACTGACTTACGGTTCGCTTTATCTAACGATTCGCGTTGGTAAATGCTTTATTTTTACCAACGCATTGCGTTGACTTGCTAAAGCTCCGAGCTAACTATCTCTTCGCGTTAACTTTTGCTTTGTGTTGACTGACGCTTCTCGTGAAATCACGCTTTGTGTTGAATTACGGACGCTTCGCTTTGAATAACTATCACGTCGCGTTTGCTCACTTACGCTTCGCTTTATCGTAACGTTTCGTGTTGACTCAACTACACTTTTTGTTATCTTAACGCTTCGCGTTAACTAACGCTTCCCGTTTACTAACGCTTCGCAATTACTAAATAACTAACGCTTTCAAATCAACGCTTCGCGTTGACTATCTACACTTCGCGTCACCTAACGCTTGACAAACGCTTGGCGTTGACTGACATATGGTTTGCTTTAGCGTTGCTTAACGTTTCACGCTGGTAAACGCTTTGCGTTTACCAACGCTTCGCATTGACTTGCCAGCGCTACGCGCAAACTTCCCCTTTGCATTAACTAGTGCTTACTGTTGACAGACGCTTCGCATGATATCTTGCTTCGCTTTGAATAACTAACGCTTTGAGTTCACTCACTTACACTTCGAATTATCTTAACGTATCGTGTTGGCTCAATTACACTTTTCGTTATCTTAACGCTACGCGTTAACTAACACCTCCCGGTTACTAACGCTGCGCAATTACTAAATAACTAACGCTTCGTAACCAACGCTTCGCGTTAACTAATCACCACTTCGCGTCAGAAACCAAACAACATTACGCAACCTACTTGTTTGTTAATCAAACAAGTATGATCCAGCACGCACAACAACTATTCATGTAATATTACTACAGAGTGACAGAGACATTCAAATCTTCGCTTCATATTGAAAGCATCGGATCAAGTTTGTAGTTTAGCTAACGCTACATATTGGTACCACCTATACGCGTCAAATTGGTAGCTTCGCTAACGTTACAAATGAATAGCTACTATTTCGTTTCAAAATGACCACAGAGCGCCAATATTTCGTATCTAATTGGTATCAGAGCGTTACGCCACAAATTGATACCTATATTTACGTCTAAATTGATTAATTTTAGAATGAATAACGATGATCTTACATCTATAGAACTGTCTTTTTGAAGCGTGATAAGAGTGTTGAAAATATGTCGGCACGCAGAACAATGTTAAGGAATGAGGACTGGCATTCAGTGTATGAGGCTCAGACCGTGAATGAGAAATATAATCATTTTTAGGAGGTCGCTTGCCTCAATTCTAGTTTTCCAATGTCAAAAAGCTCTAAATATAGTAAGCCCGTGATTTAAAATAGAAAAAATAAATAAAATCAGGGGTCTACAAATTAACTGGCCAAGATTGCAAAGGGGTCTACTTAGGGCAAACAGGGAGGTCCTTTGACACAAGAAAAAAGGAACATTGGCGCTCTCTAAGACTGAAAAAGTACACGAACTCATAAGTTGCTCTTGTTCAAAGTCGTGTCAAATTCCATCGTGTACTTGTTTGGTTAACAAATTAAAGTGAACGTTATATTATCGAATGATAATTAGTGAGAACTCTAGGTTTTTGAAATAAAATTTCAAATTCGTCCCCTTTACCTAGATCAGTTTTTTGTATTATAAATAAGTATTTCGACTACAATGTAGTCATCATCAGTATAAATTAGCTAGTCGTACTTTACTCTTTGACAATTAGAGATAGTTATAAAGTCGAAATCAACAGACAAAGAATAAAAATAAATAGAAAATTAACTAGATTAAAATATATACTAGATTTAAAATATAATAAATTTTAAATTATATTGAAATTGCTCTTGTTAAAATTTCTTCATTCACATTTGTTCCTGTTAATTTTACTCTTATTAAAATTACTCTTATATTGTCGCAGGATTTGTTACTTGTTACTAATTTGGTGACAGTATCACCAAACAATATCAGTATCAATATGGTGATACTGTCACCAAATTAGTAACAAGTAACATATCCTGCGACAATATAAGAGTAATTTTAATAAGAGTAAAATTAACAGGAACAAATGTGAATGAAGAAATTTTAACAAGAGCAATTTCAATATAATTTAAAATTTATTATATTTTAAATCTAGTATATATTTTAATCTAGTTAATTTTCTATTTATTTTTATTCTTTGTCTGTTGATTTCGACTTTATAACTATCTCTAATTGTCAAAGAGTAAAGTACGACTAGCTAATTTATACTGATGATGACTACATTGTAGTCGAAATACGTATTTATAATACAAAAAACTGATCTAGGTAAAGGGGACGAATTTGAAATTTTATTTTAAATTAAAGTGCACAAGCACGTGCAGACTACCGAAGTCTGTTAACAGTTTTGAACACGAAGAAAATATCACAGATTTTAGTTTGTATGAACCTTCTGGCAGTGATGATGAAGATGACTTTTGATTTTGATTTACTTGTTATAACGTTTAAAGTAAAGGTACGATTCCGCAGCGCGGGACACTGTCGCAGTAGCAGTCATCACCCAGCAATTTTACAAAGAAGTTGTTAAAAGCAAAGCGTTAACCAACTCGAAACGCTAGCGGTAAGTTGAACGGTAAGCTACCCAACGCGAAGAGTTTGTCAATGAGAAGCGTTAGTCCACGGGAAGCGTTAGTCCATGGGGAGCGTTAGGATCGGAGTGGTGATAAGTCGACGCAAATTGTTGGTCTTAAAGAGTTAGTTATTTAGAAGCGAGAGTAAACCGGAAGCGTTAGTTAACGCGAAGCGTTAGGATAACGCAAAGTGTAATTGAATCAACACAAAACGTTAAGATAAAGCGAAGCGTAAGTGACTGAACGCAAAGCGTTAGTTATTCACAGCAAAGCGTGATTTCACGCGAAGCTTTTGTCAACACGAAGCACTAGTTAACGCGAAGAGGAAGTTAACGCAAAGCATTAGCAAGTCAACGCAAAGCCTTAAAACGGAAACGCATCGCGTTAATCGTTATTCAAACCGAATCGTCAGTTATTCAGCACAAAGCGTGATTTCACGCGAAGCCTCAGTCTAGGAATTTTACAAAGAAGTGTCGTCGTGACGCCGACGTCACTTCTTTGTATGAAAGTGCTCTACAAAGGTCACTTTTTTATATGAAAGTGCTGCGTGTGGCCTGCTGCTGTGACAGTGTCGCGCGTCACGGAATCGTACCCTAAGTTTCCGTAATGCTAAAAATCACAAGAAAATCAGAAAATATTCGATATTTCCATAAACACCTACTAATTTACGATTAATTGGATTGAAACAATGTATTTGAAGCTTTTTCTTTTGTATGCAGTTATTTTGTAAACGGTAGATTTCAACGGAAGTAAACACAAATTTATGTTTTGCATGTGTTTTCAGCCATCCGATCCATACATGTAATACATCAAATTAAAGATAATTTATTGCATTACATATTTTGCTTGAAGTTTTTTTTCTCATATACACGGTATTCAGCACGGTTGGAGTTTACAATCACCCTTATATTGAGTTTTCGCTGTTCTGACATCAGGGATACAATCACTCTTAATTTGCTGCAGAAGGTATAATAAAGAAAAATGGAATTAATTACTGTTTTCCAATTCGCAAGTATTCGCACACACATTCCATCGCTTCTTCAGTATTACTGGCTGGACGATACCCTCTCTTATTCCCAGTAGCATATTTGACGTGAGATGCGTATTTTAGAAGATATTTCACAAAATAAGTGACCATTTCGAAAAAATTTCACTTTTTGGAAAAAATGGCCTGTTTTCGATTAACTGTATCTTGAGAACTAATGGCTGTATAGAGCTCGCTCTGGTCTGTAGCAAATTTAGTTTACTTTAAAAGTATATAGAAAAACTATATCGGTCAGACCCTTCCTTCGCTGAGATATTGAGCAAAAACTTTAAAGTCCGAAAATTTCATGGTTTTTTGGGTACACTGCCGCTCGCACAGCACTTGGGAAATTGCAAATCTGGTTTTTTAATATTAGTTTAGGTCGTAACAACATATAAAAAATTCAGAACGACCCGACCTTTTGCAAGCACGAATGTACATCTTGATTGGACTATATATGGAAAATCGATTCTTAAAGAGTAAACTCCAAAAATTTAATAAAAAAATGAGAAAATTTTTAATATTTCTTTTAATTTCTAATTAATGGTTGACTTTATCGAAACAGTTCATATAACAAAAGTTAAAGCGCACATGTTGAACTTTAGTTTAAAAAAACAGTAATGAAAGTACAGTAAGGAAGAAATTTAGTACCCTCAAATTATACCATTTTCTTAAATTTGGCAAGCTGGCCCATGGACTAAATTGCTTATCTTTAAATTTAAATAAATCCCAAATTAAAAAATTTTAAATCAACAATAATAAAGGTCGATTTGACGATATCCCTGGTCTAACTGATTCAATAATGTTTTGGGGAATTTGGATAGTAAGTTTGATAGTAATGATAGTAGTTAATTTGGAGAGTAATTTCAAGTGGAGAACACACATAAAGTGTAATAATAAAGTTTGTTATCAAATTAGAGTAATGAAAGGAAGAGTCGATGTAAGTTCGTTAACGCAAGGCGTTTAGATAACGCACAGTGTAATTGAGTCAACACGAAACGTTAAGATAAAGCGAACCGCAAGTGAGGGAATGCGAAGCATTAGGTATTCAAATCGAAGCGTTAGTAATTCAAAACGAAGCATCAGTGATTCAACGCGAAGCGTGATTTTACGCGAAGCGTCAGTCAACACGAAACACTAGTTAACGCGAAAAGGAAGTTACCGCGGAGCGTAAGCATGTCAACGCGAAGCGTTGGTAAACTCAAAGCGTTAACCTGGGCTATGGAAAGCGTTAAGTGACGTGTAGTGGTGATTAGTCAACGCGAAACGTTGGTTGGAAAGCGTCAGTTATTTATTAAATGCGAAGCGTTAGTAAACCGGAAGCGTTAAGATAACGCAAAGTGTAAATGAGTTAACACGAAACGTTAAGAAAAAGCGAATCGTAAGTGAGTGTACGCGAAGCTTTCGTTATTCAAGGCGAAGCGTCAGTGATTCAACATGAAGCGTCAGTCAAAACAAAGCATTAGTTGACGCGAAGAGATAGTAAACGCGGAGCGTAAGCAAGTCAACGCAAGTAATACTTAATGCTTTATGCTACACAACATTCTTAGTTTTATTTTCTAGCAACTGCATCAATTGTTGGCGCATTAAAACGTCTTGCGTGTTGTCCTGCAGGCGTCTTATTGGCTTTGCGCTGACATGTCTACTTTTTAACGTAGCCTTGGAGAACGCTATCAGTGAATGTAATTTTAAAATGAGAGGCATTGGCTTCTGCTGACGTCATTGACATAGTTGGAAGATCGAGAAGAGTCATTGGAGAAACTTTTATTAGAACAGACGGCAAGAAATGTCTGCCTGGTAGACCATGAGACAAAATAAAATATTTGGTGTTTCAGAAAAATATCTTCCAAATGAGATGAAAATAGGGCCATATACCTTTGAAACAGTCAAGGAATTCGTTTAGCTTGGTTCGTTAGTTACCTCTATTAACGATAATTCGAGTACGATAAAGAGGAGACAGCAACTACACCTAGTAAAACTTGGACAGAGGTTTTCCTACCTAACACCTTCCCAAAGATGTTAAAATGAGGCTCTATATGATACTGCTAAAACTCATTACAACTTACGGGACAAAAAAATGGATCTTGAGAAAAACGAAAATGCTCTAAGGATATTTGAGAGAAGGAGATAAGGGTAAATCTTTGGTGCCACAGTGAATAGTGGGCAATGGAAGTGACAATATAACTTTGAGCTGCTGCAGCTCCTTGATGAACCTGGTATAAAAAGACCGATTAAAATATCCAGATGAAAATGGGCTGGTCATATAGCTCGGCAAGACGAAACCATCGGAAATTAACAATGACGGTTCTTCACTCACAGATTTGGGCGTGTTTATAGTCTGTTCTTCTTCTGGTATGTTGTTTTTATACAGCTTTTGAAAAAATAATGTTGCTGTAGTTAATATTTTACTTCTATTTGTTTGTGTTATTCCATGTTGATCATCAATCGCTGGCATGCAGAAATTGGCAGGATATATTTTGTGGTTTACCTTTTTGGTGGAGATGTTGTTCTGTTGCACTGATTTGATAGCATTTGTATTGTTATTTGGAACATTTTGGCGTATTTTCTTTTTGACTAACTTGTTAATTTCAGCTAGTTCGATTTTTTCTTTTGATGTTTTGTTGATTTTATTTGCCAATTGTTTTCTTTGATCTATCAGTGCGAGAGTATCCGGCTCAAGGGTTTTATGATCGCTGCTAGAATTTCGAGTGGTGTTCAAGGTTAATGAGGCTGAATGCAAGATAATATTTTCGATTTTGTTATATGTTAACTGAACCTCTGCCTGAGTATGACTTAAAGGGAGGGATTGGAGATGCTCTTTTAGTTTTTGTCGGTATACCGAAATAGTTTCCTCTGTTGTGGAGATGTGTAAAGGTCTTTGGGAGATGTTTTCTACTTTTATGGCTTGAATTTGTTTTAATTCTGCATCTTAATAGTCTATGGTCAGAGTGAAATCGAAAGCAGGTGACTACGCCTGTATCTAAGACTCTACGCATTTCGTTCGTTAATATATAGTCGATTTCATTGTGAGTATTGCTATCTGGCGACGACATCTCCATCTTCTACTTAGTCTTTTTCGGAAGAATGTGTTAGCAATTTTTGTTGTGTTCAAGCGCAAAACAAAGCATTCTGTGGCCTCTTGTATTTCTATTCCCTAGAACATAGGGACCTACAAGATGATTCTCTTCTTTCGTTGTTATACCAATTTTACAATTGAAATCACCCATTACTATTAAAACATCAGATTTTTGATCATTTATGGTGTCATGAATCTCGGGGTAGAAAGTTTCTATTTCTTCATCAGAGTGAGTGGTAGTAGGTGCGTGAACCTGAATAATTGATAGAGTCTTGTTATTGCCTTTTTTCATCTTTAAACTTGCGGTTCTTTCCGTTATTCCTTTAAATTCAATTATACTTTTCTTCCAAACTTTTTTTACGTAGAATCTTACACCGAGCTGTCCCTTGGTTTCACCGTAATGAAAAAACACTCCGTGTTTTGTTTTAATGATTTTCTGACCAAATTTTCTTACTTTGCATAGTCCTATTATATCCCAAGAAATACTCTCAAGGGCGGTGTCAAGCTCAACCATTCGATCATTGTGTAATAGTGATCTTGTATTAAGTGTTCCCAAATGTAGGATTTCTTTACTTTGTTTCATTTTTTGTGTTTTAAAATAAGTTTTTTGTACTTTATTGTTAAAAGGTTTCATATTGTTTTTGTAGTTTATATTTTTGGTAGATGCGCTAAGCATGGTAGCAATTAAGGGGTTTTGGTGTGCATCCTTCCCGCTCCCCAGGCGTCTGGAAGGGCCATTTTTTTCCGTAAGGTTTATACGCATTGTCCGAGTTCTTGCGAGAATCGTTACCATTTGGGAATTTGTTAAAGTGGTCTTTTAAGTTAGAAGGTTTGGGTTTTGTTCGAAGTTTTTTCCTTGTGAACTTGTTGATGAATCACTGCAGTCTGATACATTATCGTTATTAGGCAATCAGGATTTAAACATCGAAGAGATTTTGTTTATATTTCTTCCAACAGGAACAACGGCCTTTGATTTTTTATTATGAGGCAAAGATGTCTTTCCACTTTGGGAGTGGGATAATAATGGTTTTAGTGGAGATGTTGCGACCCGTTTACTAGTCTTTTGGACAATAGGTTTGTTTGAAGAATTTTCATGTCTTGTTGTAATATTTTCTACAATTGTGACGTCGTTAGCATCTTCTTCTATGTTTTGTTTGTCTTCTAAAATTATGATTTCATTGTATTTAATAACCGCATTTATTCCTTCAGAACGCATCTGTTTACCTCTGGTTGAAGTTGCTTGCGCTCATTTAGTATTGCTGAAGGATAATCCTCTTTTATGTAGGCATTATAGCTCTCTAACAGACGTTTGTTTTTCATTATTAACATTTTTTTCTTAATGTTGAGAAATCGACAGAAATAGGGCGCGTCTTTTGTCCATATTTTTTCCCGATCCTTCGGACAAAATCGAGCTCCAATGGTTCGCAACTGACTTTAATTATATTGTTAATTATATCTAAAACCATTTCTTCCAATTTAAAGTAGTTGGTTTCATCTTCTTCGATGCCAAATATGATGATATTACGCTTTTTTAGTTCGCGTTCTATAAAATTGATTCTTTTACCATGGTCCTCCAGTTTTACTTTGCTATCTTTACTTCTTTTATTATGCTTTCTTGTAGGTGATCTATTTTTCCGTATACTTTTTGAGTGATTGATTCCTCAAGGTTTGAGGACATTTCACCAAGAATTGATCTCAACATGTCGGGAGTTAATTGATTTTCACCCATTATTTGATGTATTTTAATATTTTGATTGGTCATCGTTTCTAATTTTGTGAAATTTATGTTATGGATTAATTTTATGTTTTATAAGTTACACTAATTTTGGGATTTAACTGGTTGAAAGTAAGTTTAATTTTATAAATGTTAGCAATTTTATGTAAAATGAAACTGATATCCAATTGATCGATTTGAAATTTAAATTTTTATTTTACTATTGTTTCTTACTTTATTAATTTTATTAATTTAGACATAATAAAACTTAAGTAATGTTACTTAATAAACAAAAAAATATATTTATTATCACGTTATTAATTTACCTGTAATTGGTTGTAGTAAAAATTCTACAGTCTTGTAGAATTCTACGTTCTTGAGATATCGTATATTCATAGACACTGCTTTACCTAGTACACAGGCTAATATCCATCGGTTCGTTTACCCAAAAAGATACGTAGAGCCAACATTCATTTTACATTGAGTTTAATTGATAAAAATGAACAGAAACCATCCTTCGAATAAAAAATAAAATTATTGTAGAGATTTTGACTTGTCGCGCCACCTTAACATGGAAACTGTTTTTTTTCGACTTTGTGAATAGAAAGTTCATTCTCCTTTTTTCAAAATTTGTTATAAGTGGGTGTAAAGTAAAAACTATACACTAATATATACAAAACGATTTTCGTCACCGTCAATTTGGAAACAATCAAGATCAAATATGGAATGTGGAATGAGTACTCCATACATACAAATATTTTTGTACTTTCATATGATTGAATAGACTCTATCTATAAATACAATTTTATCTATAAATACAATTTCAAATGTTTTGTCTGTAACAAAACATTTATTATATTAAAATAATTTGTAGTCAAAATAATAATACAAATTAAATATATAACTACCACTTAAAGACAAACGACGGCATACATTTGATTCTAGTAGCTAGCATATGCTTTGTACTATAATTATAAATTGTTATAAATCTATTCTTGTTTACATAGAGTTCACAGAATATTTAGTTTCAAATCATGGTAAATACGGTTCAAAGTATTTTGATAGAATACAGTTTTTATTGATTGAAAAAAAAAATAGCAATAAGTTCAATTTAACTGTAGCTTTTCACAATTATACGGTGTTAAAAAAAATTTCCCTTATTTGTCTCAAATCTCTTAGAAGCGTAAAGCAGCATCTAATGCATGCACATAATGAAATTCACAAGAATGAAAAAGGTGAGAAATGCTCATGCAGTCATTAGTGGTAAGTAGGTAATTAACTATTATCAAGCTCACATGCAGTCATTAGTGGTAAGTAGGTAATTAACAATTATCAGCTCAGTACATTTTTCTCGAATATACGGTACTAAAATGGGGCGATCGTTACGTACCATGCCGTATTGAAACATGTCAGCATATTGTATTCCCACTATAATTCGTCTAAGAACTGACATTGCTCAAATTATTTTATCATTATATAAAATTTGTTTTTTTTTTTTTTGTTTCCTTTTTTCTATTATCAGTATTATCAGTACTAAAAACAACTATAAACAAATACAATGGCTAAAATAGCTTGAACAATGATCTACCGATTGTTAGTCATTTAAATTTTATACAGTTAAGGTCCAGGTTTGGATTGCCTAATATAACATACGATGCATTAGGTACTTATCAGGGTGACCTAATACGGATCTCATTAGGTTACCTTTAACAGAATCCATTAGTGATAAAAAAAAGAAGACCAAAACCAGGACGATGAGGTTTCGTATTGGTCCTTGGTTTTGCACACTCGGTCCTATCTTGGTCTTAACAGAACATAACAGAATAAGTCTTGGCCTTGTCTACCAAATCTTGATATTGATTTCAAGAATCTTCTGGCCATGTATTTTTGTAAGCTATTCTGATTGATAACTTATTTAATAGATGGAGTCAACAAATTAGTTAACTTAAGGTGGGGAAAGATTTGCTCAGGATGAATACACCGATGGCTGCGCCGTAAAGTCTGCGGCAATATAATGAGTTTGAAAAAGGACTGAGTAGCTAGACATTACATTACCTGATAGTAAATAAAATAAAATATATAGGAAAATTTACAACAATTTCAGGGAGTCTATTTTTATAATCGCCTGTCTTCTAATAGTTCGTCTATCGTCTGTTTAGAGTTATAACGATGTCTGAAAAATAAAATTTCTAAATATAAGAAAAATAAAATTACTATATTCCGTAGCCTAATTTTACAGAAAAAGTGAATGACCAGCGTTTACTTTTGATTGTCGGATTCAATCAAAATCCATGTGATTATGACACAAAAACTAAGATTGATAACTTAAACCAAACGCTGCTAAGTGATTAGATATGGTGATTCACGATGCCATAAAAAAGTAATGGGTAACGGAGGGATATTCCTACCTCGTGATGCCACTTCAAATTCCTTGAAACTCGAAATCGTTTCGAATATTGTGAAGCACTCAATAACGTTTGTGATATTTTTTTAAATTTATATTAGGCAGATTTAATTTGTGGAAGTTTTTAAGGTAGTTCGGTCACGCAAGCAAAATGTAAAAAAATTTCCAAACTTAAAAATGCATGATGTGGCGATCCCACTACACTTGCCCATACATGAATAAAATACAACTAAAAATAATTTATATTGAAATAAAATTTAACTAACATTCAATTGACAAAAAAAAAGTTAACTAAAAATAAATTAATTCGCCGCTTAATAGCTCAAAATAAAATAAAAACAAAATACTAAAAAACATTTTTTTACAAACATAATGAACAATAATAATAAAAAATTCGTTACGCAGGAGCTTCGTCAACTTAGCGAATTTCCTTAGAATACATAAATCACTCTCTAGCGGTCATAATTTTAGTGTGAGTAAAATGAAATATAATATCTGATATGACTTTAGTATTTGCAAAAATTAAATTTATTATTAGCCAAAAAGAACGATAAACTATATATATAAACTATAACGATTATAGTTTATAGTTACTAGGGAAACGACAATCAAAATTTTTTACAATAAAATCAATAAAATATATTTCATGTATTTGTGTCAAACAAACACAAAATATTAAATATCTCTCTTAATATTAGAATAATAGAAAAATGTATGGGAGTAAAGTTGTAGAAAATCAAGTTTGCTACAATTCATTACTTGATCATTTTTCACAAACTCTAATTTGAACAGAGATATTTAGAATTTTAATTTTCAATTTTTAATTGTAAATATTTCTGAAAATGTAGTACCTACAATTTAACTCCTGATAAATTTTTCTATTTTTCAAATATTAAGGAAGATAGTAAAATTTTGTGTTTCTCCCTCTCTCTAAACCCCCTTTCCTCTCGTCCGATTTTACCCATTAACGAACTTGACCATTAGAATACCAAAAGCACCTCAAATACCAAATTTCATTTCAATCGGAATAAATCTTTATATATATATATATATATATATATAAATGTATATATTATATATCAATATATATATATTGATATATATATATATATATATATATTGATATATATATATATATATATATATATATGTATATATATATATATGTATATATATATATATATATATATATATATGTATATATATATATATATATATATATGTATTGAGCCCATTCCGGTATGAGGTGGAAAAAGTTAACGTCGCTTAGGCGTGAAGAGATTCTAGTAATTGTACAGAATCGCGTCACGCCGTTGGCGGACCCTCTAATGACCACAAGTTTGACGCGCCCTCACCGTCAGACGCCTTTGGAGGCCGTCTTGGCGATGGCGAAGTCCCCAAAGTGGTCGATTGGCGATTCCTTAAACCACTCTTATTCTTTGGTTTTCCATTAACCGTATTTCTATTTTTAATAAACACTTTCTTCGACTTAATTTGATTTGTTTTCATTGAATACCATTTGAGTACACCTTGTTCTCCATAGATAACAACAGGTGACTACCAAACACTAATAGTTATAGAGTATATGTGAACTGACAGTGAGAACTTACCAAGCGCGTCGCACCAATTCCCGGACGCTAATAGATTTAACTTGTTATTTTTTTTGCAAGCGGACTTTTATTTTTTTACTCTTCATCTTTTTTTTATCCTGGTTTATATTTTCTACTATCATATATTCGACTGTTAAATAAGTTATACACTCCGGTGGGGGATCTATTTACTCTCCGACAACTCACGATAAATACAAGCTTCCACATTTACCATCACGCACTCTTGAAGTGGCGTGGACCTTTGCGCCAACACAAAGCTACTAAACTACAGGCTGTAAACTATACACATACTGTTGAAATTTGAAGACAATTGAGCTCTTCTAAACCTGAGATAATTGCAATTAAAAAAGACACGTAGCATGGGAGAAACGTGTGAAAATGACAGATTTTTTAAATTTTGTCCTTGAAAGAATGTTACCGTTTTGACAAAAAACTAAGAATAATATATTCTGAACAATTACAAAAAAAAACAAATATCCACCTCTTAGTTTTAATAAAAAATTAAAATAAATAACATATTTAGAGGACTATTTTTATGGAGAGGGTGTAATACAGCATATATTAGACAATATATGTGAATATATGTGTGTGAGGTATAGTACGTTAAAAAAAAACTTGACCTAGCATCTTAGTTCTGCAGATACGTATAACATGTACGTATAACATGTAGTAAGCTAAAACTTTTTGACTAGACTGTCGGGAAAGAACTACCTTAATAAATTTTTTTTAGGAATTTCACATAAAATAAAATTAGTTATAAAATATATTATTCATCGATTCCACATTTTTATTTTTTAACTAAAAAATTATTATTTTCTAGCAGATGACCAGTTTTACTAGTTAAAGCCTGGTACAAAATTATTGTCATTGGCATATAATAAAATAAAGTAATAAATATAAAAATATAAAAAACAGAATCTCTAACGATTTCAGTGTTATATAAAATGTAATAACAATATTTAAGAAACAACCAAATAAAAAAAATATAAAACAGTTGAAAAAATTAGATTCAAAACATTTTTTCTTTTCAAAAATTTTTGAATTAATTTAAAAAAAAAAACATTATAAAATAACATATTATAGAATAATGTTGAACTCTGTGCTACGAAAAATGGATCCGGCAGCAACTTACAATAAAGAAAAGTAACTTGATGTAAGAAGATCTATCTGTTCATTAAAAAGGGTTTGTGATCCATTTTCGTCTATATAAACCTTCATCGGTTCTAGAACATTTGATTTATATCATTTTGTTACTGTGATACTCAGAGTTATTATTTTTTCTTCTATTATTAACCATTTTTGATCCCATGAGTATATCGGGCCATCTACTACCCCATCGACGAATCCTTGATGGGGAGGGCATTTATACAGTGAAGTTTGCCAGTTGCTCCAAAGGGATTGTTCATGACAGCATTTAACCCTGATGCCCTAGCGTTCGGCTAGTTGTCTAGGCAAAATGCCTCCCACCATAGTTTGGGTTTTGCATGGTTTCTTGGTCGTGTTTCTCAAGGCTGCCCTGTCCGGCTTGGGTATTTGTGCCAGTAACATAGTTACCGACGGCGTAGCATAGCCCTTCATCGATGCACTTAAGCCTCTCCACCAACGACAAGGAACCTAGGACAAACAAAGCAGTTAAAATTTTAAAACCATTACACATTTTGACGAAAAAATTTTTAACCAACCTTTAAACTTGGAAATCCTCTCATGAACAAAAAATACATAGTGCATAAAAAAACATAAGTCAGGTATCTATAAAGGCCATACAGGTAGAAATTTTGCTGTAAGGAAATCGAGCACTTTCGATCCATAAAACTAAAACAGACTGATTCAGCTTTTGCGAACCATCTACTGGAACATAATCATGAACCACGCCCAGAAAAATATAAACACAAAAATAGTCCATAAACCCTTCTAACTGAACAGGCAGAGCAACTTATATCAAGTTTCTTTTCCTTTTTGTAAATTACTGACAAATCAATTTTTCGTAATATACAGTTGAACAATATATAATATATGTAATTTTAAATATTTTGATTTCTTTTCAATTAATTCAAATTTTTTTGGAAAGATAAAATGTTTTGAATGTAATGTTTTTAACTGTTTTTTATTTTTAATTGTTTTTTAAAATATGGTTGTTTTTTAAATATTTTTATTACATTTTATATAACACTGGAATAGACAAAGATTCTGTTATTTATTTATTTGTTTAATGTTTATTTTATTATATGACACAATTATTTTGTGTATATAAGGGCAAAATCTGTAACATAGCTTCACAGTTTTGAAAATGAAAGTGAAGTTTTGAAATCACTAGCGAAACTAGCCAGCTGGTAGAAAATAAAAACTTTTTAGTTAAAAAATAAAAAAGTGGAATCGCTAAATAACATACGAATTTTATTTTATTTAAAATTCTGAAAAATTTTTATTAACGTTGGTGTTAACGGCAATTGAAAACTTTTTATATAAAAACTATCTGAATATACACATATTACCATTACAAAATTAAATTGTGATAGTGCGGTTAAACTATATTGTAATTGTGGTTTGCCCTACTATATTTTACCAAGATGCTTAAACTATAACTGGTCTAATTTTTAGTTGCCGATATAATCTACCAAAATAGCGTAGGAGTTGACACATGAATCTTTCGCACTCTTTTGTAGTAAATGTCGAATGCATGTTCGTCCCAGCAAATCTATAACAATAATAATAATAATAATAATCATGATGTTTTTCTATAATAATCATGATCTAACAATTGTATCAATGATCATTATATAACATTTGTCTAACAATTGTAATTATCACCCAAATATACTTCGATTTTTTTTTTGGGAATTTTGTATAACCAAATAGTGAATAAATATATCTCTTTAATTAAAGCTGTATAGGGACAATTTTACGTTTCCCTATAAACTAAACTTAATTAAACCTAGAAAATAATTTTTCATTCCGATTGGTTTAAACATGTCGAAAGTTTGCTATTCGACGGACATTGAGCTGTTTGTAGTCAAACTCATTAGACCTGAAAGGCCCATAAATGGTTTAACTCGGATTTTAGTTCCTGAGGTAGGAATTACAAGAAAAACCATTGAAGGAAAGTTTAGAAAATGTAGGATGGAACAATTGTTGTTGCGGTAGTTTAGAAGTGTCAGTCACACATCCCAAATCTTAGTTTTCTTCAATATTTAGAAACCTGTGCTTACAGCACATATTTCCCTAAGTTACCTGATTATTCCAAATTACTGTCTTTTTATTTAATAATTGTAGGGTAGGTTTCAGGATATCCTGGTTTGATTTAATTAATAAAAATTCTGATCATTGCAAATCGTTGGTGGTGACTCTTTTCCAAGTAAAATTGAGTTGACAACAACAAAAATTATCTTGTATAGAAAAATGAGTTTGTTAGTACTTACCAGATAACTCAGAGAAATAATTTCTGTTTGCATAGGTAACTGAATATTGAAGAAAACTATGATTTAGAATCGATTTACATTACAGTTCTACAGCTGTAAATGATCCTATAACCACTCTGGTAGCGTCAAAAATCGAAGCTGTTAAGCACCCAATACCAACCCCACCTATCGCACTGACAGATAATCTGACTCAAAATCAGTCTCTGTGCCTACTAGCTGGGAACAGTTTTAGAAAGTTGTAGCTATAATTATGTCAGACTTTGCGAGAGCTTGCTCAGATTATGTGACCAATACCACCAGAGCAGTGATTTCAAAATAAGTCTCGGCCTACTATAAATCGCCCTCACGAGCACAATTTAACCCAGCGAAGCCACAAAAGATTCAGAAGTTGTACCATTTAAATAAAAACAAAACCATAGCCGCCATACTGAAGGAACTGGTAGCCGGTTAGCTCACTATTTTTCCAGGTCAACACGGAAACGGCTCCTCAACACTTCTGTGGGATAATTGTTTTAAAATATCAGGAAAGAACAACTAGTCCTAAAGAAATCCGGCTGATATTCGAACCTCAACAGAATGATGAAGCAGATAGAGACGAATATTTTCCTCGGAATTTCTACAGGACTTCTTTTCAAAAGACTCAGTGTGTGGGCGATTGTCTAAAACATCAAATACAGCACCCGATAAAGACGGTATAAGGTAGTCGTGCCTTGGAACTGATGGAACCCGACTGCATTGTACTATGTGCAATCTTTGCACTTTCGAACTGAAGGCCTCTTACTTTGAGGGTTACAATCACGCACGTTGAGATGGCGGACAGATCGCGTTGGCGTAACCTGACCTAGCTATTGGTTTCTTGACTCTTCTCTCGACTCTGTTCCTAACCGGCATATTTGGCGAGTATTAGAGGAGATGTGGCTACCCAGCAGGATGAGAAGTGTGATAGCTGAACTTTTCGCCATTAACACCACCACTTTTCGTACAACAGACGGAAGATAAAGATGGCGTCTGGATTAGCAGTTTAGCAAGGTTACAAACTTCACAACCACCATTCCTTCATGTTGCATTTACTGAAGACATTGTTTCGACTAAGAAATAATACTGCATCTTTGAGAACTCTCTCGGAGTAGGATCAACCACTGAGTGGGTGGGCCTAAAGATCCAACGACGGAAATGTGCCTCACTTCACGTCGATCGAAGAGATCGACGGAAAGTCTCCCCTCAAATTTACTATCCCAGGAAGAGGATTGACAGGATTCCATGTACCGGTTAATGAAGGAGATACGCACAATAGATATATGATGCTCTGCTCACACCCTGGAAAAAATTAGAAGCTGTAAACAAGTTCATTCATTCTAGGCTAGACTTTATACTGCGTGGCGGCAATGTCGCCAAAGGACTTTCAGACGCAGATCATCGAAATACAAGCCAAGAAATGGGTGGACCTACCTCAGTACAGGTCAACATAGATTCTTTATATTCCATCATACAAGGGTGTCGCAAATTGGCAATTGACTGTTGATCCGCAAGGATATTATTGCCAGATAAACGGAACAATTTTGTTGAAGCGCGTTGTGAGATGTCGTATTGGTGCCGATGTATCAGAGGAAATGATTCCCAGCTAAATGACTGATTTACTAAAACATTGACTGACACGTGGCGGCGAAGAAATCTAGTCTGTGGTCATAGGCTTGACACGCGCCACCGCCTACAAACAGCAAAATTAGCATAGGTTTTTATTGGTGCGTCGAAAAGCTCGACCTGTGCATCATTAACAACCATCCTGCGCAGAGACCGGAGCGTAAAATTGATCCATGGTTTCCGTATGCTACGATCAGTGATGTGCTTTTAGTGTTCTGTTTTTTTGGTGATATATTAATATAATGACTGTGATATGACAGTTGTTTCGATTTTAAGCTTTATTGTTTTAAATGTGTAGTTTAATTTCTAAGTATTTATGTTTAAAATTTTAAACTTATATACTGTTTATTGCCTTTTACTGATTATTTGATTTCTCATATTAAACTTCGTATTTTTTTAAATTTTCTAAAAATAAACGTTTTTTATATATATATAAACAAAATTGTGTTGTTTTCGTTCCGTTGACGTTGACTTGCATGCATTTTCGTTGGTTTCTATCTCAAGCCTTATGGATACTTTCACTTTCGTTTGTACTAATTGTACCAAAATTGTACCATTCGAAAAAAGTTATTAAACGGTTCTCAGCAAAATTAGAAAAAAATATGGAATCACATCATTGGACAGTTGAATTTTTTGTGTTGAACCGGTTTGTACTATTCGTACTGAAGTTAAACGTTAAAACAAACAAAAAATGATTTTCTATGAATTAGTCTAAAGATAAAACCTTTCCAATAAAAAGTATATAGCCACACAACACATGAAAATTGAATGTTTTTTTGCTGTACCGGCCTTTACCGGTTATAACGGACAATACACCGTTAGAAACAATACACAACATTAAATATTTTGCAAAAAATTGACGAAAATGAATAATTAGAATATGCATTAACTGCCCTTTATCATTTCTTGAAATTTAACTAATTATACATGCCAATGCAAAATAGCTAGAGTTCTATAACGGTATATAAGGTAATAGGTTAAAAAGAAATTTATTATTTATAATCGATTTTGAGTTCTTTCTTATTATTGGAATAGATGTCGTATGCATATAAACCAAACAACATATTTTAGTATTCTTTTATAAAAGTATATTTGATTGACACCAGACCAAGTCCTAATCCCATGGAAATCTAGGGAAGGGAAACCGACCTCAAACCGATCAGTAGGTAGCACATACCCATAATAATATTTTATTACAAGTAATGTAACAACAAACTGAGTTAATTGTTTGAATACCCAAAATATACTGAGTTATATATAATAAATGATTGAATTGTTAACAATTCTGTGTATTCGAATTGTGAACAATTCGCTTTCCGACGAACATTTAATCACAAATTATGAGAAAACTAATGAATTGATTAAAACAAGTTTCAAACAAAAGTTGTTTATTTTAGAAAGAAGATTTTTTGTTAACAATCTTTTTTTTTATATTTCTTACGGTTTCAACGATGTATATATCTTTGATAAAAGATATAAGAATTATCTTTTGGTTTAAATCTGTATTTGATGCTTTTAAGTGTAGTGACTTTTTGTGTTTATAGAAGTCGGTCGTATTTTTTTTTAGTTTTTACAATAAAATATATTTTATGTATTCGTGTCAAACAAACACAAAATATAAAATATCTCTCTTAATATTAGACCAATCGAAAAATGTATAAGGAGTTAACTTGTAGAAATATAAGCTTGATACAATTCATTACCTTATCAGTTTTTCCCAACTCTGCATCTTCTCTCATTCCTCATTACTTTATACAGAGATGAAATGTGTACAGAGATGTTTCGAATTTTTACTTTCAATCTTTATTTGTAAATATTTCTGTAAATATTAGTGTAACAGAAAAATGATAAAGAATAAAATTGGAATATAAAGAATAAATTACAGTACAACATAGTACCAACAACTTTACTTCTTATAAATTTGTAGATTTTTCTAATATTGGGATTTTTCGAAGGGAGGTATGACAAACTTTGTGTTTTCCCCTACCTTTAAACCTCCTTTTCTCTTTCCCGATTTCACCCATTAACGAAATTGACCTTTTGAATATCAAAAACGCCACAAATATCAAATTTCATACCAATCGGAATAAAACTGTCACCGCTAGAGAGTCCACAGGCACATAACCTTATATATATATATATATATATATATATTCCAGATGAAGGTTTCCTGTTAGTTTAGAGTCCAACATTACTCCTAAGAACTTGGCTTCCCTTGTGATCTGTAGTCTTGCACCGAAGAGGATGGGTGGTTTTATGTTATCTATCTTTCTTTTCCGTGTGAATGGAATAAGTTCGGTCTTACCAGAGTTTATTTTCAATCCCTGGTTGAAACACCATTCTTGTGCGAATATATATATATATATATATATATATATATATATATATATATATATATATATATATATATATATGTCGGAGTTTCATAATTGGGAGTATAATCGTTTGTACCAGTATAGATGTTGTCAGGCACTGTTGTTTTTATAAAATACAAACACTTACCAATTTCCAATAGTACACTGAAAACTGCATTTTCACAATCACTCACTAGTCTCCAATAATACCCGGTGTCCCGCACTTTCACAATCAGTAATTACAAATAGTTGGTTCAATCTACGACACAGTAAGTTGGCTCCAGTTAACAATACAGATACAAGACGAATAATACTAACAAATGCCATACCACGGTTATCTCATCAATAAACATAATTAATTATACTAGTCCAAAAGGGCTACCAACAATCCAAACGCTATCTCCATGTGAACTTTCAGCAGAGTTCAGTTGATACTAATACACAGTTGTACGATACCGTCTGTCATGTGTTACTGCCTTCTCAGCACTGAAATCCTGCTTCCTTTTTGAAACTCACCCCCCTTCCTTGATGTTTGTAAAAATATTGGAAAGGGGTCATTCTATTACTACATTATATTTATGTACCATCTCTGGTATATCACAAAAAATAGGTTTATTAACATCCGTACCGTACAATTTGCGTCTAAGTAGAGGCCACACGTGCCCCTTCTCACGAACCCTTACTTACTGTGTTAATTGATAATCTTAAAGCAATTATTCTTTATTGCACTTTTAGACAATTTATTTTATTCTAAGAATATATAAGTATCGATAATATCTAATTTCCGGACCTCTATGTCTGGAGGATCCTTTATGTCGGACATACTGTAATAAAATAAACCTTTTCTTAAAAAATAGTTTCTTTGTACTTATAAATGAAAGTGTAAAACTGTAAACATATAGATGGAGAGAAATGTTCGAACAGACGTATCCATAAATAAAAAAACACATTTATTCCTTTGACAAATGTACGATTCCGACATATATATATATATATATATATATATATATGTAACCAACATATGGGAAAAGCGAATCTCGTTTGACTGAAGTAAAAGGGGGAGCACAATGGACCGTAAAGTCATAGTGCAATACTTTTAGACCCCAAGATATATCTATCTATCTATCTATCTATCTAGTCGATGGATATTTGAAGAACTTTTTACGCAATTCTCATATTTTTATAAAAACATTAGCTGCATTTTCTGCAATATAGGAAACTGGTGCAATCATAACGATCAATTCTTTACTGCGATTCACCAGCTCTCTATAATTATACCCGGAAAATATAAATATCCGATCAAAAACATAAATGTAAGAAAGGGCCGAGTTTTCGGGGAAATCCTTAATGTAATAGTTGCTACTTAAAAAGTGATGATATGGGAGAAAAAACCGAGCTATTTACAAAATAAATAGCTGTAGAGTTCATATAATAGTTGCTCCTTAAAAAGTGATATTATAGAAGAAAGGACCGAGCTACTTACAAAGTAATAGCTCTAGACTTCATATAATATTTGCTCCTTAAAAAGCGATGATATCCCATTAAAGAGCCATTTACAAAGGCCCTTTACAGAGCTATTGACAAAGTAAATAGCTCGGTAAACTATTTACCAAAACAATTAATGAGGGGTAAATTGATTAAATGTAAGAACAAATTTCGTTGAAATATATTTCGTAAGTTTTCCTTAGGATGTTTTTAAAATTTTATATAACGCGGCAAGTTTTAAAATAATTGAACTCATCAGAAAAAATTACTTGCCACGTTATATAAAATTTTAAAAACATACTAAGGGAAAACTTATGAAATACATATATGTTTTCTAATGTTAAATTAATTAAAACGAAAATTGTAAAAATTACCTTTTTCCGCTACAAATTTCCAGTTTTCGAGTTTTCCCGTTGGTTTGGGTACTAGATCTACCTATATGCCAAATATCAACTTTATAGGATATTTGGAAGTAGTGTAGAATTATGATATACTATACTTAAGTTTTTAAAGCGTTCCCGCGAATTTAGCATTTTTTAAGTGAAATTACTTATTAACCGTTTATTTCTTAACGAAAAGCAAAAACATATTTTCTTATAATTCCCTAAATATTCCATATTCAAAAAATCATCACTGTAGCTCTTTACGTTCAGAAGATATTTCGGGGGCAAATCAGCTCTAATTTTTCGATAAGTAATATTACCGTAAGTACGAAGGCCAAATGCCCCTTAAACTCGGCCTTGCGCACTTCCGTTTAAGTTTAGTCCCGACTTTGTAACCCTGAAAATATTTACCGCAGGCATGCATTTTTGGCTTTGGAGCCAAAAGGGGAGGCTTCGGCTTATGCGTCAGTCTGTCTGTGGAGACGATAAAACGAAGAGCGATAAGGTACTGAAATTTTGTATGTGTGTGTTGGAGCAAAAAAGTAAGGTCAATTTCTTGAATGGGCACAACTGCTCATCTTTACATCTATAAAAGACAGAATAAAAATATAAATGCAAAAAATGCACCTGTTTTAAAAATAAACAACTTTTCTTATAAACTTTTTTATATAAATTCGATATATACGGGGTATTTAAGCAATTAACTCAGTTAGCTGATATTTTCACTTGTTTTTTAAGTTTTTTAAGCTTTAATTTGCCATCTCAATAAAAAAAAATTGTTATACAGGAGTCGCGTCACCTTAGTGAACTTCCTTATAATACATAAATTACTCTCAAGCGGCCTCAAGAGTCTAATCAAAATAAAATGTCGTATCTGATATAATTTTGGTATTTGCAAGGACAATTTTATTAATAAAATGGCATAGGTCAAGGGGATAGGGGTGGGAGGTATAGAGAAAGAAGAAAACTCAAAATATAACAGAAAACATGAGAAAAACTAAATTATAGTAAAATTAATTTTCTACAACTTTATGTTAGGTTAAAGCGAAGGAACACACTTGTGATACCGAGGGATGTGAGAGGAGGACAAGGAATTGGTCGGTTGTGCGATTGCAGCCGACATTGATAGGAACTATGCAGATAATCATCTGGAGTCCGTAAAGAAAACTGCAGAAAACCATCACAAGCATAGTCGGTTACTTCGTTATTGTCCATACGCCAACAGTTCAGTCAGAGCGCCTGAACAATCGCTGCTACTATGCCGGTTTCTTTACTTCTTGTAAATTTTTCGAATATTATATTCCAGGGAGATATGCCAAATTTTGTGTTGTCTCCTTTCTCTAAACCCCCTTTCCTCTTGTCCGATTTTGCCCATTAACGAACTTGACCTTTTAAATACCAAAAACGCCTCAAAGACCAAATTTCATTCCAGTGGGAATAAAACTGTGACCGCTAGAGAGTCCACAGACACATAGACGTATATATATATATATATAAATATATATATATATATATATATATATATATATATATATATATATATATATATATATATATATATATATATATATATATATATATATATATATATATATATATATAAATTATTAATTAGAATAACAGATAAAGAATTTTATAAGTAGGATTTGCAAAATTTAATTTAAAATTGAAGTGGAAAAAAAAATTCCTATCGAACTTTTTCAATTTCTGCACACCCGGTACATTCGATGTCAAAAGTAAATAGCTGAATGTTAATATTTTCGAAAGCAAAGATTTTTATAAAGAATAACTTTTTTTCGTAAACCTTATATTAAAAAAGTTTTCCATATGGAGCCAACTTAAGTAGACACACTATATATATATATATATATATATATATATATGTATATATATATATATATATATATATATATAGTGTGTCTTTATATATATATATATATATATATATATATATATATAAATATATGTCATATATCCTGGTATAGCATCCTAATTATATGGATAACCAAGCAACATCATTTTACCAAGCTAAACAAATATTTATCAACATCCGGTCGAAGTAAATATAACCAAACAACGTCATTTTACTTAGCTAAGCAAATATTCGTCAACATACGATCGAAGCCAATACTCATCGTTATTTTTGGAATGTTCTAGAAGAAAAATGAAATAGTATAAAACATCATTCAGCTCACTAGCTAATTGAGTTTGACATTTATTCGCCAACTTACGTTCCACGTAATGAAGTGTAATAATCGATATTTTATTGAAACTATTTAATTATTGTACTTATAAATAGAATTATATTTTTGTAACTTCGTATTAAATTGTGTAATTTGGAATCTGCAAATAATTATTTTTTTTAACACTCGAAATGACTGGAATCATAACTGGCGCAGCCGATAGGATCGTAAAGAAAACTCTTTACTTTCACGTCCATCGTAAACTGGAGTACAAAAACCTACGATTTTTACGATTGAGTTTCAACACTGAATGGATCGAATCTACTAAACAAATATATAAGTTATACCCAAGAAATAAAAGCAGCATTGGTTCAAGCCTCAACAAGTCGAACGTACATCGAATCAACAGGTATTCATTTCAAATGCAAACTGATTGTTTTTTGGAGTCCTAATTGAAAAAGCAATGTGGAAGTGGATAATTCTTCAACTGTAAGTAAATTTTCTTTTGAATAATTGCTATCCAAACGCTATGTCTAAACATCCTTTCAAATTAACAAAAAGTCGTAGTAACGAGCAAACATCGTTACAAACTAGATTCAATAAAAAAAACCTTTGAATCCAATTGACACAAATAACGCAGACTGACCCTGTAACTATTAGTTGATTATTAGTTGCGGAAGAAGTTGTACTAACACAAACAACAAACAAAGAAAAATTCGAAATTGAAAATATCATTGAAAAATTAAATTTCAGAAACTAATATTAATAAAAATAGTAATACGAAATCAAATACAATGGCTTTCCCTGTGCCTAAACAATTAATAGACGCGAATTCTATTGACTTACTAGTAATGAAGTAGTTTAACTGAAAAGAATCAACGGTTAATGGTACAAAAATTACGTAAAGTAAAATTGTGGGAAACGCTAGGATAACATTAATTAATTTGAGAAATCCTCAAGAATGGACTACAATCGAAGGATATTTAAAAATACATTTCGCCTACCAAAGAAATAAAGAAACCCTATACTATCAATTATGCCAAGTTAAACAAGGAAATAAATCACTAGACCACTATTTCGAAGAAGTATCCGAAATATCTAATTTATTATTAAGTTCTATGGACATGTTAGAAGCATTAAATATTAGACAAGTTAGAATTCAAGAAGGAAATGAAATTATACTCAGTAATTTCTTAGCGGACTAAATACTAAATTATCTAACGCAGTACGCATGCGAACTCCAACAAGTATGAAAAACGCTTACAAACTATGTAAACAAGAAGTTAACGCTAGATACAATAATGCCATTAGAAATAATAAAAGCGATGCTAAAACTTATAACACTAAACCAAATTTTGTACCTCAACAAAATCAAAATAGACCACCACCTACATACAACTATCCTCCAAACTTTGCTCATAACTCTCTAATGCATAGATCACAACATCAACAGAATAATCCCAATTCTTTTAGACAAGCATACCCCTATAGAAATCCAAATTTACCAAATAACAACTTCCAACAAACATATAGACCTGTTCAACAAAACAGACCTCTATTCAATGGTAACCAACAACAATCATTTAGACCAAACTATAATAGAACTAATCCAACTCCCATGGACACAAGTTCTGGTAATATGAAACAAGTATTACATAATAACATAGAATATAACGATCCAATATGTTACGATGAAAATTAATATTCTTATGACAATTACCCCTACGATGAAAATCAAGATTATCATTCATACGACTATGAAACTCAAAAGGAATCTGAACCGAAAACAACTGAAACTATTCAGGATTTTCACGAAACTCCTATATAAAAAAATTGAGAACGGGAAATTCTTAATAGATACAGGGGCAGATGATAACTTTTCAGATCTAAAAAAATAGTAACGGACTTTATTCTTCTCCTGGGCATGGTAGGACCTTGTAGTTGGTGGAGAGGCTTAAGTGCATTGATGAAGGGCTATGCTATGCCGTCGGTAACTATGTTACTGGCAGGAATACCCACGCCGGACAGGATAGCCTCGAGAAGCACGACCAAGAAACCATGCAAAAACCCAAGCTACGGTGCGAGGCATTGTGCCAAGAGATCTAGCCGAAGGCTAGGGCAGCAGGGTTAAATGCTGTCATAAACAATCCCCTTGGAGCAACTGGCGAACTCCACTGTATCAATGCCCTCCCCATCAAGTGGCCTATGGGGTAGTACATGGCCCGATTTTTATCGTGGGAGCAAAATGGAAAAACACAATAAAGAAAATAAGTCTGGGGCTCAAATCCCCTCAAAAAGTGAATCAACCGAGGCTGTACAAGAAAACCTCGCCGAGACACAAAACACTGCAAGTGCATCCAGCCCAGCAGAAAATATGGACGATAAAGTCCAGAATCCTTTCCTGAAGGTGGAAATGGAAAATCTCTCGGGTGCAGCCCAGAGAAAAGAATTTGAAAAGAAAGCAAGAGCTGAGGAGAAACCGATTCCTCCGATAAAGAGGAAAATCCGGACAAAAAAACCCACAGCTCTGGTTTTGTCAGAAACAGTGATACCTGTAGGGTCTGACTCAGGGAATCAACCCTCGAAAAACCCACAGGAAAAGAGACTGAGATCTGAAGATGGGACTCCAAGCCCGAAACAGATCTCGAAAAAACGAAGAAAGGGGGAACAGGCAAGTGCTATTGTTACCTTTGCTGAAACCGACGCAACAACAAAGATATGCATTGCATTGCGGGGGTATCCTGAGGTCAAAATGACTCAGGAACAATCCGAAGAGGTTCAACTCTCGATGCTACAAACCCTTATTAGCCAAGAGCTCGTTGAGGGCCCACAATATCGGGGTTGCCACCTGGACAGGGGGGCCCTCGTTGTGCGGTGAATAGGATCAACAGCTATAAACTGGCTCATGGAGAACGTCCCGAATATCAGACCATGGGACGGAGCGGAACTTGTGGTCGGGGATGCAAGAGCCATGATGAACACATCAAAGGTTCTGCTGTATACTCCCCAGATCTATAACACCGTTGAAACGGGCAAAGTGATCAAAGCTCTTGGAGTGCAGAATACAAACCTGCACACTCAGGAATGGCGAAGTATCAACAGCACGAGGACCAATGCAGGACATACCATCGTACTGGAAATGGATGCAGCGGATCTGCGGGTGATTCAGGACCGAGGGTTTAAATTATACCTCGGGTTTGGTCAAGTCAACCTTAGACCACTGAATACTTCAAAGAGGAAAAAGAATGTCTGATCTTCGGATGCTTCAGATAAACCTCCAGCACAGTAAGGCGGCCTCCGCTGTCTTCTGTCAAAATGTGCTGAAAAGGGGAATCTCCATAGCTCTGATCCAAGAACCTTGGGCTGTTAACCATAAGATTCTTGGACTAGGAGATACTAGAGGACAAATTATCTACGATAAAACCTCGGAGAGACCCAGAACTTGCATTTACGCAAGAAAGGACATCAATGTCTTGCCACTGTTAGAGTTTTGTCAGACAGATCTAACAGCAGTAAAAGTAAAATACAACATGGAGAACGGAACTGGAGTGGTAATCATCGCTTCGGTCTACCTACCCTATGATGCATCTACTCCACCACCATCAACAGAGATGGAAGACCTGATCCAGTATTGTGAGGCAAAAAACCACCAACTGATCATGGGAGCTTCAGTATGCAATAATTAACTCTTTCCAAGAAAACTGCCCGGAGGTCTCAAAAGACATCAGCAGGTCGACTTGTTGGTGGAATGAGGGCCTAAGAAGTCAGAGGCGAAGGGTTTGCCAGCTATTTAACAGAGCAAGAAGGTTGGGGAACTGGGATAATTACCATGAAGCCCTTACCGAATACAAAAGGTCTCTGAAGAAAGCCAAAGTGGACTCATGGAGGAAGCTCTGTCATGATGTTGAAAACACATCTGAGGGAGCAAGGCTCCATCGTGTCCTAGCGAAGAAACCCGCTGACACCATCGGCTCACTTCGTAAACCCAATGGTGAGTACACTAGCTCCGCGAAGGATACACTCGAGACACTGCTCCGGATTCATTTCCCAGATTCGGTGACAGTGGACGATGAAAACACTTCTCAAGAGCAGTTTAACCAGTGTCTCCCGCCAACTAGCGAGGACTGGAGAAGAGCGGCGATTGCCATTAACCGCTCAAAAATCGAATGGGCAATAAACTCATTCGACCCCTACAAAGCACCGGGACCAGATGGGATATACCCAGTTCTTTTACAAAAAGGAGCAGAGCATCTTTTAACTCTGCTTGGTCATATATTCAGGGCAAGCTTGGCTACGGGTTATATCCCAACCGTATGGAAGCCAGTTAGAGTGACCTTTTTGCCAAAACCGGGGAGGCTTAATCACTCCACGGGAAAGGACTTTAGACCAATTAGTCTATCATCGTTTCTACTGAAAACAATGGAACGACTAATAGGATTTCATTTGACTGAGGGGGCATTGTCAAGAAATCCGCTTCATGCCAACCAACACGCTTATCAGGTGGGGAAATCCTATGAATCAGCCCTCCACAACCTAATATACAGGACTGAGGAGGGATTCGCAAGGAAACAAACCACCTTGTGCGTTTTTCTTGACATAGAGGGGGCATTTGACAATGCCTCTCACAATTCCATGGTTGATTTTGCAGGTCGGCACGGAGTTGAAGACACCTTTTGTAGGTGGATAAAATCGATGCTGATAGGAAGAAGAATAAAAACTTCTCTTTTTGGAGAGTCTGTCACTGTGAGAGCCACAAAGGGATGTCCACAGGGTGGTGTCTTATCCCCACTCCTCTGGAGCCTGACAGTGAACAGCTTACTGACAAATCTCAACCAATGGATACTACACACAGGGTTACGCGGACGACATTGTAATTGCAATCCAGGGACCCTGTGAAGGCACAATCTCGGAGCTTATGCAAAACGCTCTTAGAATCGCACAGGAATGGTGTATCAATCAGGGATTGAAAATTAACCCTGGTAAGACCGCACTAATTCCATTCACACGTAAAAGGAAGGTGGATAACATAAAACCACCAATCCTCTTCGGTGAAAGATTACAGATAACAAGGGAAGCCAAGTTCTTGGGAGTAATGCTGGACTCCAAACTAACATGGAACCCTCATCTGGAATATATAACAAATAAGAGCAAATCTTCTATCATGCTTTGCAAGAGAGCATGTGGAAAAGTCTGGGGTCTAAAACCCAAAATGATCCACTGGCTCTACACAACAGTAGTCAGGCCCATTATAACCTATGCTGCTTTAGTGTGGTGGCCAAAAGTTAAGCAGATTAACGCGTGCATAAAGTTGTCCAGGATCCAGAGACTAGCCTGCTTGTGCATCACTGGATCCATGAGCAGTACACCTACAGCTGCCATGGAAGACATACTGGGGCTGCCTCCGCTAAGCATTGTAGTAACAGCTAAAGCGAGATCCAGCGCCTATAGATTGTCTTGTAATAACAACTGGATTAATAAAAATCAGGTTGGACATGCAAGTATCGTGGGAACATCAATTATCTCAGACCCCGTCTTTGAAATGGGCACAGATATACTTCCCAAGACATACTCCTTCTCAAAACCTTTCACTGTAGTATGTGATAGGGCCATGTGGTCGGAAGGAGAACCATCCTACCTCAGGAAAGGAATCGTCTGGTATACAGACGGATCCAAAACTGAAGAAGGGACCGGGGCGGGAATCTACGGTGAGAGACCGAAAGCAAACATAAGCCTCAACTTGGGGAAATATGCTACGGTCTTCCAAGCAGAAGTCTACGCCATACTGGCTTGCGTCCGTGAGAACCTACGTAGAGGCTACATAAACCAGAACGTATTTATTCTGTCGGACAGTCAAGCTGCTTTAAAAGCCTTGTCTGGAACTGAGATCACCTCAAGGGTAGTCAAGGATTGTCTGGAGGAACTTCTGGAACTGGCAAAACGGAACAATGTTAAATTGATCTGGGTTCCGGGTCACAGTGGTTTCGAAGGAAACGAAAAAGCGAATACCTTAGCAAAGAAGGGAGTCGGAATGCCATTCATAGGCCCAGAGCCTATTTTAGGAATTCCAAAGACTGCATGTAAACAAGTGATCAACGAGTGGTCAAATGCTAAACACCGTGATCATTGGGAAAAAGTACCGCGGCAAGAGCTCGGCAAGATACTGCTTCAGTGTGCAACAAAGAGGGTATCTCTCGATGCACTGAGGCTGAACAGGATGCAACTGCGGAGGGTTACCGGGTTCATTACCGGGCATTATCCCATGTGGAAGCATCTGCACTCAATAGGACTCCATAACGGCTCCATTGTGTGCAGATTGTGTGGCGAGGAGGAAGAAACATCCAGCCACATAATCTTTGACTGCGAACCTCTGGGTTACAGCAGATACAGGATATTCGGTGCATCTCACCCCGAATATATGAACCTTCAGGAGGACCTGATAAGCAAGCTCCAGGCTATTGCCAACATATGGGAGAAGCGAGTCTCGTCAGACTGAGTTAGGAGGGGGAGCACAATGGACCATAGGGTCGAAGTGCAATAATTTTTACCCCGATATCAATCAATCAATCAATCAACGGACTTTATTTAGAACCAACTCAACCAAGAAGCAGTAATAGAATACATTCCTCAACTGAATAATCAGGAACCCTTAGATTTTTTAATCTTTAAATTTCATACATACTTCGACGGAATTACTGCAACATCGACTATAAAACTGATACTATTTCTTTCGGACAAAATAGAATACAATTATTAAGAAAACAAATTAGGGGGTTGCCAATACTTTATGACGTTAGATCTCGCTAAGGGCTTCCATAAAATTGAAATGGACAAAAGGGATATAGCAAAGACAGCAGTTTCGGTAGACAACGGACGCTACGAGTTCACTCGAATGAACTTTATGAACGACTTTATAATATTATCTTTCTCAATACAAGAACATATTGAAAAACTATGAAAATTGTTCGACAAACTTCGTCAATACAATTGCATGGCCCATTTTAGACAAATGTGAATTTCTTCACAAACAGATAGAATTTAAAACCAAACCCTAAAAAGATTGAAATTATAAAGAAATTCTAAATACCTAAGACCATAACCGAAATAAAATCATTCCTTGGACTGATAGGTTATTCATTATAAGGATAGAAAATTCATTAATAACTTTGCAAAATCTATGATCGAAATAGCTACGAAAGGAAACAGTCATTAACACAAAAGACCCAAAATCCATAGAATGCTTTAATTATTTAAAACCCTACTAACTGATTATCCCATTCTAAAATACCCAGCTTTTGAAAAACCATTTATCACCATTGCAGATGCTATCAATTACGCTATAGGAGCCGTATTGCCACAAGGCACGATTGGACAAGATCAACCCATAAGTTATGCTTCTCGCACTCTGAATAAATCTGAATGTGACTATGGTACAATCGAGAAAAAACTATTGGCTATAGTCTGGGCATGCAAACAGTTTAAAACCAAAAAGAAAGAACCAAATTCTAAATTAATCAGATGGAGAGCATAATTATCTGACTATAACTTTGAAATAGAATATAAACCTGGAAAACAAAATTCCAATGCAGATTGGACTGCTGGTTAAGCTAGCAGAGCATGCGGTTACACAGTACAACAACAACGAGCATTTAATTTTTTATTAGAGCATTTAATTAGCTTAACAATTTGATACAATATAAACAATTTATTTTTTAAATATTGCTCTGCTAGCTAAATCTTAAGCATGTCTATTAAGCTAACAAAGCAACCTGAGCAGAACACAATTATAATTGTTTCATAATTAGACGCTAACTAAATGCACTAGTTAGAAATTAAATACACTTTGTTGTATTGTGTTACCGCATGCTCTGCTAGCTTAATGTTAAGCTACCAGAGCCATATTTAAGAAATCAATTATTTATATTGTATTTAATATCGAATTATTAAGCCAATTAATACCAAATACGTTACGCATTGTTTGCAAGTTATTATTTTGAAAAAAAAATGACATGGCTCCCTAGATAAGTGGCATATAATATGTATCTCAATATGACAGGCTGTAATTGTCGCCACTACAAATAAGAGTTGGAACTTATTATATAAAAAATTTGCTATTTATATAACAATTTGCATTTTTTATATAAACAATTTGCCATCAAAGCCGCTAATCAATGTTCTATCATCTCTGAGATTTTTTTCAAAATATAATGAAACGCAACTATTTTTATTATCCACCATATTGCGTTCTGATTCAAAAATCGATGAAAATGCATTCAGTCAATTTGTATTTGAGAGTGCTGATTATATCACTCGATGACTAATCAATACTCTTGACGGAACACCTGCCAAAGCCATTGTAGCTGATTCAAATATTAAACGATTACATAGGTTGCAATCAACATAATTTATAAAACCGGATCTGTTTCCTTGAAAATTTTTCACGAAAAACATTATTCTAGCTTGAAAACTATCACTGTTATTGTTGTTAATGATATCAATTCTCTATCAGAAGAAATATTACAAACAGCTCCTCATTCCTCGTAAATTTGGCTCTACGTGGCTCTTTGGCTCTACGTGAAATTGACTGACTCGCAATCTCTCCCTGGGTGAAATAGTTTTATGGAACATGCAACTACTACAGCTACTGCGAAATACTTCGTACTTTCAGAAATATTATCTTCCATTTTGTCTCCTTTTTATAAACTATCCATCCATCCAGTAAGACCCAATTTACAATCCATTTACTCGCCTTCCAGCTGTCGATAAGTGTAAAGCTCTTAATCAATATATCTGTGCTGTCACTTTCAATCTGCCACTATTAATGAGTGCTCGAGATATCGTCGCAAATGATAATTCAGATTCTCCCCGTAAATATGTTGTCGTCAGACTTGCTTATGTCATTTATGAATTCTGTTAGATGCGTCATGGCTGCAAGTGGACTAAGAGATCTCTTCAATACGATTTATTCTGAAAACAGTATCGAGAAAATGATGGCAGGACTCGCATATTCTCGAGCAATTCGAACTCATATTTTGGCTCATTTGAACTTGGCAAATATAATTCTACAAACATTTGATTTCTCCGATGAGGAATTTACGAGTACTGTAATGTAATGTGAAACTTGTTGGACGATGATTCGACACACACGCAGTTCTTACATATGCAGAAGATGTGACATTCCAAGTAGTCGTCAGAAAATTAAAAGAAAAACATGAGAGATTAGAACATAATGGTGTAACTGCAAAACAATGAATTGAGTTTTTTCGAATGGCACTTTAATAAAACAATTCATTGAGGCAGAAAGAATGAGCAATTGACAGCTTCATTCGGATAGTAAAAGAAAAGTGTGATCATAGTTTCATGTTAGTGGCCATTTGTTGTATGCAAAATCTGCTCTCCGAAAAATTTTGGTCAGGTACTTGGTCACACGTTGATGAACACTATGACAGCTCTGGAGACCTTACACAAATACAAAGTTGTTTCACTAGCAGCAGCCATTAATAGCAACCAAAACGGGGAACTACAAGAAAATTTAAAATTTGAATTCGTTCCGTTTCTTTAGTCTCTTTTTTCGGAAGAAGAAATGCGTAAGAGTAAAAAATCATCTCTTTACTCTTTTTTTACACCACTTCTGGATTGAAGGTGAAACGAAAATTTTCTAAACTGCTTTTTATAAATTTTAATTTCCTTGCTCAAGTTCCAATTGTCAAACTGTTGATTAAATTCAAAGGTTTTTTTAATATAATATATAGTAAAAATTGTAATCAACTATATAGTTATTTATTATTTTTTAAATAATTTGATGTACAGATGTAAATACATAGTGAATTTGGATAAATCTCACAATCAAATACAATCGTCTGACAACAGAATCAAATTCTTGTGATTACTCACTGAATCGATTTGGATTCGAGTTTCAAGATAATTATTGATTCTGTTGCTGACGCATGCATTCGACCGCTCGACTATCCAAAAGTAAGTGAACTGACTTATTATATTTATCCACCGTCCATTACACCTCTGTTGTTATCTTCTATGTTGTTTTGTTGTTGTCGTCAGTGAATTTTGTTTGTTAAAAAATGTTTTGTAATTTATTTTTTTATTTGAGGTACTTAGATGTTAGATATTTTATGTGGCGAAAAACATTTCGTCACAAAGGATTCCTGGAGAGATTACCTGCTGCATACGATCGTATGGAATCTTTAGTTCCATTTTTGTCAATTATGTAAAATACGTATTAAAACATTATGGGCCAAAAGTTATCATTGTTTTCGATGAATATCCAGCTGATGCTGGATATGCAAATAAAATTACATAAAGCGCAGAAAGATCTCGACGTTCAAAAACACAAACATCTGCAAAGGTCCGATTTGAAAAGTTTGAAGAATATAACATTTCAGTAGATCAAGCAGAAGAAGATGCTGACGTGCTAATTGTAAATACTGCCATTTCTAAGGCCACAGAATATAATTATGTTGCAATTATATTCTGTGAAGACATATTATATATATGAAGACATATCTTCTAACTGGATGAGCACCATCTTAAAAATATATATGTATATAAAAACCAGGAAAAGGAAACGTTCCGGAAAAACTATACTCAGTTGAATCATTCCAGTATAAAAAATTAAACGAAATATTTGTTACTATCATCGAGAACATCGATCAAAGTCTACATGAGATTGTAAATGCAGGAGAACGCTTTTTATTTGCTTTGCATTTTCCATAACCTGGAATGGTAGGAAAAAATTCCTGGTTGAAAACGCAGTAATTATGGACTTACCCCAATTCCTACTACAAAAGAACCAGCTTTAGAGTTTGCTCAGTTTCATCTCATGCCAATGCAAAAAGAGATGCACAGCAGCGTGTGGTTGCAGAAAAGATGTATTGAAGTGCTCGATAATATGTAAATTTTGCCATCGCGAATCATACAAAAATATACCAGACATTTTAATTAACAGCGAAGATGATGAAGTTGATGGACAAATTTTCCGTCATGTGGAGGATGAAGAAATTGAATCTCAAATGATAAGCCATAATAATAATGATATATTTTCTTCGATATTTTATCGAACATGAAATACTTCAGGACCAAGCAGGACCATCGAAGCCTCTACGACAAAAATATTTTTGTGTAGAAATAAGTAAAAAAATTTATACTGATAATTCATAATAGAAGAAAAATTCAAAAGTGGTCTGAAAGTGATTTTTTTAAATATTATTTTTAAGTTTTTGGAATAGTGTATCTCAATATTTTTTAGATTCGGGAAAACATGTTTGAAACAAAAGTTAATATCCAATCTTTATTAATGATAGAATGCATTGGTACCGAGTTATCCAGAAGAAACCAGAAATAAACGATTTTGTCCCCCACTTTTTAAAGATGGCGGTCGTATCCGCCCTTCTCCGAGGTCGAAACCTTAGGATTTTTAGATAGGCACGCAACTGAAACAAAAAAAATTTTAAAATAAACCTTTGCTCGTGGGGTTCCAAAAAATGAATAAAAATAAAAAATTAAATCAAAACAGGTAATCAACTCCAGTCGGATTTTAATTAACCTGATTGATTTAATAAAGGCGATTGAACTAATTGAATTCGTTCAACGAAAATTTAAATTTAACATAAATCGACAGTTTCGCGTGCTAGGCCCATAGAAGTCTAATTAGCGAGGAGTTAGTTGTAATGGACTCCGATAGTATAGGATAGAGCTTCCAGATTTGTAAGCGTCCGATACTAATCGATTAGCTTCTACATTGTACGCAAGCTAATATTATCATACTGCCGCACAACGAATTAATTTCATCATCCCTCGATTTAAAAAAATAATAATCTGAAATAATGAAGTTATATAAAAATAAGGAGAACTGGTTTTAAAACAATCTTTATTTACAATAAATAAAGTCCAGGCGTATTAACATACAAGAAATTTTTACAAAAATATTACAAGTGAGCTGATGACCGGTAGAAAATATATAAACAAGTCATATCTTCAACAGGTTTAAACTGAGAATATTGATTGACAAATTATTTGAGTTTAAATAACCGGTAGAAAAATAAAAATAATACCTCAACATGTTCGGCTAACAATATGTTATTGTGAATTTAATAAAATTAAAGTTCCCATTTATAATTATACACAGTAGCTACAAATTCGGAAACAAACGTTAATATAAATAGTTATTCTAATGTGCGCTGATGCACCTTTTTGAATTTAATAAAAAAATATTTTTCAATTAACAATATTTAAGTGTCCAAAATACAATTAATTTTATAACATGAACATAATTGTGAAACTGAGATCCAATTCGAGAATATACTTCATCATTTTGTATTTGCTAAATATGAACAAATGCAAAGAAATATATTTGATTAGTATTTTGAAAATGTAGAGTTTCTCAATTATGAAGAAATTTTTTAAATATTCATGATAATAGAATAGAATATATCAACATGACGAAAATTAGGATTTAAACGTACAATATAATAAATTAGGAATATTTCGACGTGTTGATTAGTAAGAGAGCGAGTACGTGAGCCTCTTTGGATAGCGGGAAATATTAATTTGGTATTTAAATTCCAAAAAAAGAGAAAATAAGCGACCATTAGTGTGTTCACGTAATTGTCTGCTAAACTATTTTATCGTAGGAGCATTATCCTAAAATAAACCTAACGCAACTCTTGTACAAACAAGGTTCAAAGTATCTTATATTAAGGTATTTCATCGAGGGATATTAATAAATTTAATTTTTGCAAATACTAAAGTCATATCAGATATTATATTTTATTCTGATCATACTAAGATTATGACCGCTAGAGAGTGATTGATGTATTCTAAGGAAATTCGCTATGTTTACGCAGCTCCTGCGTAACGAATTTTAATTGCTAATTAAATTGATTATAACTCAACCGAGTTGCAAATTAAAACTCCTCAAGACGGAGCTACCAATTAAACTAACTGAACTCCACCGAGGTGAAAATTAAGTTGACTTTTACTTCCGTCTGAAGCCTTACACAACACCTCGCAATTACTACAATTCAATACCTGAATGCGTTTATGTAATGTTAATAATAATATTTATTTAAAAACAAAATTGATGAAATGCGCCCGCTACAACTCGATGCGTGAACAATAATTATGTAAAGCAATAGTAGTATTTTAAAAAAATAATATGTGACGAACCTCGATATTGGGTTCGTAACACAACTTAGTCATATATCCAAAAATTAGAACTACACGACCTTTTGCAAGGTAAAATCACCTTGCGCCTTAAGTATGTTTACTAATTTAATTTTTATTTGGAAGTTTATGAATTATCGTTAAGTATTCAATTTTAGTATATTGTTTACCGGTATTAATTATATTAGGCTTCATTATCTTCAAGTTATTAATTATTGAGGGCATCATTATTGTTTCTCTTTAATATTTAAATGCACATAGTAGTTAATTATTATTGATTATTTAAGATTTAGGTACCACCCTTACTACTTAAAATTTCATACATTAATTTGTACTTCCTTAGCTTCATTAGCAAAATCGGTGCTTGTTTGAGAAATATTGAAATATTTCTTGATGTTTTATATATTCATTGTCCTATTTCTGCGCTTGAAATCGTTCTGTCATGTTTATATCGCATATTTTACTGCCGGTTCCTTCCGAACGATTTTAGTGTTTTTACAAATTAATTATCACTATCGTCTGAGGTTCTCCGTATCACTCGAGTGTGGTTTGCACGAGTATTTTACTTTATAGTTTTTTGTCTTCCATAACTAAATTATTACTGCATTCTTCCAGCTTTTCAGCTTACTTAGGCTTGTCCCTCACGGAGAGACTCGATATGCATCGTGACCTGGGTTAGTAAGTGAAATCATCAACTTGTACCGTTGATGAATTCATTCAATAAAATTTAAAACTGACGGGCTTGAAATAGCCTGGATTCAGCCTTTTATCGTAATTTCATGGCAAAAATCACCCTCATCCCGCGTATGTCTTTGTCTATCAGAGATGGGTCTCAATCTCATAAATGCAGCATTTCCCCGATGTGTTTAATATTTTTTTAAAAGTATTTATAAAGTAAAATATCATTCCAAAAAATATATATAGATCCCACGAAAGTGATTGGGTCAGTCATTGGTTAGTCACGTAGGTTTTGACATTTGTCATAGCTAGATTTTAGCCTTGGCTGCTTTATCATTTTGACATACGAATAATAATTTTCGAGTAATATAATTTAAACCTCATAACTATTTTTCATTTGGATTATTTAAATTGGAGTTTTTAAGCAACCTAAAATTAGTTTAGTTCATATTTAAGAATTAACACTAGTTTATAGACCAATTTAAAGCCTTGAACTAGATAGATTGTATAGGCTGCCCAGGAAGGGCTACATTTCGACCAGACGGTCCATTGTGATGCCTAAGGATGTGAGGATGTGAATGGAGTGGAATATGCCGATAGTCATCTGGAGTTCTTGAAGGAAACTGCAGAAAACCTTCTCAAGCATAGCCGGTTACTTTGTCCTTGTTCATACGCCAACAGTTTAGTCAATTAATCGCCCCCCCCTTTTTTTCCTCGTAATAATTGACAAATTGCCGATGCCGGGATTCGAACCCATAACCTCCCAGTTTCCAAGTAGGCATACTGTGCAGACATAACGCTTCAGACCGCTCGGCCACTTGGACCGGTAAGCCTTGAACTAAGTTTGATTACGGAATACCCAGTGAATTGCATTACACATATTGAGAATAATATCGTATACATTCAATCAATCTGATTTGCGTATAGTCTTTGTCAACATAAAAGAAGGCGTAACTCTTTGGTAAATCATAATATGAAGTGATACTTTTACATTAATTTTTCTATACTTTGAATAATATGTATAAACCAGAGTAATAACTGTTGCGGTATCGTACTGTTAATTGTATGAATGACAGTGGATTCATATCAAGGATACCCTGTACACTGGGTGTAAAAGAAAGAAATCCCGTTCTTATCCATTTATTGGTATCTACAGACTACATGTGACTTTAAAGACTATATGGTGTCTACAGACTATAGACTTTGCTGCCTACAGACTATATGTAATTTTTTTTTTTTTTTTTTTTACTTTTTTTCTATTATCAGTTCTAAAAAGAACTATAAATAGGCCTACTGGCTAAAAATTGCTTGAACAGTGATCTACCCACTGGTAGTCACTTAAAAAAAGACTATATAGTAAGCTATATACTATTTTACGTAAATCTAAATATTAGGTCTAACACATTTTGTCTATTCAGTCTGTTCAAACTGTCACTATTGTCTAAAAGATTTATCATTTCAGTATTTGAATGCCGTTCAAGGCGAGTCATGTATCTGTCACTGAATCGCGAAATTTCTTCACGCACTGTGGGCACTACGAGACACGATGAATGTCATCGTTACGCACATACCACGGAGAATCACTAATTGTTCGTAACACTTTCGATTGGAAACGTTGCGTATTTCGATGATACTGTTGCTCGCAGTTCCTCATAGTTGAATCCCATAGGTCCACACAGGTTTTAATATAGTTTTATATACTAAAACTTTATCGTCTAATGATAGCTTTGAGTTTTGTCCTATAAGCCAATTATATTTTAAGAGATTTAAGTTTAGGTGTTTTCGCCATGTAAGTCTTCTATCTAGGTGCAACCCCAAGTATTTAACTTCATTAGCTTGTGGAAAACTGACATTGTTCATGCAAACAACTGGACAAGTTTCTCTCCGCATGGTAAACGTGACTTGAACGGATTTCGACTCATTAACTTGAATGCGCCACTTTTGTAACCAATGTTATATTTCATTTAGCGTATTTTGCAGCTCTCTAGAAGCTACATTCGGATTCTCGTCAATGGATAAGATGGCAGTATCATCTGCAAATGTCGCTGTAGTTTTCTTCGTCAACAGGTAAATCTGCAGTAAAAATCAAATATAGAAATGGACCTAGAACGCTGCCTTGTGGTACGCCAGATTCAATAGAAAATAAGTCGGATAACTTCTCTCGATGTTTGACTTGAACATATCGGTCGTTTAAATATGATTTCAAAACACAGTAATATGTACTAGGTATTTGTTGTTTTAGTTTGTAAAGTAGGCCAGGATGCCATACTTCATCAAACGCTTTGCTTACGTCAAGAAATGCGGCTGTACAATATTTCTTTTCTTGAAAACTTTTAACGATTGTATTAACTATTCGGTGTACTTGTTCAATAGTGGAATGCTTTTCACGAAAACCAAATTGGTGGTCGGGTATAATTCTGGATTCGTACAATATATTTTGTAATCTTTTTAGAAATAATTTTTCAAAGACTTTAGATAATGTAGGTAATAAACTGATGGGACGATATGATTTAACATCATTGATCGTCTTCCCTGGTTTAGGGATAATAATGATTTGCGATATTTTCTAAAGACAAGGAAAATATCCTACTCTTAAAATTGCATTAAAAATGTTGTAAATCATAGTTACCTTTTCAATCATAGTTACCATCAACCTTTTCTTTGCAACGTCTTGCCCTAGAACCATCTGATTTCCGTAATGGTGGAACGGGTTGTTGGGGCCGTTTGCAACATTTTGTAGCTTTCCATAGTGAATAACCGCGCGATTCCATAGAGGATAAATTTTCAAGATAATCTTCGATAAAATTTTGTTTTAATTTCTCTAACAAACGTTTTAAACTTTGTGATGCTCGATAAAAATTGGTTTTATCTCTTGGATATCTTGTTTGTTGCCAAAGTCTTCTTAGCCTACGCTTTTCTAAGATTACACATCTGATACTTTTTGGGAGGAAGTTTTTTGTGTGGGAACTTTTTTTAACAGGAGTTGAATCTCGGACTCCTTTTTGGATAATTTCTGTAAGATTTTGTACAACAAGGTCGATGTCATATTCTGTCTTTCGAGGAATATTTAAATAGATAGTACTATCGATATGTGATCGAAAATAGTCCCAGCCTGTGTGTCGATTAGTTAAAGATGGTGCACATTTGAATAAATTCGTCAGTTCTAATTCTTTGAATAAATTCGGTACAAATCGATAGCAAAACGGGAGAGTGATCTGATGAAAGATCATCACATGATTCAATTTTCATGTATCTTTTAGACATGTTTTTTATGACAAATAAATCTAAAAGATCAGGTAATTTGTTTAGATCTGAAGGCCAGTAAGTTGGTTCTACAGTAGATAGTTGATCCAGATTGTATGCTTGGATTGTTTTTAGCAAATTTCTACCTTTAGGATTTATGAGCCTTGAGACCCAGAATGTGTGTTTGGCATTATAGTCACCACCGCAGATAAATCTATTACTAAGACTATTGTAAAAAGTTTCGAAGATTTCTTGGCTAATTGAATATCTAGGTGGGCAGTAAACAGCTGACACTGTAATTGGTCCTACCCAATCCTCAACAACAACGCTTGTAGCTTGAATTTGTTGAGAGTTACATTTTTCAATTTCGTAGTGTTTTAGACTACTTTTTATAATAACTGCTGTTCCTCCTTGAGCTTTTCCACTTGGATGTTTGGTATCGTAAGCACAATAATTTCTTAAGTTTAAATAGCTTTTCATTGTGAAACGTGTCTCAGAAATGAGAGCTATATCAATATCCCGATCTCTGAGGAAAGCTTCAAGTTCTAGACGACGATTTGTTACACCGGTGGCATTCCATAGAAAAATATTTATGTTTTGGACCATTTTATTTTATTTGGGAAACAAGAGCAGTTAATAGATTGCCCATAACGCTGTTTTGTTTCATTAGATCTCGGAACATTTCTTTGAGTTCAGCAAAACACTCCATAATAGCTGCGAAATTGTTTTTTTCGCTGTGGTTATTACTGGTTCCTTCTTCGGTGGGTTTATGGATATTTTGGCTATTGTTATTAACTGCTTGAGCGTACGAAAAGTTTTCACGTATATAATGGGATGTGCAAACTCATGAATCTTCGTTGGGTTCACCCAATTGGCGTTTTCTTAACGCTGGATACCTTTTTTCAAGGAGTTTTTTGAATACTTGACATCCTTTGTAGTTCGCTGGGTGATTTTCTCCGCAGTTTACGCAATGAGCAGGTTCATCCCGAGTTGTTTTATTGCAAGCACCAGTCGAGTGATTACCTGTACATTTAACGCATCTAAATGATCGCCCACAGTTATTTTTTGTGTGACCAAATCGCTGGCACCTTTTGCATTGTGGTAATTCACGTTTTTTATTTGGAGGTTCAAATTTAACAATTTTATTTCAATTTTATTTTAATTTTATTAAGTTTGGTGACCGAGTATATAGATTTGTTATTGATATCAGTTTTGAGATCAATAAAAAACATTGACAGTGCCTGTTTTGTTTGACTGTGTTTTATGTTAGATACGTTTTCTACAACGTATCCAAGTTCTGACAGGTCCTGAATAATATCCTAGTTAGCAGTATAGTAGTGTACATTTCTCAAAACTACACGAAATATCGTTCTTGCTTCAGACGATGAGTGTAGTAATTTACATTTTTAGCTTGGAACATTTTTACAATATCCTTGTACGTAGCAACATCCTCGGGGATTAACTTAATTTGGTTGTTTAACTTAACTTAATTTTTTCGAAAAACCGTTGGTGTGTAGCTCTTGTTGAAAAGCTTTAAAGTTGACTACATTAGTTACAAAAGTTGGCTGTATTTGTGGTTTTTTTGGGTTCTTCAGTATGATTGTCGTTGACGGTCGCATGTAATAAAGGATTGAATCGATTTTCCGTAATTATAAGATTTGAGTTAGTGTCTTCCCTATGTCGAACATAGTTCACATCAGGGCTTCATTTGTTTTTTTTTTTAGAAACAACAACAAAGTCATCTTCTTGCCATAACGTAGTTTCGTTTGTAGGAATAGAAAATAGAACTATTGTTGACTAGGGATGTGGGATTGCTACTCATTGTTTCAGATGATTGAAAAGAGAGGCTTAGTCGTCTTGATACATTTGTCAATTCTTACATAAAATTGTCCGTGTTACTTTTGTAGACTATATGTAATGTATGGATAAATCTGTAAATTAATAAAAACAGTGAAAATAACAACTAACTGCGTTATTTGCTTAAATACCCGATATATATTTAATTAATAAAAAAAGGTTTCTTACAAAAGTTGTTTATTTTTTCAAAAGGAACATTTTTAGTTTTCTACATTCTCTCTCTTTCGGTTTCAAAGTTGTGCAGTTTTTTTTTTATTTCGCCCAAATATGGTCCGATTTTGCCAATTGGCGAACTCTATCTTAATTTTTAGCTTTAGAACACAAAAAATTCCAACTCGCTATTTCTTTTCATTTTTGAGTTATTGTGTTGACAGACGGACTGACACATTTGCGGAAATGGATAAATTAGGTCATTTTATGAACATCTATAGCAAATTTGTTTTCTGCAATCAATATTCTCAATCGTTACTAGAACGGAACTAAACTTAATATGCCCTGATATATATTATATACTGGGTAAGAAATATATTGTGGATACCTGTTGTACAAACTTTGGTCTCTATATATTATATTATACAAGAAATTTATAATATTTGGTCTTATTTCTTAAAAAAAATAATGATCACATAATTTTATAAGTATCATCGTTTAATTTTATAAGATCCACTAATATTTGGTAATTTTTCAGTTTACAAATTTGCCCATGGTGTTGCTTTATTTTGCATTATGTGGTTCATATACTAAATATCTGGGATTTTAGCACCCTATTAGCGCTATACTTATGGGCCCATCTCACCTAATACGGCCATTCACCTCACCGCCCGACATTTTCCCGACCAAACCCTCTACCTACTTTTCACATCTAATATGATAAATGTTAATATTCAGTACCGTTTTTTTTTATTGTATATTCTTTATCGCTAATTTGCTAATATTTAATTAATTCATGTTTGGGAAATTGGAGAATTTATTAGTCCACTCTCTCTGTTGTATTGATGATCGAAGGCCGTAGCGATGTTCACTTTCGTGTCGAATTCTATGTTTATTATTATTCAAATAATTATGTTATTAATTTATGGTTATTTGAATACTCTTATTTACTAATGCTTCTTGAATATTAAATATTTTTCATAAACTTCAAATGAATTATTTAATTAAATGATAAATTATTTATTAATTATAATAATTTTAATAAATTCATAGATTAATACATATTAATAATTTCAATATGCATACAGTTTTTAATAATCTTAATATCAATTTCTTATTTATTTATTTTCTTGTTATAAAACAAAGACAAACACGTCACAGAAATGGTAACAGTGCGGTTATATTTTACAAGCTAATGTAATTACTAATATTCTGAGGCGACTTAACTGGATGTTAAGTGTAATTGTTAGGGCTGATTGAGTGATGGTGAAATGTGAAGGAGCGGATGTAAATAAAGGTAGGGGTTTTTGTGGCGATTATTCATTGAAACTCTATTTTTTTTTCTTTATTCATCATATACATTTATGCACACATACTTTTATTCAAAAATGTTTTTTTTTGTGACAGGGAAATGGGAAATACATTGCCGCAAATTGTAATAAAAATATTATTAAATTAATTATACAGACTTGGATTATTCCAGAAACTAATTTGTCACTAAAAAAGTTTTACAAATGTTATTATTACTGAATCGTGTATGTTGGACTCGATGTTTTGTACGCGCGACAATTCCAATTTAAAAATTTAAATCAGCCAGGTAAGAGGTTGGTGTGTTAGAAATTATTAAATTATTTTTAGGAACACATAATTTTAAGTATAAAGGAAAATGTTTAAGATACAATATTTTTCTCCTTGGAGAAGGAGTTTAGTTTTGAAGTATAATTAGAAGTGAAAAAAGATTATATCTTGATTTTGATTTTTTTTTTGGGTGCTCAGATTTCATTCCAGAAAATTGAAGAGGCGATTTCATTTAACTCATTCAATCGAATTTACCTTTCCAGGAAAATTGTTTTTCTTGAAAAGTAAGCAAGAAAGTAATTGTAATTTAATTACTTAATCTGAAAATAATATAAAACTCAAAAAAAACAGTGGCGTATTAAAATTTTCCTTTAAATTATGTAGTTATACTGCCCAAGCGCCGCCTCTGGATTTAAATTAAATCTATTTAAAAATTAATTTAAACCACTTACTTATTACTAAAAAAGTCATCGAAATCAGCGAATTTGTTTTCAATGCATTTAAAAAAAAAAGTTTTTTTATTAACTTTAACAACCTGTATCTCGAAAACGAAGCTTGAAGACATCCCAGCTCACATCAAATTTTCTTCTTATTTTTGAGCGATAAATATCCTGTGTATATCATATAATATCATATCAATTGGCCAAAGTAGAATAATAAATATACCAAAATAGTTACAAAACTAAGTAGCAATTAATTAGCGACTTAATTATATTACACACCTTTTTAATTAAAGTACATAAAAGTTATAAATTTTTATAATTATGATATCATTTAAAAAAGGAAACCTATGTTTTGATAAATGAGATAATTTTTTCAATGTTGTTTTAAACGAAAGAGTCATTTTTACAAAAGTTTATAAATTGAGTGTTTGTTGGTTGAATAATTAATGAGCCTGTATTTTTTTGTCAATATAATTAAAATAATGAAAGAAAAAAAAATACAAATATTAAAAAGTTTAGATTCCGTGTTCTACATAAAGACCATTAATAATTTTGTAACATTATTTAGATCTTCTTCGTATGTAACATACACACACATGTGAAAAGTTTATAAAACGGTTGTGAGAACTGTGTGTACCTCAAAAACTGTCTACTTTCAATTTGTATGCACTCAATCATATTATTTTAACTAATTGAGATACTTGTATGAATAATTTAGGTAAAAACAGGTTTATATTTGAAATACATATGAGCTATCTTTCTTCTGAATAACTTTTTCCTTCCAATGTTTTATTTAAAAAACGAACTGGCGCCCACGCAATATTATCAAATGGTATTTTTTATAAAACCTAGGAACAAACAGGTATTCACAAGAAATTTTGTTTTAGTGTTTTAATTATTCTTTTTCGGCATTACATACAAAAAAAAATTCGTTACACAGGAGCTGCTTCAACTTAGCGAATTTCCTTAGAAAACATAAATCACTTTCTATCGGTCGCAATTTTAGTCTGATCAAAATGAAATATCGTATATGATATTAGTATTTGCAAGGCCAATTTTATTAACAAATGACATACGTCGAGGGGAAAGGGGGGCATAAAGAAAGAAGAAATCACAAAATATATAATATCTCTCTTAATATTAGAACAATCGGAAAATGTACAAAGAGTAAAATTGTAGAAAATCAAGTTTTTAAGAGTTTGAGAAAAATGAATTGTAGAAAACTTGATTTTCTACAATTTTACTCTTTGTACATGCCCTACTCGTGTCGGACTGGCCAAATGGCCCCTATCGACTAAAACTCTAACCTCTTTCCTCATAACTTTACCTTCCCGTGGTACAACCGGTAGGTATTATTATATTACTTTGCGAGAAGGCTTAAGCAGTGGCTTCATGCTCCAACTAAGTTAGCTATACGTTAGCTGACATTCTGCTACGCTACTGGGTGTTCCCGCTCAGTTTTTCATTGCGCAGCTCCTTCCTGATAGCATACCTTCACTTAAATTGTCTGGGGTTATAGTATGACCCAGAATTCCTTGTAGATCACTTCGATGGTAAAATAATCGCTTACACTCGAAGAATATATGTTCTGCATCCTCCACTTGACCTTTACACTTCGGACATTCCTGTAGTCGCTTCTTCTATTTTTCTAGCCGAGATTGTCTTTGGCTCTCTTCCTTTCGATGGAACGCAGCACCTTGAGAACTTCCGTGGCGAAAGTGCTGTTCGCGTTCCAAGCAGCCTTTGATGACAGCACTGCTTCTCTTAGTGTTTCTGGTGTAAGTTTCTGTTGAAGAAACGTTTCCAGTTCCATTCGTTGCGAGCTGAAGCGTGGACATGTAAAGAACACGTGTTCTGCATCCTCAAAAACTCCGGAACAGGACGGGCACTCTGGAGAGTTATCGCGCTTGAAGCGGTAAAGATAAGCTCGAAAGCAGCCATGTCCTGAAAGCATCTGGGTCAGGTAATAGGGTGTGTGTATGTGTGTGTGTGTGTGTGTGTGTGCGTGTACGTCTTCTATAGATCACTATTTCAACCTGATCAAAATGATGTGTTGTCTGATGTATTTTCTGTATTTGGAAGATCAAAATTGTTAATGAGCAAAATCAGTGGAAGAAGGGAGTCATAGATTATAAGTAAAATAATAAGTAAAAGTAATAAGTAAAAAAATTTTGTTATTTACAGCAATATTTGCGTTTTATTACTCTAATAAAAATTGGTAAAATTAAAAAAAAATATTTTTGCAGCTTCTACATGATTTATTTTATGAATTTTGAATACGTTGGAAGTTTATCTGAGCCATTATGCAAATAGTAATGTTTGCTTGTTTAGAATTTTATTTATGAGTGCACACATGTCATTTCAATATATACCCACGTGACTTCGTGACAATTGTCTGAATCTTCTACTAGTAAAGCAGTAAGTTGTTATATCACCGAAGTCCTTTCGTATATTTGGTTTGTTTGAGTGTCATCAGACTTCCTGGGGGTACCTTCTTCTAACATTATGCATTTATATACTGGGTGTTTGAAAAGACAAGAAAAATTTAAGATTTTTTTACATGCCTCACCAGGATGATTCACGTTTTTAATGTTCTTAATTGCTGTTCATGTGTTTACCTACCCATAAAATAATTAAAGAATTTTTTTAACCATTCAGTTTAGGCAATTACTGTTAAACTTTGGGACTGATTTCGTGTAATTTTTTAAATAATTGTAAGTATTTAGCTAAGGATTTTAAATGTAATAGTAGGGTCTTTTCATGATAAAGATTGTTTTTTAATTTTTGGATTTTATAAATAACCTCCAACCTAAACAATTCAATTTGTTTCAGGCATCAACAAATTTTATTTGTAGGTAATATTTGACCATTCGAAACATTGAATATCATAGCTCATGGTCTAAAATAAAAAGTACTAAAAATGTTAATGTCACATCATTGTGCCATATATTATTCAAATATATGAAAAATTGTGCCATATATTATTCAGATTTGCTTAAATCCTGCAAATGCCTTCAAATGATCACTGCGGCGTTCAAAATTGACATTATAAAGAAGTTTCAAGGTTCCAAGGTAAGTTACTCACGCACATACAACCAATGTGATTTCAGTACTGATTTTTGGAGCAAAACTTATTTCTTAAGTATTTTTTCCATTAAAAAAGCTATAACAACGAAACTGTGTATTCAAAATGCATTTTTTGCAAAATTTGTATGTGCCACTTAGAATATTATTTAAAATTTAAAGTTTTTGAAAAAAATGGTACTATTTGGAAAATTCCTACTTTATTGAGAAAAAATATCCGTTCCATTGTGAGAAAATGAAAGGCATAAAGTATTGTATTTCGGAAGAATCAGAATTGCATAATAAATCCTTATATGCCCCAAATCGAATGGATGCATATAATAATATAATAAATGTGTATATTCTATTTCATTAACCTATTTTCCTATTTAACTCTATATTTGGGTATAAATTGACAACCTGTATATTAAGCATTTTAAATATACATTGTGCATTTTAACAATAATGTTATGTATATATATTGTCTTGTCGTGTAATTGTATACATGTATGCTGCGCCCGCGTAGCACATCTGCTAAAACTGTCCTCTAACATTTAAATAAAAAATAAACAAATTTTATGACAAAACAGCTGTACATTTCTTTTTATTTGGCATTTGTTTTATTTAATTATTTTTTTCTCATTTTTATATTGTTTATTATGTATTATTATTTTTTGGGACATTTTTATAAATTATTGCATGTTAATTTCTTTTTATTATTCAAATATCGAACCATTGAATATTCATAAGTTTAAATATTGTTTTAATTGAAATGTTATAGTATAGAGTGGGGTTTAAAAAAATAAACATACAAGCTTTGCATTTGCAATGCGTAGCAACCCCACGAGACAAGTCTATCGGCAAGGTCAATGTTTGTACATATCTTAAGAAATTTTTGTTTCGTTCAATCGAGGACACTTTATTTTTTGAAACATATTTTTTAAATCAATTATATTTAAATTTTTTTATTTTTATTTTTCTAAACTATTTGACTATTCATTCATGTGCATGATTGCCAAAACATATTACAAAGTTTATTAAGACTATTGGATTTTTGGAAAACAACGGAAGTACAATAGATCAAACAGGTCACAGTGTAAAAGCTCTTCAGACCTACTCCAAAATATAACATAATCTAAACAATATTTCTAGTAAATATAAATAGGTAAATTATTAGAATAGAACACAAATACTGATTATTACAATCATTTATTTTTAAAGTTTGTTTTAAATTGGTGGATTCATAAAACTGTTGTGTTTGAAATTATTTGAGACCAAAACATATAGTTTAAGTATATGTATCGTAAAGTTTTTAGTATATTTAAAACATCAAATATTTATCTCTTTTGAAAAGGGATTTTTTAAATTCATAATATTAGTGCTCGAAAATAGTGATAAGTCAAATTGTAAACCAAATCAAAATTCGGGTGTTTTTATGTAATACTAGCTGTTACCCGCGACTTTGTCTGAATTTATAGTTACTATGGAAATGACAATCAAAGTTGTTATTTCAAACTTGGAACAAAATTTTAATAAAGTAGAGCATTGGTCTAGAATGCCAGAGGTCGTGGGTTCGATCCCCATCCCTAGATATGTATGATTTTTCATATCAAGCATTTGATGTCAAAAAATGGTATCAACGTTCAGACATATTACTTATATGTCAAAGTAAGTAAACGCTACTCGCTTCCATTGGTATAATATAAGCGAAAGGCAACCATGCTAACAATGGAAATAAATAGACGCTAGTTTACATAAAAAACAATTTAAAAATATGTTAATAGTAAATAAACAAAATTAATAATACAATGGCATCAAAAATGATAGTGAAAGATCATATGCTTAGCACTACCATAACATCTATGGTAGCTCAGTTGGTAGAGCATTGGTCTAGAATGCCGCAAAACGTCGGTTCGATCCCCATCCCTAGATGTGTATGATCTTTCATATCAAGCATTTGATGTCAAAAAATGGTATCAACGTTCAGACATATTACTTAAATGTCAAAGGAAGTAAACGCTAGTCGCTTCCGTTGGTATATATAACCGAAAGGCAACCATACTAACAATGAAAATCAATAGACGCTAGTTTATAAAAAAACAATTTAAAAATATGTTAATAGTAAATCAACAAAATTAATAACACAATGGCATCAAAAATCATAGTGAAAGATTATATGCTTAGCATTACCATAACATCTATGGTAGCGCAGTTGGTAGAGCATTGGTCTTGAATGCCAGACGTCGTGGGTTCGATCCCCATCCCTAGATGTGTATGATTTTTCATATCCAGCATTTGATGTTAAAAAATGGTAAAATTTTAATAAAATAATTTTACAGTTATTTTTTTGAAGTAAAGTTTCTGTGGAAATGATAAAATCAACAAAAATTTTAACCGAATACAAAAATCAGTAGGATATTCTATGTTCGACTGAATTTACATTTTTTATGTTCACCCTTTTCAAGATTATTTTTGAGAGCCTATGTCCTTTTCCAGGATATAATCTATCTCCTTGCCAAATTTCATTACAGTCAGTAGAGGTCATTGCATGATGCAAAACGTGGTATGAATGTGGCGTAAATTTTGTATTGATACCAAATGATTCTCAAATAAAGCTAAATAAAATATATATACTATTTTGAAGAGCTAAGCAATTAATGTCTCGAACAATAAGATCGTAGTATAAAAGGTATATGTGTTACAATGTTAAAATTTACCAAACCGAACTATGACAAAATTTTCGATTTTGAGATAGAAACTTCCGGTTTTCATATTTTTCAGTAGGTTTGGGTACTAGACCTAAACGTATGCTAAATATCAACTTTCAAGGATCTTTAGAGTAGCCACTGGAATTTATATCCTTAAATTTTCGTTTTTGGGACGTGGTCATGGTTTTACGATTTTTGAATTAAAATATCTTTTTAACTATCTATTCCTTAACGGTGAGTTAAAAAAAAGAATGTTATAATTCCGTCACCTTACCATATTCGATAGCTCAGCACTGCAGCACTTTTAGTTCAAAAGTTACAAGGATTCTATTTTGTCTCTAATATTTCCTGTAAAAGCAAAGAGTACAATATACATAGAAGCGTATAACTACAATTTTTGTGTCACTTGAAATTTGAAGCTGGTCCGTTGACCGCTAGATGACAATAGCTGTTCGATTTCGGTATTTAGTGCCATTATCAGCACAACCAACTGTACTTTGGCAGAAATATTGATGAAATTTTTATGAATATTTAGAATTAATTAGTCAAATTTATTAATTTTTTTTTTCAAGCTGTATTAATCAATTTTATACAAATGCAAACGACGCATTTTAGATAATTTAGAAATTAATAAATTCAAAAATCGCGGATTAATATTAAATAACCAAGTGGACTTTCAAAATTATCCACTCCTTGGGATATTTATTATGAGCGTAGTGTAATCTGTAATTGTACTTATGTTATAAGTACAATTACCTAACTCTTTATAGAACTTTTAGCAAATTTCCTCCAAAGGAAATACAACTATTGTTTTTACACCAATGTTGGAATTTCGTAAAAATTTCTTCAAATTTCCATCGATACTACCTATTAGATGTTGAAAATCACTGTCGCTAAAATTTGTATATATGTATATATATTGTAACGGTTGAAAAGTGTTCAACCGTTCGATGAATGTCTTTTATTTATTTTTTATTTTTTTTGGATATTTTTCGTGGATTCGACGCGACTGGTCGCTGGTGCCGAAGGACACCGGGCCAGAAACGAAGAGAACGGCTTCGAAATCCAATGTCACTGTCGACATTGATAATTATAATTATTTTGTATTTATTATTTTTTTATTTTTGTTAAGTTAATCGCACGCATTAAATAATTACCGACCTCGCTCCATCATCGATCGTCGACATGGGGGTTGGAATGGTGTACGAGGAGCCGACTGTTTGTATGGAGGTCTGTAACATCCACTACTGCTCGTCAACAGTTACTGTATTTGTAAAGTTTAAAACTAAATCACAGGCCCGTACTATGAATTTGTTGAAGTGCTGATCGAGTGTATAATTGTTTGGGACTCGTTTCGTTTATCATGAACGTGGACGGTGTAAACTTCGTTTACAACGTAAAGAAGAACATTACACGATAATTGATGTTTCGTTATGTAGAGTTGTTGGTTGGATTTTGGAAGTGTGTGTGACTTCGATATAATTCAAGCTTGAAAAGCATATTTTATATTGGATTAATTAATGATGGGTGGTGAAAAACAAATAGCATCAGCAACATCACACCAAATGAAATAGTGAATCAAATGAATATTGGAAAAAAATTCATAATGCAAAGTCCAACCCTGGTGTTGAAATTATCATTTAGTGACGAAATAATGTTAAGGAATTTAAAAAATGTGAAAAAAAACAGTGTTGTTTGTGTGTTGTTTTGTTTGTTTTCTTGTGACGGACTTTGCGAGGGACAAGAGATTCTGATTTCGAAAGCCGGACGATTCGCATCGTAGCGTAATTGACGAATTGTTAATACGATATTTTGTTTTAAACTGCGAAACTATTATTTTGTCGATCTGTTGAACATTATTGCTATTTTTTGTAAATTTTAATCGTGATTTTTTGGATTTATTTCTTTGTTTTATCGAAACGTTAATACGAGCGAGGTTTGGTTATTTTTTTTGCGTGTGAGCGTGATTATGTGAGGTAATTTCGTTTTAATCGTTCTTGCGGAGTAAATTTAATTTTTAGTTTCTCGAATTGTTTAATTTCATTATTTTTTTTTGTTTTTTTTTAAAAATCGATTCACGTTCTGGTACCGAATTTATGTAATTTTTTTTTTACTGTAGTTATTTTTTGTTGTTGTTCTTGAATTCGATTATATTTTTTTTGTTGTTCATTAATTCGATTTAACGTAACTGTATTGTAACCAAATTATTATTTATTTCCGTAAATTAAAGTATTTGTTTTTCATTGAATTAATTTTTTTTGTTATCGTAAATACATATATTTTTTTTTGTTTCGTCATTTTTTTTATTATTTGTGACAATCAGACGAGTGTCCACCTTTTTGACCTGCCACCCAGAGCAAGGGTTGACGAGCTGCCGTGTCGGATTCGTGAGTGGTACTCTATAAAAACCTGGCGCCCAACATAATTGTGTTTTTTTTGTTTTTCGAATTGGTGCTACAATTTGTCGGCTAGCCATCACCTTGTTGATTCCAAGGTGGTGAAACTACCGTCACAATATATATAGATATATATATATATATATATATATATATATATATATATATATATATATATATATATATATATATATATATATATATATATATATATATATATATTTATTCTGTCCGTGTGTATGTGACAGAACTCCTCCAAAACGGCTGGACCGATTTTGATGAAATTTTTTGTGTGCGTTCCAGTGGATTCGAGAATGGCGTAGATTCACAATTAACTATAAAATTAACTATAAAATTATTTTATTAAAATTTTGTTTCCTTTCTAAAATGTCAATTTTAATTGTCATTTCCACAGAAACAAGCACACTATAAATTGTTATCAAAGTTATTGTTATCAAAGTTATATAAGTTAGAAATATGCAATTTTGTATTTTGGCTATCTAGAGCACGGCAGTGCAACAGGCCGAGTTTATGGGTTTTTTTGCCTTCGCGCTTACAGGACTACACGTTAAATCAGAGCAGATCTGACCCCGAAATATCTTCTGAACGAAAAGAGCAACAGTACTGATTTTTCGAATATAAGCTATTTAGGGAATTATAAGAGACCAAGTTTTTGCTTTTCGTTAAGAAATATTAAACGATTAAAAAGTTATTTCGGTTCAAAAATCGTAAAATAGCGGGTACGCCCATAATTTTCATTATAAAGGATAAAAACGTAGAGCCTACGCCAAACATCCTTTAAAGATGATATTTGGCATATAGTTAGGTCAAGTACCGAAGGCACAGGGAAAATTATGAAACCAGAAATTTATATCGGATGGAAATGGAAAATTTTTGAAAATGGGAAATAAATATAAATATAAATTTTTTATAAATATGTTATTGTTAGCACGATCTAAGCAGAATATTTCAAAATTAAATAACTTTTCTTAACATAGTAATATATTTTCGTAATATAGTAAATCTTCTATCTATCTATCGATATATATATATATATATATATATATATATATATATTAATCGATGTGTGTATGTATGCTTCCTAACTCGAAAACGGCTGGACCGATTTTGATGTAATCTTCAAATCTTCAGATTAGCCCAACGGGTGATCAAGTGAAGTTTGGTAGCGATCGGAAAAGTTGTTTATTTTTTGGCAATTTTGTGTTATATTTTCAATTTTTTGTCATCTAGCTATAGATAATTAGTGCTACCCGTGCGAAGCCGTTGCGGGCCACTAGTTATATCTATATATATATCTATATATATGTATATATATGTACTTTTTTATGTGTCTGTGGACTCTCTAGCAGTCACAGTTGTATTCCGATTGGAATGAAATTTGGTATATTAGGTACTTTTGGTATTCTAAGGTCAAGTTCATTAAAATCAAACAAGGGGAAAGGGGGTTTAGAGGGAGGGAGGAACATAAAATTTTGTATATCTCCCTTAATATTTGAAAAATCGAAAAATTTATCAGGAGTTAAGTTGTAGATACTAAGTTTTACTATAATTTTGTTTCTTTACATATTTCTGTTACACTAATATTCACAGAAATATTTACAATTAAAGACTGAGAGTTAAAATTCTAAATATCTCTGTTCACATTAGAGTTTGAGAAAAATAATCAAGTAATGAATTGTTTGATTTGCAAGTTTGATTTTCTAAAACTTTCCTACTCATACGTTTTTCGATTATTCTAATATTAAGAGGGATATTTTATATCTTGTGTTTGTTTGACAAGAATACATGAAATCTATTTTATTGTAAAAATCTTTTAAAAAAAAATTCAACCGATTTAAAAAAACACAAAAAGTCACTATTTTAACGAGCTAAAAATAACAATTTACAGATTTAATCCAAAAGACAATTCTTGCCCAAACCTACTACGTATAATTTAGTATATGTAAATATACAAGGTATATTAAGTTTGATCACGACTGTAACGCTTAAAAATATTTATCGTAGGCATGAATGTTTGGTATATGTGTTCATCAAATGTTTCCATTTCCGCATGTTTGTCTGTCTGTCTGTGGACACGATAACTCAAGAACGAAAAAAGATAACGAGCTGAAATGTGTTCTAGAGCAAAAAAGTAAGGTCAAGTTCGTTAATGCGCAAAATCAGACTATATTTGGGGAAAACTGCTTATCTTTGAAACCATTAGAACGTGTTTCCCTTTGCTCGGGGGGGGGGGGGGGGGGGTATATATACATCATTGAAACCGTAAGAGATAGAAAATCAATTTGTTAACAAAAAATCTTCTTTTTAAAGAAACAAGTTTTGTTTGAAAAAGATTTTCATTAACTCAATAGTTTTCTCATAATTTGTGATTATATTTTCCTCGGATAGAATAGTTAAAATTTCGTTTCTCCTTCTTTTTTTCGAGTTGGTTAAATTTGTGTTGATATTTTATTAAAATTTTGTTTTAATTTTGAAATGTCAATTTTAATTGCCGCTTCCGAAGTTACTATAAACTATAATCGTTATATATCGTTCTATTTTGGCTGTTAATTAATTAAATTTTCAAATACTAAAGTCTTATCATATATTATATTTCATTTTGATCAGACTAAAATTATGACCGCTAGAGAGTGATTTATGTATTCTTAGGAAATTCGCTATGTTGACGCAGGTCCTGCGTAACGAATTTTTGTTTTAGCTTTTAACCGGACTTCTTTTTCATTCATACTATGTTTTATTATGTAATTTATATAAATACCCAAATATGTTAACCTTTTTGTTAAAATTTGTACATTTTGGTCATTATTATATATTTTCTGACGAATAAACTTTATTCCGAAATTAGAGTGATGAATGGATTGACCTTAGTTCTTTATTTCTTATTTATAGCTCCATCTTCTACTTGATCGCAGCGTTTGGAATTATAGTTTTGGGTACTTATAGCTAGGTAAAAAAAAATCTTCATATAGGTCAAAATATATTATTACAATTGTACTTGGCTTAAAAAATGACAGTTGTAAAGAAATATATAGAGGGGAATTTTCACATTTCAAGGTGTTTATACAATTGAGAATATTTTCTTAAGCTTAAAAATAATTTGTATATGAACAAGAATGTTATGAACAACACGGCGGAATATTATACAATTGATGGAAAATAATAAAAATAATAATAATAATAAACTTTATTCAGTAAACAATTGTACATTGTATAGAATGCGTCGAAAGCAAAAAAAGAAAAATATATATGTGTTCTATATATAAATTGGTCCCATGAGAGATAATGAGAGACATATTAAAGTGCGTCATAGACTACATAAAGCCGCTCAAATAATTGTTTATGTAAAACCATGGAAAACCATAAACAGAGCGACAAAAAAATTAGAAAAACATGTATTATAAATAAAAAGAAAAGAGGAAAGCAATCAAATAATTAGTCTTAATATTAAAATAGCAGTACTGCTAAAAGTACAGTCAAAATATAAAAATATAAGTCAAAGACTAACAGTTACGTGATTTAAACTAATCATAATGTCAAATGTATAAAATTTATAAAATTTTAGAATTAAAAAATAAAAACTTAAGTACTGCTAAAAGTACAGTCAATAATATAAAATATTAGTCAATGACTAACAGTTACATGATTTAAACTAATCATAATGTCAAATGTATAAAATTTTATAAATACAAATTTAAGTACTGCTAAAAGTACAGTCAATAATATAAAATATTAGTCAAAGACTAACAGTTACATGATTTAAGCTAATCATTAAGTCAAATGTATAAAATTTATAAAAGTTTAGAAATAAAAAATAAAAATTTAAGTACTGCTAAAAGTACAGTCAATAATATAAAATATTAGTCAAAGACAAACAGTTACATGATTTTAACTTATCATAATGTTAAATATATAAAATAAAATAAAAAATTAAATTATAGAAATATAAAAGTATTTAGCAATGATACAAATTAGTACAGTCAATTAATAAAAACAAATGTTAAAAACATATCAGTGCATGCATTTTTCGATCTTGGTAGTCATGTGGTTAGAAATCACTGATTAATTTCTAATTGGTTATAAACCTTTCCGAATTAATATAACAGGTCGCGAAAATGGTAGTTGTATAAACTTTGGAAAAGCATCTCTACTTATTGAAATCAACGGAATCAAAATTAAAGTTACAGTGTTGATTATACTAGAAAAATCATCATAAGGTCGACCCAAAATATGGATAATTAAAAAAGAGAGAAACTTTATTCCAGAGGGGGTAAAAGAAAATGAATCTTTCAAATGAAGAATTAAAATCGAAAAGACTGAAGTACATTCAAATATATCATTGGAAGCAAAACAAGAAGTTGAAGAGATCTTAATCGAATATTCTATACATTATGCAGAAAATCATAAAGAAATTGGAACAACGAACCTAGTAGAAATGGAAATTGAGGTGACCACAAACAAACCAATAAATTGTAGGCAATATCGATTACCTTAATCAAAAGAAGAAAAAACGAAAGAATTGGTGTATGGTTAACTATAAGGCAATAGTTTAGTGTAGTTGCACAAGATCTTGGAATTAAAGATCTAGTCTCCTTCACCTGGTTATTCTGCGCAACCATCAACAAACTTGCATTCAATATTAAATAGACAAAAATAAAGATTGATTTAATGTCCATAAATTGTCTTGTACATGGATTTGCATAAGAAAATTAGGTAAGGCATTCGTAATGTGTTGCACTTTCACAATATTTTGGTTGGTGTATATTTCCAAGAGGTGGTTTGCATTTTGTGAGTCTGTCTTCTATCCAATCTAAATGAAATCAGTGTTCGCTTATACGAGTATCAAAACTTCTACCTGCCTGTCCTATATAATCTCCATAACAGACTCTACAAGACAGTCTGAATCAAACGACTTGTGGCCTTTATCGATTTAGTTCTTCTTGTTGACTAACAAGTTTTTCATTTTGATTGGAGGTTTAAAGGCTGCCTTAGTATGTTGCCTATTTTTTGGAGGGCAGTAAAGGTGGAGAAGGTGGTGAATACCCTAGAGATCCAGAACCGACATCTAATTGTTGGAGACTGAAAGTGACGAGGAAAGGAAGTAGGACCCTAAAGGTGACCCTAGTTGATAGCATTATTTCCGCCGGTTGGACACTTTTATGTAAACTTATGGTTCTGTCTATTCGTAGATGTTGTATGGCATGGTGGAAACCGGGCCAAACACCGCAGTAGAGGAGAGAGATCTTTCTCTTTAACCGGCACGGGACGAAAGTGAGTTACATTAATCTCCACCACAATAGGGGAGACACCGGATAACAGATGACATCCTTTAAACAAGACAGGAGAAATAGAGTTGATTCACGAGCCTTACTTTTAAGAGCCTTACCCATGTGGCGAAAAGAAGCTGTATTAATGCTTCCAATGACAGCAAAGTGGTACCACTGTCACAAATTGGTCAAGGGATGCAACAGCGATTATTGATTAATTGGTTAATATCGGGGTAAAAACTATGGTCCATTGTGCTCCCCTTTCTACCTCAGTCTGACGAAACTCGCTTCTCCCATATGTTGGAAAAAGCCTGGAGCTTGCTTATCAGGTCCTTCCGAAGGTTCATATATTCGGGGTGAGATGCACCGAATATCCTGTATCTGCTGTAACCCAGAGATTCGCAGTCAAAGATTATGTGGCTGGATGTTTCTTCCTCCTCGCCACACAATCTGCACATAATGGAGCCGTTATGGAGTCCCATTGTGTGCAGATGCTTCCGCATGGGATAATGCCCGGTAATGAACCCGGTAACCCTCCGCAGTTGCATCCTGTTCAGTCTCAGTGCATCAAGAGCTAACCTCTTTTTTGCACTCTGAAGCAGTACCTTCCCGAGCTCTTGCCGCGGTACTTTTTCCCAGTGATCACGGTGTTTAGCATTTTACCACTCGTTGATCACTTCTTTACATGCAGTCTTTGGAATTCCCTTAAATAGGCTCTAGGCCTATGAATGGCATTCCGACTCCCTTCTTTGCTAAGGTATCCGCTTTTTCGTTTCCTTCGAAACCAGTGTGACCCGGCACCCAGATCAATTTAACATTGTGCCGATTTGCCTCAGAAGTTCCTCCAGACAATCGGTGACTACTCTTGAGGTGACCTCAGTTCTGGACAAAGCTTTTATAGCAGCTTGACTGTCCGAGAGAATACGTACGTTCTGATTTATGTAGTCTCTACTTCGGTTCTCAAGGGCGCAAGTCAGTATGGCGTAGACTTCTGCTTGGAAGATCGTGGCATATTTCCCCAAGTTGAGGCTTTTGTTTGCTTTTGGTCTCTCACCGTAGGTTCCCGCCCGGTACCTTCTTCAGTTTTGGATCCATCTGTATACCAGGCGATTCCTTTCCTGAGGTAGGGTGGTTCTCCTATCACATACTATACATGGCCCTATCACATACTATAATGAAAGGTTTTGAGAAGGAGTATGTCTTGGGAAATATATCTGTGCCAATTGCAAAGGCGGGGTCTGAGATAATTGATGTTCCCACGATACTTGCATGTCCAACCTGATTTTTATTAATCCAGTTGTTATTGCAAGATAATCTATAGGCGCTGCATCTCGCTTTAGCTGTTACTATAATGCTTAGCGGAGACAGCCCCAGTATATTTTCTATGGCAGCTGTAGGTGTACTGCTCACGGATCCAGTGATGCACAAGCAGGTCAGTCTCTGGATCCTGGACAGTTTTTTGTACGCAGTAATCTGCTTAACTTTTGGCCACCACACTAGGGCAGCATAAGGTATAATGCGCCTGACTACTGTTGTGTAGAGCCATTGGATCATTTTGGATTTTAGACCCCAGAATTTTCCACATGCTCTCTTGCAAAACATGAGAGAAGGTTTGCTCTTATTTGTTATATATTCCAGATGAGGTTTCATGTTAGTTTGGAGCCCAGCATTACTCCCAAGAACTGGGCTTCCCTTGTGATCTGTAGTCTTTCACCGAAGAGGATGGGTGGTTTTATGTTATCCACCCTTCATTTTTCTTGTGAATGGAGTTAGTGCGGTGTTACCAGGGTTTAATTTCAATCCCGGGTTGATACACCATTTCTGTGCGAATCTTAGAGCGTTTGGCATAAGGTCCGAGATTGTGTCGTCACATGGTCCCTGGATTGCACTTACAATGTCGTCCGCGTAACCCTGTGTGTAGTATTCATTTTGGTTGAGGTTTGTCAATAAGCTGTTTACTGTCAGGCTCCACAAGAGTGGGGATAAGACACCACCCTGAAGACATCCCTTTGTGGCTCTCACAGTGACAGAGTCTCCAAAAAGAGAAGTTTGTATTCTTCTTCCTATCAGTATAGATTTTATCCACCTGCAAAAGGTGTCTTCAACTCACGGCCGACCTGCAGAATCAACCATGGCATTTTAAGAAGCATTGTCAAATGCCCCCTCTATGTCAAGAAATACGCACAAGGTGGTTTGTGTCCTTGCGAATCCGTCCTCAATCCTGTATATTAGGTTGTGGAGGGCTGATTCACAGGATTTCCCCATCTGATACGTGTGTTGGTTGGCATGAAGCGGATTTCTTGACAATGCCCCCTGTGTCAAATGAAATCCTATTAGTCGTCCCACTGTTTTCAGTTGAAACGATGACAGACTAATTGGACTAAAGTCCATTTCCGTGAAGTGATTAAGCCTCCCCGGTTTTGGCAAGGTTACTCTTACTGGCTTCCATACGGTTGGGATATAACCCGTAGCCAGACTTGCCCTGAATATATGACCAAGCAGAGTTAAAAGATGCTCTTCTCCTTTTTGTAAAAGAACTGGATATACACTTCGTCGGAGGATATACAAAAACTCATTTGTTTTGCCATTGCCGGTCCCAAGCCCGGTTGAGAAAAGAGGAGGGTCACCCAAGCTAGGGTGCGAGGCATTGTGTCAAGAGATATAGCCGAAGACTAGGGCATCTGGGTAAAATGCTCTCATAAACAATCCCTTTGGAGCAACTGGCGAACTTCTCTGTATCAATGCCCTCCCCATCAAGTGGCCGATGGGGTAGTACACGGCCCGATTTACTCAAGGGGTCAAAAATGGTAAAAATCTTTAAAAATAATAATAACTCTGTGGCTCAAATTACCTCAAGAAGTAAATCAACCGAGGATGCACAAGCTAACCTCACCGAGACCCAAAAAACTGCAGGTGCATCCAGCCCAGCAGAAAATCTGGACGATGAGCTTCAGAATCTTTTCCTGAAGGTGGAAAGGAAAAATCTCTCGGGTGCAGCCCGGAAAAAAGCATCAGAAGAGAAAGCCACGGCTGAAGAGAAACCGATTCCGGTGATCTTTTGCAGAGACCTCATGATTTACTCCATCGAAGACATAGTCGAAAATCTGTCCGACCAGGGATTAATTGAGGCCTGAAGGATTAAGTGAAGGCAGGATGGTGAGTTGAAAGACTCACCCCTGCCCCAACATACCTTCAGCAAAATTTATTTGCCAGCAACCATCGACGCGCTGGGTTTCAATGAGCCTATATCATGCGTGAACTTTGGGGATAAAGTCGGTAAAGTCGAGGAACTGCCCCAAACGCAAAGAGGAAATGGCTAAGCAGAAAGTTGGAGTTCTGGATAAGCTCACATATCTTGAGGCGCGCAGGCGAGTGATGGGCTCCGGCCTTGGCTCCCAGCCTGCCACCTCCTGTGCCCGTGCACTGATACTCCCGCCCCTTCAGCTGACACATCAAAGCTCACAAAAGAGGTCGCTCCGCTGATGATGAAAAACATCAGCGAGTTTTTAAATAAAAAATAAAGGCCAAGAGTCAGCAAGGCAAGCAAAAGTCATTAAAACTTCTCCGGAGGGGCCTATTCAGGTTCCTCCTAAAACAATGACGAAACGCAAGAGAGAGAACCTAAACTTGACGTGAGAGCTTCGCAGGTGGCAACCAGTAAGCCATCCTCAAAATCCCCAAAATCGATGGAGGTGGGTCGTGTAAAGACTCCACCTCCATCTACATTACGGAGTGAGTCGGCTCTGCAGGTGGAAATGAGCTCACCGAAGTCGGAGAGGTTCAGGCCTCCGTCTTCAACATCACCGAGATGCAGCCCAGCGCACAAGGTGATATAAATAATTCAATATAGGTGGAAATGACGATGTACGCATTCGAAATACCTCTGAAATTACGGATATCATCAAATGTGTCATTGGTTCGTCAGAAATAGAGATTTCAATAGTAAAACCATCTATTGATGAACGTATCAAAACTGCAGTTTTTAAAGTTACCATAGATTTGAAAGTTAAAATATGCTTTAAAAAATGTTATATTTAAGTAAAAGAAAAGACAAATTGTGACGAAAACGGTTGCTTTTGCCACATAAACGAAATCGAAAACAAGATACCTCAAATAAAATATAAATAACATTAAATTTTTAACATTCCAAAAAAATTGTTTAAAAAAATAAATAAACAAATACATTAAGTAACCATTTTTGATGACCGTTTGTTTTTAACTAAGTTCAAAATACCCAATTAATTGCCAAAATTCACCACTGATGACAACAACATTGATTTAAGAAGACAACAACAGAGGTGTAATGGACGGTAGATGGCATACAATAATTCACTTCGCTTTGTATCGTCGAGCGGTCAAATGCAATTATTATCTTGAAACTCGAATTCATATAGCGATTCAGCGAGTTATCCCAAGCATTAGATTTTGTTCTCATACGGATGTCTTCGATTGTCAGATTTGATCGAAATGGAATGTATTTTACTCTTTTTTTTTTAAACATTTTAAATAAATTACTATACATTTACTTACCGATTTTATTATCAATTTATTCTTGATCGGATAATCCTGGATATCAACCTTGGAATTTAACCAAATAGCTTTGGCAATTGGAACTTGAGCAAGGAAATTAAATTTTAAACAGTAGTTTAAAAGTTTCGTTTCAAATTCTCTTCTAGTTAATATTAATACTAATACATAAAAAAATAATCTCAAACCAAACATAAACACTCCAGTACCATGTGTCTCAAAACTTTCGTCAGTAAGAGAAACACCCACAGCCCATGAAAATAATGTAGAATCTGATGACTTTAAATCGGTTTCGAATCTTAAATTAATAAACATTGGAAACAATGACCAACAGATCGGAAGCAAGCTTTATAGCCACAAAAAGAAAACGACGATAAAGTAATATAGCGGAGAAGATCACCACGGTTGTTATTAGAAATCTGATGAAACTTTAAATTTTTTTTTATATATTTTTTTTCATTTTTAATATTGAAGAAAGAACAGTGCTCCGAAACTAGTCAAATAAAGTGATTTTACTTACAAACTTCCCTTCTTGGAGAGAGTCACAAAGGGATGTCCGCAGGGTGGTGTCTTATCCCCACTCCTGTGGAGCCTGACAGTGAACAGCTTACTGACGAACCTCAACCAAGAAGGACACACGCAAAGAGATATAATTGTAATCCATGACTCTGTGAAAGCAAGCACAATCTCGGAGCTTATGCCAAACGCTCTAAGATTCGCACAGAAATGGTGTATCAACCCGGGATTGAAATTAAACCCTGGTAACACCGCACTAATTCCATTCACACGAAAAATGAAGGATGGATAACATAAAACTACCCATCCTCTTCGGTGAAAGACTGCAGATCACAAGGGAAGACAAGTTCTTAGTTGTTGGACTCTTAACTAACATGGAACTTCATTTGGAATACATAACAAATAAGAGCAAATTTTCTCTCATGCTTAGCAAGAGAGCATGTGGAAAAGTCAGGGGTCTAAAATCCAAAATGATCCACTGCCTTTACACAATAGTAGTTAGGCCCATTATAAACTATGCTGCTCTAGTGTGGTGGCCAAAAGGTAACCAGATAACAGCATGCATAAACTTATCCAGAATCCAAAGGCTATTCTGTTTGTGCATCACTGGATCCATGAGCAGTATACCCACAGCTGCCATGAAAGTCATACTGGCGCTGCTTTCGCTAAGCATTGTCATAATAGCTAAAGCGAGATCCAGCGCCTATAGACTGTCTTGCAATAATAACTGGATTTAAAAAAATCAGGTTGGACATGCAAGGATCGTGAGAACCTCAAATTTTTCAGACCCCGTTTTTGAAATAGGCACGATATGTTTCCCAAAATATGCTCCTTCTCAAAACTTTTCACTTTAGTCTATGATAGGGCCATGTGGACGGAAGGAGAACCACCCTATCTCAAGAAAGGAATTGTCTGGTATACAGACGCATTCAAAACTGAATAAGGGACCGAGGCGAGAATCAACGATGAGGGACCTAAAGCAAACATAAGCCTCAACTTAGGGAAACATGCCACGGTCTTTCAAGCAGAAGTCTACGCCATACTGACTTGCGCCCTTGAGAACCGACGAAGAGACTACATAAATCAGAACGTTTGTATTCTCTTGGACAGTCAAGCTGCTATAAAAGCTTTGTCCAGAACTGAGGTCACCTCAAGAGTAGTCACCGATTGTCTGGATTGTCTGGAGGAACTGCTAGAGCTGGCAAAACAATGTTAAATTGATCTGGGTGTAGGGTCACAGTGGTTTCAAAGGAAACGAAATAGTAGATACCTTAGCAACGAAGGGAGTCGGAATACCCTTCATTGGCTTAGAGTCTATTATAGAAATTCCAATCACTGCATATAAACAAGTGATAAACGAGTGGTAAAATGCTGAACACCGCGATTACTAGGAAAACGTACCGCGACAGGATCTGGAGAAGGTACTGCTTCTGAGTGCAACCAAGACGCACTGAGGCTGAACAGGATGCAAATGCGGAAGGTTACCGGACTCATTACCGGGCATAATCCCCTGCAGAAGCATCTGCAAACAATGGGACTCCATACCGGGTCCTGGTCCGGGTATGTGAAGATTGTGTGACGAGGAGGAAGAAACATCCAGCCACCTTATCATTGACTGCGAACCTCTAGGTTACAGCAGATACAGGATATTTGGTGCATCTAACCCGAATATATGAACCTTCAAGAAGAACTGTTAAGTAAGGGCTATTGCCAACATATGGGAGAAGTGAATATCGTCGGACAGAAGTAGAAGGGGGATCACAATGGACCATAAGGTCGAAGTGCTGCACTTTTTAGTCCCCAAGATGTATCTTTCTAACTTTCCATCTCTCTCTCTCTCTCTCTCTATATATATATATATATATATATATATATATATATATATATATATATATATATATATATATATACATACTAGCTGCCCCGACAGACGTTGTTTTGTCTTAACTATGAATATTGAATTCGAATTGGTATAATTAATAATTAATAATAATTTAAAAAAAATATTGTTATTATTCTAATGCTTTATGATACACAACATTCTTAGTTTTATTTTCTAGTGACTTCATCAATTGTACGCGTATTAAAACGTCTTGCGTGTTGTCCTGCAGGCGTCTTATCGGCTTTGATGACATGCGGTCTAAGGCGGTCGTGAATAATGCACAACCAACTCGTTGTGCTGATTGAAAAATATTTGGAGTTGTTCCACAATTGGTCTTTTCACCGAAGTGTTGTGTGCACAACGCTGATCGACTTGTCTTACTGAATTGCCCATAAAATAAATCTGAAAAAATTTGAAGTCACTATCCCGCGTTCACAATAAGGAACCTGTTAGATGATACATTTGACCTTGAATCTGGAAAGACAAACAGATAATAAATAGATGTAAAATACGATATTCTATAGCAAATTGTTTATATTCTCAGCACTCCCATTCCACCATCAACTTTTTTAAACACACTCACTTCTTTCTGCTTTTGGCAATTTACCGAGCTACAAATATACTTTAAACTATTTCAATTGATACACCATTTCAATTGAAAGCTGCCAACGTTTTTTTGCATCAGTCAGGCGTTGGTAAAAGTTTATTGTTTTTCAATATACTTACCTTGAAACTTGGTTTAAATTTTTCTCGAATAAATTTTGTTGCGCTAAATGATATTTGGCGTCATTTGAAATCAATTATTTTATTGCTGGATAATAGTCAAAAAATGTTTCGAATCTGGCTCATTTCCCGAAACAAACGAATGTAATGGTTTCACGCAATTGTCACCAAATTAGCGACGAGTAACATATCCTGAGACAATATAAGAGTAATTTTAATAAGAGAAAAGTTAACAGGAATAAATGTGAATGGAGGAAATTTTAACAGAGTAGTTTCAGTATAGTTTAAAATTTATTATAATTTAAATCTAGTATATTCTAATTTAGTAAATTTTCTATTTATTTTTATTTTTGTCTGTTGATCTCGACTTTCTATCTATTTCTTATTGTCAAAGAGTAAATTACGACTAGCTAATTTATACTTATGATGACTGCATTGTAGTCGAAATACGTATTTATAATACAAAAAACTGATCTAGGTAAAGGGGGCGAACTTGAATTTTTTTTTCAAAAACCTAGAGTTCTCACTAATTATCATTCCATAATATAATGCTTCAAGGTATAGTTGTTTGTATTTTATAAATACGTATTTCGACTACAATGTAGTCATCATCAGTATGATATGGATATGGATATGGATTCAGAGATATGTTGCTTGTTGCTAATTTGGTGCGTGTCTCACAAGACAGCTACGTCCTTTGAAGAAGTTTCATTACCCGTTGATGGTCGTATAGTCTGTAAGTCCGTCAGTAACACGATGTCCAAAAGGTCCTTCTGTTTACCGAGTCAGGGGGTTCGTTCGTCTGTCATGTAGTGTTATGATCGTACAGGCTCCGTCCTCGCACTTCATTGATGTGGATCCTGCAAAATTTAATATCAAAAGACTTCAAGGGTGTTACTTAAAGACAGTCTCATGTGATCTTTATGTATGAAAGTAGCCTATGATGACAGCCTTCTTATGGTGGAATATAAGACCTATAAACCGGAATGGTGGAAAGATTAGACTCTAGAGTGAGGCGTATACCACCAAGATAACCGATAATGAGAACAACCATTTTGACTGCGTAGCCAAGGTGTAGTTGTCGTAGTTCTTGGAGAATATCAACGTATTTTGTCCGTTTTTGCTCCTTTTTTAAGACTATATTCGTTTCTGCAGGCGCAGAGAACTCAATGACGTAGATAGTCTTAGCTAAAATATTCTAGAGCACTATATCAGGTTTAGTAGCAGAGAGCTGCCTGGTAGTTGGGAACGAGAAATTTCTAAAGATGATACATTTGTCGTTTTTGACCACAGGCTCGATTTCTTCGGGATAGTAAACGTTCGGGATTTACATAGGCTGCTCTCAGAAGAAGCATAAAGTTTAAAGTCATCCATAAAGAAAAGATGAGTTACCTGATGCTTCCTGTCTGTCAGGGGGCCACAAAAATAACCGGGTTATTCTTGCCAGCGCAAGGAGAGTGATATAATATGATTCTGAAAAGAAGCGGGCTAAGACTATCCCCTTGATAGACGCCACGCTTATATGCCACCAAATCTGTAGATACCGTACGTTTACCAGAACGAATTGTTAACTTTGTCTTCCTGAATTGCAACAGATTTCCTATACATCTGATGATATTTGGATGAATTTTCGAATACTTGAACAACACCAATATAAGTTAATAAGAGGTAGTGTCAGATGTAACTGTCTTGACAGCCACATCTGTCAACAAGAAGATTATCTTTGCAACCTGATATGCCAGGTTTGGAGCCGCGTTGCTCTTTTATCATCATCCACATCGGTTCTTTGGTTGTGAGTATGCGTTTATTAAGAATGGAGGTGAACGCTTTGTACACGGTATTTAAGCATGTTATCTGGAAAGGTCTCCTTTTTCGTTAATCAGAACTGTTCGCTCTTTGGCGAACCAAGATGAAAAAGTTCCATGTCCGAAGATATATGAAGTGAAATGCCTCGCAAGATGTGTGTGCATGGATAGTAAACGTTTCCACCAAAAATTCGACATAGCATCAATACCAGGCGCCAAGTGAGTCTTCTTGCCTTTGAAGGCAAGGGACACTTCATTAGCGGTAACAGATGTTATCACCACTTGTTCCGCTAAATAAGCTTTGCAGAACCTTAGGAACAGTCTGATTGGTGTTATACTACTATCTACATTTGTCGACATTTTTCATAAATCACGCCAATAGCTGTCGATTTGCTCAACTGTTGGTGGTTTCTCTACTAGACATGGGGGTTTCGCGAACAAACTAGAAGGATTCGAAAGATAGGTCATATTTTCTCGCATACACTTTTTTCGTTTAACTAGCTTTGTCCGTCCGAGATCAAGCGCACCTATCTTTTCAAGGTTTCTCCTCTTGATAGTGAGCAGGATACCCTTGTTGAGTGTATGTCTACCATTCTTCTGGTATTCTAACACACATTTGATACGTCATACCATCTGTCGAAGAGAAATCAAGTTTCTCTATGCGTTTGCGTATCTTTTCCTTAGCTGTCTCAGGGGACTTAGCTATGTAGCATAGACTAAACTATCGATCTGCAGTAGACTACTGGTGTTTGTTAAATGTTCGTCGACAATTTGATTGATTAAAACAAAGTCTTGTGCTTTTGCAAACGTCTTGCGATATTTTGAGCGTCTGCGTTTAAACAGGTCATTATCAGGTCATTTTCAGCGCATTTTGGAATCGATGTTTAAGTTCATCCAAACGTGGGTTTGATGGCTCGACAGGACTGTTCTGAACTTCTACGGTCACTTTAGCGATGGGGGTGAGTGGCGCGGCTGTTACCGCCGTTAACACAAGTGGCGAGGCGAACATCTATAGACCTTGATGGCGTTGGTGATGTAGCTTCTTACAAAGGTAGTGGTGAGGTATTTCGACATTTTCCTGTGTCTCAGTATCAGATCTATCACTTCTCGACAATGGTTCATCCTGAGATGTCTAATCCTGTATCTCAGCAACCTTCGTCTCACATGTGGAATAATCCACACCTAAAGAAGCTGGTCTGTCCTCATCCCTCACATTCACTTCCGGTTTCGTATCTCTGGTCGTGTACAAAATGCTGGCTGCTGAGTCAAATCTGGTTTTTATTTGACGAAATGCTTGATTTCGCAGATGTTGCGATTTAAAATAGGATAGTTCGGGATGCTATGCGCACCATATGGTGTACATCCTTCCCATGTAGTCAAGTCTTTTTAGTTCACTTGCTAAATATGAAGTGAGCAGGTCTGTGGTCTGTATGAAGTGAGCAGTCTCAATTGCCTTCGTCCATTGATAGCGCTGATGGTGATGGCGACTCTTTTGGGAGCTTGCTCTACTTTTTTGAGAAGTGCTTTGACCGGACTCTTCGTTTCCAGCGGCATTCCTAGTATCTTGGGCTATCTGCGATTACAATGTCAAATTTGTGCCCGTCTCAGATCTGAAGGAGCTTCCACCTTACCTGAAGAAGGTGAGATTCTGTAGGAACGAGTCGAATACTACACGTCTGAGAAAAAAATTTCTATTTGAAATTTGACATACGAAGGAATTCAACTCATTTAGCCGATGCCCTGCCACTACAACAAGGTGGATCTGCGGAAGGGTTATTATTATTATTATTATTATATATACATATATCGGCAACCGTCAAAGTTAATTATTCATGTTCAATTCATCATTTAATTCGCATGTAAAATAGTTCAAAATCTTTTTATATGCCAACATACGTTCTGTAATATATTTGTATATACGCCGTCACAATTCAAAACTTGAGCTGTGACACGAAGAATCACATTCCGAAATTAAGTTTCAACGTCGAAAAAATTTATTTAAATTTTTTAAATATTACAATTAATTGTTAGATTGATCAAAAGAATATTGTAATTTAACATGTGTATCGCACGAAGGCCAGATATACTTTTATTCAATTTTACTTTATATAATTTAAGGTAATGTATTTTTGATGAATAGAAAAATTGCGTTATTCAAATTTCGCATCCATTTAATTATAAATCAAAAAAAAAATTCTAGAAGGAAAATAACCCGACCTACCCCACTAGCTAGTAAAAATGATCCTTAACCCAACCGAACCTAACCCTCCGACAATTTAATATTGGAAAAAATTTTGTTCAATATTTTTTACTTAATAGAAAAAAAATTTATTTTAATTTTAAGGATTTCAAGGACGCAAACTATTGGGCTGGTTTGAGTTTGGTTGGGTAGGGTTGGAGTAGTTTAGCGGGGCATTATTTTATTGGGTTGGGGCAGTTAAGCGGGGGGTTGGTTTACAATTTCATAATGTCAAAAAAATAGTTTTTCGTATAAACCCTTAAAAATAAAAGAAACAATTTTTGAATTTCAAGGATTTTAAGGACGAAAAGGACTTTTTCCTTCTTGGAATCACATCCTATGGTCCTAACAAACTATTTTTACAGGATTGGTTAAAACTAATAAGATCCAAAAATGTATATTTCATTTTAATTATTAATATGGAAGAATGTAAATTCGATAATGCACACGACTGATACTCAAATTTGTCATAACTTAACTGAACACAATTAGCAAGAAGTGGCTATGTGTCTTGTATGTGTTAGAGCTTGTTAGATTTATTTATGGTGGGCAGCGGTTGCTCTTCAGAGCAACTGAATCCATAAGCTGAGTGAGAGTAAGCAAGAGAAGTATGTTTTAAAGTAAGACGAAAGCTGTTTAAATACAGGGTGCCCTACCATTTATTACAATCAAAAAATTAAAAAACAAAAATTTTTATTTGTTTTCGATTATAACATTTTGCATGCATTTTGATAAATTTTTAATATCCGGAATATACGTATTTGTGGATATTCGCATTATATTTTCTAAATGTTTATCGATAAGGGAATTTTGCAAATCTGATTTTATATTTATATCATATGTGAAAATCCCGATTCACATAGATAAGAAGATACGAAACAACTTGTAAGTTTTTTTATTTATTTTTAATAATTCCAGATATTCAAACGAAGATGGGTTCCCTGCGACGATTTCCAAAATACTTTTTGTGCTCGTGTTCACGGCTCCTAACAAATTATCATTTGTTGTTAGGGTAATCATTTCGTTTAATAACGCGCAATTATCGGAATCCGGAAAAATTTATTATTAATGCAATTTTAAATTTGCTATTAAAAGGCGCCACTAAAAAATCACGCATAACATTTATTTTTTCGAAATCTTTCTTTAAATCGATTATTAAATTGTAAAATATCCGTAAATTTTTAAATTTTTAAAGTAAATTATCCGTAAATTTTTAAAGAACAATTCAGTAAAATCACTCTTCACACATTGTTTCGCAATGTGTAATAGAATAGTTAAGGAAAATTATTCGTAATTTATAAACCATCAAAAACATTTTCTGCTATCTCTAAACTATTTTTCAATTCTATTAAAATTCTAAGCAAAACTTGACCACTTTTATTATAATGGTCAAGCGGTAAAGGATCAAAAATTTATATAACATTTATATTTTATTCATACACATGTATGTTAGAAAGGTACATTTTATGCCCCAAATAACCAGCACAAAATTTCAATGTATACTTTGCATAGTGACCATAAAAAAGGGTTGGTAAAAGTTCCTGCATGTACTTTACAGGTACTTTACTAAATCCATTATTAAAATCACTACTTTTAGCTTTTTGGAACAATAAATTATGCGAAAAATAATTTTCACTAGCAGAGAATTGTACTTTATAATGGCCAATAGCACTATACATTGTGTTCATTTCAAAACTATCCACCCTTAATAACTCTTGACCTGATGTGATTATTGTTTTGAGTGAAAACATACCGATTTAGATATCGAGAGGGAAGAAATGGTATCTAGATAATTTTAGCTTTCATCCCTTCGAACCCAGCCATTCCTACTTTGAAATTTCAAATAGCACCCCTTACCATGTGATACGTCATTTGAAAGAGAATAAAATTCTCTATTCAACCATGATAAAAAAAATTTAATCGGTCGATTGGTTCTTAAGATAGACTACACAGAAAATGGAAGGTATGAAATCAATTATTATTAGCAAAACATTGCGGATTGGATACACTGTTGAATTAAATTACAGTCATGAGAAATTATTTTATGACATATTCGAAATGGATGGCCACCATTATTTGCTAGACAAAAATACATTCTGTTTTCGAACTCTTCGCGAACTTTGACGAATGTTTCGCGGGTGAGCTCTGAGTTCTGAGCTCTTCGATACTGGTGGGAGGTGTTTTGTAAACTTTAGTCTTCAAGTGACCCCAGAGAAAAAAGTTGAGAGGTGTTAAATCTGGAGATCTTGCAGGCCATGCCCTAGCAACCCTCCTACCATTCCATTTCCCAGAAAATCTTTGGTCTAGCCAATTTTGAACAGGTACAGCGTAATGTGGAGGAGTTCCATCTTGTTGAAAATGCAAATATTCTTCACTGAGTATCATGTTTCCAAATTCATCCACTTGATTCTCCAAAGATTCTGTTATTAATGGATCTATTACATTTTTTATCCAATCCGCAATAATTGCTAAAAATATGTTTGATTTCATACCTTCCATTTTCTGTGTAGTCTATATTAAGAACCAATCGATCGATTTAATTTTTTTTTATCATGGTTGAATAGAGAATTTTATCCTCTTTCAAATGATGTATCACAAGGTCGGGGGTGCCATTTGAAATTTCAAAGTGGGATATCGAAATCGACGTGTTTTAACTCAAAACAATAATCACATCAGGTCAAGAGTTATTAAGGGTGACTACTATTGAAATGAACACACTGTATATTGTTCTAGAGTAGGCAAAGCTATTGCTAAATTGATTGAATAAATTATATTCACTAATAAAAGACCATTGCTTTTCAGTTTCTAAAAACAATTCAATTTACATTGCGTTATTATATTTTTTTCAGAAAATGTTTTAATTAAAAAAGGACAAAAATAATAATTGGTAGGCACCCTGTATTAACTCTATCTCTCTTCCTACCTCTCACTCAGAGCAGAGAAAAAGTCAAACTGTGCCCAGCTATGTGTTAGAATATACCTGAATAATGAATGTGCCAGTTTGTAGGTACATGTGTAATCTGGCATCATATGAATTGTACTAAGGGTGTCTTAATTTCGAATTCCAAGGTCTAGCCATGAGTACACTGCAAGCTAGAGTGTCATTCGTCGAATTGCAACTTTTTTTGAAAAGTATCTGTCTTCCTACCTCTCACTCAGAGCAGAAAAAAGTCCAACTGTGCCCAGCTATGTATTAGAATATATCCAGATATTCTGGTATATTCAAGCGGAATACAAAGATAATTTTTTGAATGCTTATTTTTACCTGACTAATGAATGTGCAAGTTTGTTTGTGGGTACGTGTGTAATCTAGTAACATATGAATTGTACTAAGGGTGTCTAAATATCGAAGTCCAAGGTCTAGCCATGAGTACACTGCAAGCTAGAGTGTCATTCGTCGAATTGTAACTTTTTTTGAAAAGTAAGTTAAAAATATGTTAGGTACTAAACAGTCATAATGGAAAATAGGACTGTTTTCTTCAGAAGATCCGTTTAACGATCATATAACATATTAATGTTCCAATCCTTTTATTAGTCCTATTTTCTGGCATAAAGAGGCACAACTCAAAATAGGAGACAATTGACAATTTAGGGGATGCTTTTAAAATGAGTAACAAAATTTTTATTTTTCTTAGCAAACTTAGCTATCAAATGGTTTCTTTTTTTAAGTTGTATCTGTCTGGAACCGCCAATGTGACTTTCTTAGTTGTGTCGGTTTTCTTTCAAACAAACCATATATTTCGTTTTCAATAAAATAATTTATAGAATAAACAAGAATAAAAATTGATAATATATGAAAAATAAAGACAAGCATTCTATAAGGCTCGGTAAATATGTAACTTAGACCTGATTTAGCTGATAACAACATCTCTTATGAAAAATAAATGTTCTTATATATTCATCGTCTTTTATTTAATATAATGGTTAAATAAAGATTAAATAAATGTTAGTGTATAAATTCGAGAAAATAACATAGGTATACCTAATGAACAGAGATCATGTAAACCAAATGACATATGTCAAAGCAGATGTTTTAGTGGTGTAGTTGAAGAAATAGATATTTCAGTGATTCTCGGTGAATCCTATGTTAAACGTAATTATTCTTGTTGATAAATAAAAATAATAGATTATTATTTTTATTTATACGTTTACTACCTCTTAGATATACATTATCTCTCTGTACGAGTATGTGGTAATTGTAATGGCTGGTAGAATTATTTGGAATTAGAAAACTGTTACTATGACATTTTATTTTGTAAATTGCAAAAGTCTTTAATTTATAGAAAAATATGACACTTATGTGTTGTATACATTTATTTATTGATAAATATACCTATATAAAAGCATCAGTTTTATCTAACTCTACTTTAAAGATTAAGTAGGAGGAATTGTGATGTCCTGGCCGCTGGATATTGTCGTATCCCATAGGCGGTACGTCGAATCAGTACGGTTATTTAGGCAGGGGCGCCGTCACCAGAGCAGTTGTTCAAGATACAAATTCGTAGACCATTTGTCCAATTCCCAAATCAAAGTACTTATTGAATTATTGGCGTTGCGTCCATAAAATACCACTGTCCCAAATTGAAGATGAATTCCCCGTTCAATGAATATTATGTCCAATTACAATTCCAATAATCTGTCCAATGACTTGTTTTTGACTTCAATAGTAAGATGACTTGATTTTACTTTTATCAAGTCAAATGAGAAAGTTCACCTTTTGAAATAATAACAATTTACTTTGTTGTTTTTAGTTAAAAATACATTCATTAAAATTATTACTATTAAACACAATAAAATATATAAAATTAAATATATTCTCGCAATTAACAATTTAATTAAGTATCGGAACTAATCTGAACTGATCTAGTTTGGCATTGAAGATGCTATTGGTTATATACTAATTTATTGCTGAATTGCATTATTGGCTATTGACGTCAATCATCCAGGTAGACAAATTCAGATGTTCACGATGCTACAATATAAATGCAAGTGTACGGTAAAAATCAACACAGACTTGGTGGACTAGGTAGCTATAATTACATACGCCGACATCAGATAAAATATTTTCTTTGAACTGCACAGTCCTACTGCACAGATATTTATTTAAGTCTTTGTAACTGCGCAGCCTTGGTCTCGAAATAAAACTGAAAGTGTATGAAGCCTTTTAATATAAGTGTTGTCCAATTATCAAGCCAAGCTTTTGATAACTAAATATTGAGCTAAGGAAAATTATCAAATTTGTTTATAGGAGCTACATAGACGAAGCTAATGTTTTGAGGTGTTATAATCAATAACAAACCATGTTACCACGTTGACAGCTTAATTATTGATTATTTTGAACTTTAGAAAATTTTTATCGTAAACATTTTCTGTAAATATTAGATTTTCAGAGAATACACTTAGATGAAAACTGGTAGTAAAGTTTAATAAATTTGGCCCTTACCATTTTACTAATTCGAATATTATGGATTATACCCATTAAAAAATTTGGATTTTTAAATACGGAATGCATGGAAACATACGGAATCGACACAACTAGATTGTAAAATCTTTAAATAGGAATGCCATTTTTGGAGCCGATAGTAGAAAATTAATATTCCAATGTCGTCATATTTCCTTCGTATGAAACAAGAGTATAACTACATCTTATGAATGGCCACTTTTGTGAAGATTCCACCAATGGCTCTATGGCTAAATTTTTTGAAAGCTACCAATGAATAAGTATTGGTACGGATAGATAGATAGATAGATATATCTTCGGGTACGAAAAGTATTGCAGTTCGATCTTGTGGCCCTATGTGCTTTGCCTTCGAGTTTAGTCTGACAAGATTCGCTTGTCCCATATCTTGGCAGTAACCAGGAGCTTGATTACTAGGTTTTCCTGAAGGTTGATATATTTGCAGTGAGATGCACCATATATCTTGTACCTGCTGTAACCGAGTGATTTGTAGTTAAAGATGATGTGGCTGGATATTTCTTCCTCCTCGTAACAGAGTCTGCACATACTGGATCCATTGTGGATTCCTACTGTGTGCAGATGCTTTCGTAGGTGATAATTTCCGGTGATGAATCCGGAAACTTTTCGAAGTTAAGCTAGGTATACTTCATGATGTAAACTGAGGACAGCATAAGGAAAACAGGAAAATTTTTTACATCACAAACAAAAATTTTAAATAAAAATAACACTGTCGACCACGAATTGTGAAAGACTGAGTCTTTACTGTAACAGTCGTAAATAGATTTTTTATTCATACATTAATTAACTATTTATCAATTAATTTATCACTAATATATTATATAGTAGGAGAAGAAAATTGTTTGTGCAGATTGTATAGAAAGAAAATAAATTTTTTTTAGTCAAATTATAAAAATTGAGCCTTGAACGTCGTAGTGGTTTTCTGGGCTTTCTGAGTCACAAATAGGAACGTATTTCAGTACATGTTTTGTAGAGAATGTTCCGTAAAATGATACCATAAAAAAGTATTTTTAGTGAAATTTATACCAATGAGCGCACAACTGGATCTATTAAAGCACATATATTTTTATATAATCACAACTTTTTTAAACATGTATGTAAAACTAATATAATATGATATACTAGATCATATTGGACACAATATTTATTTATTAAGTACATAGGTTTTTCATAGTTTACAAGAAGTTATTTTAACATTAAGTACAGCTTTATTTGTGCTTTTGTTTGCCAATACATAGAGATTACATGCTCCGCAAAAACTTAAAACTAAAAATTTAATTCTAGCTGGTTATTTTAAAGTAAAAGATGCCTAAACGACGCCTTACCAGTAATTCATAGTATTTCAGGCTGCAGTACTGTTTCTTTTTTTACGGTATTGGAAACCGAAAAGATGATGTCAATGCTTGACGCAGATGTTACCATTGAATATCGCAAGTATCAAGAAAAATTATTTCTCTATATGATACAAAAGAACCGGCATTCTGTCAGCATGTGGAAAAAGATTCTTTGTAAGATTATGTATGGCCTTTTATAGAGTCTAAGTTTGGATTGTGAAAAACAGTTTTTTCTCATTATTTTGAAGGACATACACGTCAGAGATTTCCTCAGAAATACTTTGGCAGCTGTGGGGGGAGAAAACCTCTAGTTAATGCAGCTTCCAACAGACTGGATTAGTGTTTTGTGAATCGTGTCTTTCTTCAGAGAGCTATCTAAACAATCACAGTGAAGTAGTCAACTGATCGAGTCAAATTAGCTTCAAAAACGTGTTTTCAAGCAGGTTGCTCGGAACCGCAAGTTTTTTTAAATCGATTCGTCCAGAATATGGCTCTAAGTTTTTACGTTCCTACTCGTGACGGAACAGGGTCAAAATTGAATTTGTTTATAACAAAAAAGCGTCTTTTCTTAATATCTTTAAACTAAAAATTTAAAAAAAGACTAAGAATATTATTAAATTCTATATAAAAAAAAAGAAATGAGCTCATGAACATTAAAATCTGCTTATTAGACTTGGAGAAAAACATTACCAAAGTTCAAAAAAACGCAAAAATTTAAAATAAAAATTTAAAAATTACTTAATTTTTTTTTAACAATGACAAATTCTGCCTTTTATATGTTAAAAATAATGTGCCCAATTTTAGCCCTTACAAAAAAATTAGGTCCCCGACATGAATTAAATACCATGTCACCAATTTTTACAAATAAAAAGGGTGAAAATCATGCTAGATGAATATATTATTATTTTTTATATCAAAGGCGTTAAAAATATCTATAAAATGAAAAAAAGTTATTTTTTTAACTATAAAACTTATAGTTAAAAAATACCAATAACCAATAACTTTTAACTATATTATAAACAACTAAAAAAAAAAAAAAATACTAAGAAATTATTGAAATAAACTTAATTTTCTTTTTACTTATAGATTTTTTTATTTGTATTTTTACCCTTTATTTTTCCATTTGTAAAAACGCGCTATAACTAAATTAAAAAAAAAAAACGGTAACTTTTAAGAGAGTTATCATCATATGTTTTACCTCTTGCTAATTTACTTATAAACAAATTAAAATTTTTAGATTTTATAAGGCTTAATCGAAAGCTTAAACACTCACCTATCAAACTATAAACTCAAAAAAATTTTCCGACCAATATAGTTTATTTCTTTAAGAAAAGCAGGATATAATCCGTGGATTTAATTAGAACAAAATAATTTAAAATATCATTATTTTAAATATTATTATCGGGATATTTTTTTAAAAATTAAAGATCTATATAAAATCTATAAGAAAATTAAGTTTATTTAAATAATTTCTTAGGTTTTTTTTTTTTTAAATTATTTCTAACGCGCTGTAACAAATTGAAAAATAAAAGGTAAAAATACAGTTTAAAAAATAACTTTTTTTCATTTTATAGATATGTTTAAAACCTTTCATTTAAAAAAAGCTTTATTTATAAAAATTAATGACATCGTATTTTATTAATGTCGGGGAACTAATTTTTGTAAGGGCTAAATTTGGGCACATTAGTAGCGAATTTCCTGAAAGGAAATAGAGCTGTTGGTCTCGTACCAAAGTCAAAATTTCGCAAAAATGTCCATCGATCCTACCTACCTACGACTACATTAGACAATAAAGCACGAAATGCCATGATACGTACATATATATAATAATATATAACAAAGTATATATAATAGTATATATAATAGTGTAGCGGTTTGCCCTGGTACGTTTATTGAATGAAGTAAATTCTTTTTGACTTTAATAATTTATTGACGATTTAAAATATTATGTGTATAATTTACAAAAGTTGTAATTTCAAGAGTATTTTTTATAATGTTCACCGTTTGCTTGTCGTTCACATACTGTCCTATATTTCAATCTGTATTGATAATAAAAACAATATCAACATTTCGTTGTCCTAAAAACATTACATAATTTGTTCAATTCCACTTTCACAGGTAACTTAGTTTCGTTCCAAAATACGTGGCCAACTGCTAGGTTAATATTCGTTACACTGCCCCCTTCTTAGACCTTTCGACTCGGAAGGTTTCTTTATTATCTTCGTAAGGGACCAACCGATTGAAATGGACTATACGTGGTTTTCTTTGGCCCTTCTTAAAACGATAAATGACATCATTGATTCGTTTCTTAACCTCATATGGTCCTTCCTATTTGTTCTGTAGCTTGGGTGAGACTCCTCGTCGGCGTTGTGGGTTGTAGAGCCATACCAAATCTCCAGGTTGATAACCACCTTTCTCAGCCTTTAGGTCGTAGTACTTCTTCATTCGATCGCTAGACTGTTGGATGTTGTGGCGTACCCGTTCGTGGACATCACGCATACGATTGCGAAGGGTGCTGACATAGTCTTCTCCGGCTTCGTTGTCTCCTGGTGGACGACCAAACATGAGATCACAGGGTAAACGAAGTTCTCTTCCCATGATGATACAAGCTGGCGTTTGACCAGTACTTTCATGAACCGACGAGCGATAAGCGAACAGGAACAGGTGTAAAACGTATCCCAGTCTCGTTGATGATCTGAAACCACTTTGGCTAAGCGTCGGTTGATGGTTCTGTTCATTCGTTCCATCATTCCATCCGATTGAGGATGCAAAGCTGTTGTTCTTGTCTTGTGGATATTCAAGGTCGTACAAACGTTCTGGAATAATTCCGACTCAAAGTTCCTGCCTTGATCTGAATGGAGTTCCATGGGCACTCCGAATCGACATATCCATTCCTTTACTAGAACATCAGCAATGGTTCTAGCCTCCTGATTCTTCACTGCATACGTTTCTACCCATTTACTAAAATAATCCATTACAACCACGATGTATTTATTTCCCGAGTCAGAATCTAGAAAAGGTCCAGCAACATCAACAGCAATCCTTTCGTTTGGGTTTCCGACATTGTATTGGCGCATGGGATACTTAGGACGTTTCTGGGGTCCATTGCTCGCTGCACACACAGTGCATTTACGACACCAATCTTGAACATCAGACTTGTAGTGTACCCAATAGAACCGTTCCCGTATTTTGGCTAGAGTTCTATTGACTCCCAAATGTCCTCCACTGGTCCCGCCATGAATCTCGTTCAGAACTTCGGCTACTCGCTTTTGAGGAACTATAACTTGTCTCTTCCTTACGTCCCCGTTCACATCCTCAACCACGCGGACCAGCATACCATCATCCAATGCCAAGGAGTTCCATTGAGCCCAATAAGCTTATTTTTTTATTTTTATTTTTAAATTTTACTGCGTTTTTAACTACTACGGTCATTACGCAGTATGCGTTCAATAAAATTACATTATAGGCTTTCAATAAGCTTTCACATTCACGGAATGTGGAGAAACTGTTTCCCAAGATGGTTCTTTTGGCGCTTGCCTTCCATGCAATTACCATCCTTAAATCTGGATCTGCTTCATGGTCCTTCTGGAGTTTCTTAGGCAGCCATCTCTCATCAATTGCCGTTGTCCTACAAACCGAGGACTTATTGGCGCTTGTCTTCCGTGCCGTTACCATCTTCACATCTGAGTTGGCTTCCCGTTCTTCTGTTTTACTGCAATGCCTACCATCCTCTGTGCATGGTCTCCTAGACAAGGCGTCAGCATTTCGATGCATGGTTCCAAGTCGATGTTGGATAGTAAAATCGAATTCCTGTAGTCTCTCTATCCACCTGGCTACTTGGCTTTCTGGATTCTTGAATTGTAGAAGCCATTTCAGGGCTGCGTGATCCGTTCTCAATAAGAAATTTCTGCCGTAGAGGTATTTATAGAAATGCTCTATGGATTTAACCACAGCCAGAAGTTCACGTCGAGTCACACAATAATTTCTGTCTGGCTTGGACAACGTTTTACTGAAGTAAGATATGACCCTTTCCTGTCCATTCTGGACCTGAGACAACACTCAACCAATCCCGACATTACTTGCGCCTGTGTCCAAGATAAACAATTCATTGGACAAGAGATAACTCAGAAGCGCTAACTCAGAGATAACTCAGAGGCGCAGAACACAATGCACATTTCAGAGCTTGAAATGCTCTTTGACATTCTTCATCCCATAGATACTTTCTATCATTTTCAGTTAAACGAGTTAATGGTTTCGCGAGGTTAGCAAAACCAGTGACAAATCGCCGATAGTAAGTGCATAGTCCCAAAAAGCTTCGCAATTCATGCTTGTTTCGTGGCCTTGGCCACTCCTCTATTGATTTTATTTTTCCACTATCAACAGAGACTCCTTCAGGAGAAACGATATGGCCTAGATCTGCACTTGTCTCTAAAGAAAGAGGACATTTCTGTTCAGTTTAAGACCAGCTTTACTCAGCGTTGAAACACTTCCTTCAGATTCCTTAAGTGGTCTTCAAATGATTTTCCCACGACAATTATATCCTCCAGGTACACTAAGCATGTTTTCCAGGATAGTCCTGCCAGCACGGTCTCCATTAGTCGTTCAAACGTCGCTGGCGCATTGCAGAGTCCGTGAATGCGGTTTTTTCTCGATCCTTAGGTGCTATGTCGACCTGCCAATAACCACTCTTTAGATCCAATGTTGAAAAATACTGTGATCCAGCAAGAGTGTCTAGGGTATCGTCGATCCTGGGCAGAGGGTAGCTGTCCTTTTTAGTGATATTAATTAATTGACGATAATCGACGCAGAATCTTGTTGAACCGTCCTTTTTCTTGACCAACACTACTGGAGAACACCACGGACTGCTAGATGGTTCTATAATGCCCTCTTTCTGCATATCATTGATAATTTTGTCGGCTTTTTCTCTCTTTGCTAATGGTAACCGTCGTGCTGCTTGTCGGATAGGTCGTGTGTCGCCAGTGTCAATTTCATGCTTCACAGTATCAGTCCTGCCCCTTAATCTATTACCAACATTAAAGGTGTCTTGGTACCCGCGAAGCAGTTGTTTGAGGGACTCGACTTGTTGGTCGTTAAGATGTCTGGACGATTCCTTAACTAGATTGACTAATTCTTTTGACATCTCACAAACATTCTTGCCAGTAACACATTGGTCAGCTTTTACTATCGATGTAATTGGCTCGCATTTGCCTAAAACGATTCCTTTTTTAAGAGCCACAGAGTGATGGTTGAGATTCATCACTCTCACGGCCACAGTCCTTTGTGACAACGTTCTTCCAATTGCTATACCCTTACCGACCAGCTCTTCGTTAGCTCGGGATTTGAACAACATGACACTTCTCTGACGAGCACCTCCCTCTGTTCGAGCTTCCACGATCATCTCGGTTCTTTCTGGAATAATCACGTTCTCTGTCATCAATTGTGATGCAACATAATTTCTTCACCACCCATATTCAACGTGCCACTTTTAAAATTTACCTTGGAACCATTTATTAAGTCCATCCCGAGAATTAAACTGCCCTCAATATCAGCTACCAGCACCTTGTGTTTCAAACTTTTACTTCCGATGGTTAGGTTGACATCAACTTCACCATGAGTAGTGGCTGCTTCTCCTGTTGCAGTGCGCAATCTCCATTTACTAGGAGCTACCCGGCCATTGGTGATGACGTTTGACCTCACTATTGTTTTAGTCGCACCTGTATCCAACAGAAAAGAATACGGTCTCCCATCAATCAAGCCATCTACATATACGCTGTTGTCCAATATTTTACAAGATGCCACATGTGCTATTTTCCATGGGGCTTGTTGGCTACAAGTCGACGTTCGCCCCTTTGCGTCGGACCTTTTTCGTTTTTTCGAAGAAGTCGGTGCTGATACTTCTTTAATTCTCTTCTTACACTATCTTCGGATGTGGCCAAGTGTTCCACAGTTCCAGCAACGAATTGACCTTCGTGAATCCCTTTTGCTCCCGACGAATTCTTGCAACAGTTTTCTCAACATCTCCTCCTGAATGGTGTCTTCTGTAGTTAAAGTACGTACACGCGTTGGCCTGGATTCCCTTTGCTTCGCAGCCATATATATATATATATATATATATATATATATATATATATATATATATATATATATATATATATATTTATATATTTATATATATATATATATATATATATATATATATATTGTTGTATTCGAAATAAGTTACCACTTGTGAAGGCGGTTTGAATTCGGCTATTCGCTGTCACCAGGTTAGTTGATGAGTTCAACTCCATAAACTAATTGAATTTACAGTTGTTTTAAATGATGTCGTCCAACGTTTATTGTCTAATTGACTTCATTCAACAGATTAGTAAATTTAAGTTATTAAAGATTGTCCCAAAGAAGTCGTCCAAATGTAGTTTGTCCAAATTCACTTCGTTCAAAAGAAGTAGTCCAAACGTAGTTTGTCCAAATTGACTTCGTCCAATACTTTAGGAAAATTTAATGTAGCGCACAGTTTGAAATTATAATACTTTATGTAATTTTAAATTGTAAGTTATTTATTTAAAAAAATTAGTAATAAAATATATTTTAAAATACACAGCTTTGACAATAATTATGCTGATTCGAAATAATATTGTATATGCAACTGTTACTAAAAAAATTCTGATTTGATTTGGTTTAACATAGACTTTTTATATTAATTAATTGCGGGATCAGCAATAAGTACCATCCTGTCACGTTGTAGTCGATATCCATAAATCTCATGGTCTCCACACTCCATCCCCCTTAATAAAAAGTTTTCGATATTTAAATTTGGTTTGGAGAAAACTTATTCTTACTAAGTTGTTTTTGGCTATGCGTAGAGTTAGTGTATTTTCTAGACGTTTCTTGGTACTGTGACGTTGAATGGGAAAAAGACGTTGGCGAAAAGATTATTACTTGTTTACTCGATTCTTCGTCGAATGACATTTCTGGATTGTACGTTATGGTTTCGTTATACGGTGCTGTTGGTTTGAATTGATTTCTTGGTTGATATCCAAAACAACAGTTGATAAAAGACATACTAGCGGTGGTTTTCTTGTTTTGTGTTAGCTTTTTCCAAATTATCTGAAAAATTTTGAAACGCCATATATGCCATACATGCCATAAATTATTGTAAGACTTGTTAGTGTTATGATGAAGATCTTGGCGTAATGTAGTATATTTGTTTCGTATTCGATGAAAAATGGTTTGTTTAATTTCTGTTGTAATTGTTCATCAAATTGGTTTAAGCGATATTGAGCATATTTAAGTTCACCAAGGTCCACGTGGGTTAACTTGATAGATGTTAGGTGTAAATTTTGCAATGTAGTTTTATTGGCTTTGTTTTTGTTACAACAGTCATCGTCTTCAATATTGATTGTTGGCATAAGTCGTGAAATGTTGAATTTTTCAAAAGTGTCTGTAGTTCCAGAATAACGGCATCTGTATATGCTTTACATTCTTCATGTAGTTGTAAAATTCTTACTTGATTTAGTATTGCTGTCGTATCCTCCAGGTTATTTTTAGATAATATTGTACAACGGGTGTCTTGAGTAGTGACAAATATCCACCTATTATGGTTAATATTTTGCCAAATTTCTGTAGTAGCATGTATGGTTTCGCAGTTTTCGGTCATTTTTTGATAAGAAGTTGATACATGTGTGCAAATGTATTCATCGTTCCTGTATTATTTACAGTTATCCAATGATTTAAGTAAAACATACTTTGATCGACTTTTGGAAATAATTAGGTAATCATAATTTGGTTTTATGAAGGATAATAATTCCGGGTTTGTTCTACTAGAAATTGGTAAGGAATATAGTTTATAAATGTTAAATGCATCTATTGATGTAATTGGTATTTTTATTATAATTACTAGTTCTTGAAATGTTATAAATAATTTTAAAGTTATCATTTTATAATAAGATTCTAAATTTGGCCAAGTAGGTTCTAACGGTAGTTAAAATTTAATAGAGTTTTTGTCCGTCAGTAAAGTTGGCGGTGGTAATATTTGATAATCTATTATTCCATGTCTAGCTTAAGATAATGAAGTTGTGTATTTATTTATTTCTCTTTGAACTAATTCATTGATCTATTTTATGAGAAGTAAATGATCAATAATTGCGATCTGTAAAGTATTCTGATTAAGTATTCTACTTGAGTCGGTCATGAAAATGTTAAAAAATTTTATGTTAGAATTTAGTTTTTCTTCAATTTCGTTCAGATTAAGGACGGTTTCATTAATATGCCTAATAGTATCGGTAATTACTCGAATTTGCGATTGCATTAACACGTGTGTTAGTTTTTGGTCATTTATTAAGTCATCAATAGAAGGTTTATAGAATTTCGCATCATCGGCATCCTTATTGGGTAACTTAATCCATCTAAAATACCACGTCGGCGTCTTTTTGTATTTGATTTAATGTTTACGTGTTGATTTTCAATATCGCCGTGTTGTATTTTTAAATTAATTAGTTACTGTTCTATTAAAGAAAATGTCATTTTGCATGTGCTCGAGGCATTGTTTGGTATAATAGTACAATATGATAAAGATTCAGAATAGCTTTTGTAAGCAATATTCAACATACTATTAACGTTTGAGAAATTAAAATAGTGTAAAAGATTTAAGTATTGGTTGGATATTTTGGCTTGACCTATATTATTGTAATATAAGCCTCAGGAATTTGTTACTTTAAGTATGTTATAGGAGTTCGCGTTCACCAGGGTCAGGAGGGTCATCAGAAGCGTTGTCCAAATCATTGAGTTGATCATCATAAAGCATTGGAATAATAAACAATAAGTTTTCGGAATAATTATTATTATTTATTAATTATACCAATTCAAATTCAATATTCACAGTTAAGACAGGACAACGTCTGTCAGGTCAGCTAGTATATATATATATATATTTATATATATATATATATATATATATATATATATATATATATATATATATATATATATATACCATTTTTACCATTAACCTTTACCATTTTTATTTGCAAACGTCCATTCATCTCCGTAGTAGCCCTTAGTCCTTTCATTCAACACATAAGCTCATCATGATCAATAAAGTACCAAAATGTCTTGCTGTATATGTTTATACATGTGTCCTTACTTTGTCTTGGTTGTACTACGAAAGTATTAAATTCAATACTCGATTTAATTTCCTCTGCCATTGAAAACTGCTGCTGCCTGATTCTTGAATTGAAATCCAAAACTAAAATAAATTCGGCATTTGGATGTTTTTCAACCAATCTATATATATCATCTTGTATATCAACTAGTATATATATAAATATATAATTATATATATATATATATATATATATATATATATATATATATATATATATATATATATATATATATATATATATATACTAGCTGACCCGACAGACGTTGTCCTGTCTTAACTGTGATATATATATATATATATATATATATGTATATATGTATATATATATTTATAAATATATATGTATATATATATATATATATATATACTAGCTGACCCGACAGACGTTGTCCTGTCTTAACTGTGATATATATATATATATATATATATATATATATATATATGTATATATGTATATATATATTTATAAATATATATGTATTATTAAATATATATATAATATAAATATAAATATATATATGTATATATATATTTATAAATATATATGTATTATATTTATAAATATATATATACATATATACATATATATATATATATATATATATATATATATATGTATATATGTATATATATATTTATAAATATATATGTATATATATATATATATATATATATGTATATATGTATATATATATTTATAAATATAATACATATATATTTATAAATATATATATACATATATATATATATATATATATATATATATATATATATATACATATATATTTATAAATATATATATACATATATACATATATATATATATATATATATATATATATATATCACAGTTAAGACAGGACAACGTCTGTCGGGTCAGCTAGTATATATATATATATATATATATATATATATATATATATATATATATATATATATATATATATATATATATATATATATATATATATATAATTATATATTTATATATATACTAGTTGATATACAAGATGATATATATAGATTGGTTGAAAAACATCCAAATGCCGAATTTATTTTAGTTTTGGATTTCAATTCAAGAATCAGGCAGCAGCAGTTTTCAATGGCAGAGGAAATTAAATCGAGTATTGAATTTAATACTTTCGTAGTACAACCAAGACAAAGTAAGGACACATGTATAAACATATACAGCAAGACATTTTGGTACTTTATTGATCATGATGAGCTTATGTGTTGAATGAAAGGACTAAGGGCTACTACGGAGATGAATGGACGTTTGCAAATAAAAATGGTAAAGGCGTTGTTGACTATATATTAGTCATGAAGGGGTTGTGGAACGAGAATATGGTTATGATGGTAGACGCTGTGTGTTAATCAAACCACTTCCTTTTTTCAATATTTCATAATTTGTTGTGATAGAACTGATGAAGTAGGAAATGTTGTAGAATGTGTGAGATGCAAATGGCATAAAGAGAAAACCAAAATCGTAATTGATATAAACAGTAAATAAATAGTATTTAAACCATATTTTATCTAACTGACGTTAAATATGTGATAAGGTAGAAGAAGTAAATGAAGCTGTCAAAATATTCCATAAATGGTTAGAGTTATATCAGCGAGTATATACGAGTCAAAAACAATAATAATAATGGGGTATCTTACAGAAAGCGAATCAATAAATAGTACGATAGAGATTATATTATAAAAGAAAAGACATGAAATATAGACTAAGAGAAATGAGACAAACAAGACCACAATGCTATGTTCAACAAGTAATGTAACAACTAACAGAGTTAATTGTTTGAATACCCAGTATATCAATGTTTGAATTGTTAATATTTCTGCCTATTCAATGTTTATAAAATATGAATTATTTGTAAATATTTGTTTTGTGTTAATAATTAATATTGAAACAGTAAAAATTTTCTTGCATTTAAAAAAATTTACATTAATGTTCTTGCGATTTTTATATATTTAAATATTGATTTATATAATTGAGTTAATCAACGCGAAACGACTGTTAACGCAAAGCGTTAGTCAACGCGAGCCGTTAGGCGACGCGAACGCGAAAAGTTAGTCAACGCGAAGCTTTAGTAAATCAACGAAAAGCGTTGGTCAACGCAAAGCGAAACGTAAGCTAAAGCGAACCGTAAATCAGCCAACGCGAAGTGTTGGTCAATGAGAAGCGTTAGTTTTTCAAAGAGAATCGTCAGTGATTCAACGCGAAGCTCGATTTCACGCGAATCGTTAACGCTTAACGTAAGCGTGAAAAGTTAGTCAAATCGTAGCGTTAGTTAAGGTGAAGTGTTAGCAAGCGTAAGTTAAACAGCGCGAAGAGTAAGCCGACGCGAAGCGTCAGTCGATACGACGCACTAGCTAACGCGAGGAAATTAACGCGGAGCGTAAGCGTAAGCAAGCAAGTGAAGCGTTAGTAACATTGGTAAACGCAAAGCGATAACCAAAGCGAAACATAAGCTAAAGCGAACCGTAAGTCTGCCAATGCGAAGCGTTAGTTATTTAAAACGAAGCGTCAGTGATTTGCGAAGCGTGATTTCACGCGAATCGTTAACCAACGCAAAGCGTTAACCAACGCGAAACGTAAGCTAAACCGAACTGTAAATCAGCCAACGCGAAGCGTAGTCAATAGAAAGCATTAGGTCAACGCGAAGCGTTAGTAACTGAACGCAAAGCGTTGCTAAATGCTTTGCATTTACTAACACGAAACGTAAGCTGAAGCGAACCACAAGTTAGCCAACGCAAAGCGTTGGTCAATGAGAAGCGTTAGTCAATTTGTTAATGAAAAGCGTTAGTTATTCATAACGAAGCGTTGGTGATTCGCAAAGCGTGATCACGCGAAACGTTAATTAACGCGAACCGTTAGCTCAAGCGAGCCGTAAGTTAACCGTGAAGCGTTGGCCAATGAGAAACGTTAGCCAATAGGAAGTGTTAGGTCAACGCGTAACATAGTCTTAAGCGAACCGTAAGTCAGCCAACGCGATGCGTTGGTCAATGAAAAGCGTTAGTTATGCAAAGCGAAGCGTCAGTGATTCGCGAAGCGAGATTTAAAGCGAATCGTTAACCAACGCGAAACGTAAGCTAAAGCGAACCATAAGTCAGCCAACGCAAAGCGTTGGTCAATGAAAAGCGATAGTTATTCAAAGTGAATCGTTCGTGATTCAACGCGAAGGGTGATTTCACGCGATTCGTTAATGCTTAAAGTAAACGTGAAAAGTTAGTTAAATCGTAGCGATGGTTAACGCAAAGCGAAAGCACGCGTAAGCTATACAACGCGAAGAGTTAGCTGACGCGAAGCGTCAGTCGATATACAGCACTAGCTGACGAGAGGAAGTTAACGCGGAGTTTAAGCAACTTAACGCTGAGCGTAAGCAAGTTAACGCGAGGCGCTAGTGAATGAACGCATAGCGTTGGTAAACGAAAAGCGTTAACCAATGCGAACAGTAAGCTGAAGCGAACCCCACGTCAGCCAATGCGGAGCGTTGGTCAATGAGAAGCGTTAGTCAGTTGGAAGGATTTAGTCAGTTAGTCAGTTGGTTGATTTACAACGCGAAGCGATATTCAATAAACGCGAAGCGTTGGTAAACGCAAATCCTTTACCAACGCCAAACGTTAGAGAAAGCGAACCGCAAGTCAGCCAACATGAAACGTTGGTTAATTATAAGCGATAGTTTTTCAACGCGAACCATAAGCTCATGCCAGCTGTAAGTCAACCAACGCGAAGCGTTAGTTAAAAGGTGTTAAAAGTGTTAGGTCACCGCGAAGCGTTGGTAAACGCACAACATTTACCAATGCGTAACGAAAGCTAAAGCGAACCGTAAGTCAGCCTACGTGAAAGCCAATGAGAAGCGTAAGTTATCCAAAGCGAAGCGTCAATGATTCGCGAAGCGTGATTTCACGCGAATCGATAATCAACGAAAAGCATGAACCAGCGCAAAACGTAAACTAAAGCAAACCATAAGTTAGCCAACGCGTAGCGTTCATAAATCAACGCATAGTGTTGGTAAACGCAAAGCGTTAACCAACGCGAAATGCGAGCTAAGGCGAACCGCTAGTCAGCCAACGCGAAGCGTTGGTCTATAAGAAGCGTGAGTCAATGGGTAGCGTTAGGTAAATGTGAAGCGTTAGAAAATAAACGCAAAGCGTTGGTAAACGCGAAGCGTAATTTCACGCGAATCGTTACCCAACGAAAAGCTTGAACCAACTCAAAACGTCAGTTAACGCGAACCGTATATCAGCCAACGCAATGCGTTAGTAAATCATCGCATAGCGTTGGTAAACGTTAAGCGTTAACCAACGCGACTCGCAAGCTAAAGCGAACCGTTAGTCACCCAACGCGCAGCGTCACTCAACCGTTGGTCAATGAGAAGCGTTGGTCAATATGAAGCGTTTGGTCAACTCAAAGATTCAATCATCATGAAGCACTAGTTAACAAGAAGAGAAAGTAACGTGCAGCGTAAGCAACAAACTTTAAGCGTTGTTAAACTCAAAGCGAAGCGCAAGCTTAAGCGAACCGTAAGTCAGTAAACGCGAAACTTTGGTCAATGCAAAACTTTAGTGCATGGGTAGGCGACGTTAGTCACGCGAAGTGGTGATTACTCAACTTGAAGCGATGGTTTAGCAGCGTTAGAAGCGTTAAAATAATGTGACGTGAAGCGTTAGTCCATCAACGCGAAGCAATAGCTGATGCTGCGTTAGAAAGTCGCGTACGTAGCGATATATATATATATATATATATATATATATATAAATATATATATATTTATATATATATATATGTATATATATATATATATATATATGCATGTATTCAAATTTTATAGATGATTTTTGATAGGATAGATGGACCTTTGAATAAACTTTTTGCAAAATTTTGATATCTGTACGAGACTAACAATTTTTTTTAAAAGAAAATCACTTAACCCTTGACTATATATATACACCTGGTTAACAAAACTGAAATAAACATAAAAACAATATGTATGTTATGTTTGTACATGTTCCCATCTTCGATCGACTCATTTTCAACTTCAAGCACAAATTTTGAAAAAACGGTTGACTTTATGAAAAAAGTTTTCGCATAAAAATTGTTTTTTTAAAGAGAAAGAGATTTTTTGTAAACGAACTTGACCTTACTTTTTTTGGTCTAGAACACACAAAACACTTTTCAGCTCGTTATCTCTTTTCGTTTTTGAGTTATCGGCTTCACAGACGGACGGACGGACGGACGGACAGACGGACGGACATGTGAAAATGGCCGAATTAGGCCATTTTGTGAATACCATTGTGAAGCATTTTTGTCAAGAATTAATATATTCAAGCGTTACAAAGTCGGGACTAAACTTAATATACCTTGTATATTTACAAATATACTGGGTATACAAATATACAATACACAAGAAAGAATACAGGCTGCTGTTTAAAATGAAGAAGGAAGCTTTTGAATGTAAAAATATCGAGAAAATAAATATTGCCTTAAAGAATAACAATTCTAAGCAATTATGAAATCTTTGTTAAACAAAGTGAAAATAAACGAATTGTTAATGATCTCATAAGTGAGACCGCGTGAATTTCTCATTACACAGGGCTTTACAAAAAGGAAAGAATGGATAACTGTGCTATGGGTGGAAACAAAATGGCAATATATAATGACAACATAGAGTTAAGATTTGAGGAAATTTCATATCATTAAGTCCTTAAAAAATGGCAAATCAGCTGGAATTGGTAATATCTTGAATTAATGTATCAAGCTGGCAAGTGAGAACAGTGTCTTGGCCGAAGTGTTAATTAGACTATTTACTACTCTGGATAATAGTCAATATGTTTAAAGAGCAGGGAGACATCAACGGTAAATCAAATTACAATGGGCTAGTGAGAAAAACATAATAATTGAGTTTCAGGAAGAATTTAGAGTGGTATACAAGGTAATGGACTATTCCTAGTGCTAATAGTTTGATTCAGAATACACTTAATATCCAAATAAGAAAAATGTACTGCTGCTTCGTAGATTTCGAAAAAGCTTTTGACAGAATTGCCAGAAGTCTGTTATGGGCAAAACTGTTGAGAATGAGTTTAACTAATAATATAGTATCAGTTATAAAATCAATATATAAAAATAGCAACTGTTGTGTTCGAAAGGGTGGAAGTCGATTATCTCATACGTATCAAGGATTACGATAGGGTTGACATATACCAGCTTTGCTTGTATTATTATATATTAATGATTTAAATGAATGGATGGATGTAATACATATCAAAGCGCCAGGTATCAAGGGTAAAGAAATGAAATTTTTATTTTATGCCGATGGTTTTGTAATTCTATTAATAATAATTAATATAAGAAAAACTGTTGTAATGAGACACACTTTGAAACGACTGGAAGAGTATTGCAACAAATGAAGACTGAATGTGAATACTGGGAAACCAAAGATAATTATTGTTTGCTACGGATGTAAGAGGTCCTGAAATGAAGTGTGTTTACATATGCGGGAGAAAATATTACAATTGTTTCTAAATTTCCATATTTGGGAGTAGAATTAATATACAATGGGAAATGGAGTGAACACATTAATGGAGTAGAGAAAAAGAGTTCTATCGGAAACATTGAAACGTGAAATTTGTGGGGAATGTAGTTCACAATCTTATATATCTTCAAAAATGTGAGAAGTAAACATTAAAATTTTTGTATCTTTCGGGAGGGTTAAAATTCGACACAACTTCGTATAGTATTCGAATTGATAAATCATCAAACGAATGATAATGTACTTGTGGGTCATGTTGTACAAAGGAATCTTTTTCAAATTGTTGTGAACTTTAGAATACATAAGTGTTGTCTACTATTTCCACTGTATTTAACCCATTACATTTATTGGGTTCAGCAACAATTTGTGCTAAATTGTTAACTAAAATACTGTGGGACACGGTGCTAATTTGGATGAACAGTTTATTGTATTGAAAATTATTGAGAATAATTTTTCTGGATCCAACACATGTTCTAATTTTATTACGAAAAAGATTGAGAAGAATATTACGAAAAATATTTAAGAAAAAAATTTGTATCGCCTTGGAAAAAGAAGGAGTTTTTTTTTAAGTGCAAAAAGAAAATAATCTTGTTCGATTTATTTTTTTTCTTTAAACAATTTTTTTAGTCGAAAATAGAAAAGAAAATAATAACTACTTTTGATTTTTGATTTTGGTTTAAAAAAATTATCAGATATAATTTAATTTAAAATCAAAAGTCTAATACAAGTTGAATGTTTTTTATAAATACGTAAATATTTAAAAAAACAAGCTTGTTATTATGTTATTATGAATAATCTATGTATCGTAAAATTTGTGTATAAATTTGAATTAGCAGTGGTCGCGTGCACTAAGCGGACAGTTGAATATCAAACCTTGGAGAAGCATTACAATTTTTAATTAATTTTATAAATAATCTGAACCTCCTATTGCGTCCATGGTTGTTGATAAACTACATGATTCGAGAAACCCCCATGCAAAAATATATTTTCAAAAAATATTTCTTCAAAATATCAACATTTGTGTTCTAGAAAGACCCATGGCAGGTATAAAAAGGCGCGACCAGTGCTGATCAAAATCAGTTTAAAATTGATTTCTGTTTGATTCAGATTAAAGTTTTAAATCGACTGTTGTTTGATCAGTTCAAAGTTTACAATTAACTGTTGTTCGATTCAAATCAAGTTAAAGTAATTAATTCAAAGTTGACATTGTGTTGAAAAATTTAAAAAGTTGTTGAAAAAGAAATTGGATTGGCATTTTTTTAAAAGCAAATAAAACCAGGTTTCTGTGAAAAAATTTTGTTTAATTTTATTTATTTTTTCTTTAAAAAAACGTGCGTGACGTTCTAATTGGAAAATATTTAGTAAAACTTTTTACTAATATACATTTTTTTGTCGAGTATCGGAATCTGTTGCAGATTCGAGCAGCACTCTTTTGAGGAATAAAGAGAGCCAAGATACCGCGACAAGTTCAATGATGAACAATTAACTGAGTGGTCAACTTACAAAAAATATTTGCCTGTTTTGCAACATTAACGTATATATCGTAAAAATTGTAAAAATATAATTATACTATACCTAATTGTAATGCTTTCTGTATCCATTTACATTATGAAAACAGCCCCGATAAAGTTTTTGTGAATATGATAGCGGCAAAATCAAGGGCCGCTCCTTTAAAAACTCAACAAGTACCAAAATTGGAACTAATCAAATCATGCCTGTGTTTAAAGAAAAATATATTCTGTTACTTATTTGACGCAACTATAGTGTTGAACTGTGTAATGTCTAGTGTTTGTGGGTAATAGAGTGGGGGGAACGTCCAAGCCTGGTAGGTAGGCCTTTCTAGGTCTTTTTTTTTACCGACCCCTAAAGGACAAGGAATTTGTGTGTAGACTAGGAATTGGTAGGTTGTGCGACTGCAGCCGACATTAATAAAAACTATGCTGATATTAATCTGGCGTTTGTGAAAGGACACTGCAAAAAACCTACACAAGCATAGCCGGTTACTTATCCATTCGTCGACAGTTTAGTTAATTAACCGCTTCATTAATTTTTTAAAATATTAATTTAGTTGACAAACTACTGCCGTTGGGATCGAATCAGCAGCCTCGCAGTTCCATGCAGAGGGCCTTTAACAGTTTGGCCACATGGACGGTCAGCTGTCGCATTAACTATGGAGTGCCATTTATACAAAATACTTCAAAATTAAATCGTGCTATTTCAACTTATGTAGCTCTGTATGTGTGTTTAGCTACACGAACGATTCACTTGGAGTAGTTAACTTGGAGGTGGTACATAATCTGACCCGTTTCTAGCTTTTTTCAGACTATTTCCAAGTGGGTGTCGTCATTCATCAATGTTTATAAGGATAACGGTACAAATTTTAAAACCGCTAATACTGAACTTCAAAAACCTTTATGGGCCTCTGAAAGAACGAACATTTGAAAATTGGCCAAAATCTGAATGCCAAAATCAAATGGGATTTCATTCCACTTTTGAAGCCAAACTTCGGAGGTATCTGGGAAGCGGGTATCACATCAACTAAGTTTCATATTAAACTAGTTGTTGGTCAAACATTTTAACATTCGAGGAAATTTTAACTTTATTAACGGAAATGGACTGCTCTTAATAGTCGTCCATTAACTTCTATTTCTATTGATCCAAGCTATCTTAGTGCTTTGACTGCATCGCACTTCTTAGTAGACCATAACCTATGTCCCCTGCATGATTATGACATAAATTTTGGAACCAAAATAAATTATAATATAAAAATATGTAAATCTATGTGAAGGTAATTTGGTTTTGCTAAAAGACGATAACGTTAGTCCGACAAAGTGGATTTTAGGAAGTGTTATATCTGTTCATCCGGGTGCAAACAATTTAGTGCGTGTTGTTACAGTGCGTACCAAAACCGGTATTCATAAACGATTGATATCAAAATTGTGTGCTTCATCTATGGACTTGAATGGCGTTACTGAATATGAAGTAAAAATGTGATAAATGAGTTTCACAATAAGGAAAAATTTGACATATATTTTAACTCAAATGGAATAGTTAAATTTGTCAGCAATTCAATTATTGAACATAGAATCTATAATGAAATGATAAAGGAAAGAATTTTCTCTAATCGGTGTAAGAATGCTAAAATAACTCCATTACCAAAAAGAGAAAAACTGTAAAAATATTTCTGATTTCAGACCGACTTCTAATCTACGAATATTTTGTTAAATATTTGGAAAGAATATTTTTAATAGACTTAAGGAAGCTTTCAACTAAAATAAAATTATTTATGGAAAACAGTATGGTTGTATTGCAGGGAAGTCAATAACGGATGCATTTTTTTTTTTACAGACACAGTCAATCATTTCATTAATCATGTATAAACCATTTTGTTGGATTAAACAATGACGTTCGACTGTGTAGACCATCAATTGCTTAAATAAAATGTACTACTATAGTTTAAATAGAAAATATTATGAATTGATGGAATCTTACGCAAGAAAGAAAATGGTCAATATTAGTTGCCAAAACAAGAATGGGCACTCGTAAAGAGGGATGTACTAGAGGGTAGCAATTTGGGACCATTACTGCTAAATATCTTTACTTCTGATGACACTTTATCGCGGTATCTTGGTCTTCTCTCTTTAGTCTTCAAAAGGAGCTCTGTAGAACCTACAACAGATTCCGATACCCAACACATAAAAAAACACAAAATATTTGTAAAAGTTTGCTAAATATATGTCAATTGGACAACACGCACTTTAAAAAAAATTAAATAAAAGAAAAACTTTATGATATCCAAACCTGAATTATTTGGTTTAAAAAAAAATAATTATAATTTTAATAGTTTTTCTTTTATTTCCACAATTAATTTTTGAGTCTCTAACCCGGTGTAATATAACAACTTTGATACTGGAACAATAGTAATTTTTAACTGATGATAATTTTTTTTAAAATCTGTCTCTTCATGGACATTCAGCAATATGTATATTAATTGTAATAATCGATTGTGGTCCAAATCCAGTGACTCGGCCACTTCAAAGATGTAGACTGTTATCTACACATGTCCGTGTTTGTTCTGCTGAGTCTTGAGATTATGACTCTCGGTTTCATCAACTCGACTACAAGCTTTTTCACATGATTTAAAATACGATCTCTGTACTTAGGCATTGCTTTCTTTATTTCCTCCTTTATTGTGAGAATTCCTAAATCATGGTGCAATCTCTCATTGGTTACGTAGCAAGGTGAGTCGCTTATCATTCTTAGGAGTTTCGATTGGAATTCCATATGACCAAGTTGGCTTCATAATGCACTTATATATTAGTATTTTGTTTTCTCCCTAGAAAAGAATTCCAAGCTATCTCTATAGCTTGGAATTCTTATTTAGCAGCCAATAATATTTTCTGAGTTACAGACCAAGTGCTTTACGCTTGGTGAATATGTGTTTCTTCCAAATAAGTCTTCTAAGTACAGTCCAAGATATTTAGCTTCCTCGGCTTGAAGTATATCAACATTCTTTAACGTAACAGGTGGGCAAGTATCTTTCCTCATTGTGTAGGTGACATGAGCTGACTTAGCTTCGTTGGCTCTAATACCCCATCTTTTGAGCCAAGAGGAGATGTTGTCCAAGCTTATTTGAAGCAGGTCAGATGCTTTCGAAAACACTTTGTCAACGGCTAGAATAGCTATATCATCAGCAAATATACCCACTTTTGCGCCATTGGTCACTGGAAGGTCAGGTGTAAAGAGTTGGTACAATGTAGGGCCCAAAACACTGCCCTGCGGAACCCCAGCATGAATCTCCTGAAAATCCGAAGTATCTTCACCATGCCTAACAATAAAGCGCCGCTCATGTAAGTATGATCGCATTGTAAATCTGCGGCAGCACTACCACACCTTCCTCAGGCAATTCCCTTAAAACCTTCGTGGTTATTTGATCATAGCCAGGTGCCTTATGTTGATCTGGTTTTTGTATTGCGCCACGTACCTCAGCTTTAGTAAATCTATTCATAGGTCGATCAAACTGGTAGGTTGTAGCTAGCACTTTTGAAAACTCATTTGCGGTGTCCATGGGACCTTCGTTGTCGTTTGGCTTAAATACCTCTTTCAAGTGCGTGGCAAATGTTTTAGCCTTTTCCATATCACAAACAACCCATTAATTGATTGACGTGTATAGGAGGCAAGTGTAACTTGGGTTGCTTTAATTTCTTTATGGCCTTCCACAGAGAATAGTCTGTTGCCCGTGTGGCATCCAGGTTGATATGGTAGTTTTCAACGCTTAAGTTTGTGTCTTCTAACAGTATTTGTTTTAGTTTTGTTGTAATGTAATTTAGCCTTTTCTTATCTTCAGGATGTCTCGTTTGCTGCCAATTCTTTTTGGCAGAGTGTTTTTTTTTGCGATCGTATCTCTTATTGTTTGTGGGTTTGTGTGAGTAATTTGAAATATAATTCAGCTGATCAGGCGTTGCTTCCCATGCCGATGTCTGGATACAGTTGTTTAAGTGATCCACGGCCAACGTGATATCGTCATCTGTTTTAAGCGGTAATTTTGTGTTTATTGTTCAGGATACCAGATTTCGGAAAGGGACCAGTTTGTTTTATGAATATGAAGTCTACATTGTTTCTGCGTCATCTTGGTATCTTTTTAAGGTTATTATAACGGGCGTGTGGTCTGATGACAGTTTCATACACGATTTAGCTGATATGTGCGTGTCTGCAATGCCTTTTGTCACACACAAGTCAATAAGGTCTGGGATCCGTTTCCTGTCTGTGGGCCAGTATGTGGATTCTCGCGATAAGACAATAGTTAATTTTAATGACTTGCCAATAGCAGTTGGCATCCCTTGGGTGAGATTACTCGTGACCCCCAGTCAGTGTGCTTCGAATTATAGTCTCCACCAGCTATAAATCTATTTCCGAGAGCACTGAAGTAGTCTACGTAATCCTTCTTTTTTAGGTTGTGTTTGGGTGAACAGTACAATGCAGGCACCTTTAGAGGTCCAGTGGAGCTCTCAATGACAATATTTGTTGCCTGGATCTTATCTAAACAGTAGAGTTGTGTTAAATGGTGTTTAATATTCGATTTTATAAGTATCGCAGATCCAGCATGTGCAGAACCGTCGGGGTGAATTGTGTTGTAGAATTTATGTTTTGCGGTATTGATATAACTTTTACTGATAAAATGAGTTTCGGAAATCATCAGTATATCAACATTATTCTCATATAAAATGTTTATACTTCTAGAGTATGTGTATGGGTTTGTATGTATATAATTCTGTATCCTTTTCTTTCAATAGATTTACTATTTTTGGGTAGATTTTAGATGTATGTGGTTGTATCTTAACTCTATCATTATGTAGCACCTTCATTGTGTAATTATAGTTTGCGTGCGTATTAAGTAGGTTTATTTGGGGCTGTATGATGGCCATTTTGTCAATAAATATGGATGAAGTTTTGTCAATAAAGCGGTTTGAAGTGTCTATTGTCTAGCTAAGCCAATAGGAGGTTAATTTAGATTGTTTACTTCTGCTTGATATTTCAGGACTCGATCTTTGCCGCTTTTTATTGGTTATTTCAGTCCAATTCCCTTCTTGAGTATTCTCATTTGTGTGAAAATTGTGGGTCATATCAGGTTGATCTTGTTCTGATGATAGGTCCATTATGCCCTTAGGTTGGGGCACATTGCTGAAAGAGTTTTATCTTTGTTTGTTTGTAAATAAGCTTTTGTGAGATACTTGTTGAATGTAATCTTTGGGTTTTTCTCTTGGTTTTGTACTTGATTTTGTCATCGATGTCTTCAAGTAAATGTTGCTCCCCCCAGAATCCGAGGGGCTGCCTGAGCCTCCGCGTCTCATGGTACTCTCCTTGGGTAGTATGTTTTGTCTTGTCACCATTTCATAAGAAGATTTGCTGATCCACAGCTTTGTCTTTTGTGTCGGGTATGATCCCTTAGGCCGCATCTTTCTAGACTTGTGGCACGCCCATGCCTACTGCTCTTGGTTCGCGCTAAGTATTTCATTTTCCTAGTACCACCCATATCTAGGAAGCATTCCCCTATCCATCACCTGGGGACGAAATGGAGAAAATGCGGATTTATATACCCGCCATAGACCTTTCAAGACACATTGTTGTTAAAATTAAATTCCAAATTTTTCCCCAATTCCTAGAACAATTATTTGTATTTTATAAATACGTATTTCGACTACAAGGTAGTCATCATATCTTTGGAATATGGAGTCAGAGATATGTTGCTCGTTGCTAGTTTGGTGCGTGTCTCACAATGATTAGCTACGATTAGCTAATTCATTCTCATAATGTACTAGAAATACGTATTTATAAAATACAAATAATTGTTCTAATTACTCCAAAAATATTAAAGCGTCTCTAAAAAAATTTCATAACTGAACGAAATATTGAGTTCAATTTTGCCCCACGTGATACTGATAATTCTTCAGCTCCTTCAATAAACTTGCCAACAGGCAAGTCCCCGAAAAGTTCCCGAAAATTTGAGATTTCATTTGCAAATTTGTGGTTTGTGTGTAAAAAAGACTGGCCGTGCGTGATTGGTGTAGATACTCAGAACTAGTGTATAGGCTTCTAGCGCGTAACCAAGAGGTTCTCAAGGGTTTTAAACCCTTTTGATAATATCTTGACTTCACTTTTTACTGCGGCGAACATAATCTCGTCAGCACGACTCACGATATCATCAAGGATGTCTCTAAGGAAGGTCTAGACGGAACTCTACTCATAAGTCAGACAACTCTTAAATTTCTTGGTCGGAAATTTTAGTAAAAATTTTCGGAAATTTTGGTCGACAAGTATATACAATTTGTAATTTAAGAAACTTTTGTTATAAGAATTTTTTAGAACCCCAGGGAACATCTATTCAGAACTTACATCGAGAACTCCCGATTTTTTATCCACACTTGAACTTATATAATTTGAAAATGCATTTTTGCCCCTATTAATTTCAGCCATTTTTATATAAAAACTTTTAATGTTTAAAATGTTCCAATCCCTTTCAAAATTCCCTTTTTTGAGTGAAAAATTAGCTATTCGAAAGAAAGAAATAATAGTAAAATAATAGCGACATTTGGAATTTGGGGTGCCAACTTCGTAAGAGTAGCCTTAGAAGAAATTCCTTTTCCAGACCATCTGATGTTTCATGGAATATTTTGTTCTGAGTATAGTTTTGTTTGATAATAGTTGGTAATGTATTTATTATTTCATTTGTAAGCAGAGGATTGGTGTTATTGTTTTCTTAAAAGCTTTCAACTAACACAGTCTATAGAAGATATATTATTAAATGTTGCTGATTAACGAAGATGTTACTGACGTCCAAAAAGAAAGAGACTGAACCGAAGAACATATGTGTGGCCTGTAGGGCCTGTATGGAGGATGATGAAACCACCATACATGTCATTTGCACCTGCAGAAACCTGCACGTTGTCAGGCATAGTCAGACATAATATTTGGGTCCGAAACTCTGGATCCATTAATCCAAGGAGCAATCCCGGCGGAGAAGCTGTGGGTTTTTTGTGGTGACAGGTTGTTCTCAAGAAGGGTACAGAGGACCTCTTGGTCTAGGTGCTAGGGACCCCTCTTAGGTATTATTATTATAGCATAGTGACATTCCCGAAACTAGGATCATATAAATTTTTTTCTTATCATCGTGTCATTTATTTATCCTTAAAATATGACACATCTTGTTCAGAGACCCTCAACTATAGTTATGATAGATACATGCTCTTTATTTTATTAGCTTCGTTATATTTTATTATCTCCATAATATATGTGACAATGATATTTTAATGCTTCCGTTTCGTTCAATAAATTTTTATCTAGATGAAAATTGAATTCCCTATAAAAAACGTATGAAATACAATAGAATATTAACAATAATTAATTGGTGAACTTATATTATTTGTAAATCTAAGAGCCATATATCAGCCACATATTTAGTTTCAAGTATTTAGTAAAGTATTTATATTTAGTATTAAATTTTATAATAGTGTTTACGATACTATTTAATATTTTGGTTAAAGTTTCGAGAAAATTTGGTGAATATTTAACATAAGTTTCAAAATATTACTAAAATATTATTCTTAAATTTGAACATACCTTGAAATTGGCGGGGTCGGACCTAAATTTGTATATACTATAAGTATAAAATAGACAAGAAAAATTTTCAATTGTTGAATTTGGCATTCTTCCGGTGATTTTTTTTCCTGAAAATTCGTTGAAATTGATTTATAAGCAGGGGAACACGGGACAGAATGGGATACGAAGTAGAAAATTTGGTTTAAAAATACCAAAGGGTTTATTAAGAGAACTGCAAATTTTTCTACGAACACATTATAATAAAAAAAATAAAATAATATTTTAAGAAAATAAAAAAACAATTTTTTCCCAAAAATAGAAAAACTATGTCATTTGCCTCGTTCTGGGGGTGGTAAACTAGGTGGTAAGGACAGGTTACTATGAACACATATAAAACCAGTGAAAATAGAGAAAGAATTAGTTTATGCACGAAATTCATACCGTAAGACGGTATATCAAGAATGAAACGAAGAGACTCTGTTGTCAGTTGTCATCCAAGAGCACCCTGTGGAAGAAAAATTAGCCTCTTCACTTGAAGGCCGATCAAGTATGATGTCAGTTGTTTCTGCTGGAAAACATTGTGAAATATTTCGACAGAATGGGGTACTGCATTCCACCCCCGGTACCGCGTTGTGCTCCGAGTTCCTTCACATACATTAGAACATACCAAGAAACGGCGGTGTCGGAGCAATGATTGCTTAGCTTATTAATGATATATATATATATATATATATATATATATATACGAAAAATTTGCTTGATCTAAATCCTAGCAGCAAGATTAACGTGTTTTAAGTGATATTAATATTTTTGATAATTTTTGCAATTTTAAAAGTGGTTTTTGGGAGAGGGTGTTAATTTTTGGTTAACTTTATTAATAAGAACCATTTTTATATCGGATAAGTATATTTGATAGGTTTTAGGACGATGAACCTGAAGCTGAGCTTATTATGACTACAATTCTTTCTACGGTTTGTAATTTGTTAATAAAATGTTTTTTCGCCCTAATTACACATATATTCCCGTACTCAGAGTTTTTCTGGGGGTTATATAAATAAAAATTTTTCTGAAAAGACTACAATAAACTCCAATTAAGGAATAGGTTTAAGAAATACTCCAATAGTTTTTTTCACGGAACTATCATTATCTTTTAATTTGAACACAAATAATTGCATTATTTTGATGAATCTTGTTTCTACAAACAAATGAACCTTACTACAATTCTTTCTACGGTTTGTAGTTTGTTAAGATTGATCGGACTTATGTATAAGTAAAATCGGTAATGTACAGATAAAAATCTGAATTTTTTATATGTTATAAATTGCTAAGTCATAGGTATAAAATAATTTTTTGAAAAAAATTTGACGAAAGGTTTTCATGTAAATAATCATAAAAAATTGGAATTTTAACATGTTGTGAATAGCAAATGTTGAATGAACGCATACATTTTCGATAATGCTGCTCCACCTTCTATGGATTAAAAAGTATCTAAAAAAATTCTACTTTTATAAATTAAATCTGTTACATTACGTTAAACTTTTAAAAAAATAGTCAGACGAAAAGTTTTGCAAATATATTAATTCAAAAGATAACTTAATGGTCAAATAAAAAATGCAAAACTGGGAAGCCCGCATTCAATTATACAACAGTTACGACAACGCTTTTATACGGGGCGGAGACCTGGATTCCAAGATACCTAAATGAGTAAGAAAAAATACAAGGCAATTTCTTCAAGGGAGTTTTCGGTTGCAACGAAATACACCAAACTACATGCTAAGACTTGAAACCGGCAGTGAAAACCTGGCTGTTAAAGCACTTAAAATCATGATAATAGGGTGGTGGATAAAACCATTAAAAATGAACGAGAAATGCCTATCCAAAATAACGTATAATAGATTGGTCGCACTTGACAAGGACCCCGACAACAACGTAAAGTACAATTGGGCTAGTCAACTTAAAGCTTTATTGAACGAAGAAAATATGCCGGAGATTTGGAAAGCTCAAAACCCTATCTCTATAAAAGTAGAATTCCAATTAATTGTAAACAACTTTGGTAACAAACTCCTAATCAGAGATAAAGAGAATACCTTGGATTCCCGGTTCAGCCTCGTATATCAACATCTTATCGAAACCGAAAGCACACAAAAATACTGGAAACACACGTGCAACTTCATTATGATAAAGATAATAACGAATTAATAAATAAACAATAACTATTTACTATTAACTCAGGCTAATGGGAAAATGCACTATTGAATTCATCGAGAGATAGCCTCTTGGTTGCAATCTGAAGCAGTACCTTCCCCAGCTCCTGTCGCGGTACTTTTTCCCAGTGATCACGGTGTTTAGCATTTGATCACTCGTTCATCACCCCTTTACAAGCAGTCCTTGGAATTCCTAAAATGGGCTCTGAGCTAATGAAGGGTATTCCGATTCCTTTCTTTGCTAAGGTATCTGCTTTTTCGTTTCCTTCGAAACCACTGTGACACGGCACCCAGATAAATTTAATATTGTTCCGTTTTGCCAGCTCCAGCAGTTCCTACAGACAATCCTTGACTACCCTTGGGATAACCTCAGTTCCAGAGAAGGCTTTTAAGGCAGCTTGACTGCCCGAGAGAATACATACGTTCTGGTTTATGTAGCCTCTATGTAGGATCTCAAAGACGCAATGGCGTAAACTTCTGTCTCGCACCGTAGATTCTCGCCCTGATACCTTCTTCAGTTTTAGATCCGTTTGTATACCAAACGATTTCGTTCTTGAGATGGGGTGGTTCTCCTTCCGTCCATATGGCCCTATCTCAGACTTGGGGATGAATATCTGTGTCCATATCAAAAACGGGGTCTGAGATAATATATGGCCTCACGATCCTTGCAAGTCCAACCTGTTTTTTTTAATCCAGTTATTATTGCAAGACAGTCTATAGACGCTGGATCTCGCTTTAGCTATTATTACAATGCTTAGCGGAAGTATTCCAGCATGAAATACCAAGAAGTATGGCTACCATGCCAGCAGTGGGTGTACTGCTCATGGATCCAGTGATGCACAAACAGACCAGTCTTTGGATCCGGTAAGCTTTTTACATACTGGTATCTGGTTAACTTTTAGCCACCACACTAGAGCAGCATAGGTTATAATGGGCCTAGCTACTGTTGTGTGAAGCCAGTGGATCATTTTGGGTTTTAGACTCCAGACTTTTTCACACGCTCTCTTGTAAAACATGAGAGAAGATTTGCTCGTATTTGTAATGTATTCCAGATGAAGGTTCCATGTTAGTTTAGAGTCCAACATTACTCCTAAGAACTTGGCTTCCCTTGTGATCTGTAGTTTTTCAACGAAGAGGATGGGTGGTTTTATGTACCCACCTTCCTTTTCCGTGTGAATGAAATTTGTGCGGTCTTACCAGGGTTTTTTTCAATATCTGGTTGATACACCATTCCTGTGCGAATCTTATCTTAATCTATCGCAGGGTCCTTGGATTGCAACTACAATGTCGTCGTCAAATCCCTGTGTGTAGTATCCTTTTTGATTGAGGTTCTTCAGTATAGTGTTCACTGTCAGGTTCCACAGGAGCGGGGATAAGACACCACCCTGCGGACATCCCAATGTGGCTCTCACAGTGGCAGACTCTTCACGAACGGAAGTTTGTATTCTTCTACCTATCAGCATAGAGTTTATCCACCTGCAAAAGGTGTCTTTTACTCCGTGCCGACTTGAAGACTCAACCATGGAATTGTAAGAGGCATTGTCAAATGTCCCCTCTATGTTAAGAAAAACCCACAAGGTGGTTTGTTTCCTTGCGAATCCCTCCTCAATCCTGTATATTAGGTTGTGGAGAGCTGATTCACAGAAATTTCTCACCTGAAAAATGAAATCCTATTAGTCTTTCAATAGTTGGCAAACCCTTTATCATTGGCTTCACATTGTAATATATTTTTCTGTGATCCGATAACATGGAGTAGAGTAGACGTAACATGGAGTAGGTAGACCGAAGCGATGATTACCACTCCAGTTTCGTTGTATTTTACTATTACCGCTGTAAGATCTGTGTGACAAAACTATGCGGCAAAACAGCGGCAAGACATTGATGTCCTTTCTTGCATAAATAGATCTGGGTCTCTCTGGGGATTTATCGTAAATAATTTGTCTTCCAGCATCTCCTAGTCCAAGAATCTTATGCTTCACATCCCAAGGTTCCTGGACCAGAGCTATGAAATTCTCCTTTTCAGCACATTTTTACGGAAGACAGCGGAGGCCGCCTTACTATGACATTCTCTTTTTCCTGTGATGTTTTCAGTGGTCTAAAGTTGACGTAATAAAACCCAGGTATAATTTTATATCTCGGTCTTGAATCAACCCCATATCCGCTGCAGTCACTTCCAGCACGATTGTGTATCCAGTATCGGCCTTCGTGTTGTTGATAATTCGCCGCTCCTCAGGGCGCAAGTTATATTCTACGCTCTTACTGCTTATTTTGCCCGTTTCAACGAAGTTATAGATGTGAAGAGCATACAGCAGAACTTTTGATGTGTTCATCAGAGCTTTTTCATCCCCGACAATAAGGTATTTATAGCCCTTGCCTGTTCCCCCCTTTACGTTTTTTCGAGATCTGTTTCAAGCTTACCCCTTTTTAATTTTTCTGGACAGTTGGAAATTAAAAAAAAAATATTATAAAAATTTATTCTTTTGGATATTCACACGTCGATACTTTAATTTGCAGGCATTATAAAATAAAATCTCCGATTTTTATTATGAAATATGCACAAATATTTAAACAAATGTATTTTGCAATACATTTGTATTGTATTTTGCAATATTTAAACATACAAACAAATGTATTTTGGTTTTACGTTTAATTGCACCAATGATTTCAGTTTATCTAGATAGAGCCTTTCTTAGCTGGAAGTTCATGCTTCTCGTTAGTGATTAGGCCACAGAAGGAGAGTTGATATTCGCTATGTACAATCATAGCCTTTTTGTCGTCAATTAATAAGTTTGGTACAAAATCAAATTTAAAATAGTAATAGAATGTGAATTTCCAATAAACACACCTTGCTGGTTTATAGTTCTATGGTCATAAAATGTTTTGTACCAATTTTAAATTTGAGTTCGTACCAAACCCTTTTATAATCATGTTAATAACAGTTCTGGCCGCCGTCTTACGGCTAAAGGGCAGTGTTTGTTCGTCAAAATGTAGAAGGGAAAATCCATTTTCAAATTCTTGTAAATCTAAAGCTTTATATTCAACAAAATGCAGAAACCTTCCTTTAAAGATAATTTTAATTTGCCTTAGTAATTTTAATTTTTTAAATCGAATAAAAATTGTATAGAAAATTTTTTTTATATTTTTAGCATACAGTTTTTACAAAATACGGAACATGGAAGTCCATTTCGAGTCCATTATCATGATCATTAAAGGTTGGAACAAATTCAAATTTAAAATAGTTATTTTATGGATACAGAGCCATAAACTGGTTACTGGATTACAGTCCATAGCTGGGCACCGTTTGACTGCGTCGTGCTATGAGTGAGAGATAGGACGCGAGATAGAGAAAATAATACAGGGTGCCTACCAATTATTATTATTTTCTTTTTTTAATTAAATCATTTTCTGCAAAAAATGTAATAATGAAATATAAATTTGATTCTTTTTAGAAACTGAAAAGCAATGGTCTTTTTTAATGAATATAATTTAAAATTGTTTTTAAAATTAAAAAATTTATTAGAAACGGTAATTTTACAATTTAATAGTCGAATCAAAGATTTCGAAAATATAAATGTAATGCGTGATTTTTTAGTGGCCACTTTTAATAGAATATTTTAAATTCCCGCTTTAATAAAAATTTTTTCCGGATTCCGATGATTGCGCGTTATTAAACGAAATAATTACCCTCCCAACAAATGATAATTTATTAGGAGCCGCGAATACGAGCACTGAAAGTTTCGCATTTTCTTATCTATGTGAATCGGGATTTTCACATATAAAATCACATTTGCAAAATTCCCTTACCGATAAACATGTAGAAAATATGATGCGAATATCCACAAATACGTATATTCCGGATATTAAAAATTTATCAATGCATGCAAAATGTAATAATCCAAAACGAATAAAATTTTTTGTTTTAGCGAATTTCCTGAAAGAAAATAGAGCTATTGGTCCCGTACCGAAGTCAGAATTTAGCAAAAATTACTTCAAATGTCCATCGATCCTACCTAGTAGATGTAAAAATCACCATCCGTAAAATTTATATATCTATGGACACATGTATATATATATATATATATATATATATATATATATATATATATATATATATATATGTATGTGTCTGTAATCACTCAAGCGGTCACAGTTATAAATTTATCGGAATGAAATTTTGTATTTGAGGCACTTTCGGTATTCAAAAGTTGGTAAGTTCGTTAATGGGTACTCTAATATTTACAGAAATATTGACGGTTTAAGATTGAAAATTAAATTTCCCAATATCTCTGTACACATTAGAGTTTGAGCAAAATGATAAATTGTAGCAAACATGATTTTCTACATTTTTATTCCTAACGCATTTTTCGATTGTTCAAGAGAGATATTTTATATTTTGTGTTTTCTTCTTTCTTCATGCCCCCTTTCCCCTTGACGTATGTCATTTATTAATAAAATTGGCCATGTAAATACTAAAATCATATCGGAATGAAATTTTATTTTGGTTAAACTAAAATTGTGACTGCTAGAGAGTTATTTATGTATTCTAAATTCTAAAATTCGCTAAGTTGAAGCAGCTCCTGCGTAACGAAATTTTTTTATTGCAACAATTTAAACATCTTCCGTCTTAATTTAAAAAATAGCTCTCTTGCTTATTCTCACTCAGCTTATGGAGAGCTCATTTGCTCAAGAGCAACCCCTGCCCACCTAACCTGGTATATGGCTGTGTGTCCATAAAAGTCTCTTGAGTCCATAAGAAACCCAAGATTTTTATTTTTATTTTAAATTTGAATTTGTTTCAATCTCCTTTATGATTTTAATAACAAAAATTCTGACCGCCATCTTATCTCCCAACCCTTTTAATGATCATGATCATAAAAATTGTGGCCCCCATCTTACTCACGATTAATTCAATTTTTAAATTTTTATTTATCCTAAGGTTTTAAATTGCACGAAAATGCATAATGTCTCCTCTAAAGATAATTTTAAATTTCAAATTGCATATGGGAAAATAGACCCAGGAATATAAATCACTCAATACTTATCTCATTTTGTATAGTTATCGTTTTTAGTACCTGCACTAACGATTTTAGTTAGATGTGTTTTTTAAATGGATCCATCGCAGTGACCAATCGGTCTGTTGTTGTCGGTATATTTGGTTTTGAAATGGTAATTTACAGTAGCGCGGTTAACTTTATGGCGTTCTGATGGCATCATTGGAATGTAGAATGTATATGTACAAAATTCATTTCTCCTATTCCCACAGATACATGTTAAATAAAAAACCATATATTTTTGTTTCACTAAACTATTATATTAATAAAATACATTTATAAATTGTTAATATACATTTTATTTAAAAAAATCATTTTATTTACATGTGTATCTGTTTTTCATATAATTGATCCTAAAAATTAGTTGTCTATTACTCATAAAAATCCCAATTATGTTTCAATGTTTGTAGTCTTCGCTTTAGAAACAAAGACCACCCATATTTTCCGATTTGTGTATTACTGCATAGTATAGTTTAAATTAAGAAAAGCTGAGAATATGGGTCCCTTAATTTCTATTCGAGTTCCTTGTTTCTTTATTTATCTACAGACAAAAATTGTAAATAAGCAGTAGAAGCTAGTTTCGAATTGTGATTTTTTTTTATACCAGAATTTAAAAATAAAAATTTTGTTTTTACTTCACTCAGTAATGACACTGAGTGAAATAATTTTATTAATAGCGTTATACATAACAAAATAGGGTTAGTAAACCAAATAATAGATAAATCAATTCAAGTTTTAAATTCGATTTATTTTTCACTTTAAAATACAAACTACTTTACAAACTACGATATTAACTACTCAGAATCCGATTCATCAGAACTTATTACGGCCTGAATCTTGTGGGTGGTACATGGACGTCTATTTAAAACCCGTAGGGTTTCTCGGGGACTCAACGCTCTTAAAAGTTGCTAAAATCATACAAATTACAGAAAAGAAAACGATGAAGAAAATCCGTTAGAATTTGATTTTAATATTGCAAGTAATTTGTATTTGAAAGTGAACAATAAATTGAATTTAAAACTAGAATTGATTTATTTATTATTTCGTTTACTAACCCTATTTTGTTATATATCTAGAGCACGGTAGTGCGCAAGGTCGAGTTTAAGGGGCATTTGGCCTTCTCACTTATCGTGCTATTACTACAGGAAATATCAGAGCTTATCTGACCCCGAAATATCTTTTGAACGAAAAGAGCTACAGTCTCACTTGAGACCGTTTTTTCAATCACCGTTAAGGAATAAACAGTTAAAACGTTATTTCGGTTAAAAAACAGTAAAATAGCGGGTACGCCCATTATTTTCCTTATACAGGATAAAAACATAGGGCCTACACCAGATATCCTTTAAAGATGATATTTGGCATATAGTTAGGTCTAGTACCCAAGGCACAGGAAATATTATGAAATCACGAAATTTATATCGGGAAATGGAAAAACTTCTGCATTTTTGTTTTGATTAAATTAACATAGGAAATATTTCTGCTCTATGATTGGTCCACATATTTTATGTTTATACTAAAATGTTAGCACACACCACTTGTGAGATTTGTGCACGATTTTTTAAAACTTGTTGCTCCACTTCAAGAAATGCTAGAAGGATGCGGTTTTTTGCAATCGACGTGGAATTTTTGAAACCTTAAATAAGAATATTTGGGAAAATTTAATTTTGCAACGGAACATATAAAAAACCAAAAATTAAATTTTTGTGTTTAAATTTATGCCATTTCCTGATATTTTATATGGATGCGAATTTTTACATTCGACTCAGGATATCTCAATACCTATTTGTAGATCGAAAAAATTCAATTTTCCCAACACAACATCCGAAAAAATGGGAAAAAACTAAATTTGTTGAAGTAATTTATAATATTATTAAGTTGTAAGCTAGTCCGGGTCTGGTATGAATGGATAAAAGAACTGTGGTACATAACTCCAAAATTTATTTCAATATTGGAACGTTTTGAGCATACTGTGCCACGAAAAGGTAATAGAAAGTAAATAAGTGATTAGTGTTATTAGTGAAATAGATAAAGTTTTTTTTTTGTGAAAATTAATTAATATTGTGGCTCATTGATAATTTTGACAGTTGGATAACCTTAAAATTGAAAGATAAATACTTTAAGAAGTCGCGATTTTATATAACAGAATTAAATTAATTAGTATTAAAGTAGTTAATGTGTAATAAAGTGAACAAAATAAAGGTGTATTGATAAAAAAACTTCATTCCGAAGAGTTGATCTGGTGTTGTATTTTTTAGCGCTGTACATTATCCGAACAGGAACGTACTTAAATTATGAGTAGTACGGAGGATTATTCAACGGATGAAAACAAGCGGAAAAGGAACGAAGAGGATATAGGGCCCTTTAAACTAAGCAAGAAATTAGCAAGAACACCCGTGAAAATGTATGAAAATGATAAAAAGCTAGATGATATTTTAAAATTGTTAAAAACGGTATCATCGGATATTAGACAAATGAAAGAAGAGCAAAAAGAAATGAGACGTGAAATGCAAGAATTGAAGGAAGATAATAGTAAATAAAGCAGGAAAATGAAATTTTAAAGGTGGAGAACGAGAAAATTAAGAAAAATTTGGCAACACTTAATATAAAAACTGAGCAGTGGGATAAGGAAAAAAGGCGAAATAACGTAGTGGTTTCAGGGTTGGAGGTACCTACAGAAAATGAGGGTTCATTAAAGGATGTCATGAGTGATTTTATCAAAAGAACTTTGGAAGTGGAATCCTCAATTAAGGCTGCAAACAGGCTAGGGAAGGCAACATACCTGATTTCATTTGAAAATTTTGAAGATAAATCGAAAGTTATGGAAAAAGTAATGGAAATGTACAAGATAGACATCTTAGCTTTACAAGAAACTAAATTATTAGGGAACGATATTGTTAAACTCGGGAAAATTATCCTATTTAAAAGTGGAGGTGATAAAAGAATATTAGGCACGGGTTTCCTTCTAAATGAGAAAGCAGGGAAAGCAGTTGTGGATTTCGAAGCTCCCACGGATAGAATAATGTGTCGAATAAGGTTGAGGGGAAAATATAGAAAGATTTCTGATATAAATATTCACGCACCATCCGAAGAAAAAGATATCGAGTCGAAGCAACTGTTTTATGAGGAACTACAAAATAGCATTAATAAATTGCCAAAGTACGATACGAAAATTATAATAGGAGATTGTAATGCTAAAATTGGAAAAGAGGCAATATATAAAAGTGTAACAGGAGGTAAAAGTAATCACGAGTGTACTAATGAAAATGGAAAATGTGTTGTTGAATTTGCAAGAGAAAACAATATGAAAGTAATGAGCACTCACTTTGATCACAAAAATATACATAAAGCAACGTGGATTTCGCCCGATGGAAAAACCTTAAATCAAATTGATCATATGCTAATAGAAGAGAGGGATATGAAAATAGTAAAAAATGTAAGAAGTTACAGAGGAGCGGATGGTAATTCCGATCATTTTTTGGTCATATCTAAGCTAAAGCAGCGGCTTCCTAAAATTGAAAAGCATAAGACGTTAACCAGGCTGAAGTATAACATCCCTAAGTTAAAGGAGGAAGATATAAAAAATCAATTAGAAGAAAAAATATCAGCTAACTTGAATAAGCAAAGTGAAGTGGAGGGCATTGAACAGAAGTGGCAAATGATGCAAACAGCAATAGTTAGTGCGTTAGAAGATGTGCTCGGATACGATGTACCTGTAAAAGGAAATGACTGGTTTGATGAGGATTGCGAAAGGGCGCTACGAGAAAGGAATAAGACATGGGTGAGTTTATGCAGCAATGATACAGCTTTAAATAAAGAACTTTACTATCACATGGAAAAAGAGGTTAAACGACTTTTTAGAGTAAAAAAAAGAGAATACTGGTGCTGAAAAGTTGAAAGGATTGAAGATAATTTTCGGCAAAATGAGATAAAAAACTTTTTTCATGAGATCAAGAAATGCAAGCCTGTAAATTCAACAAATTCAGTTTACTTTAAGAACAAGGACGGTGACTTAATTGGTGAAATATTTGGAGGAGGGGATAAGTGCTACACAATTAATCAGCAATCAAATGGAGGATACGGAAGTGATCCTGGAAGTTCCAACACTAAAGGAATTTGAAGAAATTGTTGCCTCGCTAAAAAATAATAAATCTGCAGGGGAAAATGGTATCACAGCGGAAATACTCAAATATGGGAGCCCATTATTGCGCATGAAACTTCTTGAGCTTATCAAGCAAATCTGGGACGAAGCAAATATCCCTAAAGGTTGGAAAGGATCCATCATATGCCCAATCTTTAAAAAAGGAAACAAGCACATCTGCGAAAATTATCGGGGGATCTCCCTTTTGGATGTAGTGTACAAAGTATTGGCCCAATTCATTCGAGCAAGGTTAAGTGTTTATGTGGATAATATCGTTGAAGAGTATCAAGGGGGCTTCAGGAAAGGAAGATCTACGGTTGATCAAATTTTTACCGTGAAAGAGCTATTTAGTAGTAGCTATAATAGTAATCTCGAGCTTCATGTGCTTCTCATTGATTTTAAGCAAGCGTACGACATGATTATAAGAGAGAAGATGATAGAAGCAATGACAAAACTAAATCTTCCTAAAAAATTGGTCATATTGGTACAGATGACATTGCAGAATACATGGAGTAAGGTAACTTGGGAAGGGGGGGTTTCTAATGAATTCTGTGTTAAAAAGGGATTAAGGCAGGGAAGTGGATCCGTTGTCCACGATGTTGTTCAATTTAGTACTAGAAGTTATCATCAGGGAATGTGGATTGCAGACAAAAGGCACTATTAACCACTTTAAGCATCAAATCGTAGCATATGCAGATGATTTAGCTATTATGACCAGAAGCAAAGCAGAACTACAGAACGTTTTTAAGAAGTTGGAGCATATAGCTAAGCAATGTGGGTTAACAGTTAATGAAAGGAAAACCAAATATGTTTTGCTGCGAAACAATGATGGCGAAACAGAAAACGATCTGAAAATTCAAACATCTGGGAAAACGTACTCCTTCCAAAATATTACAGAGTTTGAATACTTAGGTGTCTTAATTACCGCAAATGAAAAATTGAAGCCATGGGCTTTTGAGGCCTGCAGTACTAATATATATATATATATATATATATATATATTAATTTGTAAGATGTTACGTATCAACCAATAATATCAATAATATTACAGTCATATACTAAGCCAATCAGCTTACACCATTCGTGTGTGTTGTAAAATCTCTTACCATATATATATATATATATATATATATATATATATATATATATACATATATATATATATATATATATATACATATATATATATATATATATATATATATATATGTATATATTCTTAACGAAAAGCAAACACTTGTTTTCTTATAATTCCCTTAATATTCCATGTTCGAAAAATCAGCACTGTAGCTCTTTTCGTTCAGAAATTATTTATAAATTATTTATTGTATATATATATATATATATATATATATATATATATATATATATATATATATATATATATATATATATATATCGTAGGTCGAGAAAATTCATGTCATTCATGTCATTCATGACGTCATTTATAAGCTATAGTTACTTTGTGAGAATATCGATTGTTAACAAATAATTTTAACATAACAATCAATATTTCTGTTTTTTTTTTTAAATTATTTAATTTTTGTTTTCAAATTATTATTATCTAGAGCACGGTAGTGCGCAAGGCAGAGTTTAAGGGGCATTTAGCCTTCTCACTTACAATGCTATTACTTCAGGAAATATCAGAGCTGATCTGACCCCGAAATAATTTCTGAACGAAAAGAGCTACAGTGCTGATTTTTCGAACATGGAATATTAAGGGAATTATAAGAAAACAAGTGTTTGCTTTTCGTTAAGAAATAAACGGTTAACAAGTTATTTCACTTCAAAAATGCAAAATTAGCGGGAACACCCATAATTCTTGGCGACTTGTAGATCATAATTCTACGCTACTTCCAGATATCCAAATTCCAAATCGATAGGAAAATTCTGAAAACTGGAAATTTGTATCGGAAAATAAGGAAATTTTTAACATTTTCGATTTAATTAATTTAACATTATGAACCGTATATCCTTATGATTCGTTGATAGTTGAGTCCTTTCTGATTGCATGACACATATTGATAGGTATATGACCATATGAAAGTAAACCACCATGTAGAATACATAAAAAGTTTAATAATATCATCTTAATCTTAAACTACTGTCATGTAAAATAATAGGAAACATGAATATTTTTTTCATTTTCTTTATGATATGTAATGAGAATTTATTATTATAATAAAGTTATTTATTTAATTTATTAAATTATATTTAATTTCCTTAATAGAAATCAATAAGAAACATAGTCAAATATATAATATTTCAATCCTAATAAACTGTGGAATTTTTAGCATAACAAAACGCTTAGCGTCTTGTGCGAAGCCTTCGGGTGCGTATATTTAAGCCTTTCAAAAAGATGTGATATCCGATCAAAAACATAAATGTAAGAAAGGGCCGAGTTTTCGGGAAAATCCTTAATGTAATAGTTGCTTCTTAAAAAGTGATGATATGGGAGAAAGGACCGAGCTATTTACAAAGTAAATAGCTCTAGACTTCATATAATAGTTGCTCCTTGAAAAGTGATGATATCCTATTAAAGAGCTGAGCTACTTACAAAGTAAATAGCTGTAGACTTCATATAATATTTGCTCCTTAAAAAGTGATGATATCCCATTAAAGAGCCGAGCTATTTACAAAGAAAATAGGTAAACTATTTACCAAAAAAATTAATGAGGGGAAAATTGATTAAATATAAGACAAAATTTGGTTGAAATGTAATACGCAAGTTTTCCCTTAGTATGTTTTTAAAATTTTGTAACGAGGCAAGTTTTTAAATATTTGAAATCATCAGAAAAAATAACTAGCCGCGTTGTAAAATTTAAAAAACATACTAAGGAAAAACTTACGAAATACATTTCAACCAAATTTTTTCTTACATTTAATCAATTTTCCCCTCATTAATTTTTTGGTAAATAGTTTACCGAGGTATTATATGAAGGAGCAAATATTATATGAAGTCTAGAGCTATTTACTTTGAAATAGCTCGGCACTTTAATGGGATATCATCACTTTTTAAGGAGCAACTATTATATGAAGTCTAGAGCTATTTTCTTTGCAAATAACTCGACCCTTTCTTCTATATCATCACTTTTTAAGGAGCAACTTTTATATGAAGTCTAGAGCGATTTACTTTGTAAATAGCTCAGTCCTTTCTCCCATATCATCACTTTTTAAGGAGCAACTTTTACATTAAAGATTTGCCCGAAAACTCGGCCCTTTCTTACATTTATGTTCTTGATCGGATTATGCTATTAATAAAATTATTTTAGTTATATAATATATTGATAAATATTAATAATAAAATACGTTCAATTTGAGAGGTAAGTGGGATATTATTATTATGTTGGGCATTTATGTAATAAATTTTATGATTATAATTTTTATTATAATTATATTTTTTATTACAATTATAATTGTTACAATTGTCAATATTGTTATTATTTACTCCAATACGAAAACATGTACGACACTTATTGTGCGTCTTTCTCTATTACACGGAGAAATAATCATGCGCACTCTCTTTTACTTAACAACTGTCTCACCCGCAGCTGTTATTCTGCGTCTTTTTCTATCGCATTTGTTTGTATAGTCAGTGTTTCTCCGAGACACCACTCTCCTTTACTTAATTTTTGAAACTTAATATCGCGACATCCCTAAGATTTGCACCCTTTTGTTTAAGCAATCCAATATCTTCGTGTTTGTTATATTATTACCTACATTTTGAATATTTTGAATATAATTTTGAATTTAAAATAGCAGGGATATGAGGCGGCAAACCTTTTACGTTTTGTTCAATTACACATTATATTGCATAAAATATTAGTTTTCTTAGAAAACTCGACTAGCCTGCAGGAGGGGAAGCTAAGGATACAACCGTGGATCAACTCAGCGGCTAAATGGGTTGAATTTTCTCATATGTCAAATTTCACTTAAGACTGACCTGCACTTAAGACTGACCTGATCACTTGTAATTTAGCAAGTGAACCAAAAAGACGTGGCTACATGGGAAGAATGCACACCATATGGTGCGAGAAGCATCCCAAACTCTCATCCCAAGCAGCCCATCTAATCAAAACAGGATTTGACTCAACAGCCAACATTTTTGACACGAACAGGGATACGGAACCGGAAGTGAATGTGAGGGATGAGGACACAGAGGATTTCACATCTCAGGATAAACCAGTATCGGAAAGTGACAGTTTTGATACTGAGACACAGGAAAAGGTATGTCGAAATACCTCACTACTACCTGTGTAAAAAGCTACATCACCGACGCCATCAAGGTCTAGAGATGTTCCATCACCACTTGTGTTAATGGCGGTAACAGCCCCGCCACTCACCCCCATGGCTGAAGTGACCGCAGAAGGTCAGAACACCTCTGTCGAACCACCAAACCCTCGTTTGGAAGAACTTAAACATCGATTCCAAAATGCGCTGAAATGAATCGATAATGACCTGTCTAAACGCAAACGCTCAAAATATCGCAAGACGTTTGCAAAAGCACAATACCTTGCTTTAATCAACCAAATGGTCGACGAATATTTAACAAACGCCAGTAGCCTACACGAGATCGATAGTTCAGTCTATGCTTCACAGTGTGCTCTCTCCTCCTACTAAGTCCGCTGAAACAGCCGAGGAAAAGACACACAAACGCATAGAGCACCTTGATTTCATGTTGACACCTCTCCGACAGATGGTATCACGTAGCGAGTGTGTGTTAGAGTACCAGAGGAATGGTAGACCCTTCACTCCAAACGTACGGAGCTTCGCTCGTGAACTCAGGCATCAATACCACACACTCAACAGGAATATCCTGCTCACTATCAAGCAGAGAAACCTTGAAAAGTTACGTGCGCTAGCTCTCGCACGGAGAAAGCTAGTTAAACGAGGAAAGTGTTTTCGAGAACATAAGGCCTTTCTCTCGAATCTTTCTCGTTTATTCGCAAAACCTCCTTGTCTCGTAGAGAAACAACCAACAGTTGAACAAATCGACAGATATTGGCGTGATTTATTTGAAAAGTCGGCAAATTTAGATAGTAGTATAACACCAAGCAGACTGTTCCAAAGGTTCTGCAACACTCATTTTGCAGAACAAGTGGTGAACATCTGTTACCACTGGTGAAACGTCCCTCGTCTTCAATGGCAAGAAGAATTAATCAGCGCTTGGTATGGATACTTTCACACATACACATCTTGCTAGGCACTTCACTTCATATATTTTCGGATATGGCACCTTTTCAACGTGATTCGCCGAACGGCGAACAGTTCAGATTCCCAAAAAAGAAGACTTTTCGGTTCCAAGCAATTACCGACCGATAACATGCTTAAATACCGTGTACAAAGCGTTCACCTCCATTCTTAATAAACGCATACTCACAACCATAGAAACGATGTGGATGATGATAAATGAGCATCGCGGCTCCGAACTTGGCATATCAGGTAGAAAAACGTATCAAGTATCTGTCAAGATGCTCGTTAATATCAGTGCGACTTGAGTAGGGCCTGGGTAGATTATAGGAAAGCATTTGACACTACCTCTCATCAACTTATATTAGCACTGCTTAAATGTTTGAAAATTTATCCCAATAACATCAGATGTATAGAAGATCTGTTGTCACTCTGGAAGACAAAGTTTACAATTCGTTCTGGTTAACGTACTGTCTCAACAGATTTGGTGATATATAAGTGGGCGTGTGTCCGGGGGATATTCTTAGCCCGCTTCTTTTCTGGTCTCACATATGCCAATCTGCTTGTACTTGCGAGAAGAACTCGGTTATCGTTGTGGTCCCCCGACAGATAGGAAACATCAGGTAACTCAGATGAGTTACGATAGATATTCTATATTGATGACCTGAAACTTTATGCTTATTCTGAGAGCAGTCTATCTTAAGCTCTCAAATCTGTCCATCAGTACACGAAAGCTATTGGCATGAAATTCGGATTGGATAAGTGTGCCGTCATACATTGTAAGCAGAGTCACGTCCCTAATTACGATGTGGACGTGCAGCTCATGGATAGAAACATCGTGAAACAGCTTGATGAAGAAGAGTTATACATATACTTGGGTGTTGGCGAAAGTCACATTCATACTCTGTCGACTGTTAAGAAAGATCTTCGTGGCACGTATAGGTACCGTCTCAGACAAACTTGGGAATCCGAATTATCTGGGATACATAAGATCCGTGCTACTAATATACTTGCCCCACCAATCCTTCTCTTTCCTTTTGGTTCCATCGAATGAACAATAATGGAGCTTAAAAAACTTCATAGAGGCACTCGCAAACTTATGAACATTTGTCGTAGTTAGCACCTGCGATCCTCGGTGCCTCGTTACAACCTTCATCGTCAGCAAGTAAATCATTGCGTTTAAATCATTGCGTTAAGCGACGTAAATCGTCAGTCGACGCGAAAAGTTAACGTGAAATGGTGATTATTCAACGTGAAGAGTTCGTTTGGAAGGGTAAGTTTATTATTAAACGCGAAGCGTTAGTCAACCTGAAGCATTAGTTACTAAAAGTTACTTAAAACGAAGCGTTAAGATAACGCAAAGCGGAAGTGAGTTAACACGAAACGTTAAGATAAAGCTAACCGTTAGTGAGTGAACGCGAAGCGTTATTTATTCAACGCGAAGCGTGAGTTCACGAGAAGCGTCAGTTAAAAATAAGCACTAGTTAACGTGAAGAGGAAGTTAACGCGGAGAGTAAGAAAATCAACGCGAAGCGCTAGTTTACGCGGAGCGTTGATTGGTTAACGCAAAACGTAATCATCGCTTTGCGTTGACTGACGTTTGATGTCGCCTAGCGATTCGCATTATCCAACGCTTCGCGTTAAACTAACGGTTCGCTTATTTACGGTTCACTTTAGCTTACACTTCGCTTTAGCTTACGGTTCGCTTTAGCTTTCACTACGCGTTGGTTAACGCTTTGCGTTAACCAACCAATGCTCCGCGTAAATAAGCGCTTCGCGTTGATTTTATATCTTGAGTTTACTTCGCGTGAACTCACGACCCGCGTTGAATGAATGATGCTTCGCTTTGAATAACTAACGTTAGTGTTCCTCACTTACGCTTCGCTTTATCTTAACGTTCCGTGTTGACTCAGTTACACGAATATATACATACATAATGCAAAGCGGTAACCAACGCGAACCGTAAGTCAGCCAACGCGAAGCATTAGTTTAACGCGAAGCGATACAAATGCGAAACGTTTAACGACGTGAAACGTTAGTCAACGCCAAGTGGTGATTACTGAACACAAAGCGTTGTTTTAGCAGCGTTAAGTGTTAATAAGGGAACGCGAAGCATTCGTTTGCGTAAAGCGTTCGTCAACGCGAAGTGTTGGATGACGTGAAGCATTTGATAAACCGAAGCGTTAGCCAACGTGAAGCATCCGTTATCGCCAAGCGTTGTTCAATACGAAGAGATAGATAACGCGAGCGATGGTCGACGCAAGGCGTTAGTCAACGTAGCGAAAAGGGCGTGAGTAGCGTAATATATATATATATATATATATATTGTGACGGTAGTTTCACCACCTTGGAATCAACAAGGTGATGGCTAACCGACAAATTGTAGCACCAATTCGAAAACAAAAAAAATTATGTTGGGCGCCAGGTTTTTATAGAGTACCACTCATGAATTCGACACGGCAGCTCGTCAACCCTTGCTCTGGGTGGCAGGTCAGAAAGGTGGACACTCGTCTGATTACGGATAAACAAATAAACTAAATTACGAAACAAAAAAATAAATTATTTATTCACGACACAAAAAAAAATTAAATATTTAATAACAAAATAAAATAAAACACTCGAATTTTAACAAAATAAATAAATATCGAACATAAAAACAATTATTTAATACAGTACCAGAACGTGTTAACGAAATTTGATATTAATCCAAAAAAAATTACAAATAAAAAATGAACTAATTTTAAAAAAAAATGATACGAAATAATAATTTTAAAAAAAAAATCTACTTTCGTGAACACGCTCACACGCAAAAATTTACCACCAAACCTCGCTCGAATCAACGTTTCGGTGAACAACAACAAATCCAAAAAACACGATAAAAATTTAAAAAAAAAAAAAAAAACAATAATCTTCAACAGTTCAAAAAAAATACATCGGCTCAACAAATTTCAATACGATGCGAATCGTTCGGCTTTCGAAATCAGAATCCCTTTAATTATGATCGTTCCTAACAAAGTTGTCTCACGAAACACACAAAAACACCATTGTTTTTCACATTTTTCAAATTCTTTAACATTATTTCGTCACTGCAAGTTTAAATCAGAGCACCAGGGTTGGCTTTTGAATTATTAACATTTTACAATATTCACTTGATTTGCTAACTTGGCAATGTGGATGATGCTATTTTGTTTTACACCACCCATCATTAATTCATCCAATAAAGTATGCTTTTTCAAGCTTGAATATTAAGTCCAATATACACCTCCAACATTTCCATCCAACAACTCAACACAACGACGTACTATTTCCAATGTTAACAATTCATTATCCTTTTCATCCATCGTATTACAGAAATATAAACTTGCATATCGTTTATAAACATTTTTTTTTCTAATTGTTCATCGCAAACGCAACTAGTCCAAAACAATTGTACACTCGCACTTTATTTTAACGTCACTACGTTTTCAACCAGTTCATAATACAGGCCTGTTAAATTTAGCCTTAAAATACAGTAAACAGTCGACGAACGGTAGTGGATGTTACCCACCTCCATACAAATAGTCGGCTCCTCGTACACCATTCCAACCTCTATGTCGACGATCGATGATGGAGCGAGGTCGGTAATTATTTAATGCGTGCGGTTAACTTAACAAATAAAAAAAATAATAAATATAAAATAATTAATATTATAAATGTCAACAGCGACATAGGATTTCGAAGCCGTTCTCTTCGTTTCTGGCCCCGGTGTCACCAGCTTCAGGTAGCACCAGCGACCAGTCGCGTCGAATTCACGTCAATAATCCAAAAAAAATAAAAATAAATAAATAAAAGACATTCATCGAACGGTTGAACACTTTTCAACCGTTACAATATATATATATATATATATATATATATATATATATATATATATATATATATATATATATAAGTTTATCTAGATCCAAAGTTTTGCAACGGTACGAGACCTATAGAGCTCTATTTCCTTGTCTTCCTTGTAGAGAAAAGTCGCACAAACCTTGAATTTATATATATATATATATATATATATATATATATATATATATCTATATATATATATATATATAGATCCGGTATACAAAACTCAAAATTAAAGTAATAAAAAAAGTATGTACGGTTGTTATGTATGTAGGTACATATAGATGCATGCCTACATTCGCCTATCAATTACCCATTTTCAACTTTGAGCACAAATAATGAGAAAACTATTGAGTTTATGAAAAAACTTTTGAAACAAAAGTTGTTTATTTTAAAGAGAAGAAGACTTTTTTGTTTTCAAATTTTTTTTCTATCCCGTACGGTTTCAAAGATGTAAATTTCCCCCCCTAGCGGGGGGTAGCAAGTTTAGATTTTTCCCATTAACGAACTTGACCTTACTTTTTTGCTCTAGAACACTCAAAAAAAGTTTCAATTCGCTATCAGTTTTCGTTCTTGAGTTATCGAGTTCGCAGGCAGACGGACAGACGGACATGCGGAAATGGACTAATTACGTAATTTTATGAACACCAATAACATACATTTTTTTCTGCGATCAATATTTTCAAGCGTTACAACGTCAACGTAATATACTTTGTATATTTTCAAATACACAGGGTATAATAATAATAATAACTAAAACAAATAAATAAAAAACACAGTTTATCGTCACTATGTCCGTGCGGTAAACTAATCGGGCTCAGCCTTGAATTAAAAAAGTAAAGAGAAATAATAAAAATAATAATAATTACCTTCCACACACACACATCTTGCTAGGCACTTCACTTCATATATTTTCGGATATGGAACCATTCCAACTTGGTTTGCCGAAGGGTGAACAGTTTTGATTCCCAAAAACGGAAACCTTTCAGTTGCAAGCATTACCGACCGATAACATGCTTAAATACCCTGTACAAAGCGTTCACTTCATTCTTAATGAACGCATACTCACAACCATAGAACCGGCGTGGATGATGATAAATGAGCAACGTGGCTCCAAACGTGGCATATCAGGTTGCAAAGATTATCTTCTTGTTGACAGATGTATCTGTTAAGAAGCTCGCCAATATCAGCGCGACTTGAGTATGGCCTGGGTAGATTATAGGAAAGCATTTGACACTACGTCTCATCAACTTATATTGGTACTGCTCAAATGTTTGAAATTTCATCCCAATATCATCAGATGTATAGAGGATCTGTTGCCATTCTGGAAGACAAAGTTTACAATTCTTGTGGTAAACGTACTGTCTCAACAGATTTTGTGAAATATAAGCGGGGCGTCTATTAAGGGAATAGTCTTAGCCCGCTTCTTTTCTGCATCTCACTTATGCCACTCTCCTTGCGCTTGCGAGAAGAACCCGGTTATCGTTGTGGCCCCCCGACAGATAGGAAGCATCAGGTAACTCATCGATTCTATATGGATGACTGGCTGAGAGCAGTCTATCTCAAGCTCTCAAATCTGTCCATCAGAGATTTGGGAATCCGAATTATCTGGGATACAGAAGATCCGTGCTACTAATATGCTTGCCCTGCCCATCCTTCTCTATTCTTTTGGTTCCATCAAATGGACAATAAAGGAGCTAAAGGAACTTGATAGAGGCACTCGCAAACTTATGAACATTTGTCGTAGTTTGCACCCGCGCTCCTCGGTGCTACTTAACTACCTCCCACGTCAGCAAGGGGGTAGGGGTGTCCTGTCCGTCGAATATCTACATGACAGATTAGTGTTAGGTTTAGCTTGTCAGGTGTCCAAGAGTTCTGATCCTTTAATGGCACTCGTGCGAGATCACGAGTTGCAAGTTAAAGGAGCATTCTTGTTCTCTGCAGCACGACATGCAGCTTCAATAATGGGTCTAGCATTTGATCTGACTAATCGTGATCAAGATGATAATTTGGTCCTTCTTCCTCAATCGCGACTTCGTTCAGCTGTTAAACGAGCTGAAATTAGCTCTCTCTTTCAAGATCATCGATCTCGGGACCATCAAGGTATGTTCTACCGCCATCTAGACTCCTGTGGTCTCTCCGTTGATCTTACGTTTTCTTTCCTCCGATCAGCTGGACTTAAGTCCAAAACAGAAGGCTTTATCATCGCTGCCTAAGACGGTTTGATAGTTACTTTTACACACCAGAGGTATATGTGGAAGGTGGTAGTCGCCAGTATTCAGTACAGAGCGTGCAAATCTCAGCCGGAGATGATGATGCACCTCATTTCGGCATGCCCATCTTATGCCTCGAATACCTACATTCATCGTCATAACGCTGCCCTGCGTGTGCTGTACTACTTCTTGAGACACAAGTATGACGTGGACCGTACGCTGGCCTACCATATGCTCCCGGAGAAATCCAGTCTATTGTCAGAAACGAGAAATGTATCATCTTTTGGAATTTCTCGTTTCCAACTACTAGGCAGCTCTCTGATACTAAGCCTGATGTAGTGCTTGAGGATATTTCAGCTAAGATTATCTACGTCATCGAGTTCTCTGAAACGAAAGAAGAAGAATACGAATATAGTCTTGAAATAGAAGCAAAAACGGACTAAATACCTTGATATTCTCCAAGAACTGCGACAACTACACCCTGGCTACTCAGTCAAAATTATTGTTCTCATTATCGGTTGTCTCGGCGGTATACGCCCCACTCTAGAGTCTAATCTTTCTACCATTCCGGTTTGAAGGTCTCATCTGCGTCACCTTATTACCTATATGCAGAAGGCCGTCATCATAGGCACCTTTCGTACATTGAGATCGCAGGAGACTCTCTTCAAGTAACACCCCACCACGGAGCCTGTACAACTATACGACCATAGGGTAGTGAACCTTCTTCGAAGTACGTAGCTACCTTATGAAGATTTATGTTTTTTGAAGAGACGTGTGGCATTCTGGGTTGTATATAACGTATCCACTCTCCCCCTTCAACTGACATAAATACGTTAAATTTTAATCACATAATAATAATAATAACCAACACCCTTACAAATATTGATGCACACTCACGCACATTCTCCGGTTCACGTGACAGACTAAAAATAAAAATAAAAAGACAGTTTACCGTCACCTGACTATGCCGAGGGCTACACTAATCGGGCTCAGCCTAGAAAAAAAGAAACAATAATAATATTAATAATAATAATAATCACAGTTTACCGTCACTTGACTATGTCCGTGCGGTAAACTAATCGGGCTCAGCGTTGAAAAAAAAGAAAAAAAAACAATAATAGTAATAATAATAATGTCTCACTACACATAGCGAAAACAATACCAAAAAAAGTACGTTACGACACCTAAAACACAAACCAATAGGCGACTTAGCGGAGATTCCGCTAAACACAATAAATACATGATGTATTATAAACACATAAGATACTTTTTACCATAAAGTCGCAAATTTTTTATTACTTTTTAATAAATAACAATATAAGTATAGAGGTGTCATCGAGTTGTCATGTTTCAACACAGACACACTGTAATAAATTTTATTGACTAAAGCTGCATTCACACATCAGAGCTGGTTTAGTTCACATTCAGTTCAGTATCCATTCTTTTCCCCTTTCCTGATGCCCATTCTCACACATCTTCTCACACATCTATTCTTTCATTACTCATTTAGTGTTAAGTTAAAATGAACGAAGAAAAGAAGAATTGAAATCGAAAACAAAAAGTACATTAGACACAGAGGGGTAGTTAACTTTAATATTTTTGTATGAATGAAAATTAATTCAATATATTTTGCTTATTCGCAAAGAATATGACATTGGTTTTTAAAAATCAAAGTATATAACAAAATGGTTGGCCGAAAAACTAAAAGCTTTTGCAGTATTGAAAAACATATTGTATTATTGTTGTAAATACATTCCCAGGTTCAGATATATAATATTTTGATAGAATTAGTAAATATAAAAATTGAAGCACTTTTAATAATTTACTGAAAAGGAACAAATTAATTATATTATAGGTGTGCCGTATGCATTATGTACGATCTTACTCTAAAATAAATTAGTATTAATAATAATATAATGAAACATTTAATACCTACCGTATGTTTACGAGGGTGTGTACATAATAATATGTTATTGCAAATGTGCTATGAATGTCATATAATGTTATTAATAACATGTTATGCACCATAAAATATGTAACTGTGTGTAGAATTGCTTGTGTTGCTACAGCAAACACTTCATGTCATTCATGTTAATATGTGCCTGAATATAAAGCATTATTCACACTGAACAGGCTACTAAAATAGATCGTGTTTCATTGATTATTCCAATTTTTCAGAAAATTATGTAGCAACTTCAAATATTATGGTTTGTTTTGACATTTTACTGCAATTTATTTTTCATTTATAAAATTATTTGAATAAAATAATGAAGTTTTTTTAATTATATTTAATTTACGTACGTTTATTGTAGTTTGTATATAAAAGTAATAATTTTTTTATGACATTCTTATAAATTAACAATAATTGTAATAAAACGGCCATCCATAAAATACGTCACACTAAATGCACACATTTTTTTACTCCTCCTCTCCCTTTAGTCAAGCTGCGTCACATTTTTGTCAACCCCCTACCTAACGTTACATCACAAAACCCGACCTCCCCCCAAATGAATAATTATTTCTATGATTATTGGTAACATACAAAAATAAGTAATACATAACTATTTAATGATTTAGAAATTATTCAGACTTATTATGACGACTTGAAACTATTGTGGCCGCATAAACAATAGTATTTGCTTTTTGGTGGAATAATCATGTATAAAATTTTCTCCGGCATATCACAAATGAGCATAAAATCTAAACGTTTAAAAAAAGTAAGACAAAATTGACGGACGGCTTTCAAATTCCGCGTTACGTTTGGTTGAACCTCATTCCCATCCTCTTCACATTTTGTTACTTAAGAAAATTATTAATTTATGGACGGCTCATTTTTAAATTATTCATTATTAAATCATCATTAAATTATTAATTTATGTGGAGATCTGAAAAAATTAAAAAATGACATCAGCACAGTACCTATTCTAATATGATGTATTAACACTGGTGTTAAATGTTGAATTTAAATGTAAAAATTAGTTTTGTTCTTAATATGTTTGAATACGATTCCGAATAATCTTCGCTTCTAAAGATACATTAAGTATATCAAATTTCATCATCATGGATACCAAAATTCTTTATTATTTCCGAAGAATCTTCGGTTCTAAAGATACATTTAGAATATCAAATTTCGTCATCATGGATACCAAAATTCTTTAATATTTTTAATTATGTACAATTGAATTTTTATATTTTACATACATATTGTCATTTAAATGAATGTGATAAAAATACGCTACACCATCTTTATACCGTAAATTTAGTACTTGGAGGTATGACGATGTATCCGGCTCGATCCCAATATTTTTAACAAACTTTTATAGGTTTCGACCGCCATAACCAAGTAAGATTATAAAATTTCAAATTTGCCCCAATACCTAGATCAGTTTTTGTATTATTAATACGTATTTCGACTACAAAGTAATTTATATTGATAATGACTAATTTATATTGATGATGACTACTTTGTAGTCGAAATACGTATTTATAATACAAAAGCAAATCTAGGTATTGGGGCGAATTTGAAATTTTATTTCAAAAACCTAGAGTTCTCATTAATTATCATTTGATAATCTAATGAAGAAGATTACGTTAAACGCCATGATAATTCAATTATTTCTACATCCACTTGACCCTTAAAGCCAACTTCAACTAAATCGATCTAAAACAGCACTTTCAGAATATGAAAAATCATTGGGAACCATATGACTTTAACTGTAATCTATAGCAGTAATCTCGAAAGTTTTCGCGTCATTTTAAAATTCTGATAAGACAAAAATATATTAAACGAAATAAACTATTAAAATATGGAAAAAATGGAAAATTCTGGGATCAACAATATGAGAACATAATTTGCGCATGTCAGTCTATATATTTCAGATAGACTGGAAGGAATTTTGAAACAAGAAAACGAGACCACCTGTGATCATACAGATTACAAAAAAATTCGTTACGCAGGACTTACCGAATTTCTTTGATACATAAATAACTCTCTAGTGGTCACAATTTTAGTCAGATCAAATGAAATGTCATATGTGATATGATTTTGGTTTTTGCAAGACCAATTTTATAAATAAATGCCATATATCAAGGAGGAATGGTGCTTAGACAAAGAAGAAAACACAAAATATAAAATATCTCTCATAAAATTAGAACAAGCAAAAAATGTATAAGAAACAAAGTTGTGGAAAATCATGTTTGCTACAATTCATTAACTTATCTTATTATTTTTAGCAAACTCTAATATGTACGGAGATATTTACAATTTTAACTTTCAATATTAAATTGTAAATATTTCTGTAAATATTAGTGTAACTTAGTACCTACAGCTTTACTTCTTATAAATTTTTCGGCATTTCGAATATTAAAGGAGGTCAAATTTTGTGTTTCCCCCTTCTTCTAAACCCCCCTTTCCCCTTGTCCGATTTTACCCACTAACTAACTTGACATTGACCATAAGCATTTCAAATACCAAACTTTATACCAATCAGATTAAAAAAGTGACCGCTAGACAGTCCACATTAACTTATAAACACGTTGAATTGTTGATATATATATATATATATATATATATATATGTCGGAGTTGCATAATTGGGAGCATGGTCGTTTGAACCAGTATATATGTTGTCAGGCATTGTTGTTTTTTTATAAAATACAAACACTTACCAATTTTCCAATAGCACACTGAAAAATGCATTTTCACAAACACGCACTAGTCTACAATAATACCCGGTGTCCCGCACTTTCACAATCAGTAATTACAATTAGTTCAACCTACGACACAGTAAGTTAGCTCCAGTTAACAATACAGATACAACACGAATAATACTAACAAATGCCATACCACGGTTATCTCAGCAATAAACATAATTAATTATACTAGTCCAAAAGGGATTTAATCACAGTAGAGTTCAGTTGATACTAATACACAGTTGTACGATACCGTCTCTCATGTGTTACTGCCCTGTCAGGGCTGACATCGTCCTTCCTTTTTGAAACTTATCTCCCTTCCTTGATGTTTGTAAAAAAATATATTGGAAAGGGGTCATCCTATTACTACATCATATTTATGTACCATCTAAGGTATATCACAAAAATTGGTTTATTACATCCGTACCGTACAATTTGCGTCTAAGTAGAGGTCAAACATGCCCCCTTCAGCTGAACACTTACTATGTTAATTGATAAATCTTAAAGCAATTATTCTTTATTGCACTTTTAGACAATTTATTTTATTCTAAGAATATATAAGTATTGATAATATCTAATTTCCGGACCTCTATGTCTGGAGGATTCTTTATGTCAGACATACTGTAATAAAATAAACCTTTTCTTAAAAATAGTTTCTTTGTACTTATAAATAAAAGTGTAAAACTGTAAACATATTATAGATGTAGAGAAATGTTCGAACAGGCGTATCCATAAATAAAAAAACACATTTATCCCTTTGATAAACGTACGATTCCGACATATATATATATATATATATATATATATATATATATATATATATACTTAGATAGATAGATATATTGTAGTGCCCTGGGCGGCTACACTTCGATCATAAGGTCCATTATGCAGCCTAAGGATGTGAGGATGTGAGTGGAGTGGAAGGAATTTGTGAGTAGACTAGGAATTGGTTGAATATGCGGCTTCAGCCGAGTCTGATAGGAACTATGCCGATATTCATCTGGAGTTCGTAAAGGAAGCTGCAGAAAACTTTCTCAAGCATAGCCGGTTACTTCGTTCTTATCCATACGCCGACAGTTCAGTAAATTAACCGCCCCCTTTTTTATTTTCTTATAATAATTGACAAACTGCCGATGTCGGGATTCAAACCCATAACCTATCAGTTTCCAAGTAGGCAAACTGCGCAGACATAACGCCTTGGATCGCTCGGCTACGAAATTCCAGCATTGGTACAAAAACAATAGGTACATTTTCTTTGGAGGAAATTCCCTTAATTATATTTCATTTTCGCAAATCATTTAAGAGAGTCAAAGTACAACTAGGCCCAGGTTTGGTGGCCAAGGATACATTTGCTCCTTTATCAATTGGATCGGGCTTAACAGGCTTAGGCCTCATAGAGTTGGCACCATGACTGGCACATGACAAAAATAGTTGGGTGTTGTAGCCCAGTTTTGTGGTTTTATAATTGTGGTTTCACCACTCCGTCGGCACAAAGCTATTGGGTGGCCGAGAGTAGAATAGAGAAAGGGTCGCCACCCTATGCCAGAGACCCATACCGGAAAGTTTAATATTGACCCGAGGCGAACTGGTTTCGGGCAGACTCCTTTGAATTTATATACTACAGCCTGAATACCACCTGGCTGCAAACCATACTCTGCACACGGGTCGCATAACACTCTGTATTTAAGGGACTCATGGGTCTTAGTCTCACAGATAATTTAAAAATGCTGATCAAGCATACAAACCATTACCACTTATACCCAAGGGGAACAAGACGAAAATGAGGCAATGGATCAGTGAGTCTCTGTATGGGAAATTACTCTTCGAGTTCAACCAGAACGTCGGCAAAATTGCGACGCTTGCATGGCTGAGTCTTGGTAGGTTCTTCCCAAAGGTTTTATGAGACTACCATATCAGACCAAATTGTGTGCACCAAGAACTACAGCAACTTAAGGACGTCTTCGTCCATAAAACTAGACAAATTCACAAACCTCGCTATAAAAATACAAGAGCAATAGCACATGGAACATCTTTGCATCGTTCCAATAGTATTCAGTGCCGCCGAGGTCATCCCACATACATAATAGTCAGAGCATTGTGGGTCTCCAATACATCACCTTTCAATATACGTCAACCGTCGTACGCCATCTTCAGCCCGTGTAGACCTATAAATAATAATGACAATATAACATTCAGATGGAGTTCTCAAGTGCAAAACACAACACATTCACACTGGCAGAACAGCTTTTGTAGGATTTGACATACAAAACAATGGTTTCATAAGCCCTATGGAAGAATTTTACAGGTACTTGGATTTTAGCAAACACAAACATAACGGTACACAAATACTTAAAAATGGTGTTTTTGGTAAAATACCATAAAGATGGTCTTTATACCATCAAGGACATCAGTACATGCACTATGCCGATACTTACACAATTTAACACGCTCTCAAGAAAGGAGAAGACTCACGGTTATTTAATTATTACACGAACGACAGGTTCATAGTCTTCAGGAAAACTTCCAATCTAAGATAAAAACTTCACTTTTACACAAAGCTATAATACCTGCAGATAAGTCGTGCACGCCACTTAAAATGCACAAAATACAACACGCCCCGACACAGTTAAAAAACGCAACACCGCCATTTAATACCTACCACAAAACACTATTCCATTTGTACAACTAACACCACTCATATACGATGAAATAGCAAACTTCTCACAACCCCACAGTGAAACTAAAACAAAGAATCTAATATATCTAAAAACGTTTATCATAAAAAATAAGGCAGTACAAATGTCAATATTTAAATGTCCTGTCACAATGGCAAATAAGCTTTTTTATACTACCAAGTATTTATTCGCCTTGGAATATATTGGAGAACATTATTTGCAACGAATGGTATTCAAAAGCGATTGGCAAGTTCATCATTTATCTAGTAAATACTGTTTGCAAAAGTAGGCTAAGGAATTAACGTAAGCCTTAAAGTAAGACAGTTGCTACATCCAATAATATAACTGTGGCTTTATATTTATAAATAATAATACATTAACTATAATCTTAAATAAGATGTAACTAAATAAATTTAAAGTGTAATATAATTTAACGCTTAACGTATTTTGATGATATATAAATAATATAAGTAAAACCATATAAAACTATTTTTGGTATAAACAAAAATTTGTTAATGATGGCATTAAAACGCGTGTCATTTCATGTAGAATAATAATTAATTCATTTTAATAACCAAACATATAATAATTATCAAGCATTATATTTTATGATTTGTGAGTTCATACCCAATATTTATTTAATATTATAACTATTTCATTTCTTTGCGGAAGGAAGTAGCTAAGAAGTTTAGTACATATTGATGGTATATTTAATATTTGATGTTTTGTTTCGCTTCAAACATTAATTTTAATTTTCCAAATAAATAAAATATTAGAGTCAAATTAGCTTCAAAAAGCCGGTGTCAGGCAGGATGTCGGGACCGCAAATTTAAATTTAATCGATTCATCTAGATGTCCTGAATATGACCCTAAATTTTTACGGTCCGACTCGTGGCGGAACAGGGTCAAAATGGAATTTCTTTATAACAAAAAAGCGTTTTTTCTTCATATCTTTTTTAAAACTAAAAATTTTAGAAATGACATGATTTATTAATTTACAAAACTTTTAAATTAAAATAAAAAATCTAAAAATTACTTCATTTTTTTTTTAAATGGCAAAGTATGCCTTTTATATGTTAAAAATAATGTGCCCAATTTTAGCCCCTAAAAAAATTAGGTCCCCGATAATTAATAAAATTCCATGTCACCTATTTTTATAAATAAAAAGGGTGCATTTGATTGGAGACGAATAAATCTTTTTTTAAATGAAAGATCTTCTTTAAATGAAAAATATTTATAAAATGAAAAAGAAAATTTTTTTTTTACTGTATTTTTACCCATTATTTTTCAATTTGTTTATAACGAGCTATAAACAAATTTAAAAAAAAAACAGTTTAGAAATTATTTAAATAAACTTTTTTTTCTTTTAACATATAGATTTTTATAGATGTTTAATTTTAAAAAAATATAACGATACGTTAACTTTTAAGAGAGTTATCGTATGTTTTACCTTTTGTCAATTTACTTATAAACAAATTAATATTTTTAACTTTCATAAGCCTTAATCGAAAGCTTAAACACTTACCTATATGTAACTATAAACTCAAATATATTTTTCGACCGATATGGTTTATTGGATAGGTAGGCATGGATTGTAAATTTGAGCAACTGGACTCTGCATAAGCTGAGTGAGAGTAACAAGAAAGGCATGATTTGAAGTAAGATGAAACGATGTTTTAATACAAGGTGCCTACCAATTATTTCCCAATAATTTATTTGATTTTATGTTTCATTTGTGAAATTCCCGATTCACATATATAAGAAGATGCGAAACAACTACTAAGTTTTTTATTTATTTACTTATAACAATTCTGGATATTCAAACGAGTATTCTCGTGTTCATGGCTCCTAATAAATTATAATTTCTTACATGGGAAGGGTAATCATTTTGTTTAATAACGCGCAATCATTGGAATCCGGAAAAAATTTGAGAAACATTTTTTAAAAGCGGGAATTTTAAATTTTTTATTAAAAGGGGCCACTAAAAAGTCACTCATTACATTTATATTTTCTAAATCTTTAAATCGATTATTAAATTGTAAAATTACCGTTTCACTAAAACCACTACTTTTATTTTTTTTAAAGCAATTATGAGAAAAATAATTTTCACTAGCACGACTAGTACTATTCACTTTTTTAATTCAAAGTAGACTCGCTCGAAGAAACTCTGTCAGGTTGAGTAAGTTAACATAAAATTCCCACTTTATGTAATTAAACAATTTAACCATTGAGAAATCAGTAACAAATTATCCCACCCCCCAGCCTTATCATTGGTATGTTTATTGGATCCAGTGTCATCAATTTCCAGTGATACTATACTATAGCTCCTACGAAGAAAAAATAATTAAATCAGGTAAATAATTGTTTATTAGTTCTCCAATACGAATATTTAAGGCAAACTATTCGGAATTTCCAAAAATCTAAATCTAAATCATCAAAAAAATTTACAAGCGGTTTACAATCAAACGGTAAACGTAAAAGATCAAAAGAGTTATATTTTACAATATATATAACATTTATATTTTATTCATACACAAATGTTAAATAGGTACATTTTATGCCCCTAATTACCAGCCCAAAATTCCAGAGTATGTTTCAATGTACTGTATGTATTGTATACTTTGTAAAATAGTGACCATAAAAAAGAGTTGGTATTATTATATTTTTTTCAGAAAGTGTTTTAATTAAAAAAAGAAAGTAATAATAATTGGTAGGTACCCTGTATTTACTCTATCTCTCTTCCTATCTCTCACTCAGAGCTGAGTGAAGTCAAAATTTGCCCACATATGGTTTATTGCATAAAGAAAAACAGTATAAAATTTTAGCTTATTTTATAACAAAATAAGATTTTTATAATTTATATACAGCGTCATATATTTCATCAAAAAAAGACAGCATGATTGTTTTACTAAAGTCTATATATCGTCATTTCAAATGGCCATATCTAAATAATTTTACAAGCAAGCTTATGTTCAAATTGCGTTGTTATTATATGCTTACACATATTTTTAATGTTGTACATTCATTTAGATATGGACATTTGAAATGACGATATATAGACTTTGGTTAAACAATCATGCTGTCTTTTTTTTGATGAAATATATGAAACTGTATATAAATTATAAAACTCTTATTTGTAATAAAATAAGTAAAAATTTTATACTGTTTTTCTTTATGCAATAAACCATATTGGTCGAAAACATTTTTTGAGTTTATAGTTATATAGGTAAGTGTTTAAGCTTTCGATTAAGACTTATAAAAGTTAAACATATTAATTTGTTTATAAGAAAATTGACAAAAGGTAAAACATACGATAACTCTCTTAAAAGTTAACGTATCGTTATATTTTTTTAATTAAAGATCTATATGAAAACTATAAGTCAAAAGAAAAAAAAAGTTTATTTAAATAATTTCTTGACTGTTTTTTTTTTTAAATTTGTATATAGATCGTTATAAACAAATTGAAAAATAATGGGTAAAAATACAGTTAAAAAAATATTTTTCTTTTTCATTTTATAGATATTTTGAAGACCTTTCATTTAGAAAAAGATATATTCGTCTCCAATCAAATGCTAATATTTTTATAAATAAAAAAAGGTGACATGGAATTTTATTAATTGTCGGGAACCTAATTTTTTTTAGGGGCTAAAATTGGGCACATTATTTTTAACTTATAAAAGGCATACTTTGCCATTTAAAAAAAAATGAAGTAATTTTTAAATTTGTTATTTGAATTTAAAATTTTTTCGTTTTTTGAACTTTGGGAATTTTAATCTTTTTTTTCCTCGAATTCTAATAAAATGATTTTAATGTTTATGAGTTCATTTGTTTTCTTTTTTTATATAGAATTGAATAATATTCTATGTCATTTTAAAAATGTTTAGTTTTAAAAAATATATTCAGAAAAATAGCTTTTTTGTTATAAATAAATTCAATTTTGACTCTGTTCCGTCACGAGTCGGACCGTAAAAATTTTGAGTCATATTCAGGATGTCAAGAAGAATCGATTAAAAAAAATTGCGGCTCCAAGCAACCTGCCTGAAAAATCCTTATTTGACTCTACTTAAAACATTTCTTTATTAAACAAAACCAGAATTCCTATACATTTCTTTATTAGACAAAACCAGAATTCCTATATGACTGCATTAAAAGTTATGTTCTTAATCTTCAAATAATCAAACTCAAATCTAATTAAAGCGGAAATATAATAAAAACAATAAATGATCGTAACATAGGATCTGTTTTGTAGAGTTAAACAAAACTCAAATGCCACTAAACTTAACAAGTTCTTAAGGATAAAATGTGTTTTTATTTAATTATTAAAAGAAATTTTTCCCATGTAAGATATCACTAGTTACTAGGATGTTATTAAATTTTGAGTTTTAATACGTTTCGTGAAATTTTGAATTATAAAAATTTAGTGTTATTTTAATGAATGCGAAAAAAGTTGGGTATGCAGAAAATTCTGTATAAACCAGAACCCTGTACATATGTATATGTATAAGGTTTATTGTTTCTAATCGAACATCGATTTTAACAATTAATAATAATGAAAAACATAATAAATTTAATACAAATACTTAAAGACTCTCTCAGTAGTAACAAATAATGAACTCTATAATAAATAACAAAAACAATAATATACAATATAATATATATATTATAAATTTTAGAACAGTCGAGTCTTCAAAAAAAAAATTTTTATTCACTTTAAACAAATATTACAATTCCATTACAAAATACAATATTAATTATAAAAATTATGAAAATAGATTACAACTATTAGTGTCGCGGAAACATTTAGCTAACGTATGTAAAAACTAATGAATATTTAATGTTTAGTTACATTGGCTTATATACTAATTATTGAACAAGTGCATTTGATCTAAAAAACTGCCGATGCAATTATTTTGTTTGACGTCGACGGATGTCGATTTTGGAAATAACTACTAATGTGAGCAAACATTATTTGTATGTGTTGTCCTATGCTGGACACCATAACTCCTCCGTCCTTAAGAAGGAAGCTTAACCATAAGTAAGTGGTTAGCGACTGGTGTTGGCTGAAGTTGCATTTCTGGTGCTGTTGGTCGTATGCAAACTGCTTTTGGTTTGAGCTTCCTGTAGGTGATATAAATTACTATGACAGAGAGAATTATGATTATAATTATTGCATTAGTCCCATAATATAATTGATGGTGGTATTTTAAGTCCAGTTTTTTTTGTGTTTTCTAAGTTTTCCAACATTAAAATCTGTTTGATTAGAAATTTGGGTTATTTTCAAATTATTATAAATGATTTTTTCGATTTGGATTGATTATGTGTATGTCATTGATGGTCCATAAATGTTGTTCTTGATGTTAACTTGCCATCTGGTAAACATCTGGTACTACTTCTTCTTTGTAGTTGTCTTCCATAGTTCTTTGAGGTATGCATTTTGCTGGTTGGTTATTGAGGATATTGATTTCGCATTCATTTGATGATGATTTTGTAGTGTTAGTGGGTTACGTAAAATATTTCTTCTATGCTAGTTCATTCTATGCTAGTTCAAGGTTTTTCTATAAATGAATACTGAATAGTGTTATAAAGGATGTAGTAGATTTTAGGTTTAATAATTTTGTTATGTTCAGGTAAAAGTCGTAGTCTTAGGGTGTCACAGGTATCATCGTATATTTGAGTGATTTGTATTACGAAAATTAAATTGGTGTTGTTAAAGTAGGCCTTTAGTTGAAGTAACTCATAAATATGCTCATCGTTTAGTAGATTGAATTGACTATGAACAGTTTGTCTGGTGAAGGTTAATTCGGTTTTGGTTAGTATATGTTTCGATAATATTCCTACTTTTGCTAATGCAATAGAGTTAATTATTTCATCTAGTTGGTCTTTTGCAAGGATATTTGAGATTGCATCGAAAAATATACTTGATTTGCAAATAACTGTTGTTCTACGTTTGAGTATGATTTTATTGATTTATTGACTACTGCCAGGTGGGTGTGTTCTGTATTTATAAATTTAGTTCTATTCTCAAATCGTTCGATCATGTGTGTATGTAGTTTATGTTGATTAAAAGTGAAATACCCTGTAGTTGCCTGATTTGGTCATTGATTTGTTAAGCGTCGTCGTTATTTATGTTTCCTTTAATCTTTTTGATTATGTCTCCTACTCCATTTATTAAACCTCTTTTATATCGGGGTTTAATTTTTAAACTATATATTTTATTTTCTAGGTCGATTAGATGGTTGTGAAGGTGTTTGGGGTTATAGAAGAAGGTATGATTTAGTTCTAAGGTTTCTAGGGTGTTCTTAATATTATCGTAAGCTATTTCTATGTTCTTAATGTTAACTATGGATTAAGTTATTTAAAAGTGTAATTATTCAAATGGATCCGAGATTCAACGCGAACAGTTCTTTGGTATACGTGAGGTCGTGATATTCGATATGTTGACTTGTAGTAAACACGAATCTGTAATTAAGAAGTTTGTTTCCTTAATTTTAGTTTGCTTTTGTTTCTTATCGGTAGTAAAAGTCAGTGTTTCTTTGATAGGTTTTAACATTAACTGAACCGTCGATATATTGAGGTTCGTTTTTTGTTTTCTTAAGTTTTTCCTGTTTGATTTCTAAGTTCTGTTTATCGATGATATCGTTAATGAGTTTTGTTTCCATTTGTCTTTCCAAGTTGTAGGTGTATTGTTCGTCCGGATTCCCGATATCTGTTAAAATTTGCATACAACAAATAAGTTTGTGATAAGAGAAGTATTACTGGTAAATTTTGTTTAATTTATTAAAAGTTTGATCGTCTGCAAATATTGCGCTTAGTGAATTAGGATGGAAATATTCTTTAAATATTTTTATTAAATTTTGTTCATTTGAAAGTAACATCTCAATTCTCGTTCGTTTACGTGTTTTGAAAAATGTTTCGAGTGGAATTCCTTTTTGAAGGTTATGTCGATTACGTATTGATTTGAAAATTTGTTTAACACGCGTTCTGATATGGGGATACCTGAGTTAAAGTTATCATCGGCTGAATGTAAAGTTGAGACTGGAATTGGTTCTCTGTTTCTAGATTATTTATTTCGGGGATCTGAATTCGTGAGAGCGCGTCAGCATTTGCGTTTTGTTTACCAGGCTTGTAGTCAATGTCAAAATTAATGTCTGAGAGTTTTATGCTCCATCGTAGTAGTTTTGATTTGGGTTTTTTTTAGAGAGAATATCCATTTTAAAGGTTTATGGTCAGTTAGGATATTGAATTTTTGTCCATAAAGGACCGATCTAAATTGGTTAATGCCCAAACGATTGCTAGGAGTGCTTTTTCGATCGTGCAATAGTTGCATTCATTTTTGTTCAGTGTACGGGAAGCATAGCATATGGGTTTGTCCTCTCTAACTGGTCCTTGAGATAATACAGCTCCTATTGCATAGTTACTCGCATCTGTCGTTAGTATGAATGTGTTATCAAAATCAGGGAATTGTAGTAATGGGTCTCCTAATAGCAAAGTTTTGCAAAATTCAAAGCATTCTGTATACTTGGGATCTTTAATATTGATTGTGGTCCCTTTCTTTAGATATTCTATCATGGGTTTCGTTATTTTCGCGAAGTATGGTATGAATTTACGGTAGTATCGTATTAATCCGAGCGGTGAGTTTGCGTAAAGTTTCGTTTCCAATAAGTCCGTCAAAGAAATGATGGAATTTAAACACTTAGAATTCCAAGGGTTGTTGATTATTTAGTTGCGATAAATAATCTACTTGGATTTTCTGATTTATTAAATGTTCTCGTAAGGCGTTTTTACAGTAATGTGTGTGGGTATGAGTTGAAAATTTTAGGTATGTTTAGGATCGATGAAATTGTTATCGGCTCCGTTGTCTATCAAGAATTTTGAGTGATCAAATCATCTCGATGTTTAGGCATTTGTCGGAAAATTTTCATTTATGTTATCGTTATAGTTTTTGTTGTAGTTATAGTTTTGTTCTAACGTTGGTTCGTAGTTGCCTTGGGAGTAATAGTTATTTTGATATTCGTTAACTTCGTATTGTCGTGAATATTGAAGATCGTATTGTTGGTTATAGTTGTAATCATAAGGATCTTGTTGTTCATAATCTACGTTAAAAAGTTCTTTAGACGTAAAGTTTGGGGGTCCTGAAGGTCTAAATGAATTATTGAGTTTATTATGGAATACTTGTTTGGTGTTCCCTGAAATAGTGTCCATGGGTGTAGGTCTATAGGTCTTTGTTGTTGTTGGTTTTGATTTTGTTGTGCGGACATGGGTCTGATCGACTATATAGGTCTATAATGATTATTTTGCGTGAAAGGATTTGGTTTGTGTTGTTGTTGGGGGTATATTTGTTGTGGGTTTCTATACATTGGAGACTTGTGCATAGGTCTTGTGTTGTTTTGGTAGTTAGGGGTATAATTAAATTTGGGTTGTCGAAAAGTTATTGATTGTGAGTTTTGTCTAAACCAATGATGTCTTGTTTGAGGTTTATTGCAACTAGTTCTGTTTCATTTCAGGCTTGATTATTGCATGCTTATTTCGTTCAAGCATACCTCATAAGCTTCTTCGATGTCTTTAGGTCTGTTTGCTCTAACCTAATTTTGGATCTAAACCGGCTATAAATCATTTTAGAACAATAGATAAATAAACTTCGTTTTGTCTTTGAGGTATCTATAGAATTAAGTAAGGCTGTTTGTAAGTCGGCAATTTCAGCGTAATAGATTTCTAGCGTTTTATTACATTGTGAAATTGCATTGAGTTTGTGTAAAATGTTTTCGACTGTTCGTCTGTCTGAAAATTTTGTGATCAGATGATTTTTAATTGTTGTCCAATTATTAGGGTCGCCTACTGAAATTAAAATTTCGTTTGCTTTCCCAATGATCTTTGTTCTGACCAAATCAGTTAAGAGTTCTTCGTTTTGGTTAGCTGTTGATATAGCTCTATCCGCGTTTCGAATGAATCTTTCCAGAGTACCAGAGGTAACCTCGAAAGGTGTCATGATTTTGATTAAGTCCATTGTTGTAATGATCGTCGTTTTAGAAATATTATCGATACTGTTATTGATTGAATTATTTATTACTGGAGTATTGACTTGATTTATTTGGATTTGATTTAATTTGCTTGTTGTTATTTGATTTAATTTACTTATTAAATATTAGTTATTTCTTCAATTGTATCTGTTACGTCTGGTGTAATTGAACATATAGAGTCAGTATCTGAGTCTATAGTTTGAGAATCTAATTGTTGTGTCGACGTACTTGCGACACTTAGATTAACTGATAACAAGCATTTGTTAACAATAATTTTATTTGTTTTGGGGAATTTAGGCATTAGAGGATTTCATTCAGTAATCAAGAGATAATTTAATTACAGTTGAATTATGAACAATTTCCACACCATGTTTTAACAATTAGGTTTCCAATGAATTATCTCGATATTTTGTAATGAATTACCACTTATTTCGATATGCTGTCGAAGTGACAATTTACCAGACCACAGTGTTGCTTTTAGTTCCAAATTGTTTCCAGAAGTTGCTGAGTTATAATAAATTTATTTTATTTATTTATTTATTCATTCAAAAAAATATGACCAAATTAATGGTATTGACAAGTGATACAGATAATATTTGATAACATAAACAATCATATTACAATATAATAAAAAACAATTATATTAAATAAATTCTTTTATGCTATAGGGTGTAACCTTAAAGATATATATATATTTTTTTTTCTTAAATCTATTAATGTTTTCATCTAATATTTCGGATGGTAATTTTTCATATATTTTATAGCCAATATAAATAGGCGATCGTTCATAGAAGGTGGTTCTATGAGCAAAATCAAGATCAACATTGCTTCTTGTGTTATAACATCGTTCATCCTTATTTTTCTCGAAGTATTTATTCAGATTCATATGTATTAAAAGTTCATATACATAAATTCCATAAAAAGTAAAAAGTACTTTGTTTTAGTATTCTATAAATTGATCATTAGTTGATGTTTTTGAAGATATGTTTTATAAGAATTTATATTTGATAAAAACATTTGTTTAATTTTTTACAGACATATATTATCTGATTCGTGAACTTTAAATTATTATCAATGTTTACACCCAAGAATTTAATGTTTTCACTAGATTCGAGAGCATAATCCAACCCATCGATCGTGATATTTTCAGTTTGTGATCGCAATTTAAAAGATATTAAACTTGTCTTGCTCAGATTTACCACAAATTGATTGTCTACGCACCCTTGTTGAAAATTCTCAATAGTTTGAAGTGCTTTATTCTTGGATGTAGATAAGTTTGGCTCAGATATTAAGATAGTTGTGTCGTTAGCGTACATTATAATCTTGCCGCACCTCAAGAAATGGGGCAAATCATTCACATAGCAGTTAAAAAGCAAAGGTCCCAATATACTACCTTGAGGTACAGATCTATCTAAGTGGTTTTGTTCGGACTTTTTATCATCTATTTCTAGCCTTTCATGTTTCTAGCTTCCAACTTTTTCTCAACTACGCCATCTTGGGTACTCAAGCTGATTTTAGTTTGGATATAGTTTCTTTTGTTTAGTATTCTATTTATACCACCCCATATTTCTATCATATTTGTAGGCGCAAAGTTCACGTTTCCGAAAATATATAATTTTTTGGCTCTGCCTATATTAATTTTATGTTTCTTGTTAAGTGCATTATATTGATTTTGTAATTCAAGGCTATGATTTTTTATTCTAAATATTTCTTTCAAATACCGACTATCTAGAATTATTTGATTTGTGATCCAATCCTTCCCTAAATTGTTTACAGTTATATTACTTACAACAATTGGAAAACTGACTTTAAAACAATAAATAAAATCACTCCAGAAAGTTCCCCAGTCTTTATTTGCATTTTCCTGGCTATAAAGTTCTTTATTTAATAGGAATAACATATAGTTCATATTTTCTTCATTAAATTGCCTGGTTTTAGACACCCTAGTTTTTATGTGTACCTTATACACATTAGTGATTTTGACTGGTAATATTTGTCCGCTATGATCAGACAAATTAGTGTGAATCACTCGCGATTCAATAATTGATTTAATTTTATCATTTATAATTACATAATCAATTAAAGTGGCGAACTTTTATTTATTCGAGTAGGTTCATTTATAATATTATAGCAGTTATAAGAAGTGAGAATATCTTTTAATCTGCGTGATACAATGTTATTTTCTATTTGAATAATGTTCAGATCACCCATTAAAACAAAGGAATTTTTTGCCGCGTGTATGTAATTCATAAAATTATCCAATAAAGACAAAAAAACTTCAATATTCCACCAGGTGTCCTGTAAATCACACTAATAAAAAACTTTTCATATTCAACTTCAAAGTTTATACTGGCACATTTTCTATCTTCGCATTTAACACTAGAAACAGTTAGCACACTACATTTGTCTTTGAAGTCTCTTTTTACCCAAACTTCTACACCACCATGTTTATAGGTATTTTAACAGTAATGACTTATTAAATCGAAATTTTCCAGTTTAATAAATTCCACATTTTCATCATTAGCCGAATGTTCTGACAATAGAATAGTATCTACTTTTTCGGTTTTGAGTAAACTGGTCTGATTTAAAAAATTATCAAACCAGCGAATTAGAAATAATACTTTACACGTTGTGATGCATAATTTTATATACTTTATACCGGATAGCTAAATTAAGAAGATCTTTTGGGAGTGTAGGCTTATTCAAGCCTCCCAGGCTCTTGCCGTCGAAAAAAATATCTATTTATCACCGATCCTTTAGGCCAGAAATTTCCATCGTATAATGTGTATTCAAAATGACTGGGAGCACATATTTTGAAACAAGCGTTTGTACCTCTGGTTATAATTTTTTCCACATCGAAACTTACGTTAGGGAGTTTATTTTTCAAATGAACAAAAACAGCTTCCTGTGTAGTATTTAATGCCATTCTTCCGAGGAAGATCCACAGTTTTTGCTCGTCCGTCGTTAAGGATCCAGATTCAGCTTCATCTGAGCTGCCAATGACAACCTTCTTCGGCATACGCGTTTTCAGCTTCAGTGCATTCTTGTGTTGATAAATCTTTGTCATTTGCTTGTTTTTCAAACGATGCACATGATGTACCTGGTTCTTGCACTAACTCTTGTTGAGTATTATTTATTCTATATTAGGCAGGTTTTTAGGCACCTTTTGTGAATATTTTTTACTAATGGTTTTCTTGCTAACTCAATTTGATGTTGTAATAACTCCGTGTTTTGATTTTTTAATATTTGCATGTCATTTAACAATTGAAGATTAGTTTGCTTCAATTGTAAAATTTCATTTTTTAAGACTGCAGTTTGTTCTTCCACACTATGTTTTATTATATCTTTTAGCACATTTGTAAATTGATCACTAAGTAATGCATTAGTTATATTTGATACTAATTCCATATTATCATTATTAACAGCTTCACTTCTCATTTGATTGTAGGTTCGTCCCGAAGTATTGAAATTCACCCGTTATAAGTCGATTTGTGTACTTTAAATGTTGGACGTGGTAGTGTGGAAGTTTCTATGTAAACATAGACCCTGTATTAAAGGTTGTGCGACTGTTATTATTAACATATTTTTTGAAATAAATTTTTCTGAATTTTCTGAATGGCACACAGTTTAAACTTTATTTACATTGTTTACAATATATTTATAGCTTTTGAAAATTGATGATGCTTTAAAATTTTATTAAGTTACTAACTTGAGTTAATTGGAAATAACAAAAAAATGTAGGAGTATTAAATATACCCGCAATATGTAATACACTTCTTTGCTATTTTCACAATTTGGAATTTTAATCACTAGCAGCAGAAATTTCGATACAAAGTTTCAATTACGAAATAATTATTTATAATTTATTCTAGGAATTTTTTAGATAAAAATAGCACTGTTAAAGAACAGCATTCATTCCTTGATCTAATAAATAATTTTTGCGTAATTTAATTCTTTGTGTCGAAATTACTGCTGCCACTGATTAAAATTCCAAATGTTTAGTAAACTGTAAGAGTCATACTTTCATAAAGAGTACGTTTTTGTAGTAGACAACAAACTTCATTTACATTCCGTACTTAATAGCCTTTGTTTCTGTGAGCGTTGAAATTGAGGGGTGTTAACTTATGAAAATCCCCATGTTCTACGCTTATGAATTGATATGATCAAAATTTGCATATGGGTTGTTTTGTATAATAAAACAGTATCAATTAAAAATTATAAAAGGATTTAAAAACTGCTATTTCAAGAGTGCACAGCGCCAAAAAACGGCGCCACTTTAACTTAGTTATAGAGTTTATTATAGGACACCCAATGCTAAAGAATAACTCGTGTCTATGTGGATCAGCATTTCCTGTCAAATATCGATCGACTAAAAACTAATTTTATGCAAAAACCAAAAACACAATTACTAATCCAAAATTTTAGTAAATACACTGAAGATTTTTTTTTATTAATTATTTATTACTTTCGTGTACATAATCGGAATAATAATTGTTATTATATTAATAACTGTAATAATTTAATATTTGTAACAATTAATATTTTCAATAAATACATTTTTTTAAATATGAACGTCTGCTGAGTGTACAAATGGCGCAGCCGGTAGGATAGTTTGTAAAATTTCTTACAATTCATTCAGTCCATTGTAAAACTGTAACGTTAACATTAGATCCAGTGTTGTTAAGTATTATGAGTATCTCTCAAGATTTTGGGACGATCCAAGGATCAAAACATATAAACTTAAATCAACACATCTTCGGATTATCGAAAACATATGGCTAAGCTTTGAATCTAACAAAGGTAAGTATATTGTAAATTTCGACTTTGAATCAATAGCACATTGGTTCATCTAATATGTGACAATTGTTTTCTTAATTAACAGAACATGTCCCTTGTGAGAGTTAGTGGTTTTTTAGTTATATTATGCTTAAGAATAATTTCGTAATATTTAAAAACAGTTTGATTTAAATGGAAGTTTAAACACACAGTTTTGCACAATTTATTATTTTTGATAAGTAATTCCAATTTAAGATAAACCTATTATAACTTTGAATTTTTTTCTTATATTTATTAATATTTCTAAATTTTTAGGGGATTGTATAAAATTACAGGAAATTTTTGTGAAAACACAACAGCTTTATGAATTAACAACCACTTTCTTACAATTCAGAACTATAGTATTCTTGATTGATTGATTAATATCGGGGTGAAAACTATTGCACTTCGACCCCATGGTCTATTTTGCTCCCCCTTTTACCTCAGTCTGACGAGACTCGCTTCCCCCATATGTTGGCAATAGCATGGAGCTTGTTTATCAGGTCCATGGTAACCCAGAGGTTCGCAGTCAAAGATTATGTGGCTGTAGGTTTGTTCCCCCTCTCCGCATAGTCTGCACATAATGGATCCGTTATGGAGTCCCATTGTGTGCAGATGCTTCCGCATGGGATAATGCCTGGTAATGAACCCGGTAACTCTCCGCAGTTGCGTTCTGTTCAGCCTCAGTCCATCGAGAGATAACCTCTTTGTTACACTCTGAAGCAGTACCTTCCCGAGCTCTTGCCGCGGTACATTTTCCCAGTGATCACGGTGTTTAGCATTTGACCACTCGCTGATCACTTGTTTACACGCAGTCTTTGGAATTCCTAAAATAGGCTCTGGGTCTATAAATGGCATTCCGACTCCCTTCTTTGCTAAGGTATCCGCTTTTTCGTTTCGTTCGAAACCTCTGTGACCCGGCACCCAGATCAATTTAACATTGTTCGTTTTTGCCAGTTTCAGAAGTTCCTCCAGATAATCCATTATGTGACTACCCTTGAGGTGAAGTCAGTTCCAGGCAAGGCTTTTAAAGCAGCTTGACTGTCCGACAGAATACATACGTTCTGGTTTATGTAGCCTCTACGTAGGATCTCACGGACGCAAGCCAGTATGGCGTAGACTTCTGCTTGGAAGACCGTTGCATATTTCCCCAAGTTGAGGCTTATGTTTGCTTTTGGTCTCTCACCGTAGATTCCCGCCCTGGTCCCTTCTTCAGTTTTGGATCCGTCTGTATACCAGACGATTCCTTTCCTGAGGTAGGGTGGTTCTTCTTCCGACCACATGGCCCTATCACATACTACAGTGAAAGGTTTTGAGAAGGAGTATGTCTTGGGAAGTATATCTGTGCCCATTTCAAAGACGGGGTCTGAGATAATTGATGTTCCCACGATACTTGCATGTCCAACCTGATTTTTATAAATCCAGTTGTTATTGCAAGACAATCTATAGGCGCTGGATCTCGCTTTAGCTATTATTGCAATACTTAGCAGAGGCAGCCCTAGTATGACTTCCATGGCAGCTGTAGGTGTACTGCTCATGGATCCGGTGATGCACAAGCAGGCCAGTCTCTGGATCCTGGGCAGTTTTTTGCACGCAATAATCTGCTTAACTTTTGGCCACCACACATAAGCAGCATAGGTTATAATGGGCCTGACTACTGTTGTGTAGAGCCAGTGGATCATTTTGGGTTTTAGACCCCAGACTTGTCCACATGCTCTCTTGCAAAGCATGAGAGAAGATTTGTTCTTATTTGTTATATGTTCCAGATGAGGGTTCATGTTAGTTTGGAGTCCAGCATTACTCCCAAGAACTTGGCTTCCCTTGTGATCTGTAATCTTTCACCGAAGAGGATTGGTGGTTTTATGTTATCCACCTTCCTTTTACGTGTGAATGGAATAAGTGCGGTCTTACCAGGGTTAATTTTCAATCCCTGATTGATTTACCATTCCTGTGCGACTCTAAGAGCGTTTTGCATAAGCTCCGAGATTGTGCTTTCACAGGGTCCCTGGATTGCAATTACAATGTCGTCCGCGTAACCTGTGTGTGTAGTATCCATTTTGGTTTAGGTTTGTCAGTAAGCTGTTCACTGTCAGACTCCACAGGAGTGGGGATAAGACACCATCCTGCGGACATCCCTTTGTGGCTTACAGTGACAGACTCTCCAAAAAGGGAAGTTTGTATTCTTCTTCCTATCAGCATAGATTTTATCCACCTGCAGAAGGTGTCTTCAACTTCGTGCCGACTTGCAGAATCAACCATGGAATTGTAAGAGGCATAGTCATATGCCCCCTCTTTGTCAAGAAAAACGCACAAGGTGGTTTGTTTCCTTGCGAATCCCTCCTCAATCCTGTATATTAGGTTGTGGAGGGCTGATTCACAGGATTTCTCCACCTGATACGCGTGTGGTTGACATGAAGTGGATTTCTTGACAATGCCCCTGACTCAAATGAAATCCTATTAGTCGTTCCATTGTTTTCAGTAAAAACGATGACAGACTAATTGGTCTAAAGTCCTGTCCCGTGGAGTGGTTAAGCCTCCCTGGTTTTGGTAAGAAGGTCACTCTTACTGGCTTCCATACGGTTGGAAGCCATAGATAGTATTCTTAAAACGCTTTCAGAAACAATAATTTCTTAAATTTTAGAAAATTTTCTTAAAATAGTACAACTTTTTCAATTCTCAAATACTTTCTGAAAATTCCGAATACTATTATTCTTGACACACATCCAGAATGTTGATTCTGAAAATTCAGAATAATACTATTCTTGAAAATCTTCCAGAAGTCATCTGATTTAATAAATAATACAAAAAGAGTCCATCAGAATATTTCAAATTTCAAATTCCCGATGTAATCAAATATATTGCCCCATTTGACGGATATAAAAATAATTTGTATAAGTCTGTAGATAGTGTAGATGTAGTTTTTAGTTTACTGATGAAAATATAAAAAAATTATTTTGTAGTGAAATTAGGAAAAAGGTAATAGGACCAGCGAACGACGTACTAAACCAGTACGGTAAGATAAGGGATTGAGATACGATTAAATAAACTTTTTTATCATAATATGCAGACAAGAGAGATCAATTTAGTTTGACGCGTGACTTATATTCGTTAAAACAGGGTAACTATTAATCAGCCAGCATAACTTTTATTTAGCAAAGTTAATGAAATTCCAGCTGGCCTTGTAATAATGTTTCTCTTCAACTTCAAAATCGTTTACTATAGACAAGTATTTACTATAGAAATAGCATTAGACTATTTTCTCACAGGGCTTAGTAAAAATATAGGTAACATTTTCAGAGCAATCCAACCCAGAGACTTAGGAGAAGCATGACAACACGTACAAATAGAGAAAAATGTTTTCTATAATCAAACGCAGCACCAAACTAAACCTGTACAGAAAATAATCCGCAACAAACACTACAACCTAGACAAATAGCACGATCAAAATGGCAAAACCCATTTGGTAGCCACCCACGATTACAGTGTAGACGACCGCAATGTAACAACCATCAAAATAATAATGAACCCAATAGACTTAACTTCAGCATTAATCTAATTCATAATACACCACACAACCAACCCAACAGATTTATAGCAAAACCTATGGATACGTCCTAGGGAAATACTAGACAGTACAATAACAACATGTTTATACCAAAAAGGCCTCCTAACTTTGTATCGAATGAACTGTTTAATACCGAAAACAGGTACGACCAAAACAATAACATGCACGATATAGGAACAACAGAAAACTCGTATTATCCAGTTCATAGTGATTTTCAATTCTGCGATCCACCAGACCAAGTTGAAATCAACCAACCTTATCTAAATGAAATCGAATAAATTGAAGATCAGGATTTACTGGCCATAGCCTCGAATATGCCAGCATCATGGAGCTAAACTCACACTTATAAACGGAGCCCTACCTTGCGGATTTATTCAAAACGGATTCCATAAACTGAAATTTCTTATTGACACTGGAATTAGTACCCACGGACACTAACCTTAAAACTCATTATAGACTCAGAAAATTCCACATTAAGTAAAAATAAAGTATCTAATAGAATTAAATAAACATGTACCTTTAGAATTTTTAGTATTTAAATTCCATTACTACTTTGATGGAATCATAGGGAGTCAGACAGTAGAAGACCTTCATGCTAACATAAACTATGATAAACATTCAATCAATTTCGGATTAATTAAGTAGATCACATATTTTAAATTGATTTGCATTGTCAATTCTATGATCGATATTAATGTCACTCATAACAATAATATTATTAGTCTCTGGTTTTAAAAACTCATATAATTTATTTAGATAAAATATTGAACTGTCAATATCACTATCTGGTGATCGATATACAACGCACACATAGTATTTTAGCACTAAACTTGAAGTTAACCTGATGACTCCACATTCGAAAACCTTTTCCAAACACATATTGGACACATTAATTAACTCACAATAATTTTCCAGATCTTTTCTTATACATATTCCTACACCTTTATACCTGTAATTCTGCCGGCAATACTTAGTAATTAGGAAAATTCCTTAGTAATTAGGAAAATTTTCGATACTTATTATTTCAAGATTTTCACTTGTACGCCAATGTTCAGACATAAGAATAATATGCACATTTTCATTATTTAGGACAACTTCAAGGACAGAAATTTTGTCAAATCAAAAGGAGCGCTGTAGAACCTACAACAGATTCTGATACTCGACACACACAAAAAAAAACACAAAATATTAGTAAAAGCTTACTAAATTTATGGAAATTGGACAATACGCACTGAATGAACCAAATTTAACAATTAAGTCTATTTCTCCTTGCAGTACAATACAACTTTTTACTACTGACTGAAAAAATGTTACTATTAAACTGATATAAACAATATCAAAGAGAACTCTAGGATTTTTCGAATTAAACAACCTTGACGCAAGAACAAGACAACGCCGAAAAGAAGAATTGGTACACATTAACATATTTTCCCATGCGTCAATAAAATAGCAAAAGAATTCGGAGAACATAATTTGAGAATAGCTCCCATCAGTAGAGCTAAAGTGAAACACCTACTTGGAAATCCAAAGGACAAAATTAACAACGAACAACAGTCAGGAATTTATTGCATTGGATGTTAAAATTGCTTAAAGAAATATGTTGGACAAATTAGACGACAAATTGGGATAAGAGTCAAAGAACATATGGCACACATAAAATTTGGTAGAATAGATTAATCTGGTGTAGCAACTCACGTTTTTGAAAATAACCATAAAATCGACAAATCTAATTTAAAACTTTTAAAATCGGAACCGAACCCCGCCGAACTAGATGCATATAAAAGCATCTACATTTATAAACTTGGAAATGATACAATGAATTTAGACAAAGGACCTACTCCAAATTCCGATTTAATAAGAATTTCAAAATTAAAGTTGAACTGTTAACATTAAAAATGAGTTTGAAATTAAAACTATTTGGTTTCATGATTTAGTTTGGTTTTTGCAATTTTTAATTTTATTTTGAGATTCTTAACTGTCAAAATCACTTCCGATGTAACAAAAAAATTTCAAAATTAAGATTGAATTGTTGGAATTAAAACCAATTTGGAAAATTGAAACGGTTTAGTTTCGTAAATTAGTTTTATTATTGTAATTTTAATATTATTTTTGCGATCCTGAGCTGTCAAAATCACGTGGTCCAATACTTCAATATCATTGGCCAAACACTGACCAATCATTTAACACGTGATCGATGCTGATTGGTTGACATAGCAATTTGATAGATACTTAGAAAGTACAAATTGCGCACATACCAAATATCTGTGTGCAGACCGTCAACAAATTAGCAACAAGTACCATCTGCTCAGAGAATAATTACAATTAGCAAATTCATACTGATAATGACTACTTTGTACGTATTAAAGATGAAATCCGTATTTATAAAATACAAAAAATTTTTTGATCTTGGAAATTGAGGCAAAAATCTAAACTTAATTATTAAACTGATGTTACTTTAACAAATGGTAATTTTAAACTTTGATCTTAATTGATCGAATGTAAAATTTAAACTCGATTTTGAACTGGCGAATATCGCTGCTTATATAGGGACCGTGTATCGTTCTAGCTTGTTGACACTAACAGATAAAATTGTTTTTGAAAACTTATTTTCTATAGATTCTTTCAGATTAAATAATTCGTTTCTCAATAACCACAGACGCATTCAGAGGGGTCGATAATTGATAAAACTATATTAAGATTACATTGGTTCGACTATATTAAGAATACATATTACATTGGTTCGACTGAGATACGAACCAAGTATAGTTGTGATACACCTCTGTACAATGTGTAGAATATTATTGAGTATTTTAAACCCATATAAAGGAGTATAAACTATTGGTAAAAAATAATTTCTATCGACCGTTGGTAATGTACGTTTTCCTATAAGGAATAACGGGCGATTAGTAAGTTTTGCGCTGCTGGCTGCTAAGTGATTTTGTGCTTCCCCCCTGTAATCTTTAATGGCTTCAACTCTAACATAATAAATAATTTGGTCCACAGAACTAAATTTAAAATTGCACGAAACAATTCCACCGCATTAACACCAGAAATTGGCAACGTTGAACAAACTAAATGGTGCAAACTAACATACTTCCGCCCATGCACAAATAAAATCACTAGAGAATTAAGGGACCACAACTTAAAAACAGCTTGTTAGTAAAAATAAAATCAAACAGTTACTGGGCACACCTAAGGATAAAATTAGTAATGAAAAACAATCGGGCATATATGGTGTCAATTGTCAAAACTGTTCGAAAATTTATGTTGGTCAAAGTCGTCGCCAAATCGGTATTCGAATCAAAGAACATCTGGCTCATGTGAAATTTAAGAGAACCGAAAAATCGTGTATAGCGGCGCACGTTATTGAGAACAACCACAAAATTGATAAATCGAATCTAAAACTACTTAAATCGGTACAAAACCCCACAGAATTAGATGCATACGAAAGCATCTACATATATAAATTGAGAGAACAGATAATGAATTTAGACAATGGCCCAATTCCAAATGATTTAATAAAATTAAACTATTTTCAAAAATTAAAATCCAATACCTGAATGTCAAGGTTGACGTAGATACACTCACTTTAGTGACAAAACAAACGCCGCAAAGTCACCAAAGAATACCGCCAATAAATAGGTGGGGCTTTCCACACACCTAATCCAGTAGTCAGGCAACTCAAATAATTCTCAAGTCAGATTATACCCTCCGTCAAATCGTATAAAAGGACAGAACTTTTTTAATATCTTTGTGAGACACTCACCAAATTAGCAACAAGCAACATATCTCTTAATCCATATCCCAGAAATAGTTACGATTAGCTAATTCATACTGATGATGACTACATTGTAGTCGAAATACGTATTTATAAAATACAAACAAATGTTCTAGGAATAGGGACAAATTTTGAAATATAATTTCAAAAAACCTAGAGTTCTTTTTGATTATTTTATTAATCTTTATTATACACTCTCTAGCTGTTACAATTGTAGTGTGATCAAAATGAAATGTCGTATCTGATAATCGAAAAATGTATAAGGAGTAAAGTTGTAGAAAATCATGTTTGCTACAACTCACTACCTGATCATTTTTCTCAAACTCTAATGTGTACAGAGATATTTTGAAATTCAATTTTCAATTTTAATTCGTAAATATTTCTGTCAACATTTGTGTGACAGAAAAAAAGAGTAATAAGTACCAAAAGTACAGTAAATTTAAGTATCTATAACTAACTTTTCAGACATTAAGATTCTTTTTCGATTTTTCCAACATTAAGACAGATATACAAAATTTTCCCCCTTCCTCTAAACCCCCTTTTATATATCCGATTTTTCGTATGAACGAACTCGACCGTTAAATATCAAAAGCACCTCACATACCCAATTTTATTAGATTTAAACTGTGACCGCTAGAGCGATTACAGTAACATATATATATACATGAATACATACATACATTTATGCATATGTACATACATACATACATATATATATATATATTGATTGATTGATTAAAATCGGGGAAAAAAACTATTGCACTTCGACCTCATGGCCCATTGTGCTCCCCCTTTTACATCAGTCCACCGAGACTCGCTTCTCCCATATGTTGGCAATAGCCTGGAGCTGTTTATCAGGTACTTCTGAAGGTTCATATATTCGGGGTGAGATACACCGAATAATCTGTATCTGCTGTAACCTAGGGGTGACAAGAACGAAGACATTTAAGCTCGTGACATTTTTCCCAAGTTCAGGCTTATGTTTACATTAGGTCTCTCATCGTAGATTCCCGTCCCGGTCCCATCTCAGTTTTGGTTCCGTCTGTATGCCAGACGATTCCTTTCTTGATGTAGGGTGGTTCTTCTTCCGACAACATGGCCCTACCACCTAGTACACTGAAAGATTTTCAGAAGGAGTATGTCTTGGGAAGTATATCTGTGCCCATTTCAAAGACGGGGTCTGAGATAATTGATTTCCCACGATACTTGCATGTCCAACCTGATTTTAATCAATTCAGTTATTATTACAAGACAGTCTATAGGCGCTGGATCTCGCTTTAGCTATTATTACAATGCTTAGCGGAAGTAGTCCCAGTATGGCTTCCATGACAGATGTAGGTGTACTGCTCATGGATCCAGTGCTGCACAAGCAGGCCAGTCTATGGGTTCTGGATTGATTTTCGCATGCTGTAATATGGTTAACTTTTGGCCACCAAACTAGAGCAGCATAGCTTATAATAGGTCTTACTAATGTTGTGTTTAGCCAGTGGATCATTTTGGGTTTTAGATCCAAGACTTTTCCACATGCTATCTTGCAAAGCATGAGAGAAGATTTGCTCTTATTTGTTATCTATTCCAGATGAGGGTTCCAAGTTAGTTTAGAGTCCAACATTACTCCTAAGAACTTACCTTTCCTTGTGATCTGTAGTCTTTCACCGAAGAGGATGGGTGATTTTATGTTATCCACCTACCTTTTCCGTATGAATGGAATTAGTGCGATTTAACCAGGGTTTGTTTTCAATCCCTGATTGATACACCATTTCTTTGCGAGTCTTAGAGCGGTTTGCATAAGCTCTGAGGGTCCCTAGATTGCAATTACAATGCCAATCGCGTATCCCTGTGTGTTGTATCCATTTTGCTCGAGGTCCGAGCAAAATTTGTTACCTTGCGAATCCCTCCTCAATCCTGTATATTAGGCTGTGGAGGGCTGATTCACAGGATTTTCCGACCTGATACGCGTGTTGGTTAGCACGAAGCGGATTTCTCGACAATACCCCCTGAGCCAAATGAAATCCTATTGGTCGTTCCATTTTTTCAGTAGAAACGATGACGTCTAAAGTCCTTTCCCATGGAGTGGTTAAGCCTCCCCGGTTTTGGTAAGAAGGTCTTACTGGCTTTCATACTGTTGGGATATAATCCGTAACCAGGCTTGCCCTGAATAAATGACCAAGCAGAGTTAAAAGTTGCTCTGCTTCTTTTTGTAAAAGCACTGGGTATATCCCATCTGGTCCCGATGCTTTGTAGGGGTCGAATGAGTTTATTGCCCATTCGATCTTTGAGCGGTTTATGGCAATCGCCGCTCTTGGCCAGTCCGCGCCAGTTAGTGGGAGACCCTAGTTAAGCTGCTCTTGAGAAGAATTTTCACCGTCCACTGCCACAGAATCCGGGAAATGAATCCGGATCAGTGTCTCGAGTGTATACTTCGCAGAGCTTGTATACTCACCTTCGGGTTTACGAAGTGACCCGACGGTGTCAGCGGGTTTCTTTGCCAGGATACGATGGAGTCTTGCTCCCACAGATGTGTTTTCAACATCTTGACAGAGCTTCCTCCATGAGTTCATTTTTGCTTTCTTCAGAGACTTTTTGTATTCGGTAAGGGTTTCATGGTTGTTATCCCAGTTCCCCATCCTCCTTACTCTGTTAAATTGCTGGCAAACCTTTCTCCTCTGACTCCTTTGACTCTCACTCCACTCACAAGTTGACCTGCTGATGTCTTTTGAGACATCCGGGCAGTTTTCTTGGAAGGAGTTAATTATTGCCTGTTTTAACTTTTTTCGGGATTGTGTCGAGTTTGAACTTTAGTGTCAAATTATATTCGTTTCAATTTGTACTCCTCGGATTCCGATAGTGTATATTACATTGGTCCGTTCTCACCTACAAATTGTAATATATTTGTCTGGTCTAGCCATTTCCTGATTTTACCACTGATTTCATTAGTGATCAGTGTTACATCATTCATTTCCTTGTTAATAAAAGTCGGCTTGTTGCCTTAATTAACTATATCTAAGTTGTTAGCTATCATATAATCAAAGAGGTACTCACCTCTTGTATTTGTGTTTGTACTTCCCCATGCAGTGTGATGAGCGTTTGCATCGCATCCCATGATCAGTTGGTGGTTTTTTGCCTCACAATACTGGATCAGGTCTTCCATTTCTGTTGAGGGTGTTGGAGTTGATGCATCATAGATAGGTGGACCGAAGCAATGATTACCACTCCAGTTCCGTTCCCCATCTTGCATCTTACTTTTACCGCTGTAAGATCTCTTTTACAAAACTCTAACAGCGGCAAGACATTGATGTTCTTTCTTGCATAAATGAAAGTTCTGGGTCTCTCCGAAGTTTTATCATAAATAATTTGTCCTCTAGTGTCTCCTAGTCCAAGAATCTTCATGGTTCACAGCCCAAGTTTCCTGGATCAGAGCTATGGAAATTCCCCTTTTCATCACATTTTCATAGAAGTCAGCGGAGACCCCGTTACTGTGCTGCAGGTTTATCTGAAGAATCCGAAGATCAGACTTTCTTTTTTCTCTATGATGTATTCAGTGGTCTTAGGTTGACTTGACCAAACCCGAGGTATAATTTAAACCCTTGGTCCTGAATCAACCTCAGATCCGCTGCACGCTCTTAGTACGATGGTGTGTCCTGCATCGGTCCTCGTGCTGTTGATAATTCGCCACTCCTGAGTATCCAGATTTGCATTCTCTGATCCAAGAGTTTTTATTATTTTGCCCGTTTAACGGAGATATAGATCTGGGGAACATACAGCAGAACTTTTTATGTGTTCATCAGGGCTCTTGCATCCTCGACAAGTTCCGCTCCGTCCCATGGTCTAATATTCGGGACGTTCTCCATGAGCCAGTTCATGGCTGTTGTTCCTACGCACTGCACAAGGAGGGCCCCCCTGTCCAGGTGGCAACCCCGATATTGTGGGCACTCAACGAGCTCTTGGCTAATGAGGGTTTGTAGATCGAGAGTTGCACCTCTTCGAATTGTTCCTGAGTCATGTTGAACTCAGGATACCCCTGAAATGCAATGCATATCTTTGTTGTTGGAGCGGTTTCCGAAAAGTTATTTATAGCACTTGCCTGTTCCACCTTTCTACGTTTTTTCGAGATCTGTTTGGGGCTTGGAGTCTCATCATCAGATCTCGACCTCTTCTCCTGTGGGTTTTCCAAGGGTTGATTCCCTGAATCGGACCACACAGGTATCACTGTTTCTGAGAAAAACAGGGCTGTAGGGTTTTTTGTCCGGATTTACCTTTTTATCGGAGGAATCGGTTTCTCCTCAGCCCTGGCATTCTCTTCTACTGCTTTTCGCTGGGCTGCACCCGAGAAACATTTCATTTCCACCTTCAGGAAAGAATTCTGGATTTTATCGTCCAGATTTTCTGCTGAACTAGATGCACCTGCAGTTTTTAGTGTCTCGGCGAGGTTACCTTGTGCATCCTCAGTTTATTCACTTTTTGAGGGGATTTGAGCCCCAGAGTTATTATTATTTACAGTGTTTTACCATTTTGAACCCACAAGTTTATCGGGGCGTGTACTACCCGATCGGTCGCTTGATGGCGAGGACCTTGATACAATGGAGTTCGCCAGTTGCTTCAAGGGGATTGTTTATGACAGCATTTGACCCTGCTGCCCTAGTTGTCAGCTCGTTTTTTAGGCACAATTCCTCGCACCGTAGTTTTTTGGATTTTGCATGGATTCTTCGCTGTGCTTCTCAAGGCTATCCTGTCCAGCATGGGTATTTCTGCCAGTAACATAGTTACCGGCGGCGTAGCATAGCCCTTCATCGATGCACTTAAGCCTCTCCACGACAAGGTCCTACCATGCCAAGGAGAGGAATATATATATATATATATATATATAGTGATTTTCGACATCTACAAGGTATGATCGATGGACGTCAAGTTTTCGTTGTTTTTCTTTAGAAAAATATGTTTTTCTTTTAAATATACTGACAGATTTTCTAAAGACAGATTTTCTTTGTTCCTTAAGGATGTTCCAGCATACCCCCACTTTTCGATAGATTTTCTAATAAATCCCGAAGTCAGAATTTTTGACCGTTTAGAACGCGAGATAATTAATATCAAAGTAATCATTCTGTCTCACTTTCTCTCATTTGAAGCATGTAAAACTTCATGACCGCCCAACTATTATCTGTTGTATTAGGAAAAATACTCGACAAAATTAAAAAAAAAAAAAACTAGGAGAGTAAAGCTAAATATTTATTATATAATTTTTTTTTTAAAATCGTGTGTTACCGTTTTGTTTTCGAAATAATGTGAACAGTGTATTTGTCTATGTGTTGTGTAAGTGTGTTTATGTGTTTGTGCTATAATAAAATCAAACCGGTTCTTTGTCCTGATTATATAACAGAGTGCTGGAACGTCCTTAAGCTACAACTTACCATATACAATATATCCTATTTGTATATATGCGCCCCCAGTGAAAAATTTCTTGATTCGTCCCTGAAATACTATTGAAGCATAGTAATAATATAAATCTATTTTTGTTTTTTTTTTTTTTCAACACTAAAATCACAATTAGTCTAGTCAATTCACTAAAAAAAATCACCAAATAAAAATAAAACTTATATTCTATATTTTAAAATTAGTTAACATTTTCTTTGGGTCTTCCTCTCGAACATATCCAAAAGACCCATATGGGGGGTGGAACTGCGCGAATTTCCTACAAAAAACGTACAAAAAGTTTTTTCTAGCTTTAACCGTTTGGGGGATATATAGATGTATAAACAGAACAAGTTCCCTTATTCCTTAGGGAAACAGTTTTATTTTTACATGCTTTTTCACGATGTGATACTACTTCAGCTAGATACAAACATGAAAAATAAAAATAGTTAAAATAGTTCAAAAAAACCCTCAGCTTTTACAAATTCTACCACTGTTTTACAGCCCAACCAGCACACCAGAGGTCCTGCCTGACGGTGCTGATGATGAAATGTTTCTGGCATTGTACGGGGCTCCCCCCACCATGAAGAATATAAACGCCTTTTGACATGCTTGGTTCCAGTGCTCAGCCAGGAAAATCAAACCAGACGTCACTTCCTTCCCCCCACTAAAGGTGTAGTTTATGTTTTGTTTTTGTTTATATGTTTGAGTTATTTCAGTATGTTTAGTTAATATTAATTAGTTATTTGAAATAAGAAAAAAAACTGTCAGAAGCGATTTTCTCCCCTCGTAAACTAGACTTTCTGGACTTCTGCTTATACATCTATATATTCCCCAAACGGTTAAAGCTAGGAAAAATTTTTTGTGCGTTTTTGTAGGAAATTCAATGAGCTTTCATATTATAAGTAAAAGTTGCGATTTTTTTAGATATTGAGGAAAAACCCATAAGAAAGGTCCTAAAATTAAAAATGGCGGCCTATTGCGCAGCCCCCTCCCATATGGGTCTTTTTTTTGGATATGTTCAAGACGAAGGGCCAAAGATAATTTTGGCTAATTTTAAAATATAGAATATAAGTTTTTTTTTTATTTGGTGATTTATTTAGTAAATTGACTGGGCTAATTGTTATAATATAAGTCATTAAATGCATGAATCACACGCTGTTGATATTTGAAGACAACTGTTAATGCATGCATATAACATATAGTAAGCTAAAACTTGTTGACTGGGAACAAGTATTTAATAAGTTTTCTGCTTCCCTAATCATTCAAATTAAATTTTTTTTGCCCACCGCTGCTTACGTTCCTGAATTTGATTATTTTGAATTTGGAAAGGAGCCCGCCTACTTTATTTTTGTGCGCAGATGTTTTGATTGTGATTTATATCATGTCTTTGGATGTTGTAGAAAAATGAGAGAATCGTGGAAGGAAGTGGAGGTGTGTGCTGTTATCCACTTGGTTCGACTCACCCTGTATTTATATAAATATATATATATATATATATATATATATTTTTGTATATATATACATAAATATATACATATACATATATATATATATATATATAAGTATGTATATATATATATATATATGTATATACATAAATATATATATATATATATATATATATATTCATAGATATATATATAAAAATTTTACAGATGGTGAATTTCAACATCTACTAGGTAGGATCGATGCACATTTGAAGAAATTTTTCCAAAATTTTGAATCACTCTCTAGCGGTCATTATTTTAGTGAGATCAAAATGAAAAATAATATCTGATATGACTTTTGTATTTGCAAAAATTAAATCTAGAGCACGGTAGTGCGACAGGCCGAGTTTAAGGGGTTTTTTTCCTTCGCACTTACAGTACTATTTCTATACGAAAAATCAGAGCCGATTTGATCCCAAAATATCTTCTAAACAAAAAGAGCTACAGTGCTGGTTTTTCGAATATAAGCTACTTAGGGAATTATAAGAGAAAACGTTTTGGCTTTTCGTTAAGAAATAATTGGTTAAACAGTTATTCCCATTCAAAAGTCGTTAAGAAGCGGGAACGCCTACAATTCTTGGGCATACATGATCTTAATTCCAGGGCCTAGACCATAGGTCCTTAAAAGTTGATATTTGGCATGCAGTTAGTAATAGTGATCACACCGAAAGGAAAATTATCAAACCACGAAAATTATAATGTATATATATATATATATATATATATATATACATACCTTTCAAAAAGTAGTGATACCCGATCAAACACATAAATGATAAAAAAAGGGCTGAGTTTTCGGGAAGATACTTCATATAATAGTTGCTGCTTAAAAAGTGATGATATCCCAATTAAATAGCCGAGTAATTTATAAAGTAAATAGCGACAACCAAAATGTAATGTAGTATGAAAAAAAAATTGGTTGAAAAAATTAATATCGTAAGTTTTCTCTTAGTATGTTTTAAAAATTTTATAACGCGGCAAGTTTTAATTTAAAATATGTAAACCAAAAGAAAACAAACTTGCCGCGATATAAAATTTTAAAAACATACTAAGAGAAAACTTACGAAATAAATTTTTTCAACAAATAATATTAATATAGTGACTTTTTGTGTCTTTTGAAGTCGGTTGAATTTTTTTTTAAAGGTTTTTACAATAAAATATATTTATTGTATTCGTGTCAAACAAACACAAAATATTAAATATCTCTCTTAATATTAGAATAATCGAAAAATGTATAAGGAGTAAAGTTGTAGAAAATCAAGTTTGCTACAATTTGTTATCTGCTCATTTTTCCATTACCTGAGATATTTGGAATTTTAACTTTCAATCTTTAATTGTAAATATTTCTGTAAATATTAGTGTAACAGAAAAATGATAAGAAACAAAATTACAATAAAACTTAGTACCTACAACTTAACTCCTGATAAATTTTTAGATTTTTCAAATATTAAGGGAGATATGTCAAATTTTGTTTCCCTCTCTCTATGAAGGAACTTGACCTTTAGTATACCAAAATCGCCTGAAATACCAAATTTCATTCCAATCGGAATAAAACTGTGACCGCTAGAGAGTCCACAGATATATAAAAAAAGTACATATATATATATCATACTAATATTATAATATTTTAAACGCGAAAGTTTGTGACGATGAATGGATGAATGTTTGTGACTCTCACACAAAAACTAATGAATGGATTTTAATGAAACTTTACAATATATAGCTTAAACATTAACAAATGGGATATAATTTAACCCCCTAAACGGGGGTGTAATGGGGTTGTAAAGATAATATGGATAAGTTGTGCTCATGAATCTGAAATTTGGCAGGTAGGTAGTTTATAGATAGTCCGTCAAAAATCCTTCCTTAGTAAGCTAAGAAAGGATTTTTGAAAATTCAAATTTTAAGGGGGAGGAATGGGGGGGGGGTGATGAATTATGTATGCAAATTATTGTCAAATATTTTGAAATTAAACATATTAGAAAATTATGCTTCGTCTTTTTTTCCTTACCATTTAGTCACAGCAATGAGTGGCAGGGTGAAGCTTATATATACATATCTAGGTTATGTTCAAAAATTTGCTGCCAGCGCTGTGAGTGTTAACGCTATGAATCACGCTGCGAACAGCATTCCAACATTGCAAGCGCACTGCTACTGCTACTGCAGCCGTGAAAATTGGAACGCGGTTCACAGCACTTACAGCACACCACCCACCATGTTCATTGCTTTCACTGCTTCACCTTTTCAGCGGCAGCAGTCACAGCACAAAATTCATGACGTCATTTTTTTTCACAGTACTGCTTCAGCGTGCTGTCATGAATTCGGGAACGCGCGGTGAAGCACTGCTAGCGCTCGCAGCAAATTTTGAAACATACCTCTAATAGAATATAAAGCTGAAAGTGAAGCTGACTGACAGACACACTCATCTATATAAAACCTAACCAACTTCCAGACTGCTAGAAAGATGCGATTTATTGCATTCAACGCGAAATTGCTTCAAACCGACGAGAAAAATCAGAAAACTTCAATTTTTTAGTGCAAGTCACGGAAAATCGGAAAAACATCCCTCAAAATTACGTTTTTCTGTTCTATACATGCTAAAATGATGGGAATTTCACTAATCGACCCGAAATAAAGTCAAACTAACAGAAAACTTCATTACCTCCATCGCAACCCTCCGAAAATGGAAAAAAAACCCTAAAACTGCCCTTTTCACTTCTATTCATGCTAGAAAGAAAAGGATTTTTGCATTCGATGCGAAATTGCTTCAAACCGACGAAAAAAATTGGAAAAATTCTATTTTTTTAGAGCAATCTCCCGGAAAATCGGAAAAACATCCCCCAAAATTACGTTTTTCTGTTCTATACATGCCCGAAAATGGGGAAAACACTCCTAAAACTGCCCTTTTCTCTTTTATTCATGTTAGAAAGATCGGGTTTTCTCCGTTTGACGTGGAATTGGTACAAAATAACAGGATTATTTGAAAAACGTAAATTTTTCTATTAAAACCCTTTGCAGTTGGGAAAAACACCCCTTTTCTTCTATATAAATGCTAGACAGTTTCGGTTTATTGCATTCGACGTTTAATAGCTACAAATTAAGGTCATTAGAAAAACTTAAAATTTTTTATCATTAAGTTACTCTCTTAAACTTCAAATTAATGGTAGAAAGATGGGACTTTCATCAATCGGCCCGAAATAAAATCAAATTAACAGATTACTTTGAAAAATTTCATTACCTTTATCGCAAACCCCCAAAAACGGCAAAAACACCCTTTAAACTACCTTTTTGAAAAAAGGTAGTTTAACTTCCTTTTTCAAAAAAAAGGTAGTTTAAGGGATGTTTTTTCCATTTTATTTTTTTTAGAAAGATCAGGTGTTTTTTCATTCGACGTGGAACTGGTTTAAAACAACAGGATTATTTTTAAAACGTAAATTTTTCCATTGTTACCCTTCGAAAATAGAATAAACACCTCTAAAACTACCCCTTTTCTTCTATACATGCTAGACGCAGTTTTTTGCATTTGACGCTAAAATATAATGTTTTTAAAAACAAACAACTTTGGTATGCAACATTTTTTATACAACCAACAGTTTATTTCAGTGGAATGTCACAACCCTTCACTGTTGGGAAAAACACCCCCCCCCCCCCAAAATTACGTATTTCGGTTATATACCTGCTAGAAAGATAGAATTTTCACTAATCGAACCGAAATAAAGTCAAATTAACACAATACTTTGAAAAAATTCAAAACTTATATCGCAAACCTCCCGAAAATGGGAAAAACATCCCTAAAGTTGACCTTTTCACTTCTATTCATGATAGAAAGATCGGTTTTTTCCATTCGACGTGGATTGGGTTCAAAATGACAGGACTGTTTGAAGAAAGAAAATTTCTCCATCATAACCCTTCACAATTGGGAAAAACAACCCCAAAACCAACCCTATTGTTCTTTCTATACATGCTACAAAGATGCGGTTTTTTGAAATCGACGCTAAATAGCTACAAATTAGGAAGTTAATTCGAAAAACTTAATATTTTTTATTGCAACCTCCCGGAAAATTGATAATCACCCCCTAAAATTACGTTTTTCAGTTCTATACATGCTAGAATGATGGGATTTTCACCAATCGACCCAAAATAAAGTCGAATTAACAAAAAATTTTGAAAAATTTCATTACCTACATCGCAATCTTCCGAAAAGTGAAAAACATCCCTAAAACTGCCCTTTTCACTTCTTATCACGTTAGAAAGATCAGGTATTTTCCATTCGACGTGGAACAGGTTTAAAATAACAGGATTCTTAAAAAACATAAATTTTTTCATCGAAACCCTTCGCAAATGGGATAAACTGCCCTAAAACAACCCTTTTCTTCGAAATATCAAACCCGATTTGACCTCAAAATATCTCCTGAACGAAAAGAGTTACAGTGCTGGTTTTTCGAATGTAAGTTATTTAGGGAATTATAAGAGAACAAGTTTTTACTTTTCGTTAAGCAATAAATGGTTAAAAAGTTATTACGGTTCAAAAACCGTAAAATAGCGGGTACGCCCACAATTTTCGTTAGACAGGATGAAACCGTAGGGCCTACACCAGATTTAAAGATGATATTTGGCATTTAGTTAGGTCTAGTACCCAAGGCACACGGTGAATTAAAAAGTTATGAAATCACGAAATTTATATCAGGAATTGGGAAAACTTTCGCATTTTTGTTTTGATAAAATTAACATAGGAAATATTGCTGCTCTTTGATTGGTCCATATTTCTATATTTATAGTAAAATGTTAGCACATACCATTAGTGAGAGGTGTGTGCGATTTTTTAAAACTTTGTTGCTCCGTTTCCAGAAATGCTAGAAGGGTTTGGTTTTTCATTCGACGCGAATTTTTGATACTTTAAATTAGAATCTTTTGAAACATTAATTTTCCCAACGGAAAATATGGAAAATCAAAAATTAAATTTATGTGTTTAAGATTGAAAATAAAATTTCTTAATATCTCTGTACACATTAGAGCTAAAGTAAAAATGATAAGGTGATGAATTGTTGCAAACTTGATTTCCTACAACTGTATTCCTTACGTATTTTTCGATTGTTCTAATATTAAGAGAGATATTTTATATTTTATGTTTGTAAATTTTTTATATGAAAACCGACCTTATTTGCAGTTTATGTGAAATACAAAAGCTGTAATTTGATTGGTTCAGATAAATTAGTTTTATCTCAACCAATTAGCTTGCAGGAACTGTATTGCACATAAGATGCAAATAATATGAACACAAAATATAAAATATCACTCTTAATATTAGAATAAAGATGATATTTGGCATATAGTTAGGTCTAGTACCCAAGGCACAGGGAAAATTATGAAATCATGAAATTTATATCGGGAAATGGGAAAACTTTTGCTTTTTTATTTTGATTATATTAATATAGGAAATATTGCTGCTCGATGTTTGAATGAACGAATGAAAATTATTTATTAATATCGCCAATTTAGGAAGTTACAATACAATACGTCTTAGAATCTATAGTACCTAGCCTAAGCTTTACCTAAAATACATCATCTTATTAAGTACATACATCGAAGTCTATAAACATTTTACATCGTTTCTTAAATGGAAAAATCTTATATAAAAAAGGATTGATGTCTAAAATTAACCTAAGTTGGACGGATAAGCCGTCCCTAAAACTAGACCTTAAAAATATTTACAATTTAGATTACACCGAATCAGTTGTAATCGACATCATGTGGCATGCGGTATCGTTTCCTGAAAAGCCACGTACGCGGGTCAAATTGGCCCAGTTCATTGATTTCCGGGAAAGGATTTTTGCAGGATGATTGGAAATAGGATTTTGAAATGGTTCGGATGAAGGTTCTGATTGTGGGGTGCCCAGTTTCTCTGTGGAGTGCTTCAGCCGGATATCGTAGGGAGGCTTTCAAAATCATCCGAAGACAACGATTTTGAAATTTTTGCATTTTCGCAAGCTGCGAAGGTGCAACGTTCGACCAGATTGGGGCAGCGAACGTGAGTACGGGCCGGATACATGACTTGAAAAGTCGATGTTTCAGACGTTCGTCCAACCTACTGCTAGTGTTGAGTAGTGGGTACAACTCAGCAAAAGATGCGTTTCCAAGGACAAGACGTTTTATAACGTTCTTCGACCAATTCAACTGCCTTTGGAGGGTTACTCCCAGGTATTCAACACTTTGAGTCTGATGAATTTCAGTGTTAAACATCTTCAATTCAAGTGGGTAAGAAGAAAATTTATTCTTCTTTGTGAACAAGACGGACTGAGTTTTCGTAGGGTTAATTTTGATTTTCCACTTCTTGAAATTGCTTTCAAGCGTGGATAGGCGGGATTGAAGGCTGCTCGAAATAAGTTTAGGCTGCCAGGAAGTACAGTAGATTGCTGTATCGTCGGCAAAGAGGGCCGTTTCGGTTCCTCGATCCCTCGGGATGTCGTTTATAAAATATAAAAAGAAGCGGGGTCCAAGCAAGGAGCCTTGAGGTACACCAGCCTTGACACAATATTGGTTCGATGTACTTTGTTGGAGATTAATTCGAGATTTTCGGCTCGATAAATAGGAAATCAGGAATTTCAGGATGTAGGTAGGTATGTTGAATTTGAAAAGTCGAGCCAAATCGTATCGAAAGCCTTTTCGATGTGCAAAAAGACCATGCCTGTGGATTTATTCCAGTTAAATCCAGAAGGAATATGGCCAGTAAGCCGGTGAAGCTGACTCACTTTTGAGTGGTTCGATGTGAAACCAAACTGTTAGGAAATTAATTGTGCTTGGATATTTCCATGCGACTGCAGCCGGTTCAAAACTACTTTCTCCATGACCTTGCTGAGATATGGCAGCAAGCTGATGGATCGGTAACTTGACGGCAACTTTCGGAAGAGCTTTGACAGCTTTCCAAATGTCAGAAAATAACCAAGTAAAGCACGCAGTAAAGATATAACTGAGCTGAACAACTGTCTACCGAGGAAGATAACGGAGAACAACATTAGTTATTCCATCATCACCGGGAGGCTTCCTACACTTAAGTTTCGTTAAAATATTTGAAATCTGTCGAGATGATACGCATTCGACATCGATTGGTTTAATGACGGAAGAGCGAATATTTTCCAAAGATTCGGACACCATACGGGCCGTTTCTTCGTCGTAATATTCGTCGACATCGGTTAAGCTGTGCGCCTTAGAGAAGGTATCAGCAAGAAGTTGAGCTTGGTCTGAATCTGGATAGAGATACCCATTTTCCGACAGTAGAGGGGGCCTCCTTTTAAATCCTTTCATCTCTGGTGCGCGTGACTTTTTGTCGAATATCAGCTGACATTCGCTTTATCGCGTCATGAAGCTCAGGCAGCCTAACTCTTTGCCAAAATTTACGTAATTTGTTCCAAGTCCGTATAAGTCGTAGTGTGTCATCATCTAATCTCTATGATTGGTTCATATATTTTATATTTATACTAGAATGTAGAACATACCACTTGTGAGAGGTGTGCCTGATTTTTTAAAAGTTTGTTGCTCCACTTCCAGAAATGCTAGAAGGGTGCGGTTTTTTGCATTCAATGCGAAATTTTTGATAATTTAAATAACAATCTTAACAACGGAACATATGGAAAATCAAAAAAATAAATTCCTTAATATCTCTGTACACATTAGAGCTAGAGCAAAAATGATAAGGTGATGAATTGTAGCAAACTTGATTTCCTACAACTGTATGCCTTACGTATTTTTCATTGTTCTAATATTAAGAGAGATATTTTATATTTTGTGATTGTATATTTTTTATACAATATGATTTTTTAAAAGAAAACCGATCTTACATGATACATGAATGCTGTCCGCTCATTGGTCAATGACATTTCTATAATACCATTGGTTAATATCTAACATATGATAAATTATAAATATTTATTATAAATTAATTGAATAATATAATATAATATAAATTAATTATAAAATTTTAAATTATAAAATTTTAAAAACACTACAGAAAACTTACGAAATAAATTTCAACCAAATTTTTTTTTTCATTTTACTTTGCACTTATATTCTTAAATTTTAGTTTTAACTATTTACTTTATTAATAGCTCGGCTCTTTAATTGGGATATCATCACTGTTTAAGGAACAACTATTTTATGAAGTATCTCCCCGAAAACTCGGCCCTTTTTTACATTTATATTTTTGATCGGATTTAATACTACAATTATATATATATAATAAAAACTATGTTTGCATCATATATATAGGAGTATTACATATATGGTTTGCTTATTCGTTTATGTGTATGGTTTGGCTTTTGTATTAATTTTTATCCCATTTCTAAACTATGTTCAAATGATTTTATAACTTCGATGTATATAATAAGATGCTGTATTATAGGTAGAGCATAAACTAGGTACTATAGTTTTAAGATGTATTGTACTTATAACAATTTCTGTAAAATTATATGATGATCAAATATACTTATTCTTACTGACTTTGCATATTCTACTTCTCATATAAAGCTTAACATAAATGAACAATACATCTTAAACAAAAATATCAGAAAAAGGGGAAAATTGGTTAAAGGATTTGAAGATATAAAATATTATACTTAACAACAAATGATTTATTACTTAAATCTATTGGTTTTTAAATGGTTTTTAAAAAACATCTTTTTCACATGCTTTTTTTGCTTCATAATGAAGTCTTGTATTTAAATACAATTCGATGACATATTTGCAAAGCTGCGAACGATGATTATCCAAAATATCTTAGGATAAAAGTGATCATTCATAATTGCATTGTCGAATCGCATTCCAATATGATTAAATATTTTATTTATTAAAAATTGTTTTGTATTAGATTTTGTTTGATATTTTCGGATCATCTGTTCGCAAGCTTTGCAAATAGCCATAACCCTGACGATGGAGAGATATTGTGTATTTAAAAAAAAAATTAGTGTTTAGTTTTAAAACCCCTTTGTTTTAAAACCCCGTTTTACCCCTTGTGTAACAAGCTCTTGAACATGCTCGTCCAAAAGTCTGGCTTTATCGGGTGCTAGATAGTAAGGAGCTTTACAAACCGGAATGTTATCGATTAACTTAATTTTATATTCAAAACCTTTGGCAAGACCAGGAATGTCAGAAAAAATCGATTTAAAGTTTTGAAGAAGTGTTTGCAACACTTTGGTTTGTTTGCTATTAAGATTTACTTTCGCTTCGACAATGGTATTAATAATTCGATTATTATTACAAAAACCCGAAAACGGTATTTCAACATTAGGATGAAAATAAAATTTGATCGTCGACTTAAAGAAGTCCAAAATGATGTTGCAATTTTTAAGTGTGGCAACACCTAAAATTACCTCAAACGGTAATGAATCTACTATAAAAAAAGTTTGAGTCCATGAAAAATTAGCCAATTTAAAATGAAGTTTCGCAGTTAAATTACATTTTAAAAAATTATTTCCCGGCAAAGAAATAGTTTTATCAATTGATTCGGTGACGATGTTTCTATTGTTAGCTTTTAACTTGTTAAAAGTCGCAGTTTTAATAGCATTAACAGTAGCACCGGAATCAAAAAGTGTTAATAAAGGATAACCTTGAATGAAAATGGTTTGTAGAGGTAAAATAGTATAATTTAAAATAACATCATTAATAAGAAACTTGGGGTCTATTGCGAGTTTTTTTTTTGGAACCGTAGTACTAACATTTATATTATCCTTCTTTCTTTTAAAACAAAATTTAAAATTGTGATTAGTACCTTTACAGAAAGTACAAAAAAGTTTAGTGTCATTATGCGTATTTTGAATTGAACTAACGTTTACACTGAGGGGTGTTGTAGATATTCGCGCTTGAATTTCCTCAATTTTAGTGATTAGTTGATACAAATCTTTATAAGTATCGGGAATTTGATATAAACCAAGAATAGTTAGGACAGAATTATTGGCATGAGCAAAAATAATTTGTATGATTTCGGATTCAGATGAATCATTAAGTAGGATGTTCGCGAATTTTATTATTGAAGGAACAAATGTCGAAAATTTTTCAGTGTCAAGTTGATTTCGCCGGACCAATCTATCAATTAATATCTGTTTAGTCAAAGGTGGAATATAAACTTGTAATAAATTATGTTTAATATTTTGCCAAGACAAAGAGTCAGCCAAACAAGTAGACCAAAATGTTTGTGCGTTCGAAGCACACCTATTGATTAAAGATTTCAAAAGAACGTCTATAGGTAAAAAATTAATATCAACAAAATGTTGAGTATCGACAATAAACTGTATAATATTTTCTGGAACCGAAATGTCCAGAATAGTGATTTTATTTATAAAGGAATCTATACTCGGTTTTGCAAAAAAACTAAAATTTGAAGTTAATTGATTTGAACTAGTGTTATTATTTGATAGAGTAGTTGTTATTGTTGCCAAGGCATCGGTAATGCTACTAATCTGCTTGCTTTGCTGTTGTATTTGTTGCTGTACATCCGAAACGTGCAGCACTGACGCATGGAACTGTTGAGCTGTAGTCTGCATCTGCGTAGTTATAGCCGCTAAGTTAACCGCTGATACTTGATGAGGCGTGATGAATAAGTCATCTGGTGAAGCTGGAGGATCGTCATCTCCTGGGGTACCTGGCGTATTACGAGTTGTTCTCGGCATAATGAAAATTTAAACCAGAAACAAAATAGAAGAAAGAGAAAAAAATTAGCACTAAGTTAAATATAATTATAGAATTAAAGAGAATGTAAAAGATAAAAATGTATAAATATAAAGAAAAAATTATAATCATTTCAACTTTCAAAAAGAATTTCAGAATCACAAGTCGAGCTTTGTGAAAACTATCGAAAACAAAAGACACATATGGATATTTGCTCTGCTTCCATATGTGTATTTAAAAAAAAATTAAATTTTTAGTTTAAAAAAAAATTTGTGTTTAGTTTTAAAAAAAAATTGGTGTTTAGTTTTAAAAAAAAACTAAACACTTTATAGAAAATAATTGAATTATCAATTATTTTCATAAATATGAAATTAAGTTAATTTAGTAATTTTAATTAAAAGAGGTATTATGATGTATTTTTAAAAAAAAAATAATGAAAACTAAATATACGGTACTTTAGAAAAAAAAATCCAAAGCAGAGTATTGTATGTGGAATTATGAAAATTGGAAAACGATCGGTGCTAACGCGATACACGTAAATATAAAAAAAAATAACACGTTGAACCGAAAGTCTTTCAATAAAAGCTGGGCCCATTAAAAAAGATAATATTGAGGTAGTAAGATCTTTACTATCCAGTAAGTGTCTAAGTTATCGACTAGTGATTCGAATCAGAAATACTGAAAATAAAAAAAAGTACAAAAAAAAGAACAAAACAAAATATATGTAAAAATAAAATATATTTGAAATAAATAATTTTTCATTTAATATGTTGATAGTATAACTATCCTTAAAATACTAAGTTTGGTTGTACAAGTTATAAAAAAAATTACATGAATATGTACTAGATTGAACTGTAGTAAAAAGAAATATCGTATAAAAAAAAAACGACACTACAGTAAAAAAAAATGTTCAAATATGTCTGATTTGCAAAAATATAAATATACACTACAAATTTAATTCAGATACATAGTTGTATATAAAGGGGACTTTACGCTTCTGTAAAGAAAAACTACAAGGCCAAAAATACCAAGCGTATACAAAACAATATAGTTATAAATTAAAAAAGTCATTGCATATTCACATAAAATACATAAATTGTACGGCCAAAATGTGTATAGAATGTGTATTGAAATGTGACAAGTTTGAAAAACCACAAGTTTCGGAATGGTGAATTAAATAAATTATACAAAAAAAATATACTTAGATACAATCAGATAGAAACCATTAATTCGCCTATTCGATACTTCAGCACAATCCATAATAAATATTCAATTTGTAAATTGAAGAAATAAAAATTCAAAATACCATCTGATTAATTCATGTGAGACAACTACTTTTAGTAACTGTACTGAGCCAACTAATTTTAGTAACTGTCTTGAGACAAGTACTTTTTGTAACTCATTTGAAATATGTGCGGAAATATCGAAGTAAGCTTGGATATACGCAAGTCATATCCGATCTAAGTAAATGTTTGTTGAAATTATGTAAATTCTCAACTCGCATAAACCAATAATTATATAAATTATTATTTTTTGAATAATAAAAATATGAAAACAAAATAATAATAAATTTTAAACAGTGGAGTACTAAAAAAAATTATTCTCCAATATATGGACCGCGATTTTCTATTTTTGATAATACAGGCATTGTGCTTTTATTAATATTACCTTTTAATTGCGGAAGACATACTTGGCAATTTAAAATTTGTGTTGATAGTTTGTAGGCAATGACCCCGGATATTTATAACGTAACATTTTCAACAAAAGTTGTTAGTTCCCAAAACGAGAAATCGTAGTCATGATTGGCTTCGACATTTAAATTAAGCTCACTATAATTTCCTATTAGGTTTTTTATACTATTTTGTCTACTACTGACATGGAGAATATCTATATCGTCGAATAAACAGTTACCGATTTCGAATTCTTTTAATTCATGGCGTATAAGCAGACGCTTATACGCACTTTTAAAGAATTTGGATAGTTGTTGAATCCATCATGGCTACGAATAGCACTAAAAAATGTTTCTAGGTAATCCTGAGAAAGCTTATAAGTTAATAAATAATCAAGTCCTAATTTTTCCAGTTGGTCAAATAACGGAAATATATTCCTCAATCCTATTATCATACCAATGAAGCCAGTTTTTCGATTACTTTGTAAAACTTTTTTGCCATAGACAGTTTGCAAACTATTTATATATTGTTCAAAATTTTTTGCTTCATTCTTTAGTTTGTATCTATTTGCATCATTTAGTGGAATATTCATGGTGTTCTTGGCGAATTTATTTTTACAATTTAACATATCACTCATATCATTAAAGTTGTTACAAAATGTAGCAGTAGCCTGAGATTTTGCAAAAACTTGTTGTACCTTGGCATCATCATTAATTTTTTGTAAAAAAAGAAGAGAACAGTATACACTGTTACTCAATGTTTGCATTGCCAGTTTAACGTTCATCTTGGAATTTTGATAATGAATATATTTTTTGTTAGTTTTTTGGCCAAGCCTTCTTTTGTCTGCAATTCAAATAATTGTTCAATATAACTCCAATCTACTTCATCTCCGTCAGCAGTTTTTAATACTTTTAAATCGCCTAACGTGTTACGTACTAATTTTACCATATGGCATAGATCGTAAAAAATATAACACGTTTCATTCATAAAAGGAGTGAAATTCGTGAAAGGAGTGAAAAGGTTTAAAGCTTGGGCCATATACTAAATTAGCACCTAGATTTCTACACGTCCTAATGTTTGATGCAGTTCCATCGAAAGTTATTGAGTAAATTTGGCAATCTATTTCATGCAATTCCTTCAGCGCTAACTTTGTTAAATTTGCTCTTTCTGTGCTATCCAACGAATGAATTAAAAAATAGCCAATTGGGACCTTCCAACTATCATTTAATGAAACAGTCATAAAGACTAATGTATTGGTTGCGTGTACCGCATTATCATTTTGATAATCATGATCATCTCCGAAGTCAACGCAACCATGAAAACGTCCTTGCTGGTAAAAATATTGTTCACGAATAGACATTTCATCTATAACTAAATTAATTACCACAATATTCTTCTGAGTTCGCAATAATAGCTTCTAAACGCTTCAAATTCAAATCCGGGTGACCCATCAACAGCACGATACCAAGTTCTCACAGTTGATGGATTTGGTAATTTATTATTAAACTTTTTTCTTAGGTAATTATATGGTTTTGTTGAGTAAAAATTCAGCGTCATCGCAAAACTCCGGATTTCTGGGGTGCATCCTCCCCTAACTTTAGCTGTGGACGAATCTTATTATTACCTGTTACCTTACCTATTATTACCTCTTATTATTACCTGTTACCATAGTCTGTAAAACAAAAATATATCAATTTCCGTCCAATGAATCACTCCGCCCATTGGTGAAAGCCGCATGAAAATCCGTTCGATAGTTTTTGAGTTTACCGTGTAGACAGAAAGACGCAGTCGGGGGACTTAATTTTATAATATGTAAAGTTACTATTTCAATAATTAAAAATCATACTTTATAGTTCACAGTACAGCACGGTTGTTTTTAATGATTAGTAACAGGCTAAAGTTTTGTCAGTAGCTTCCTTTCGACGAAGCGAAGCGTGTAACTTAAAATATAATAGCAAAAATTTTATCAGTAACAGTCAATTTGTTAGTTAAATTGAGAGATAATGTACTATCGATAATTTTCGCGAGAAAAAAATTAGGCGTCGCTGTTACTAATCGTTAAAAAAACCTTGGTGTAGTGTGGACTATTACCAGCAAAGCATTTCCAGTTCCATAAGACACCATATTCTTTTTTTTTTAAATGTGCGACTATTTCCTCTAACGAACATATTCGTTTCTCTAACTTGTGATTTCTCTCTTTTAGTGCCTTAATCATTTTTGTTTTTTTTATATCTGTTTCACGGATGATAATTAAAACTCTTTTAGTTCTTCTCGGTGTTCCAAAATCAGGTGTTCTGATCTCAGAAATATACCGTGGCTCGAAGATTCTTCTCTTGGGCGTATTATAGCAGCTTTCAGCTGTGAAGAGAAAATTTCATTTGAATAAATCAGTCATGAAATAAAGGACATTGAATTATGTAGTTTTTATATTATATTTACATTGTACAAAATTTTGATCCACTTCACTGGTCACAGTAGCATTTGCAATAGCCAATCCACGTCGCATTATAACATCGTCATATAGTTTAGGAGCTAAAAAATGCAATAAAATTATTCTCATTTACAAAAAAATATACTAGGATTAGAATGTTGCGACAGTATAGCTTTATCATCTGAAAATTTGGCGAGTGTTGTGTTCTTATTGATAGGTAAGTCGGCAGTGTATAATAAATATAAAGTTGGCCCTAGGGCGCTTCCTTGAGGGACACCTGATTTAATTGGGTGGAGTTGACTTGTTTCATTACCAAATCTGATTTGGAAAAAACTCTCTTCGAAGAATGATTGAATGATCCAGTACATAGTATGGGGGAGCAAACTTTTTATTTTGAACAGCAAACCTTCATGCCAAACTTTGTCGAAAGCTTGACTGACATCAAGAAATGCAGCAGAACAGTAGCTTTTATCTTCAAATGTCTGGTCTATGATTTTAACCAACCGATGCACTTGCTGAATAGTACCATGACTTTTGCGAAAACCAAACTGATGTTCTGGAATTAATTGCTCATTAACAATAACATTGTTTATGCGCTTTAATAAAAGTTTTTTCAGTAGCTTTCCAAGTATTGGTAGAAGGCTAATTGGTCTGTACGACGTAACTTCGTGTGGTGGTTTTCCTGGTTTTGGAATCATAATACCTTGAGCAAGTGTTGACATTATTTTTTGCAATACTTTCAGTTTCAATATTTGAAATATTCTTGTTTAGAGTATCCTTATTTGGAACATCCATATTTAAAATATTCTTTGTTGCTATAATTTATATAAATAACTAAATTTTCATTGTTGCTATAAGAAATTTTATTTGGCACACCAAATAATGGGACTGCATTTAATTTTAAGGTACATCTTGTTTGAAACTGTTTTTCTCTATCTATGTTATCAGAATTGAAATGTAATGTGCGAATGTAAGCGTACGTTAGATTATCGGAGGGCGATAAATCACAAGCTTTGATTCATTTATTTCTTAGTATTGGATTTTTTTGAAACCTATTAAAAAGTAATATGTAAGATTGAATATCTCAATAAGAAATGTATACCTATTATATTATTAATTAATAAAATACACCAAATTAAACTTACTTGTGTAATGAAATTTGATCCACTTTTGATGCTTTCCGATCGCATAAGTGGCACATCAGGACCATTTTTTTAATTATATGTACAAAACTACACTCACAGGCACTTATTATTCAAATTTTATTTCTATATCAAATGTAATATTTTCAATAAACCACACAGTATAAATGGAAGTTTACATATAAACAAATAATTAAAATCAGTTTGTGCAAGTTTGTGGTTAAGAAGACGATCAAGCGCAGAAGTCTCAGCATAAAACAAGTGAGCAAACGCATATATTTCTGCAACGTAGTGCTTAAGTCACTCTCGCTATATCAACTAGCAATATATCTAGTATTAAAAATATGGTTGGAACGATAAAAGATAAAAGAAGAACGGTATTGAGACTCTGTTTGCATTTTATGAAAGAAGTTAAAATATACAACAAGGTCGACTGTCTATTTTACAAGCTTTTAAGTTGCCATGTATGTATGCATGCATGTATGTATGCATATTCGGGTCAAATCTTCATCGAATTAGAATTCAAATCTTCATCGTTGGCTCATTTCCGAAGACAATGCAGTTTTATGGAAAGCATGAACAGAATCGACAAGGAGAAAAGAGGGTTTAAAGGGAGGGGATACACAAAATTTGGTATATCTCTTTTAATATTTAAAAAATAAAAAAACACGTAGTATGTAATATCTCTATTAGAGAAACAAAAAAAGGACAAGGAACTTAATTATATAAAACAAATTTTCTACAACTTTACATACTACGTGTTTTTTTATTTTTTAAATATTAAAAGAGATATACCAAATTTTGTGTTTCCCCTCCCTTTAAACCCTCTTTTCTCCTTGTCGATTCTGTTCATGCTTACTATAAAACAGTATTGTCTTCGGAAATGAGCCAACATGTAATGCAACTTCGTAGGATAAGAGCAAGTAGTTCTAATTCGATGAAGATTTGACCCGAATATGCATACATACATGCATGCATACATACATGGCAACTTAAATAAAAGCTTGTAAAATAGACAGTCGAGCTTGTTGTATATTTTAACTTCTTTCATAAAATGCAAACAGAGTCTCAATACCGTCTTCTTTTATCTTAAGATTGAAATTTTAAATCCAAAATATCTCTGTACACATTCGTGTTGTAGAAAAAAATGATCAGGCAATGAATTGTACCAAACGTAATTTTCTACAAATTTTTCAAGCTTACATCAGTTTGACGATTATGATCAAACAAATTGATACTTTGATTAGCCGTTAATATTAAACTTAAGCATAAAATTTCAAAACCACCATTTATGCCATTCAACGCAAGATACCTCAGCTCATGTGTTAGGTTTGGTTAGGTCAGACTTTAGGGACTGCTCATGATGGGTTAAACTTAGACCATAAGGTCTATTGTGATAGGTATACATCAACGATTTGGGTGGAGGACTAAGAATTTGAATGCAGACTAGGAATTGGTACGTTGTGCGACTGTAGTTGGCTTTGATAAGAACTATGCCAATATTCATCTGAAGTTTATAAAAGGGGACTGCAGAAAGCCTTCACAAACATAGTCGGTTACTTTCGTTCTTGTCCACACGTTAACAGTTTAGTTAATTAGCTGCCACAATAATTTTTTTAAATTAATTTCATTGACTAACTACCGCCGTGACTCAAGTGTTACAAGTATTAAATTATTTCAGTTTGTAAAAAATTGTTGGTAATCAAACTAATCATCTTTGATATCATTAACTGACTTTCTAGTCTTTATATAGAATTCGCTTGATCGTATCACATTTACACCAGATTTAGAGTTTTGAAGTCATTATCGTTTTTTAAATAACTAATATTATACACAGCATTTCAACGTCTGGAATGTGTTAAATAATATATATTTCATATGAAAGGGTATGGAAAAAACATGAAAACAATGTAACTTGAATGAATATTCAATTAAAATTATTGGAAATTATACAGAACTGTTATACAACAGTGGAAACTGTAATTTATTTTACTGAATTCATAAAATATATTTTTATTTTGCTTCAACACATAACATTAAACACACACTCCTTGCTAAAATATTGGAACGCAATGGAGAACTTATCTCATTAAAAATTAATTTGTCGTAACTAATTATGGAGAAATAGTTGCGTTATCCGAAAAATTGCAAAAAAATTCGCAAAGATAATTTGTATTTTGTAAACCCAGTGCAAAAGAAGAGCATAATTTTTGCATCGAAACACGTTATTTGTTAATTCAATTAATTTTTAGCGACCTTCCTGAAAGGAAATAGAGCAATTGGTCTCTATAAAAATATCTTCAAATGTCCATCGATCCTACCTAGTAGATGTCGAAAATCACCGTCTCGAAAATTATACACAGAGTGAATCTAACTTGCCGCATAACAGCACACGCGTCCACTTTCTTCCAAGCTCCTCCCAATCTTCAACAACATCCAAAAGTGTTGTTTACATATTGTGATACAGCGGTGTGTGTTCAGCTACATCAACATTATAGTACTGTATAACCCTTGCCTTACATTTTTGGTCTGTTTCAAATTGTACACCTCTTTAATCCACTATACTATAAAGCTAGAAGTAAAGCTGACACACTGATCTATACAAACTCTAAGACACTTCTAGACATGCTAGAAAGATGCGGTTTTTTGCATTCGACACTAAATTGCTTGAAACCAACAGGAAAAATCGGAAAAGTGCAATTTGTTCATTGCAACTCCCCGGAAAAACACCCTCAAACATGCAAGAAAGGTGTAATTTCACCAATCCAACCGAAATAAAGTGAAATTAGAAGATAACATTTTAAAAAATTTCATTACCTCCATCGCAACCCCCCGAAAATGGGAAAAACACCCCTAAAACTGCCCTTTTCCCTTTTATTCATGTTAGAAAGATCGGGTTTTCTCCGTTTGACGTGGAATAGGTACAAAATAACAGGATTATTTGAAAAACGTAAATTTTTCTATCAAAACTATTTGCAGTTGGGAAAAACACCCCTACAGCCACCCCTTTTCTTCTATATAAATGCTAGACAGTTTCGGTTTATTGCATTCGACGTTTAATAGCTACAAATTAAGAAGGTCATTAGATAAACTTAAAATTTTTTATCATTACCCTCTAAAAAATAGGCAAACAACCCCTAAGCTACTCTCTTAACTTCAAATTTATGGTAGAAAGATGGGACTTTCATCAATCGACCCGAAATAAAATCGAATTAACAGATTACTTTGAAAAATTTCATTACCTTTATCGCAAACCCCCGAAAACGGCAAAAACACACTTTAAACTACCTTTTTGAAAAAAGGTAGTTTAACTTCCTTTTTCAAATCAAAAGGTAGTTTAAGGGATGTTTTTTCCATTTTATTTTTTTTTAGAAAGATCAGGTGTTTTTCCATTCGACGTGGACCTGGGTTAAAACAACAGGATTATTTTAAAAACGTAAATTTTTCCATTGTTACCCTTCGAAAATAGAATAAACACCTCTAAAACTTCCCCTTTTCTTCTATACATGCTAGATGCAGTTTTTTGCATTTGACGCTAAAATATAATGTTTTTATAATAGAAACAAACAACTTTGGTACGCAACATTTTTTATACAACCAACAGTTTATTTCAGTGGAATGTCTGTGCAAGTCAGCTAGTAATTAATATTCATCATTCAAGTCGTATATAATTAGATTTAAAAAATATTTAAAAAATTAGCAAAAATTAATTGAATTAATATATGTGTTTCGATGCAAAAATTATGCTAAGATTAAATTATGGTGTGTTATGCTGGTTTTGGCTGTGTCAGTTACTGCCGTAGAACAAAAGGCTCAAACATAAAATACTTGCAAAAACTAAAATTACGAAGTAGTAGATGTTTGCTTACAGAAGATATGATAAAATAAATATAAGACACAAATTTTTCTGTGAATAAAAAATCTTATCAATTTAGAAAGATTAGCTAGATTAGCTAAAAAATATGACTGGATAAAACAACATTGTCTATAAGTGACATAAGCTATGATAATAACAATACAAGTACTTTAAGTACTCCTGTAACTGACACAACCGATATTACTGATATTGATCGGAATGAAATTTTGTATGTGAGTGACGTGTCTGTATTTACGTGCCATGGTGAGTTGATAACTTATACTTATAATAACTTATACTTTGATTTTTCTAATATTAAGAGTGATATTTTATATTTTGTGTTTTCCTCTTTCTCTAAGCTCTCCTTACTCCTTGATTGATTCTACGAATTCATCGAACTTGCCCGTTTAAATATCAAAAGCTCATCAGGTATGAAATTTTATTTTTATCGGACTAAAATTTTGACTGATAGAGAGTAATATCAATACACTCACGTTCAAAAAAAATGAACCAATCTAAATTGTTAATATTCTTACAGTTTAAAAAAGCCCGCACTTTTGTCAGTGTCTGTATAATGTATAATATTATAATTATTACCACCAAATATATTTTTTTCCCAATTGTATTAAGTAATGGTGTACTTTGTTTATTGTATTGATGTATCTTTCTTTAATTTTGAATATAAAAAATAGTGTTTAGTATAGGAACAATTGGCAGATGATTATCAAAAACTGTTCTGCCACAATTTATTTTTCAGTCCTTTCTACATGTTGTACCAATTGTAGACATGCATTTTACATTCAGAACTTTTGTCCTCAATTTTTTAATGAAAACTTTTTCTTTCAATTTTCTAGCGTTGAGGTTTTCAAACGGAATAAATACACATCTACCGGGAATACCAGGTGGAAACACCGCATAGGGCCAAAGTGATAAAATAGCAGTCTTGTGCCTGGCAGATAAAATGCGCCCGACGGAAGGTTCAGTAACTGTTTGAAAAAATTGATCGTCTCAATTTTAAAGAAATTATTTAATTCTTTGGTATTAAATTACTAACGTCTTTTTACCAGTCCAAGTAGCCGAGCGGTCTAAGGCGTTATGTCTGCGCAGTGTGCATACTTGGAAACTGGGAGGTTATGGGGTCGAATCCCAACATCGGCAGTTTACCAATTATTAAGAAAAAAAAGGGGCGGTTAATTGACAAAACTGTCAGCGTATGGACAAGAACGAAGTAACCGGCTATGCTTGAGAAAGTTTTCTGCAGTTTTCTTCACGAACTCCAGATGAATATCGACATTGTTCCTATCATAGTCGGCTGCAGCCGCATATATTACCAATTTCTAGTCTACTCACAAATTGCTTCCACTCCACTCGCATCCGCACATCCTTAGGCATCACAATGGACCTTATGGTCGAAGTGTAGCCCGTCCAGGACAGTCTCAACAATCTATCTATCTAATAACGTCTTTTAAGCTAGCAGAGCAACCTGAGCAGAACACCATTATAATTGTCTCATAATTAGACGCTAATTAAATGCTCTAATTAAAAATTAAATGCTCTTTGTTGTATTGTGTTACTGCATGCTCTGCTTTAGATTAATGTTAAGCTAAAAGAGCAATATTTAAAAAATCAATTAATTATATTGTATATAATATCATACTATTAAGGTAATTAAATTAAGCTAATTAATTACTAATTATAAAAAAACATTTTTTTTTTCTTCTGAATTTTATAACTCATTGATTTAAAAAAACAAGCGTTACATATTTTTATAGGGAATTAAACGATCTATAAAATAGGTTCCGTCCAACTTCTTCACTTACTCAATCATTCAAATGATATTGGATGTAAAACTTAATGGAGAATTAAAAAAAGTAATGTTTTTATACTTCTAAATTTTATAACTCGCAGATTGGTAAGCATTAAAAAATGACTAATCTAAATGCATGGAGGAAATTAAATATTGCGTTCAAGCTAGCAGATCATTCGGTTACACGATACAACAAAGAGCAGTTCATTTTTAATTAGACCATTTAATTAGCATTTAATTAGCTTGATAATTATATATTAAATACAATATAATTAATTGATTTTTAAATTATTGCTCTGCTGGTTAAGCTAGCAGAGCACATGCGGTTACACAGTAGAACAAAGAGCAATTAATTTTTAATAAGAGCATTAATTTAGCATTTAATTAGCTTATTAATTTGATTTTAAATACAATATAATTAATTGATTTTTTAAATGTTGCTCTGCTGGTGAAGCTAGCAGAGCATGCGGTTACACAGTAAAACAAAGAGCATATGATTTTTAATTAGAGCATTTAATTAGCTTAACAACTTGATATTAAATACAATAAAATTAATTGATTCTTTGGATATTCTCTGCTAACTAAACATTAATCAAGAGAGCATGTGGTTACACGCTACAACAAATAACATTAAATTTTTAATTGCAATTAATTAGCTTAAAAATTTGATATTAAACACAGTATAATTAATTGATTTTTAAATATTGCTCTGCTGGTTAAGCTAGCAGAGCATGCGGTTACACAGTACAACAAAGAGCAATATATTTTTTATTGGAGCATTTAATTAGCTTAATTATTAAATACAACATACATAATTGATCATTTTAACATTTCTCTGCTAGCTTAACATTAAGCTAACACAGCAAGCTGTAACACAATACAACAAAGAGCATTTAATTTTTAATTAGGGCATTTAATTAGCATTTAATTGACGTCTTATTTTGAGACAATTATAATTATGTTCTGCTCAGGTTGCTTTGCTAGCTTAATAGACATAATTAATATGTATTATTTAAATAAAGAATAATTTTTGTATACCATATTTTTTTTATACCATATTTATTCAAAGCATCCTTTCATGAATATTTTCTATACAAAATAGTTTTGATGTTTCACATCTGCCAGTTGTCGCAGCGACGGCTTAATTAAAAAATAAATAAAATTGGTATTTTAGAATGTATAAGTTTTTATGTTTAAAAATTTGACCATTTTCTACCCATTGAACAACCACCAAAATCCGTTTTTAAAACGAAGAAATTTAAATTTCAGATTCAACATTATAAAAATAATAATCCCAAATATTTCTATTGAAAATAATTTGAAAAGAAATTTTTCCATTCGAAAACAAAATTGTTTTAGATTATTTAAATAATTTTGCTTTAAAAATGGGATAAAATTGCACTGTGCATAATAACTGTGATAATTCCATAGAGAAGTGATGTATTTATTATCAGAAAATTCCCGAATTCAGAAAGTTGACGCAGCTAACGAATGTTTGTAAATAATATAAAGGAAAATTTGAAATAATATTATTAAAACTTGAATATCTCTTTGTGTGGGCGGTAGGTGTACGTAAACAGACGAGTGGTTTTTTGCGTAGTGTGGGTCGAAGTGTGTGTGGTTAGTTGTTAATAACAGTTTGATTCAAAATCAATATGACAATTCAGTTTGTGTATCAAATTTTTTTCCTCTGTTAACTCATTAAATCTTAATTGAACTTAAGATTTTATATGGTGGTGGTTTAAGTGCCTGATGCCAGTCGAATAAAAACGAACGAAAACTAATCGATTTTCTTATAAAAAGTAATCACGCTTATTTTGTTCGATAAATATTTCCCTAGTGTTGATGTTTGCGAAAAATTTTGATTTCAAACGTGTAGTAAAAATGATTTGGATGAAAATAATCTTCAACGAGAAAATTCACATAGGCGCTCTCTTATTACCATTGGTAATGTTATTGACCACAACATAGCATGAAGGTAAAACATCCGAGACCTAGGTCATATGTAAATTGTGTAACATCTCCATCAGATATCTTCCTCACTCAGATAGATACTCGGATAGATCATTCTCGTTCAGGCAGGATATCCATAAGATAACTTTCTAAAAATAACTTACAGGCTGGGTCATTCTGTGCCCGTAATCAATCTTCAATCTGCGTCTCTATTTTTTCAATAAGATGTTTTCCAAGAATATTTAATTGCGCATGTTCTATCTACAGGCAAAAAATACTTCTATCTAAAGATTTACACGTGCTAATTGGTATAAGTTGAATTATTTCCCCTAATGTACCATCTGGAGTTGGCGAATAATTTTAAAAATAAAGTGGAATGATTATACATCAAACGACAAAGTGTGAAAAAAAGTGGGAGCAAAAAAAACAACTAACAAATAGTATTCACAAAAGACAATTAAAGTTTCTAGGGCACATAATTAGAAACGGGGGAATGAAAATACTAACACTTACTGGCAAGGGAAAGAAAGAAAGGCAGACGAAGAGGACGCCTAAGTTTTTTAAATAGTATAATAGCAAACAATCTGAAACCCAACCAATTTATTCATCTGGCTTTCGATCGTCGAAAATGAAGGAACATGTTGGTCAACGTCTGTTGTGAACAGACATGATACTGTTATCAATGTACCACGCCTCGATTGAATAAAAAAATTTTAGCATTAAATATTTTTGTGATCCTACTATTGTCGTACAGTCTTACTAGCCATTGATAATTGAAATTTCTGAATGAACTATTCATTCTATGAACAGGATCGTTCCTCCCTAGACACCTATACTGTGACGCCAAATTGCGTATTGGGAATTTATTTAAATACCAAATATAAAATATATTTTTAGATTACAGTTCATATAATACTTCAAGATAATTCCAGATGGCTGGTTACAAATACATTTTTAAAAGTCTGACGTAAACGACACACAACCTTTATATATATGCAGATGAAAATCTGTATACAAACGTTGTGTGGCATTTTAAAACTTTTTCCCAAATTCAGTAAACGAAGTGGTATATTTTCCGAAACTTAAAAAATTAGGGTATTTCATACACATCAATTTTGTACCATACAATATTTTCTATAAAAATCCACGAAATTTGCAGGAAACTGATTTTTTACAGCTTCTTCACTAAATATCCAATTTCTGAAGAAAAAAAAATGTTTTGTCTTAATTATTTCTACTCGCTAAATATTTGGCTACTGGTGTAAATATATCGGAAAAAAAAAATACAAATTATTTCTGGGGTTGAAATACAAGTCTCAAACAAAATTAATACGCTTAAATTTACAAAAAATCGTTAGACGAGAAAGTTTTGAAAAACATCATCGCACTTTCAGTGAAAACCAATATTCTAGAGATTTTGTTTATGAGATATCAATCAATGGAATTTTTAATTAAGATTGATATCACCGTCTTGTCAGAAATTGGTAATAATTGAACAGGTATTCAGGTTAATTGAAAAAAAATGATTAATTTGTGTTAAATTTTTTGAAACTATGAACTTTTTTAAACACCAACATTTTTTTCAAAATTCTTTAGATGAGTTGTCTAAAACATTTTTATAACCCTCAAAATATTTAAGAATGCAATAAAAAAATTTTACTAATGGGCAATTAACGGTCAGACACATACAAACATATCGATTTTGGTCATCGTGCTCATAGCCTTCATACTACATTGTATACAGAGGTAAAAATTTAATTTATGTATTATTAACATAAAAGCTACTGTTTTTACTGTTAACATATATTTAAATAAAAATAAAAATAAAAATAAGTAAATTGCTACTACACCAACAGTCAGATTGTCTGGAGTATTAAAAATGTGTCATAATATATCACTTTTCAGACAGTTTCTTAATTTTAATTTTTAAATATTTAGCATTCTTTAAATTGTGCATATTATAAATATTTTTAAAGTCAAATATATATAAATAATTTATGCATATTTATAATAATTTTAAGTTTATTTATATACATTGTGACAATATTGTATGCTTTATCTAATATATGTATATTAATTTAGTAAATATTATCTTTATAGTTCAAAAAATGCTTCTAACCACATTATTTGATATATAATTTAATACTACATACAGCTAATTTCCCTGGAAACCATTTAATGTCTTCTTTACTAAATCTTCTTCAATTTCTCCACATTTTCTTTGGCTTTTTCGATAGAGTTCATTTCCGTATTATTTTTTTATTTCCTCGGAATAAGCTATCCGACGGCTATCCGGGATAGCCGAAAATTTTTAACTCGAAAAAGATTATATTAACTTTTTTATTTTAATTATATTAATTATAAGTTGTATAAGTATTAATTATAAGTTATAAGTAGTATTATAAGTATTAATTATAAGTATGTCAAGCATAATGTCTTCTTAGCCGAAATGGTTTTCACTTGTGCTTAACCTTTCAAGCGTAGGCAAAACGAGTGCATCACTATCATATTATTATGTGACAGAGTATATACATTCCCCATAACAAACATGAACCAATCTTAATTTTGTTCAATTTTATAAAACTCCACAGTTTTGTTAGTAGAAAGTGTTACTTTATTATTATATTCACCAAAACTATTTGATCCTAAAAATATTAAATAATGGTCTACTCTGTTTTGTATATTGAAATCAATATACATTCATTCATTATTAATTTAACCTATAAAAAAAATTGATAAATATTTTCTATAAGCTGCACTGAATAATATAATTTTAAAATATTGCTGTTTTTGGACGGAATAAAACATTTGCATATTGTTTTAACAAATAAAAATAATTAAAATAAAATTTATCTATAAACCAATTTAAAAGGTGATTGAAAGAGTCATTTTATAGAATAAAATTGATGTTTTAGAAAATATGAATTGTTAAGTAAAAATAATCACAAATTCGATCATTTACAGCCCGTTAAAAACCCTTCAAAATTCAATACTGAAAGGAACGGTTTTCAGATTCTATAATAGTGATAATGGATTTTACAATAATAATAATCTAGAATCTGAAAATTTTTTTTTTTAATATTGCATATTTTGATGGAAATTCATTTGTTCGAAAATGGTCAAATTCATGAATTTTTTAAGTTTAAAAATTCATTTCTTTTAAAATACTAATTTTATCATGACTTTTTAGATTTGTATTCAGATAAATAATTTGTTCCATTCGAAAAGAACAATAATTCAAGATGATTTCGCATTTACCGTTAAAAAAAATGCATTTCTACAATCAATGTAAAAAAAACTTCAACAAAGGGAATCAGAATAGTTTTTGATATTCTATGCAAAGGTGTGCTGGTCTATTTTGTTATTATAACTTTAAACAAACAAGTTATAGTCCGTCAGCTGGTAGACATTTTTGGGTAGGTATTTGAGGCACGCTGAAAACTTGTCCAATACTTCTCCTATAATACCCAAACACAGATCCGCGGACCTGGCTGGGGGGTAGCAGGGATAAATCAACCCTTATATTTTTAGAGACACGCATTTTTTTTTTTTTTTGCAAAAGATATCCTTGAAGCATTTTGAAATTTATATACCTTCAAATTTAATATTTAAAGAGTGCACAAATAAATAAGCCAGATTATTTAGTCGGTTCTTAAACTTTGCCAGGTGCTTGCAAAATTATTTGGCAAAAAAATTGAAAAAATGTATTTGAAACACGCTGAAATTCTAACAAGATATTATTTTTAATTAAAAATAAATATTTTAAAAATACAGATCATTTCAGCGGGACATTCCACCTGCCAGGTGATCGAAAGTTACGTATGCGTGTGAGTGAGAGGTGCTATAGGTAAGTTGAAATGTGAGCTCTCTCTCACACTTCAACTGCAGAGAGTTGTTTGTTTGCTCTTTTAATATTAAATTTAAAGGCATAAAAATTTCGAAGTGCCTCAAGGATAAAATTCGTGTCTCCAAAAATGTCTACCAGTCCTACTATTATATAATATTAAAAAAATTGGTTCAAACATATTCTGTCTTTCTTGTTAATCTTATAAGTTAAAACATTCTTCTCTATTTTTGTTAATTGAATGACTTTTAAGTAACTGTAACAAAAATTATGTAACAAAAATCGTATCAGAATAGTTTTTGATAAAATATGTCGGTATTATTCTAGAATATATATATATATATATATATATATATATATATATATATATATATATATATATATATATATATATATATATATATATATATATATATTATCGATGGGTCAGTCACTGATGTGAATAGTGCATTGGTGTATATCGAATATTGGTAATGACGGTATATTTCGTCAAAATTTTATTCTAAAATTTTTTTGTTTTCAAATTTTAACAGGGATACGCATAGGGCATTGTTTTCAAGAACTACTTTAATGGACTTTAAACATATGTTTTTCAACTAAATTACCAGTTTTAATGTTCTGTTTTCATCAGCTAAACGATTTTGTCAAAAATGGGCTCCCCTTTGGAAAGCACAAGTTGATCTTCAAATAACCTTAGAGGCCACGGTTAAGTTGATAGTTCATTCAGATCATTTTTACCAAAAGCGAAAATCTCAAAATCTCCTTGAAGAAATTTTCAGGTGTCTTGTTTAAAATGAACATTCTGCACAAATTTCAAAAATGAATGCACATGGTTTATCTAATTCAAAATTTCGATGTTGTCCAGTTGACGATTGTATTCAATATTAAATTTGTTGTTTCTTGTGTGTGTAAATATTATAACAAAGATAAGTTGTATTGATTTTAGGTGTGTAAAAAGAAATGGAATTATAAAACTGTATTTAAATAACCGCTAAACTAATGGAGCATTTTTTTAAAATCATTTAAATGCTTGGTTGCACAGTTAAAAGAGGGTACATGCAATAATTATTCTCCATGCATCTGTGCCATGTAGAGTAACTTATCTATTAAAAGGGCATGTGAGGGAATATCTTTATACACACAAAATTTTCAAGACACAAAAGCCAACAACTTTTGTAAGAACTTTTTTATTGTACCCATTATTTCTGGCGTTACTACAAAACTAGGTTACATTTACGCCTAAACTATGAGCTGTATGAAGAAAAGTTTCAAACAACTTTTGTTTTATAAAGAGCTGCAGGGCGTCTCTAAATCCACTCCCAATTCGGCTGTAAATTTGGAAATGGGAGTAAAACCCATTGCATTTTCCTGCCTGCAAAAGGCAAAAAACTTCCATCTCAGAATAAAGAATAGCGGTAAAAATTATGTTTGGGTGAGAGATGGAACGAGCGATTTGCTGAGAAACTGCAAACTGAAAATTTTTATATCTAAAAACGGAATCGAGCATCCTTGTTATATTTCAGTTGTAAATTCAATGAATGGGTAAATTTTATTTAAGTTCTCTAAAAATGTTTGGGGATTTTCTTTTTCCTTCAAAAATAGTAAAGATATCATCGACGTATCTGTGCCATGCATTAGGAAAATAATTGTTTTTGGCTTTTTCTTCAAGATCTGTCAAGAAGATATAACTTAGGAACGGAAACAATAGATTACCCATACTTGTTCCAAATGTTTGCTTATAGTATTTACCTTCGAAAGTAAACACATTCTGTCTCATGCAAAGCCGTGTTAGGTATTCCTTTATTTATTAGCCATTTTTTTAGTATTTTTATTGCGTCTGGTATAGGGACGTTTGGGTATAATGCTTTTGCATCAAAAGATATTAAATCTGAATTCGGTTGTAAATTAATATCTTTGATTTTTTCTATTAATTCGATACTACTTTTGTCTGAGAATGAATTGAATTGGCTTAATGATTGAAATTTAGTTACTAGCCGTTTTGAAATTTTTAAGGTTGGAGAATTCATGCCTGATACTATTGGTCTGTTTTGGTATTCTTGATCATTTAGATTTTTTGTGATCTTTAGGTGCAAATTATATGTTTCCATTTCAATTTGGCGTCGTTTAGCATGCAAAAATTTAATTTCTAAATTAATATTAGCTGCTTTCTTTTAGCAGCTAATATTGATTTAGTTGCCGCTTTACTCTGGATGTTTGTGTTGATGTGTATAAAATTAGGAAATAAGCTGTGTAATTTACACTTTGGAAATGTTAGGAAATGTACACTCCCGTTAAAAAAAAATGAACAGACCTGAAATGTTAATTATCCTACATTTCATAAAATTCCTCAATTTTGTAACTAATGTATATATATAACAATGTATAATATATATTTTGTAACTCTGTATAATGTATAATGTATAATTTTTTTTATAAACAAAGATAAGCAGTATATTTTTTAGTGTGTAAAAAAGAAATGGAAGTATAAACTGAATTTATATTTTTTACTTGTATATATGGTATCAGTGACAGAGAGTTTACATGTTAAGTGTTATATCTTACTCTTACGTTTAAAAATACAATAAAATGTTGTATCTGTTACTACAAGAATAATCAAAATTATGAGAGACTGATTCGTTTCAGGTCTGTTCAATTTTGAACGGGAGTGTATATCTACTGATAGTAGGTATAATTTTCCCACTAGTTTGCGGAATTTGTTATTCTCAAATGACCGGGAAGCCATATTAATATAAAGATTATTAAAATAATCAAAGAGAACTCAATTCTCGCGACAAGATTTAATATCATATACACTTTTGATTGTCGTTTAAATAAAAGCTTGTTTTTAAAAATCTTTTTTTAAATTTATTTTTTAAACTTAAGAAATTCATATCTTCTAAAATATCAATTTTGTTTAAAAAAGTAACAATACCTTTTATATTGGAATGTAATACCATAGCTAAATATAATGCAATATCATACTCTCTAGGTTTTTCTATTATTTGATTAACCGATTGTAGTTGGTCACAGATCGATAAAACCTTCCTAAAATTTGTTTCTGCAGATGGCTGCATGCAGTCTAGTTGGTTTTCAATTCTGTTTAGTAAAATTTTTTTAAAGATTCCTAGATATTGGACGACAAACTAATGGGTCTATGATTGCTATATTCTATAATATCTTTGATTGTCTCCATGTTGAAAAAGCGAAACTCTTTTTTTATCATGCGCTTAGAGAGTTTGAATACGGTTTTTTTTTTATCGCCGTATATCCATTTTAAATTCACCGCTTTTACCTGACCGTATAATATGGAAACATCATAGTTGTTTATAAATTTACAAACTTAGAACAGGACATCGAATTTTTTTTTCTTTGTTTTATTTTTTATTTCGGTATAATAAAAAAAACATAATAGTTGTTTATACAAGTTTTCAAAATTGAAAAAGGATATCGAATATTTTTCTTCTTTGTCTTATTTTTTATTTCCTCTCTTCTTCAATATCGGCCAAAGTCATAATTATCGCATAATTATTTTATATTTGGTTTTAAATATTATTTTGGTACAATTTAAAAACCACATGTCTGGAAATAAAAATAGTGAATTCACTTTGTTTTTTTTTTTTGGTAATTAAAAAAGTCATATTCACCAAATTGGTCAAAATCTTTAATTATTAACAATAGCGTATTCACCATGATTAATTTATAATCATGGGTGATGCGTAATTGTTGTTTAGGAATTATTTTCTCAATTTCGAGTGATGTTAAATTTTTGGGGTCTATTAGAAGTAAGTTTCGTAATAAGTCTTGCATCGGCTTATTACGCATGATTTTATATTAATTGATTTATTAACGTGAATACTTGTGTGAACTTTTTTTTTGTATAACGTAATTTTTTTTATCACTTATTAGTAATTTCTTGGAGCCAATAATCAATCTATACGATTATTAGTTTGGGCTCCAAAATTTACAAGTTATTTATAACTTCCCAGATATTTTCTATAAACATGTTCATTTTCAAGTGTTATCCAGGATTGTATACTTTTGTTTAATTATCATGTGCCTTTTTTAACTTTCAATTGTATTTAATTAGTTTAGCACGTGATACAATTATTGGTTGTATTTTGTTCACATGGGATACACATTATTTTAGTTGTAGGTTAGAATAACTCTTGTTAATTTAGTTATTTTAACTAATTACTTTCAATGTTTCAAATTTTTCTAACATATATTTATTTTATTGTCAATAAATTTTGTTTAACACATAAATTTTTATTGATAGGTTAATATTCAAAAAATTAAATGTTATTTGTGAATAAGATATACTTGTATTTAAAATACTTATACAATACAGATAGTATTGAAGGTATACACAATCACATTAATCCTTACATAGTATAAAATAAAGTCCCCAAGCCGCGTCTGTCTGTTCGCGATTTACTCAAAAACTATTGCACCGATTTTCATGCTGTTTTCACCAATGGATAGAGTGATTCTCGTGGAAGTTTTATTATAAAATTTGTCAAGTTTTTGTATAAATTGATCCTTACATATTATAAAAAAAGGTATAGCTGTATAATTTATTGATGTATAGGTGTATAATTTATCAGTGCATAGTAACAGATGTTCGTTGCTCTAGGTGCTGTGTGTTATACATTGTCTGCCAGGAGTGGCGATGTAGACATTTTGACTGTTATTTATATAAGCATGCAACAGACAGCAGTCTGCATAAAGTGATTGATATGTAACAGTGGATCATCTATTAATACAGTCCTTGTTCATATTTGTTTCGATTTCTATTCACATAGTGAATCATTTTAAAATTAATATTAAGTTTGTTTATTTTTGTAGTAATATGCATAGATAGCGATGTATACAACAAATACGTTTTAAAAATTTACCTTTAGATAGCAGTACACACAACATGAGTACTTCAAAAAATTTGCCAATAGGTGGCAGTGCATACAACAAATGTATTTCAAAAATTAAACGCAATTTATCAGTCCTTGACGGGAGAAAATATTATGTTACTTGGTTATAAGGGGGCTACAAAATTTTTGAGGCGAAGCTGCAACGGGTAATACTATTATGTATAACGAGGGAAGATGATTGATTTTTTGTTTGTTACGATTTAACTCAAAAATTACTCAACCAATTTTACCGAAAGCTACATCTCCTCGGAGTAACATAGGATGTTTTATATTTTCTGTAAAGAACCCGTGCGAAGCCGGGGTGGGTCAGCTAGTTGTCTATAAATAATTACTACCACTTGTAACCATACACATTGATGTTGTTGTATACTTCCAAAATTGTTATACATATTTTTTTTTGTGCTACAATAAATATAATGAATTTATATATTTTATTATTGATGATTTGATTGCACAAATGTTTGTTGTTTTTTTTTATATTTCGGTGAACCAGTATTGTACTAAGCTTACGATCCACTGTATCCTATTTTAACACGGGCCCAGCACATTTTTTGAGTTAGGTTATTATACCAGCCAAGTAGCCGAGCGGTCTAAGGCGTCACGTCTGCGCAGTATGCAGTACTTGGAAACTGGGAGGTTATGGGTTCGAATCCCGACATCGGCAGTTTGTCAATTATTAAAAAAAAGGGTTGATTGACTAAACTGTCGGCGTATGGACAAGAACGAAGTAACCGGCAATGCTTGAGAAGGTTTTCTGCAGTTTCCTTCACGAATTCCAGATGAATATCGGCATAATTCCTATCATAGTCGGCTATAGCCCCATATCCTACCAATTCCTAGCCTACTCACAAATTCCTTCCACTCCACTCACATCCGCACATCCTAAGGCATCACAATGGACCTTATGGTAGAAGCGTAGCCCGTCCAGGGCAGCCTTTACAATCTACCTCTACCTCTCTAGGTTATTATCGATGGCCGTTTAGTTTCGATTGTGGATTTGATATCCACACTCTAGTTCATGGATTATAAACTATCACTCCCACATACATTCTTTTGATATATATGGTTGTATTGCAATTGTTGTGTACATATTTTGCAACAACTGTAATTTGTTTCCACACACTTAATTATGTGGTTGTTGTTAAAGGGTAGCAAAATCACATTTGATATTTTGTTTGGTGGTATTGAAGAATACTTTTCAATACCAGAGTGTTTAACTCTGCCAGATCAAAATTAAACGTGATACAATTAATTTTGATTAACTTAATTTAATATTTAGTTATTGGTTCTTCTATTCAAACCAGTAACTCCCTTCTATTTTTAGCAATCAAGTACATCGATTTCAGCGACTTCTAATAGTTAATTTATGGACTTTTCGTTCACGTATGTTGTTCTTCCATTTATTGTTGACGAAGAATTCTCCTTCTTCCAGAGAAAAGTAGCAAAATATGAAATTTTTGTATTGTATAATTGCCACCTTTCTTTCTTATTTCGCAGAGACCGACAACATCACAGTTTATCTTGTCAACAGCATGTTCTAATTTCACCAACCTTTCATGAGACTTAAGCGTTTGCAAATTCATGGCACATAAATTGAAGGGTTTATGTTTTAGTGAATTTCCTCCAAAGTAAATGCAGCTATTGTTTTTGCACCAATGTTGGAATTTCGTAAAAATTTCTTCAAATGTCCATCGACCCCACTTTTAAGATGTAGAAAATCACAGTCGCTAAAATTTGTATGTACTTTTTTTTAAATGTCTGTGGACTCTCTAGCGGTCACAGTTTTATTCCCATTGGAATGAAATTTGGTATTTGAGTCGCTTTTGGTATTTTAAAGGTCAGGTTCGTTAATGGGTAAAATCGGACGAGGGAAAAGCGAGTTTAGAGGAAGGGGGAAACACAAAATTTGACTATCTCCTTTAATATGTGAAAAATCGAAAAATTTATCAGGAGTTAAGTTGTAGGTACTAAGTTTTACTTTAATTTTGTTTCTTATAAATTTTCTGTTACACTAATATGTACAGATATATTTACAATTAAAGTAATGATCAAGTAATGAATTGAAGCAAACTTGATTTGCTACAACTTTACTCCTTATAAATTTATCAATTTTTCTAATATTAAGAGAGATATTTAATATTTTTTGTTTGTTTGATACGAATATATTAAATATATTTTATTGTAAAAAATTTTGATTATCGTTTCCATAGTAACTATACACTATAATCGTTATTTTGGCGATTAATAAATTTAATTTTTGCCAAAACTAATGTCATATCAGATATTATATTTCATTATGATCACACTAAAATTATGACCGCTAGAGTTGACGCAGCTCCTGCGTAACGAATTTTTTTTTATTCTTCTAGGCTATGAGGACTGAAAGCAGTTTAATTGGGTGTTTCCTTTATTTATTTTACTTTTTTTTAAGTTTTTTTTTAATGTTGACAGTTCGCCCATATCGTTTAAGCTTCGTCAGGCCGTATTCCGATTTGAAAGACTTAGTCCTTTTTTGCGTTATCGTTCCTGTTGGATGAACTTATGTTTTGATTTATTGACGTTGTAGAATGATATTTTGGAGTCATTTAATCTTTCAGGTTCATTTGTGGGTTTGTTTTGTTAGTGCTAGTTTTTAAATTCTTTACTTCCCATGGCGGCGATTTTGCATTTTATGTCGTAACGGAAGGTTGCATAGGTCTTTTTGTCAAGGAATAGGCACTAACCTTCGTTAATTGTGCCATACTACTTTCTGTGTGTCGTTTTTCACGTAGAATAAAAATTTTATCCGGTCTCAATTCAGCTCTGCGTTTATTCTACTTTTCCGTAAAATATCGACCGGAATTTCGGGATAATAATCCTCTTTTATACAGATATCATAACTATTTAGGTATTTTTTGTTTTTAGAATTTATTTTTTCACAATGTTGTTATACAGTATTGAGCGGCTAGCATTATTGTTTTTTTTACCGATGCTTCTTGCAAATCCAAGTCTCTAGTGACAAAATCTAACCGCATGCAGTTTCTGACAATAGTGTTTTATAGTGTATAGTGTTTTCTCCTTGGTTTCTGCTTATTTTGATATAGTGATTCCCGAAAAATATAAGATTTTATTTGTCTCTTGATATTTTCAAATTTTTTTTTATTAATAGTAAAATGTTCCTTAATTATGTTTTGTTCAGCAATAGCCTTAACTGATTCTAATTTTGATTGTAATCTACTGGTATAAGACGCTTAATTTCGTCGATGTCGTTTTTTAAGACGTGTATAAAATTCACTAGGTTCGTAATTTCTAAGTGTTAGATTGATTCTGTATGAAAGTTTTATACAATAAATAATAAAACTACAAAAAAATTAAAAAAATAAAATATAGATTTTACGAATGTTAAATTAATATAAAATGATAATAAAATTAAATATAATTTACAAAATAGTATTAAAATTTGTTTACGAATGTTTGACAGAACTATTTAAAAAACAATAAGCACTATTTATTTGAAGGCCGAAGTGGAGTGAAATATTGAGTTGCTATAGCACAGAGGTGGGCTTGAGTTATAAATTTGAGCAACTGGGCTCTCCGTAAGTGGAGTGAGAGTAAGCAAGAAAGTTATGTTTTGAAGTAAGACGATGTTTCTATACAAGGTGCCTACCAATTATTGCCCAATAACTTATTTGATTTTATATGTTTCATATGTGAAATTTCCGATTCACATCGATAAGAAGATGCTACTAAGTTTTTTATTTATTTATAATAATTCTGGATATTATAAAAAACGAAGATGGATTTTCTGCGGCGATTTCCCAAATACTTTTTGTACTCGTGTTCATGGCTATTTTAATGGCAATGTTAGAATCTTTTAATTTTGACGAAATATGCCCTCAGTACCATCAGTGATTCACGAATAAATCGACAATAATAATAAATGAACAAAAGTTATTAAATTAAATAATACAGTACCTGAAATGAAAAAAAAAAGATAAAGGTTATAAAATGTTAAACAAAGGGCATTATCTATACCTTTTTGTTAATATTTGTAACAAGTTTTTAATAATATTACAATGTGAGAACTTACAGGCTAGGAGAATACGTCAGATTATATCAAAAACTATTACGATGTAATTTTTGCACAATTAAATTTGATTTGAAACGAAGTTTTTGAAACGAAATCTTTTAAATTTGAATGTAACCAAACAACACGAAAAAAAGTTATTCTGTTCGGAAACCACAATGTTTTGAAATTATTTAAACAATTATGTTTAAAAAAAAATTGGGACCGAATATTTTTTTAAACAAAATTGCGTTCATATATTAACACAACCAAAATTTTCTTGAAAATAATAAAAAATTTTGCAAAAGTTACAATTATGATACTTAAGATTGAGGTTCTCTGGGAAATAAGTGGCGATTAGAAGGGAATTTTTTTGCTTAGTTTTTTCGATAAAACACACCGTTTTGGAGTTATTTAACTTTTTAGGTAAAATTTCTCGTTAATTCGGCACATAGCCTAAATCTCACATAGCCTAAAAATTTTGTTATTCAGATATGGTAAGTTCTATACTGGACAATGTTAACTTAAGAGGAATGATTTTTCGTTGGTTTTTTCGATATCTCTTTTGGTTTACGAGATATTTCGATTTCCAGGTTCAGACAAAAATTGCATTTTTTTCACGAATAATGCTTTTAAAAATGCTTGTTTTTTGAAAACTTATTATTTAAATGTAGTCCTATTGATTCAATCAAAATAATGATTGCAAATTTTTATTCAACTGAAAACACATATTGAATTTGCTAAAACTCATATTTTTCCTAAGTAATGTCAAATTTCGATAAAGAAAATACTATAATTAGATTAAAGAAAGTAATTTAACTAAAGTTTTCCCATTTTTCTTATGAATTTCAAGTTAATCTGGGTTGAATACAAAAACCCCATCCTTTAATAAGTCTAGAAATGGGTCATATCAAGAAATGGATCAAATTTTTTTTTAAATATTTTGAAAAAGTTACTTTGTAAAACATTATAACAATCAAAGAATCAGTGTTCACTCTTTGGAATATTCACAAATAATGATTCTTGAATGAAACGTTTAAACTCTCACATACCATACCTATATATACTTAATGTGTCATCTAATCAGAAAGGGCTATCGACGAATATCAACGAATCAGATGGATATATGCTTTAAAATGTTAAATTAATAAAAACAAAAATTGCAAAAGTTTGCTTTTTTCCGATAGAAATTTCCAGTTTTCATAATTTTCCCGTCGGTTTGGGTACTAGATCTACTTGTATACCAAGTATCAACTTTACAGGATATCTCGAAGTAGCGTAGAATTATGATAGATGATACTTAAGTAATTAGGGGCGTTCCCGCTATTTTTGCATTTTTGAAGTGAAATAACCTTTTAACGGTTAATTCGTTAACGATGATTGAAAAACCTGTTTCTTATAATTACGTAAAGTATTCGAAATCTCAACACTGTAACTCTTTTCGATCAAAAGTTACAGCACCTGAAAAAACCGGCTAAATTAAGGATAAGTAATAGCCTTGTAAGTACGATGGCCGAAAGCCCCTTAAACTCGGCCTTGCGCATTTCCGTGCTCTAAATAATATTATATTGTAAGAAAATTACTAAATACAGGTCACAGGCCACACAAGTACAGGTCATTTTGTTTTTAATTTTATAATTAATTTGTGCCTTATTGATTAGGTTTTCGAAAAAATGCTTCGGATAAATGTTGTTCATTATAAACATAGTGACAATTTTTTTTCGAAATATTTTCTGCAAAACAAATGAAATGAATAAGGCCTAAATTAATTTAAAAAAAATTTAAAAATGGCCTGGATTTCCTTGGTCCACTTCATAAACTTGACGAAAAAATGATTAGAGACCTTTTTTTGTGACCAAAAAAATAGGGACGAGATTTTTGGCAAAAAAATCTAATCAGACAATTTTTCCTCCGAGATTTTTACTTTGTCTAAATAGTAAGCTTAATAAAGTTATATATTGTTGCGTAACTCGATAACGCCTATTTATAATTATTCAAGTTAAATGACACAATTATTATTGAATGTATTTTGCAATCAAAAAAATTTGCAATCACAAAATTTATTTATAACAAAACTCACTAGGCAATTTTTGCAAAATCAGCATAAATACATTTGTTGAAGAAAACTTGAGCGCGTGTAACACAAATATATTTTAACTAAGTCGGTTTTCGCATATAAAAACAATTGTAAATCAACTCAAAAACTGATTTTAAATAAAAAAATTTTATGAGATGATCTCAATGAGACAGTAAAATCTCATAACTACGAGTCAAAATGTAAATTCAATTAGTATCGGATATTAATCCGATATTTAACAATCAAGTCTATTCAAATTTCAATAATCAATTCAGTCAAAATTAATTAACTAGTAAATAAATTAATTTAAGTTTTTTAAGTGTTTTGTTTATATCTGACTTATATTCTTGTAATATTAATTTAACCAGAATATTACTCGTATTAAATTGGAAATATTTTAATACGAAATTTTCCAATTGGTTATGGTCAAGTATTTCAGACGTCGAATATTTGAAATTAAACAAGCCTACGAAGTTGGGCTTTAATCAACTGCTCTGGTGGCAGCGGACATTCATCACCTGCAACAACCAATTTTGCACAAAAGGGTGCAACATACCTGCAGGCTTTGATCACCCCTCCACTTTTACTACTACTACTAAAACATAGTATTGTATTAAAATAAGACGGAATTACTGTCAATATTATTATAATATTGACTGAGTTATGAGATGTGGGATAAAGGCATCATTGCGTTTACGAAAGAAATAAAGTTGCCAAATCAATTAAGTTCCAGTTAGTAGTGTAACAACCAAGTAGTAGCGTACAATGGGCCACAAAATTCCTGCTCATTTTCAAAATTTTATAATTGGTTTTCTATTCATTCGGTTTTCTAAAAAATGCTTCGGATAAGTCGTTAGGTGTAAATATAGTAACAATATTTATTAGAAGCATTTTATCGAAAACCAAAATTTTGAAAAATGACCGGGACTTCTGTGGCGCATAGTACATTTCACTCAAAATGATAGTTGAAACTAGAGAAAATTGGGCTTGCCACAAATATCGTGAGCATAAACAACGTATGTAGAACAGTTATACAGAAGTAACTCCCTTAGAATAATTCGATTAGAGTGGCGCTGGAATGGGTATTTTAAAACATAAATTTAGTTAATTTAGAACCAGGTGCTCGGGAAAAAACTATCAGCTTACTTGCACTCAAAAAACATAGGTCAAATAATTAATTTAAATAGGTCAAACAATTCAACATTTATCACCGACTGCTCCTAATACGAATTTTTATAAATGCAGTTATTGTAGAAAAATAAAATTTGTACTACTCAAATAAAAAGGTCAGTCCCAACAAATGTATAACTAGACTCGCTCCACACCCGGGCCGGCCGTCGGCCTTGCCTTCGTGCCTTTGACATAATTTAATAAAACCGCATTATTCTAGCATGTATAGAAAGAAAGAAGCTATTTTTGTTTTTTTTATTCTCATTTTCAGTGGGTTTGCGTTGGGAAAATTAAAACTTTCATATTTTTCCCGTAAGTTTGAAGTTATGCTGCATCTAATGACAAAATCGCATCATTCTAGCATGTCTGTGGGTTAGAATTTGTATACGAGAGCCAATGATTGAGTGAGTTGCACAAAGTGCTATATATATTATAATACTCACTCTGCTTGCAGGTAGACTTCGGCCCTTCACCCCCTGGGGCGGAATTTGTCCTTGGCTCCGCGTCCTTGTCATAATGCAAAAATAGCAGGAATAGAAGTAAAAAACGTAATTTTGGATTTTTCGATTTTGACCGTAAGTTTGAAGTTATTACGCGTCGAATGCAAAAATCCGCATCCTTCCTGCATTTCTAGAAGTGAGTTAGAATTTGTGTACGTGAGTGAGCCAATGAGTGAGTGAGTTACACAAAGGGATATATTATAGGATTAAATATAATGCAAAAAATATTTAGCTGATTTGAACTCGTATGTTTTTCTTTTATTGTTTATAGTACAAATTTTTTAACACAAAAACTGTTTAAAAAAATTAGTATGCAAAACTATTTATATTAGAAATATCAATAAATTTTGTCTGAAACACTATCAATACTTCTAAGCCTGTAATAATTTCTCTACAATTTTTACTATAGTTAAAACTGAACTTTTGTTACGAGACGTGAGTATTTCGTTTAAAAATATTTAAACGAATATTTTATTTAAAATTTATTTATAGTAATGTGTCATTAAAATTTAATTTTTTAATTTTTAGTGCAATGTTTTATGAAATTTGTGATTTTTTTATTAAAAGTTCTATTTTACTTATCCCTATTTTACTAACGTAAGTTTAATATTTGCCATGATGTCTGTAGACACAAATGCGGGTGTTTAAAGTATTCCATATCAGTTTTTTGAAAATAAAATTAACTATCGTAAATAATTTTTTATTATTTCTTCAATTAATGTTTGTCATTGTTTCTCCAATTAATTTACAAAAATTAAATGGAAAACTGACTAACACCAACATAAATTAATGGTTCATTTTATATAATGCTTATTTATTTGTTTATATATGCCGACTGGATATTTTATTAAATAATGGTTTGGTTATCTGTAGACTTATGTATCTTCTTCTCGTTGCAAAACCATCATTTTACGTAGAAATGAAAATAATACAAAAATCAGTAGCACGTCAATAGTTAAGGTATGAGAAGAGCCCTCGATATTCTTGCAGTATATAAAATAACAAAATATTAATGTAAATTAAATCAAGACGTCTATTCGTAATGTTTCAGCAAATATATGCATAACAATGTATTAGCCTAGAAGTTTTTTGGAAAATATTTCAATTGTCACAACTTTTCAAACCATTTTGCTAGAAGGATGTTCCAGCACTTTGTTATGAAATCAGTACAACAAACCGGTTTGATTTTATTATAGCACCACTACATAAACACACATATACAACACATTGACAAAAACACTGTTCACATATACAAAATAATGTTATGTTGAAGAAAAGGAATAATTTTAAACTTTTATATTTCGAAAACAAAACGGTAACACACGATTTTTTTAATTTATATAATAAATATTTAGCTTTACTCTCCTAGTTTTTTTTTAAATTCTGTCGAGTATTTTTTCTACTACAACAGATAATAGTTGGGAGGGCATGAAGTTTCGCATGCTTCTAATGAGAGAAAGTGAGAGAGAAAGATAACTTTGATATTAATTATCTCGCGTTCTAAAAGGTCAGAAATTCTGAAACTTCGGGATTTATTAGAAAACGTTTAGCCTGTGAACAAAAAATGAGCAAAATCTGTCGAAAAATGGTGGTATGCTGGAACATCCACAACAAAAAACTACGTATGCGTTTGAAAATAGACTCATCGAACATTCAACATGATTATATTATTCATGATAAAGAGATTAAAGCATGTATTTTCATAATAATAAAAATTACAAAAGTTAAAAATATGCACAAACAGAAAATAATCTTATCAAGTGTAGTAATTAAATATTCGTTGCGCATGAGCTGCGTCAACTTAACGAATTTCCTTAGAATACATAAATTACTCTCTAGCGATTTAGCCTGATCAAAATTTTAGTTTGATCAAAATGAAATGTCGTACCTGATATGATTTTAGTATTTGCAAGAGCAATTTTATTAATAAATCACATAAGACAAGGGGATAGAGAGGCATAGAGAAAAAAGAAAATACAAAATATAATATACATATATTTTTTTTTATTAGAACAATCGAAAAATTTATGAGGAGTAAGGTTGTAGAAAATCAAGTTTGCAATTCATCACCACATCATTTTCTCAAACTCTAATGTGAACAGAGATATTAAGAATTTAAATATCACAAAACACTAAATTATAAATAAACAAAACAGTCTATGATTTCTGTAAAAGAGGAAAAATTTTAAAACATCATACCAAAAAAGAACTTTTAAAGGACTTTATTTTTCTGATAATAAGTTAAACATGTGATGTAACAACTAACTCGTTACATAACTTGTCAAAATTTCCAGTATATACTGCGTTGTATATAGACTCGTTCACAAAATATCACAAAATATGTATGTATATAGAATTGTTCACAATTCTGCAAATTCAAAGTCTATAAAATATGAATTATGTGTAAATATTTGTTTTATGTTATTAATAATACTAAACCGTATGTTTGCGTTTAAAAAAAAAGTATATTCATGTTATTGCGTTTGTGTTCAATATTAAGTAAGGCGAAGCATTACAAAACTAAAGTTTCACGTTAATATACAAACGCTTCGCGTTAAGTGGCTAACATGTCGCCTTAAGTAACAAACGTTCACGTTAGTTAATACCAGGCGTTACTTAATGTTAAGTTTCTTAAGGCGAAGCGTTACTTAGCATAAAAAAACTAACGCTTCGCGAAAGGTGGCTATTGGTTCGCGATAAGTAACTGTCACTTAGCGATTAGTGACTGTCGCAGCGCGATAAGTGGTTATTGCTCCACGATAAGTGACTGTCGCTTTGCGGGAAGTAGTGATCCCTTCGCGATAGCTGACTATCGTTTGCGATAAGGGAATGTCGCTTCGCGATAGATGACTATCGCCTTACAATACGTGACTATCGACATATGTGACATGTCGTTTCGCGATTAGAGATTATCGCCTCGAGATTCGTGATTGTCACTTTGCGATACGTGACTGTCGCTTCGCGATAAATGTCTGTCACTTCGCGATTAGTGATTGTCACTTCGCGATTAGTGACTATCGTTTCGCGGTGAGTGACTGTCACTTCCCGATTACTGGCTGTCGCTTCGTGTTTACTGACTATCGCTTCGCGAAAGGTAATGTTCGTTCAGCGATCAGTATCTATCGCTTCGCAATTAGTTACTTCGTGATAAGTGGCTATCGCTCCGCGAAATGTGAATTTTGTTTCGCGATAAGTGACTGTCGCATCGCGACTAGTGACATTTTCTTCGTGGTAAGTGACGATCGCTTCCCGATAACTAACAATCGTTTTGTGCTAAGTGACTGTCCCTTCGCGATATGTGACATATCGTTTCATAATAAGTGACTGTCGCTTCGAGATTAGAGACTGTCGCTTCGCGATAAGTGACTGTCATTTCGAGATTCGTGACTGTTGGAAAAAATGATGCGGAACGGATGCTGGAAAAAAATATATAGCATATGTTATTCTCACTTAAATTCTGAACCGTTTGGTGAAAACCACATAAAAAGCGGTTCAGTCGTTTTAACGTCATTAACGTTTCTGGTTTTAACACAGAATTTATGTCACATTTACGACCCTGCATTTACAAAAAAACTATGGCATGTACGAACAAAAGTTTCAAATAAAAGTTGTTTGGTTTTATGATATAAATATTTGTTTTATATAAAAATTTTTCTCTATCCTCCACCGTTTAAAATATAGGCTGTAACAAGGATGCGTCGAACAAAAAATTTATACGTGTGATCATTGAAAAAGGTACCACTGAAATATCATATTATATCATTTCCAAGCTTCAGACTCACATGTAGTATTATATCGCGTTTATGACAAAGTTGGAAAAAATTTTATTTTTTTTACCGTGGTTTTCGAGCATACCACTGAACCAAATTATTAAGTTGTAGTACTTATTCGACGCAGAATTTTTTGTGATTTAATTTATAAAACGGCAAATTTTTTATGAAATGCATTGTTTAGAATTTTATGAGTGAGAACCGAAAAAAAGTCCAAAAGTATCAAGTTTTTGGGACACCCCTCCTACATTAGAAGCAGAATATTCGTGCCAACTTCAATAAACTCTTTTTACATGCAAACGAAGAGATTAAAATCATTTCCAGCTTTCTGGGAATCAATTAGCCTACAACCCGTGTTTGTCTTATTTTGCTTGGTCTAAACATTTTAATAAAAATCTTGTAATTCATTTTTTGGAAAATGTTGTATATATAAAATAAAAAATATAGGTAACAGCACAAACATTAAATAAATATGACATGTCTAAAATATTTTAATAGTATTTGTCAAACCATCGTCGACCATGGGTGAGTGATCTATAGCGTAGTCGATCAATAGTGGACAGTATAAAAGAGAAGCCAAATGTTTATTTTTATTTATTTATATTATTGTAGACAAACAGATGGATATTTTCTTTTAATACAGTAAAACTACATACTTATTGAATAAATTCGTTTTTATTTTTGCATTCACACAAATAACAATTATTTTTTCGTATTTAAATCTTCTTGAGAAGGTAAGTGTTTAAGGTAGTACGAAGGCTAAAATGGTTGATGCGTGACTTGTTGAATACATGCAATTTAGGTAGTACGGATAGATTACGGAAAGTTCGTACAACCTTAATAACTTATTTGTTTTTAGAGTGTACTAAAAATAATCGTAGTATCAATTACAATTAAATAGCCTCATACCAAACTGATATATCAAATAAGAAAACATTCAAAATAAATTAACTACCTCCAATAGTTCCTAATAGTAGTGCGACAGGCCAAGTTTAAGGGTATTTTTGCCTTCGCACTTACAGTACTATTACTTATATGAAAGATATTCATTAAAGATCTTCTTTATGTTGGTTGTATTTTAAGATCGTTTATTTTTTCCTTCATATTACATAATTTTTAGAAATCTTGTAACTAATATCTATGCCTAAAGATTGCAATCAAAGATAGTATCCGAAAATAATAATGCATCGAGTTTCCAACCAGGGTGTGCAAGACAGTGATACCGAATTTTAAAAAAATGGTAGGAGAAAAGAAGAAAGTTTGTGTATCTAAAAATTTGAAACGCGAAAGATGATTATTTTAGCCTACAGCGTCTTTTCGTTTATCGAAAAAACAAAAGATACACAATAAAGATTATTAAAATAATCAGAGAAAACTCTAGGTTTTTGAAATTAAAATTCAAAATAGATCCACTTCCTTGGACAAAATTGACCTAGGCCCATTTCCTAGATAAATTATTTGTATTATATAAATGCGTATTTTGACAAATTAGTCATCATCAGTATGAATTAGCTACTCGTAACGATCTCCAGGATATGATATCCAAGATATATTACCCGTTGGTAAATTTGTGCTCAAACTTGCAGTAAAGAAAATCTTAAGGAACACAAAACCTTGAGTTAAAAACTTAAATTATTATTATGTTAATATTTCCATTATAATCTGTTATGTTTAAATTTAACGTATTTATGTCTGTTGAAGGGGTAGAATGGATACAGGATATACACCCCAGGGCCACCCACCTCTTCAACAAACATAAATCCTCTTTAAGTAGCTACGTACTATGAAGAAGGTTCAGTACCCTATACAGTGTGTACGCAACGTTAATGTATTTTTCTGGTCATAGAGAGCTCCATCCTTGCACCGCACGGATGTGGAACCTGCAAAATTAAAATAACTTCAAGGGCTGTTACTTGAAGATAGTCTCATGCGATCTCTATGCCCGAAGGGTGCCTACGGTCTTCTGTCATTACAGCCTGTCATGAGAGTCTTAGCTAACCGAATTGGCGGAAAAATTAGACTCTAGCTAGAGTGGTGAATATACCGCCAAGACAAGCGATAATGAGAACAACCATTTTGACTGAGCAGCCAGGGTGCAGTTTTCGTAATTGTTGGAGTAGATCAAGGTATTTAATCCAGTTTTGGTCCTCTTTCATAACTATATTCATTTCTGCAGGCGCAGAGAACTCGATGATGTAGATAGTCTAAGCTGAAATACCCTGGAGCACTATATCAAGCTAAGTAGCAGAGAGCTCTCTAGTAGTTGCAAACGATAAATTATAAAAGATGATACATTTCTCGTTTTTGACGACATACTCGATCTCTACGGGAGCATATGGTAGGACTGGCGTTCGGTCCACTTCATACGTGGGTCTCAAGAAGTAGTACAGCACACGCAGGGCAGCGTTATGACAATAACTGTGGGTGGTCGAGGAATAAGATGAACATGCCAAAATTAGATGCATCAGCGTCTCCGGCTGAGATATACACGCTCTGCACTGGGTAGTGGAGACTTCCACCTTCCAAACGTATCTCTTGTGTGTAAGAGTGGTTAGCATACCATCTTGGGCAGCGATGATAAAGCCTTCTGTCTCCGACTTATCTGTTAGTATGATTATTATTATTATTGATTACGGTTTATACTTACGGACTACTTATTACAATTATCAATGATATATAAAAAAATGGGGGGATCATAGAAATAAATTAATCATATAATTAATTTATTTCTATGATCCACCCATTTTTTTATGCTCCCGTAATTTGTTATGCACCTAGTTCGATTCACCCTATATATATATATATATATATATATAGTGAATCAAACCAGGTGCATAATAAATTACGCCTCTATTTATTTCTATGATTATTAATAACATCCAATAAAATGTTATACGCACATGTTTTACGCATCTGCAGAACTAAGATGCTAGGTCAGTACTATACCTCTCAAAAATATATTCACATATATTGTCTAATATATGCTGTATTATATATATACTATTATATATACTCTCTTCATTAAAAATAGTCCATTAAATATGTTATTCGTTTTATTGAAAGAAATAGAGGCGTATACCCATTATGCGCCTGGTACGATTCACTCTGTATATTTATATATATATATATATATATATATATATATATATATATATATATATATATATATAATTATATATAAATATATATATATATATATATATATATATATATATATATATATATACATATATATAGATTTGTCACCGATATAACGTTTGAACGCAAAGAGCTACAGTGGTGATTTTTTTAATATATAGTATTTACGGAATTATAAGGTACTGTTTTTTCAATCATCGTTAATGAATAAACAGTTAAAAAGTTATTTTAATTCAAAAATCGTAAAATAGCGACTACGCACAGAACTTTTGGGTAACATACTAATAATTCTAGGGCCTAGACCATAAGTCCTTAAAAGTTGACATTTGGCATACAGTTAGATGTAATGCCCAAACTGAAAGGAAAATTTTAAAACCACGAAATTAATATCGGTAAATTTAAATTTTTTTCATATATTGTTTTGATAAAATTAACATTATAAATGCATATAGAGATTTAGTCTTTTGTGATTGGTCGATACTCGATTCCTATTAGTCAACGCTAAAGTCCGTGTTAGCATAATATTATTCTCAACTTATATATGATATCTATCATATGAATTCTATGCTTTGGTGAAGAATAAACTAAAAATTTTGTTTCTTTGGTAAAAAAAAAAATTTTTGTAAATTAATTTTGTAATCATTCTGTTGAATAAATTAACATCAATTTTGATAATAAGTTTCAAACATAATAAATGATTTATTTGAAAATTTCGTTTAATATTTTACATTGAACATTTATATAAGAATAATATATTTTTCTGGATATGGATTCTAAATTCTTTTTCTGATTTGTCAAGATTTTAAAATTACCAATCAGAATCGAAAAAACTATAAAAATTTGAAACAAAATTATTTGATTAATCTTTTAGTTAGATATAGTATTTGTGTACGGTTGCCTCTAAGATGCCATTAAACAATAGACATGTCAGTGTACCCATACTACACCACCCAAAATCGTGTAAAATTCTCGAAAGAGGTTTGTTGAAGCAGTGTTTCCATACTATACCTTCCAAAATCGTGTAAAATTCTCGAAAGAGGTTTGTTGAAGCAGTGTATCCATACTATACCATCCAAAACCATGTAGAACTCTCGAAAGAGGTTTGTTGAAGCAGTGTATCCACATTATACCATCCAAAATCGTGTAAAACTGTCGAAAGAGGTTTGTTAAAGCAGTGCACCCATATTATAACATCCATTATCGTGTATAATCCTTAAAAGAGGTTTGTCGAATTTGAACATTTGTTAAACTCTGTCGAAATATGAATTGGAAATTTTGTAATTTGTTTAAAAAAAAAACCGTTGGAAAATTAATTCCATAATCATTGCTTTGGATATAATAAAATAATATCAATTTTAATAATGAGTTTCAAACATAAAATATTTATTTGAAAATTTCGTTTCTTATTTTGAAAATTTTTGACAAAAATAAATAAATAACAATTTTTCTTGGGCCAAAAATTTAAATATCTCATAAACCAAAAGAGATATTTCGTTTTTCCGGCCATGTAAATTTTAAAAATCTAACCAACTTCTAGACACGCTAGAAGCATGCGGTTTTTTGTATTCGATGTGGAATAACTTGAAATTCATAAGAAAAATCGGAAAACTTTATTTTTCCGTACGTAAGATCCCTGAAAATGGGAAAAAAGTATCAAACATTACTTTTATTACTTCTAATCATGCTATAAGGTAGCGGTTTTTGTAATCTTTCTAATACGTGAAGCGAAGGCCGAAGGCCGCCCACTAGCAAGCCCACTAGCGGTCTCCTTTGTATTTGCGTATCTAGTTAGAAAGAAATGGAGCTATGTAACGCGAAGCGTAAAGTAACACAAAGCATAACAAAACGCGTTGCGTTTTGTGCGAAGCTTCCGGATTTGTATATTTAAGCCTTGCAAAAAGTAGTCACATATGATCAAAAATATAAATGTAAAGGAGAGCCGAGTTTTCGGGGAGATACTTCATATAATAGTTACTCCTTAAAAAGTGAAGATATCCCATTAAAGGACTGAGCTATTTACCAAGTAAATAGGTTAGTAACCCTGGGTGCCTGGATTGACAAAGAGGGATAAACTGTCTAAACTTCAAAGACTAGCATGCAGCAGCATTACGGGATCTATGACTTCGACACCAACCATGGCAATTCTTAATTTGACTCCACTGCATACATATATATATATATATATGTATATATATATATATATATGAGTATATATATACATATAAATATATATATGTATGTATGTATACATATATATATATATATATATACATATATATATATATATATATATATATATATATATATTTATATAAATATATGAATATATATATATATATATATTTATATATATATAAGTATATATACGTTTATATACATATATATATATATATATATATATATATATATATATATATATATATATATATATATATAAATATATGTTTATATATATATATATGTATATATGTATATATATATATACATATATACATGCAAGCTAGCTTTGACGCTTAGACAGTTTTGTCCCTCTTTGTTAACATGACGATTTCAGGTGAGTTTAGTATCCAGGGTTACTCCTAGATATTTTACTTCCGTGGATAGTGTGATGGATTCACCAAACAGTTTAGGAGATTTTTGTGTTTTCAGCCTCTTTTTGGTGAATGGTGCGATTGCGGTTTTGGCTGCGTTCACCGAAAGTTTACATCGCTTGCACCACCGCTTGACAATTCTGTGTAAGTTCAGGAAGTTCAAAAACCAGTGCGATTTGTGTAAGTTAAGAAAGAGTGCTTTCTGGCTTCCCCTGATAATGTGGCTATGAATCAACGTATCCTAGCACATCAATGTCGTTGGCAGTTAATGTGTCTAATATTAAATTCACTATTAGGGGCCACAACATTGGTGAAAATGTTTCTCCTTGTGGACAACCTTTGGTGTGCTTTTACAATGAGGTTAACACCATTTATTTGCGTGTTTATGCATCTGTACGAATGTATTGAGTCTATCCACTTAGTAGTAGTATCATACATGCCTGTATTTCCTACAGATTCCATTATTATATCTTTCCTTGTGTTATCAAAGGGACTTTCTATGCCTGGAAATATGCACAGGGCAATTTATTTGTCCTCTAGGGTTTTCTCGGCTTTATTTACGCTAGTGCAGTTTCTGTAAAGATACCTTTTATGTAGGCATATTGTGTTTGTTTACTGTTTTTTAGCACTCCATGTACAATATGCCTGTTTATTACTTTCTTCATTGTTTTGAGTAGAATGGATATTAGGCTAATTAGACGGTATGCCTTAGGTTGTGAACTTTTGTGTCCTCCAATTTTTTTAAATAAGATTCGGAGGATTTTGTCCTCGCCTGGTGTCTTATAATATTCTAGGAAATTGGAACGTCTTATTGCCCACTTCCACCACATTTGGCAGCCCTTTCCAATCCAAGTAGGAGACACTTTGAATTGGGTTTTTCTGGTTTTGTCATTAGTTACAATGACTGATCCTGGGAAGTGTGTTTTAGACTAGACCTACTTAGAACATATAACATCCTACTTGCTTTTTGATTCTTTCGAAGAAACAAAAATCATCTTGCAAGATGCAGGGTAGTCTAACCTACACTGCCCATTCGGTTACTCTTTGTCTGATAGTCTAGGTTATACTCAGCTGTAGCTCACAACAGTTAAAGATTATAAAATACTACATAAAGCACAATTACAGCAATCACGATAACCACAACAGACAACACTGTATCCAAATAGAATATTTCTAGTCACCATGGTCATCTAAGCACATTAAAAGATAAATAACAAACCCTTAAAACTACAAATAACAATACATAGAAGACTAACGGACATTCGAAATAACTATAAGTAATACTAGTTTCACTGTAGAATTGTCCCATGTCCCTATACATAAAGTCCATTATATTTTATAAAAAAAACTGCATAATGTGTATCTTATTTTTTGCTGCGTTTATTTTTGAATAATTACCCATATTATTTGCATAAGTTTGCAATCGATTGATTCAGTCCATAAACGCAAAAAATTGACAACTTCCTGAAACATTAAATCACAAATATAAAAAAAGACAAAAAGTAAGCAACACACATATTCACATGTTGTATTAATTGATCCATGTATTGGCAATGCATAGTATGTTTGTTGAAACGTACACAAGCCGGTTCATAAGCTGGCCCAATAATTTTAGCATAATGCATAGTTTTTATGCATTTTTATAAATCTGCAAATGTGTAAGGTTAATATTTTGCTACCAGAATAATATGGAAATACCATATATCTCGAAAAAATAAGGGTACAGTATTTATTACTAATTTATTTCTAAGATATAAATAAAAAAGTTAACACTGGTTTTTTTTACAACTCATGCGTGTGGTACCTTAATTATTTAATTAGCACAAATCAGCAGCATATATCGTAAGAAAGCATAAAAATCTATCTACTATTTATAACTCAGCATATACCGTGAGAAAGCATGAAATAAATCTATTCACTAATATACTTATAAAAATTTTCTTCATGTGAGCCTATCTGATACTCAAGTTAGTCCATCTGCTAGTGTCAATCGCAACAAAAACTGTAAACTAATAAAAGCTAACTGAAATAATAAACCGGTAAGTGAAAATTGTTACAATCAAAAACTATTTAAGGATGGCTCTGTTTAATGTAATACGTACAAAACAACTAATAGATAGCTTAACTTAGATACTGCTAACAGTTAATATTAATTTAGTATAGGTAGTTTAATACTTGAGCTAACGAAGAGATCAAATTTCATAGTTTTGTCGGGATCCGAATAAAGTGTCACTAAAGATTTGTTGTTTCTGCGTGAGTGCGTTTAACGTCAAGCTGACGAATTTTTCGTATTAATTAGACCTAATATCTTTGTCAATTTTGAAAACTTTTTTTCGGTCGCCTTACTTCGATACTTTAACCTGTCCTAATGACCGAGTGGTCTAAGGCAATATGTCTGCGCAGTATGCCTATTTGGAAACTGGGAGGTCATGGGTTCGAATCCCGACATTGGCAGTTTGTCAATCATTAAGAAAAAAAGGGGATGGTTAATTGACTAAACTGTCGGTGTATGGACAAGAACGGAGTGATCGACTATACTTGAGAAGGTTTTCTGCAGTTTCCTTCACGAACTCCAGATGAATATCGGCATAGTTCCTATCATAGCCGTCTGCAGCCGCATATCCTACCAATTCCTAGTCTATACACAAAAAATTCCTTCTACTCCACTCACATCCTCACATCCTTAGGCATCACAATGGATATCACATATCTCTATCTACTTCGATACTATTGAATCAATCTGGATTAAATTTTGTATGCTTAAAGTTAGAATCAAAATAATTGAAGGAGGTAAAAGACGACGACTTTGACACAATATATATTTGTAATTTGATTGGCTACATGCAGAAGTCATTTTCATCCAAGATCGAAATAATGTTATAAAACAAAATACTAAATCCATTCTTTTATTTTTATATCTGTACTTATTATTTAGTGAAATTATATATTTAGTGAATTAGTGAATAATATTGTAAAAGTGCTCTATGCTGAATGTATTATTTGAGAAGTGAGTGAAATGGTTTGTTTTCAACAAAACACGCACTAGCGCACGACATCACATGTACCTATTAAAAAGTTATTTATTTATATTTTTAGTGCGTTACCTAAGGGCGAAAAACCCCGTCGAAGGCAGATCGATTTTAGTTTTCAAAATATACCTATTTGACTTCATTATACACGCGTCTCTAAAAGGTCTTATCAGCTATAATATTTCGAAAAATATTTTTTTTTTATCTTTTTGATTTGTGCTTATTCATTCTGTTTTCAAAAAATGCTTCGTATAAAAATTTTCCCAAAATCGAATGAGTAAGGTACAAATCAACTGAATACATTTTGAAAAATGAGCGCTATTTTTGTAGCCAATAGTACAAATAATTTCTGTAGCATACAACTATTTTATAAAGAATCAAAACAGTGAACTGCTGATTGAATTATAACTGTGGAGAATTTTACAAAAATTTTTATTGTCTAAATTTTTTTTTTCTATTATTTCGATAAAAGTGGTACAAAACAAATGCATTACATAGAACCGTTCAAATTTGGTTTAACCTTCGTATTGAAAACTATTGAATTATGAACTTTTGAAATAATATTAAAAGAAATCCCGTTTGAATTTTTAATAAAATGACACCGTCCGGCATTTGACAATAGCCTAAGTTTTTTTTCGTTTAAAATACCTGCAATATCATTACCTAGTGTATGAACCCCGTGTTCAATCCACTTTATTCTCAAGGAGTCTGTTATATGTGTTTCAAGTTTATAAAAGTTTATTTCTTTTAAAAATACTTAAGTGCCGAAACACGCACTTAGTATTTTTATATTTAAAACATTCTGTAAGTATGTTGGTATGCATACTTGGTATGCATTAATGTAACAAACGTTAGTATTCGACCCACAAAAAATAAAACATGTGGTACTGAAATATATGCGAATTAAAAAAAAAGCCTTTATTGACGAATAGTATTGAAAGCTATACAAAAACAATAAATTCATCAACATTTAGCTTTTTAATACTTACGTTATAGAATACAATAGCATGTACTATCGGCTGCATAAGAGATATATATTTTTCAAACTTTAACGGATGATTTATAACAAATTCCTTCGGTTTTCGAAAGAAAAGTATAGTACAAAAGTTGTCTGATTTAGAATTTGTCTAGCAGACCGTTTTTATCCGAAACAATTTTTTCGAAAAGCAAATGGATTCGGCTCAGATTAACTGCAACCATTTGTAAAATGTACTACACCACTTATTCATACATATTATATACATAATATCAATGCATAAATTTAGACATGTATACAAAGTGGCTCATTTTAAACAATACACCTAAATAATACTTCAAGGAAACGTTTTTGGACAAAATGGCTAGCATAAACAATATTTTGCTCAGAGGAGGATATCTTGTGACAATCTTCATTTTCAACTTAAACATGGTCTTCAAGGTTAGGTTGAAGATCAACTTGCAAAGTTGAACCCATATGTTCATGTTATACTTCTTTTGGCGCGTTATGAGAATCCTACTAGAGTGTATTTCCAACATGTAAAACGAATCGCTTATATAACACTCAACTGATGTAGCACTCGATCGATGATTTTTATCCTGTTCTAATGTACAGCTGTTTGAGGTACATTTGGTAAAAACTGTGTCATACAGTATGTAGATAAAATTTATATATACTTACATTATGTGGCTAAGCGAAACAGACAAGTGTCTGTTTGTCACATAAGCAGTGTGACTATTACTCTGCATTCGAAAACAATTTTTTTGTGTGTACAATTTTTTGATATGGAAAGACAAGACAATAATATAAACTATAAAAAGATGAATGATCGTTATTATTTTGGTTAATAGTTAGACAGCCAGCTAGAACATTAGCTCATTTCAATTTGACTCTACAGTTGAAATTAGATACAGGAATGTCTTGTCTGTACCTGTAGGAATGTCTGATAAAAGAAGAATATTAGAATTACGAACTAAATTATCCATGATATCATTTTTACGGGCTCGTAAACTTTGTATGTAACTTTGAAACCTGGCCTGGTATTGATAAAGTTCACTAACTCTGATTGAAATGTAAATATTGGATTTAATGCCAGTTTTTCAAGGTTTTAATTTTAACGGAAGAAGTGACGCTAGTTCTGTTTTACCATAATAAAATTTACAAGCATTGGCTTTAGATGCAATATATAATTTTTCTATTGTAGTTTTTCAGAACTTGATATGAAAAATCATACAAACCTAGGGATGGGGATCGAAACCACGACCTCTGGTATTCTAGACCAATACTTTACCAATTGCATACCTTTTGATGCAGTATTATTAATTTCGTTTATTTACTCTTTACATATTTTTATTTGTTTGTAAACTAGCATTTATTTATATCCATTGTTACAAAAATTGTCTATTTTGTTCAAAGTGTAAGCGTTTAAAAGATAATCGCAACCAAACTTCGATTGATATTTTCTAAGAGTTATTTAAAAAGAGATTAAAATCAGTAAGAGTTGAACTTTGATTAGGCTTTCATTTTAAACGCTTACACTTATCCATTGAGCAGAAGGCCATTTTTATAAATCAGTCAATTTTCTACGGTTATATGTATTACTCGTTTTCTATTCTCTACATAAATACATATCGCTTATTTTTTAGTGAATATATATATATATATATATATATATATATATATATATATAGATAGATAGATAGATAGATAAAAAAATTTTAGACATTTGCAGAAATTTTTACGAAATTCCAATATTGGTGCAAAAACAATATCTGCATTTCCTTTGGAAGAAATTCGCTAAATGCGGCGCACTTTGAAAAATTCATTTTAATAATTTTCTACGGAATGTTTTTTCATTTCCACTTCATTTTTAAAAGAAAATCTTTTAATTTACGGAAGATAAAATAATTTAAAAAAAGACAAATTTTCATAAATTTAAAGATTTAACCCATAAGATCTACCATACCATATGTTGTACAGTAACTTTGAAAAAATATATTAACGTATCCATAAACGAATCACTTTTTTATTTAGTAATGAAAATAAGCTAACAGTGTTAGTTTTACGTATAAAATATTACAAACACGTTTAAGCAAGTGATTTTGAGAATATATTTGAAAATCCCCAGCAGAAACGAAAGAAAATAACTAGAATGTCTTCATGAAGGTAAGTTCCATATTATTTATTGTGAATTTTATTATTTTTCAGTATTGTTTTGAAGAATAGGGTACAATAGATGTTATGACTACAAATATATTTCATTTAGGTTATTTTCGTAATGCCCCCTACACACGAGGAACATTGAGCAGCAACATTGAACTCAAAAATATTTTCAGTGCAGACGTTGCAACCAAAGTTTGGGAACATAAAATTTAATTTTCTTATTTTATGACGCTAGTCATAAAAATTCAATCATTTCTCATCTGCTGCACCCACTATACACATTTGCAACCATACTAGGTTCCTGCATAATGTTGCTGTTCAATGTTCCTCGTGTGTAGGGGGCTTAAAGTACACTCAATCATAAACTAAATGTACCGTATAGGGTACAGTTGGTCTATGCATAAGCTAAATATACGATAAAATATATTTTGAAATTTTGTTTATAGTTTTGTGTTTTAGTTTTTTAGGTTATTGACGCTGCACGATATAACAATAATTCTTGCAGAAGATGATGATTTCAGCTACCAGGGGCAAGATTTTGATAATTTTTTATTTCCATACCGCAAACATAAATAATTTGGCTCCAAGTTTGTTTCGACCACCAGCAGAGCTTGCTGCATCAAGAGATGAACCAGAAACTGAAAACCCAGAGCCTCATGAATCACAAGGACCAATAAAAAAACGTCACATGAAGTATTGTTGGAGAAAATAAAACGAGACTTACAGTCAAAACCTAACACTTGGAAACCTCTTTATCATGTTGCTCTTGATAGAATTCCTCTAGAAAGGTTTTCTTTATTCTTTTGTGACGGTGTATTTGAGTTGCTAATTATTGAAACAAATAGATATTTAGTACACAAACTTGTTTTCGTTGACGTCAAGACGGACGAGATGAAATGTTTGGTTGGAATTTTGTTAGTCAGCGAGTATTCGCAAGTGAGCAGTAGAAGAATCTATTGGGAAAATACACCAGATTCAAGAAATAGTTTGATTGTTACAGCCTTGCCTAGAGATAAATTCACATTTATATACTACAATATTCATGTTGCTGATAATCACAATGTAGATGGATCAGATTAATTTGCAAAAGTTTGCCCTTTACTAAAACTCTTAGTTGCGAAATTCCTTCAGCACTGTCCACATAAAGAGAATCATAATGCTGATGAGGCAATGGTTCCATATTTTGCTCGTCACGGCGGCAAAAAATTTATACCAGGCAAGTCTATTAGATACGGCTACAAACTTTGGGTTGGTAAAACATCAGTAGGTTATATTGCATGGTTTAAACCATATCAAGGTGCGTCTACATTTATGAATGACCGATATTCTCAGCTTGGTCTCGGAGCAAGTGTTATTTTGACTTATGCAGATCAATTAGCGCAATTGGGATACGGCATAGACTAATACTCTTTGTAAACAACCTCTTTACTGGCTGGTCCATGAACTCACCGAGAGGGATTTCCATATAACTGGGACTATTGGAGAAAATAGGTCTGGAAAGTGCCCTTTATTGGAAAAAAAAGAAGCAAAATTAAAAGAGAGAGACTTTTATGACTATCGTGTATCTGATTATATCATACTTTGCAAGTGGCACGATAATAATATAGTATCGGTATGTTCCAATGAAATTGATATTCATCATTCCCATAAAACTGAACGCTGTTTCCAACAACAACAAAAAGATAATATCTGTGCCTGAGCCTCAATAATACAATAAGAACATGGGTGGAGTAGATTTATCGGACCAAATTATATCTTCACTACGAACAAGCATTCGAGGTAAAAAGTGGTGCCTCTGATTCTCCGTTACATTGACATGTCTGTACAAAATGCTTGGCTGCTCTACAGACATAATGGTGGGGTTACGGATTTACTTAACTTTCACCGCCGTATTGCAAATTCAATTATTGATGGTAATAAACAACGCGAAAAGCCAGGTCCTAAGTCTGCCCAAAGCCTTCTAATGGATTCTAGTCTTGCTATAAGCGCAAAAATGGTTAAAAAACGACTTGTAAATGTACGTTCGACCCAGAAAACCAGCCGTAGCATCTGAGTTCACTGTAAACCATCGAAGAACCCACTATGCCGCCCACATCAACGAGCTCTCCGAATTACAGCCTTTCAATAATCCAACATCCAGTGTAACGTTTACATGACCTACTCTAGACTCTTGCATGTTGATTTGGCAAATGCAGCGCATAGCGAGACTCATCTGTAAAGACGAAGTTCTTCCATTCATTTACATTACACGTTATTAGGCGACCTTTTCGATGATTTACAGAGAGCACTGGTGTTACGACCGGCTTTCTGGACTATAAATTCATTTCAGCAAGTCTTCTTCTAAGAGTTTTTGCATTAGTAGAAACATTAGGACCCAAACAGCCTCTGGCCAGTCTCAAAAGCAGTTGAAAAACGATTCCGAAAGACTTACATTAAAATAAAACGATCAAAGCTCTGATTTTGAGTTGGCCACCACGTAGTTCAGGGTGATACTCTCATAGAATATCTTTGGGATGAACTATTCCGACGCATAAGAGGATGAACTAACCCTGCTGGTAGTTCACAGTGGCTCATAATAGCTTTAGTGCAGGAAACGGAGTTAATCATCCAAGATGTCGTAGCGAACTTAATTAAAAGTGTGCCTACAAGGCTTGAGCCAGGCAGTAGAGCAAAAATTAGTCTTTTTCTAAATTAATTTTTTCCCCCGTATATTAAATGGTTTTCCTTTACAAATTTACCCTAATAACAACAAAAACATGTACAAATTTATAAAAATGTAGTTGAAACAAAAAAAAATAAAAAAATAAAAATTTTGATTCGTGGGTTTCAAAAATGAATAAAAATAAAAAATTAAATCAAAACAGATAATCAACTCCAAGCGGATTTTAATTAACCTGATTGATTTAATAAAGACGATTGAACTAATTAAGTTCGTTTAAAAAATATTTAAATTATACAGAAATCGGCAGTTTCTCGTGCTAGAAGTTAAACATAGAAGGAAGTCAAACTAGTGAGGAATTAGTTCTAATGGACTCCGATAGTAAATGTTAGAGCTTCACCCAGAATTGTAAGCGTTCGATACTGATCGAGTAGCTTCTAAATTCTACGTAAGCTAATATTATCATACTGCCGCACAACGAATTAATTTCGTCATCCATCAATTTAAAAAATTATAATCTGAAATAATGAAGTTATCTAAAAATAATAAGACCTGGTTTTATTACAATCTTTATTTACAATAAATAAACTCCAGGCATATTTACATTCAAGAAATTTTAACAAAAATATGACAAGTGAGCTGACCGGTAGAAAATAAATAAACAAATCATATCTTCAACAAGTTTAAACTGAGAATATTGATTGACAAATTATTTGAGTTTACATCACCGGTAGAAAAATAAAATAATAAAATATGCAGTAGCTACAAATTATTAACAAACGTTAATATAAATAGTTATTCTAATGATGCACCTTTTTGAATTTAATAAAAAAATATTTTTCAATAAACAATATTTGAGTGTCAAAAACACAAGCATATCCATACACACGAGGTTTAGAAAATATAGATTTTAGTGATATTAAAAAAAAAGAAAAGAATTAAAAAACAGGATATCACCAATCGAAGGGGACTATGCACGGCTGTCATCTATATAAATAATTTTATAACATGAACATAATTGAGAAATTTTGTTCTTAATTTGTTCTATTGTAAAAGAAAAAAAGCTACAAGATGCAGTTTGTTGCAATCGACGCTAAATAGTTACAAATTAGGAAGTGATTTCGAAAAACTTAATATTTTTTATTGCAACCTACCGAAAAATCCAAATAAAAACCTCCCAAAATTACGTTTTTCAGTTCTATATATACTGAAATGATGGAATTTTCAGCAATCGACCCGAAATAAAGTCAGGTTAACAGAATGATAAATTTCATTACCTACATCGCAACCCCCCCCCCCCCATTATTGGAGGAAAATTGCCATTTCACTTCAATTCATTTAGCAAGATGGGATTTTTTTATAAAGTCAAATTAACAGATTACTTTAAAAAATTTCATTAACTATATCGCAAACCTCCGAAAATGGAAAAAACACCGCTTAAACTGCCTTTTTCACTTCTATTCATGTTCGAAAGATCAGGTTTTTTTCATTCGACGAGGAACGGGTTTATAATAACAGGATTATTTTAAAAACATTAATTTTTCCATCGTTATAAACACCGCTAAATTTACCCCTTATCTTGTATACATGCTAGAAAGATGCAGTTTTTTGCATTCGACGCTAAATAGCTACAAATTAAGAAGGTAATTCAAAAAACTTAAAACTTTTCATCGCTTCCTCCCAAAAAAAAAATGGTAAAACCACCCCCTAAGCAACCCTTTCAACTTCTATTCATGGTAGAAAGATGGGATTTTCACCAATCGACCCGAAATTAACTCAAATTAACAGAATACCTCAAAAATTTCATAACCTACTGTATGTAAAAAATTGAATTAGGGTTTAATTTAAAAAAAAATTCGGTGTTTAGTTTTTAAAAAGAAACTAAACACTTTATAGAAAATAATTGAATTATCAATTATTTTCATAAATATGAAATTAAATTAATTTAGTAATTTTAATTAAAAGTTATTATGATGTATTTTTAAAAAAAATAATGAAAACTAAATATACGGTACTTTAGAAAAAAAATCCAAAGCAGAGTATTGTATGTGGAATTATGAAAATTAGAAAACGATCGGTACTAATGCCATACACGTAAATATAAAAAAAAAAAAACACGTTGAACCGAAAGTCTTTCAATAAAAGCTGGGCCCATTAAAAAGATAATATTGAGGTAGTAAGATCTTTACTATCCAGTAAGTGTCTTAGTTATCGACAAGTGATTCGAATCTGAAAAAAAATAAAAGGTACAAAAAGGGGAACAAAACAAATATATGTTAAAATAAAATATATTTGAAATAAATAATTTTTAATCTAATACGCTGATAGTACAACTATCCTTAAAACACTAACATTGGTTGTACAAGTTATGAAAACAAAGATTACGTGAATATGTGCTAAATTGAACTGTAGTAAAAGAAAACTACAGTAAAAAAAAAAATATGTTCAAATATGTCTGATTTGCAAAAATATAAATATGGATTACAAATTTAATTCAGATACATAGTTGTATATAAAGAGTACGCTGCTGTAAAGAAAAAATACACGGCCAAAAAAAAACCAAGCGTATACAAACAATATAGTTATAAATTGAAAAGTCAATGCATATTCACATAAAATATAAATTGTACACCAAAAGTGTGTATAGAGTGTGTATTGAATTGTTACAAGCTTGAGAGACCACAAGTTTCGGAATAGTGAATTAAATAAATTATACAAAAAAAAAAAATATACTTAGATACAATCAGATAGAAACCATTAATTCGCCCATTCGATACTTCAGCACAATCCATAAAAAATATTCAACTTGTAAATTGAAGAAATAAAAATTTTAAATACCATCTGATTAATTGATGTGAATCAACTAATTTTAGTAATTGTCTTCCTTTTGTAGCTCACAGAGAGAAGTAATTTTTGTAACTTCCAGAGAGAAATACTCTTTGTAACTACTTTCTTTTTGTAACTCACTCCATGAGATGAGTTTTGTAACTGCTTGATGAGACGATTTTTTGTAACTCCCAGAGAGAAATACTCTTTGTAACTGCACTGAAAGAAGTATTTTTTGTAACTACCTCGATGAAAGGACTATTGTAACTGATTTTAAATATGTGCTGAAATATCGAAGTAAGCTTGTATATACGCAAGTCATTTCTGATCTAAGCAAATGCCTGTTGAAACTATGCAAATTCTCAACTAGCATAAACCAATAATTATATAAATTATTCTTTTTTGAATAATAAAAATATGAAAAAATATCAATACTAAATTTTATACAGTGGCGTAGTAAAAAAATTATTCTCCACTCCAGGGGGCCAAAAAAATTAGCGATATGCTAATTGGAAAATATTAAAGCAAGAATGACATGAATAGATGAATAAAAAATCTTACAAATGTGGATTAGACGTGAAGATTTAAATATATTTAGATGTTTAATTAGGATGCAGTAACGTTACCATTCCCTTGATATCCTCTGAGATAGTATGGCCGAATGTTGTATATCGACATGCCGAAGGTTTTCTTATTAGATTTTGGAGCTTTTAGCCTAACTGAAGTTGGTGTAGTGAACTTTATTATCTTGTACGGTCCATTGAATTTTGAAGCGAATTTAGGTGCGATATTCTTGTTCATATTCGGGGCCAAGTTTTTAACCATGACCAATTGACCCACTTTATATTTAGACAGCGTTGGTTTATTTAAAGTTTGGTTGACTCGTTGTTGGTGAGCAATCTTTAACGCATCTTGTATATGTGCTTGTGATGGTTTAGCAGAACTCGTGATTAACTCAGTTAATTCGTTTATAATCACAAACGGCGTCATTAACTTTCTACCAAAATAAACTTCAGCTGGTGTTGAGTCGATTGTACTTTTGTAGGAGTTGTTGTAATTGAAAATTACAAAACTCAAAAATTTTGACCAATTTTTATGGTCTACAGAATATTCTTTGAGAATGCATCCTAAATTATATTTTATCTGTCGATTGAGGCACTCGCTCTTGTTCGAAGATGGTGTATAGCTCGAACAGTAGGTAGCTCTAATACCATTATTAAATAAGAAGGTTTTCCACTTGATCGACGCAAAGGCTGGTCCGTTGTCGGCTACAACAACCGTCGGATATCCGTTTTGCAGGAAAATCTTCTGTATCAGTAAAATGGCAACGTCACTGGTCTGCCTTTTACATGGAAAGGCGAAAGCAAATTTTGAAAATCCATCTACAATAGAAAAAATATATTTAAAACCTTCACTTGATCTAATAATAGGACCGATAAAGTCGACGTACAAAGTATGTAGAGTATACTCCGGCACAGAACTACTCAACTGAACCTTATCGTTACGTGTATATGGCCTTATAGCCTGGCACACTTTACAGGTTCTGACATAGTCCCTTACTTTGCATAGAGGTTTTTGTAGTAAAATATTTTACTAATTTCACGGAATGTTTTAATTACTGAATTATGCGCAGCATACTTGGAATCATGATAATATCGAAGAACGTAATCGAGTAAATTATCTGGTAAAAATATACGTTTTAGTCGATTCCTTCCGACGAACTTATAAATTAACCCATCCTTTATGCAAAAATTAGGGACATTCATCTGAGCCTTAAGGTTTTGATAAATGATTTTACATTCGGGAGAGTTACGTTGCTCGCTTTTAACAGAAAGGTAATCAAAATTTGTATTAGCTAAAACGTTAATAAAGTTCAGTTGCGCATTGTTCCTGATTTCTTCATTCACCGATTCTAAGTCAGTTTGATCCAAAGTATTGGTTATCTTTTTTAAAAGGTTTGCATAACCTGGATCATTGCTATGCAACTCTTTAACTTTAATGAAATTTTTGCCTGAATCTTGATTTGAGTCAGAAAATTTGTTCACTATTAAATGGTCAGTTTCGTATAACCTAGATAGAAAATCGGCCATATTGTTCAATTTGCCCTTTATATGTTCCGGGGTAAAGTCATATCTCGAAATTTTAAGGATCCACCTAGATAATTTATTAAATTTATTGGGGGTATTAAAAATCCACAATAACGACCTGCAGTCAGTCTGTAGAGTAAACTTGCGGTCGGTTAAAAAATCTTTAAATTTATCTAGGGCCGTTACTACTGCGAGAAGTTCTAATTCATGACTGTTATATTTTAATTCGGCTGGATTCAATTTTCGAGAACAGTACATAATGGGGTGCAAACCGTCATCATACTTTTGAAGTAATACCGCGCCCAGACCAGTAGCTGATCCGTCAGTTTGTAGCACAAAAGGTTTGTCAAAATTAGGATGTTTTAAGACAGGCGCACTTACTAAAGATTTTTTTAAAGTAGAGATTGCATCAAGATGAACCTTAGTAATTTTGAACCTTACACCTTTCTTTTTTAAATCGTTTAACGGAGCTACAATCTGACTGAACATGGGAATATAGCGGGAGTAAAAAGCCGCAGCCCCAACTAGACGCATAACTTCTTTGACGTTTTTTGGAGTTGGCATGTCATTGATTGCTTGCACCTTAATAGGGTCTATAAAGCGTCCCTCAGCGGATATTACGCTACCCAACAAACGTACCCTCGACATACAAAATCGAGCTTTAGAAGGATTAATAGTGATACCGATAGACTTTATTTTAGTGAACAAGAGATTCAGGTGATTTAAATGTGATTCAATGTCGGGCGAATGTACAATTAAATCGTCATAATAAATAAGAAGAAATTTATGACGAAATTCTGCGAGACTGGAATTTAAAAAACGAGCTAATGATTGACTAGCCACCTTTAGCCCGAAAGGCATGGTATTGTACTCAAACAGACCATATTGTGTGACGATCGCGGTGACATGTTTCGAGTCATCTGATAATTTTATCTGATGAAAACTGGATTTCATGTCGAGGAGTGTAAACACTTTCGAATTACCTAAGCTAGCGAAAATATGAGCCATACTGGCTGAACTCATCGGATCAAACTCTATATGTTTGTTAACAAACCTATAGTCAGCGACTAACCGATAAGAATCGTCTTTCTTTTTAACAAAGAAGACGGGTGAGCTATAATTAGAGTTCGAAGGAGAAAGTACCCCTTGTGTAACAAGCTCTTGAACATGCTCGTCCAAAAGTTTGGCTTTATCGGGTGCCAGATAGTAAGGAGCTTTACAAACCGGAATGTTATCGATTAACTTAATTTTATATTCAAAACCCTTGGCAAGACCAGGAATGTCAGAAAAAATCGATTTAAATTTTTGAAGAAGTGTTTGCAACACTTTGGTTTGTTTGCTATTAAGATTTACTTTCGCTTCGACAATGGTATTAATAATTCGATTATTGTTACAAAAACCCGAAAACGGTATTTCAACATTAGGATGAAAATAAAATTTGATCGTCGACTTAAAGAAGTCCAAAATGATGTTGCAATTTTTAAGAGTGGCAACACCTAAAATTACCTCAAACGGTAATGAATCTACTATAAAAAAAGTTTGAGTCCATGAAAAATTAGCCAATTTAAAATGAAGTTTCGCAGTTAAATTACATTTTAAAAAATTATTTCCCGGCAAAGAAATAGTTTTATCAATTGATTCGGTGACGATGTTTCTATTGTTAGATTTTAACTTATTAAAAGTCGCAGTTTTAATAGCATTAACAGTAGCACCGGAATCAAAAAGTGTTAATAAAGGATAACCTTGAATGAAAATGGTTTGTAGAGGTAAAATAGTATAATTTAAAATAACATCATTAATAAGAAACTTGGGGTCTATTGCGAGTTTTTTGGAACCGTAGTACTAACATTTATATTATCCCTCTTTCTTTTAAAACAATATTAAAAATTGTGATTAGTACCTTTACAGAAGGTACAAAAAAATTTAGAGTCATTATGCGTATTTTGAATTGAAGTAACGTTTACACTGACGGGTGTTGTAGTTATTCGCGCTTGAATTTCCTCAATTTTAGTGATTAGTTGATACAAATCTTTATAAGTATCGGGAATTTGATATAAACCAAGAATAGATAGTACAGAATTATTGGCATGAGCAAAAATAATTTGTATGATTTCGGATTCAGATGAATCATTAAGTAGGATGTTCGCGAATTTTATTATTGAAGGAACAAATGTCGAAAATTTTTCAGTGTCAGGTTGATTTCGCCGGACCAATCTATCAATTAATATCTGTTTAGTCAACGGTGGAATATAAACTTGTAATAAATTATGTTTAATATTTTGCCAAGACAAAGAGTCAGCCAAACAAGTAGACCAAAATGTTTGTGCGTTCGAAGCACACCTATTGATTAAAGATTTCAAAAGAACGTCTATAGGTAAAAAATTAATATCAATTAAATGTTGAGTATCGACAATAAACTGTATAATATTTTCTGGAACCGAAATGTCCAGAATAGTGATTTTATTTATAAAGGAATCTATACTCGGTTTGGCAAAAAAACTAAAATTTGAAGTTAATTGATTTGAACTAGTATTATTAATTGATAGAGCAGTTGTTATTGTTGCCAAGGCATCGGTAATGCTACTTATCTGCTTGCTTTGCTGTTGTATTTGTTGCTGTACATCCGAAACGTGCAGCACTGACGCATGGAACTGTTGAGCTGTAGTCTGCATCTGCGTAGTTATAGCCGCTAAGTTAACCGCTGATACTTGATGAGGCGTGATGAATAAGTCATCTGGTGAAGCTGGAGGATCGTCATCTCCTGGGGTATCTGGTGTATTACGAGTTGTTCTCGGCATAATGAAAATTTAAACCACAAACAAAATAGAAGAAAGAGAAAAAAAATTAGTACTAAGTTAAATATAATTATAGAATTAAAGAAAATGTAAAAGATATAAATGTATAAATATAAAGAAAAAATTATAATCATTTCAACTTTCAAAAAGAATTTCAGAATCACAAGTCGAGCTTTGTGAAAACTATCGAAAACAAAAGACACATATGGATATTTGCTCTGCTTCCATATGTGTATGTAAAAAATTGAATTAGGGTTTAATTTAAAAAAAAATTCGGTGTTTAGTTTTTAAAAAGAAACTAAACACTTTATAGAAAATAATTGAATTATCAATTATTTTCATAAATATGAAATTAAATTAATTTAGTAATTTTAATTAAAAGTTATTATGATGTATTTTTAAAAAAAATAATGAAAACTAAATATACGGTACTTTAGAAAAAAAATCCAAAGCAGAGTATTGTATGTGGAATTATGAAAATTAGAAAACGATCGGTACTAATGCCATACACGTAAATATAAAAAAAAAAAAACACGTTGAACCGAAAGTCTTTCAATAAAAGCTGGGCCCATTAAAAAGATAATATTGAGGTAGTAAGATCTTTACTATCCAGTAAGTGTCTTAGTTATCGACAAGTGATTCGAATCTGAAAAAAAATAAAAGGTACAAAAAGGGGAACAAAACAAATATATGTTAAAATAAAATATATTTGAAATAAATAATTTTTAATCTAATACGCTGATAGTACAACTATCCTTAAAACACTAACATTGGTTGTACAAGTTATGAAAACAAAGATTACGTGAATATGTGCTAAATTGAACTGTAGTAAAAGAAAACTACAGTAAAAAAAAAAATATGTTCAAATATGTCTGATTTGCAAAAATATAAATATGGATTACAAATTTAATTCAGATACATAGTTGTATATAAAGAGTACGCTTCTGTAAAGAAAAAATACACGGCCAAAAAAAAACCAAGCGTATACAAACAATATAGTTATAAATTGAAAAGTCAATGCATATTCACATAAAATATAAATTGTACACCAAAAGTGTGTATAGAGTGTGTATTGAATTGTTACAAGCTTGAGAGACCACAAGTTTCGGAATAGTGAATTAAATAAATTATACAAAAAAAAAAAATATACTTAGATACAATCAGATAGAAACCATTAATTCGCCCATTCGATACTTCAGCACAATCCATAAAAAATATTCAACTTGTAAATTGAAGAAATAAAAATTTTAAATACCATCTGATTAATTGATGTGAATCAACTAATTTTAGTAATTGTCTTCCTTTTGTAGCTCACAGAGAGAAGTAATTTTTGTAACTTCCAGAGAGAAATACTCTTTGTAACTACTTTCTTTTTGTAACTCACTCCATGAGATGAGTTTTGTAACTGCTTGATGAGACGATTTTTTGTAACTCCCAGAGAGAAATACTCTTTGTAACTGCACTGAAAGAAGTATTTTTTGTAACTACCTCGATGAGAGGACTATTGTAACTGATTTTAAATATGTGCTGAAATATCGAAGTAAGCTTGTATATACGCAAGTCATTTCTGATCTAAGCAAATGCCTGTTGAAACTATGCAAATTCTCAACTAGCATAAACCAATAATTATATAAATTATTCTTTTTTGAATAATAAAAATATGAAAAAATATCAATACTAAATTTTATACAGTGGCGTAGTAAAAAAATTATTCTCCACTACATCGAAATCCTCAAAAAGAGGAAAAACACCCCTAAAACTGCCTTTTTCACTTCTATTCATGCTAGAAAGATCGAGCTTTATTTATTCAACGTGGAACAGAATTAAAATAACAGGATTATTTTATAATATTGAATTTTCGCATTGCAACCATTTGCAAATGGGAAAAACATCCCTTAAACTACTCTTTTTCTTCTATACTTGCTAGGAAGATGCTGTTTTTAGCATTCGACGCGTAATAGATACATATTAAGAAGATAATTAGAAAAACTTAAAATTTTTCATCACCACTCCCTAAAAAAATGAAAACAACCCCCTAAACTACTCTTTTAACTTCTATTCATGGTAGAAAGATGGGGTTTTTGGCATTTGGTGGAGAATTTCTTCAAACTAATGGGGTTATTCGATAAATTTTAATTTTTTCATCGCCACCTCCTTGAACGACTTTACAGTGTTTCAACGCAGAATAATTGGAAATTATCAAGTCAATTCGAAAAACCTAATTTTTTTCATAGCTACCCTTTGAAAATCGTAATGTGATCTATCTATGCGCAGCCCCGCCAAACCCCCAACCCAAACCCACCCCACTCCCACCCCCAAAATTATCCCCCTCCAAATGACCCTAAAAATTTCCTCCATAAAAATTCCGATACCAAAAATATTACCCCCCCCCCTTAATTCTCTAATGGTGGGTACTTTTTGGTAAGTATTTTTTTCAACTTTTTTTACAATTGCGAGCAGAGCGAGAATATACCTCATTATTTTGTACTTGCTAAATATGAACAAATTCAAAAAAATATATTTGGCTTAGTATTTTAAAAATGTTTTAACTAATTATGATGAAATTTAAATAACATAACAAACCAACCAAACCAAAAGAGAAAAAGTAATCCTTACTGAAGATTATTCGAGAAACAAACAAACAAATGTCAAAATTCCTGATGTACTAGGTGACAAAATTGAAGAAGATTTTAGTTTACAATCTGATGTATTAGAACAAGAAAATAAACACATAAATAAATGTGAAATTGATTTCAATGAACATATTAATTCTGGAAGATTCGAAATGTTTGTAAACCATCTTGACACATACCAACAATCAGAAATTGATAAATTGATAGAAAAATACAAACAAGTCTTCGCTAAGGATAAATATGATATCGGTACTGTACGAGATTATGAAGCTCATATTGATTTGATGGTAGATAAATACTGTTGCAAACGTACATACAGATGCACAGCTGATGACAGAAAAGAAATAGAAAATCAAATATCAAAACTATTAAAGAAGAATTTAATAGAGGAATCTTATAGCCAATTTGCTGCTCCAGTAACTCTGGCATATAAAAAGAAGATGAAAAGAAAACAAAGCTATGCATTGACTTTCGAGAATTAAATAAAATTGTCATCCCTCAACCACAACCTCTTCCGTTGATTGAGGATTTAATGATTAAAACTGTGAACTGCGAATACTTTTCTACTTTTGACATAAATTCAGCATTTTGGACAATCCCTTTAAAATACAAGACAGATATAAAACTGCATTCGTCACACCAGAAGGCCATTTTCAATGGACGTGTCTCCCATTTGTATTAAAGACTGCTCCAGTCATTTTCCAGAGAATATTAGGAAACATCATAAGAAAATACGAACTCTCTAGTTTTGCGGTAAATTTCATAGATGATATTTTAATTTTTTCTAAAACTTTTAAAGAACATATACTGCACATATCAAAATTACTCGAGGCAATACTAACAGAAGGCTTTAGATCAAAATTTCCAAAATGTAGTTTTGCGAAAAAGTACGCAAAATATTTAGGTCACATAATAGAAAACAATTCAGTCAGACCTCTGAAAGATTATTTATCTGCTGTCAAAATCTGCTGTTATAGCCAACTTTCCAGTTCCTCAAACAAGAAAAAATATACGCCAATTCTTAGGAAAAGTAAATTTTCATCATAAATTTATACCACACAGTGCAATTATCTTCGACCAATTACACAATTTATTACGTAAAGATGTAAAATTCATATAGACACAAGAATGTCAGAAATCTTTTGATAAAATAAAAGCATTGCTATGTTCAAAACCGATTCTGAATATATTTGACCCTAAACTACCAATAAACATATACACGGATGCTAGTATCAAGGGAGTGGGAGCTGTGTTGAAACAAGAATATAAAAATGGGAATAATAAACCAGTTGCTTATTTTTCAAAAAAAATTAACTGAAACTCAAAAACAGAAAAAGGCAATGTACCTAGAATGTCTGGCAATAAAAGAAGCTGTAAAATATTGGCAACACTGGCAAATGGGAAAATAATTTATGGTACACTCCGATCATAAACCTTTAGAAAACATGAACATCAAAGCAAGGACTGATGAAGAACTAGGAGATTTTATGTACAATTTATCCCAATATAATTTCAAAATAAAATATAACCCAGGAAAATCGAACCAGGAAGCAGGCTGCTTAAGCAGACATCCAGTTCTAGAACCTAATGATAATACTGATGATTTTTTAAAAGTCGTCTCAATCTATGAAGTTGATGCCGGTCACAAGAAAGTGGATGTTTCTAATCCAAATTTCTATCACATTACAAAACTACATCCAGCGTTTAATGGATAGACAATTACAAATAATTGTTTTCTCTCTGAGGGGGGAGATGTAAAGAAACCTCTGATATTCACTTTTGTTAAATTTGTCTTTAAAGCCTACTACAGATCATGATTGACAGTTCACAAATTAATGAAAATAATTGGATTTACAATATTATCAATCTTAATAAAATTTAATTAAAAGGATCTGAAGTAAAGGCTTTAAATGTTGTTTCTTTTATTTTTATATGTGAGAAAATATTTTGTTAACATATAATGTAATTTCGCTAAATGTAAATACATTTTGTAAATAAATCTTTTATTTTTATGGAGAAACGCAATGACGTCTTTATTTGGTAAATATTGGATATAATATCATTCTATATATATACATATATATATATATATATATATATATATATATATATATATATATATATATATATATATATATATATGTATATAAATATATATATATATATATATATATATATATATATATATATATATATATATATATATATATTTAAATTAAGTCTAATATTATCAGAAATATTTACTTCAATTCTCAGATAATAATACGGATATGACTACAGTCTCTATGGTTCTTCTTTTATTGTATTTATTATGTATATAAAATAAAACCTATTTTGACAAAATGGAAACCCGACTTCAAAAATCAAATATTCTATAACAAAAAATGCACTAAAAAGTAAAAAAATAATTGCATATTCTTGTGCCAATTTTAGTTCACCTAAGCAAAAATTTTTAAATATATATGTACAATTATTGTTATTTTTGGAGTCGGTGTCAGCATAGAGAAATTCACATAACTTTTGGACACCGCCTCCAAAAATAACAATAATTGTACATATATATTTAAAAATTTTTGCTTAGGTGAACTAAAATTGGCACAAGAAAATGCTATTAGTTTTTTACTTTTTAGTGCATTTTATGTTATAGAATATTTGATTTTTGAAGTCGGGTTTCCATTTTGTCAAAATAGGTTTTATTTCCCGCTTTTTGTGACCTTGAAGTTCTTTAAGTTATTTTATTTGTCTAAATATGGGTAGACCAACTAAACGACCAACTAACTTTTAGTGCATTTCTTTTTTTATCCGTTGTTTTTTTTTTTTTTAGTGCATTTTTTCATAACAGATTTTCAGTTTTTTTTACATTCATTTTATTTTTTTTTTGTAAAAATTTTTTTTTTTTGGGTCGGTTTTTTTTGTAAAAAATTTTTTTGAAGTCGGTTTTTAAAAAACTGTTGTTATTTTCCTATTATGAATGAGTATACCGTTTAAAAAAAAAAATTCGCGGAAATCGGTTATCAATATAAAATGAGGATTTTCCTCGACTTCCCGGGGATCCCCTCATCAGAATGCAATTTGATGCCAATGGGACCAATGAGAAACAAAATCCTTTAAAGCAAAAAAAAAAACAAAAATTCAAAATTGGTCCATAAATGACGGAGTTCTGAGGTGACACACATTAAAAAAAAAATACAGACGAATTGAGAACCATCCTCCTTTTTGAAGTCGCGTTAATAAAGTGATAGTCAACCATCATTTAATCATGAACCTAGAACTAGAAATAAAAAATTTCATGCAATGTTTCCATGGATCACTGGATATCTTTTATCGTACTAACCTTAAAAATTGTGACCTTAAAAAATGTAATTCTCAATGCTTAATTTTTATTTCATTGGAAAATAATCACTATTAATTATTCTATAAATAAATATCATTATACTTTACATTTTCTAATATGAAAATAATTTACGAAAACAACTGATTGTATAAATACCGCTTTTAGAAAACCCGTTATTCTCAACTACAATTTTGTAAGTTTGTTAATGTTTTTGTTCATATAGGGGGTAAATGATGTATTTTGTTCATATATTGTAAATAAACCTTGTAAATTACGAAAAAAACAAAATTTTATTCAAAATTTAAAAAAATATCATAAATTTTATAATTTTAAAAAAGCTTTTTATTTCGAGGTTTTTGGAAGGAATTAAAATTTTAACAAAGGATATTACCTCGTCTTGTGGTAAAGACTGCCTCAAACCTTGTCGGCATATTTTTAATTAAATGTGCTACGACATCTTGAGTGATCACTTGCCATTTTTGCACTAAAGTAAGTATGAGCTCCTGTGAGCTTTCAAGGGGGTTAATTATTCTTATACGTTGGACTAGTACATTCCAGACTCGTTCTATTGGATTTCACGTGGTGGTCATCTAAAAATCTTAATTTCAATCGTTTTATTTTAATGTACACCCTCCGGAAGCGTTTTTATACGGCTTCTGAGACATCCCGAAGGTTCCATGGATCCTGAACTCTCTTTATCAGCCCATTTCAATTTTCGTAAAAATACTGTCCTCGCAATGTCACGCAGTTGAGTTTTAGCTCTTAGTTACCTTTTAGCTTTGTGGTTGCGTCTTGTTACTTCCATCATGTATCTTTCCATGCGCCATTCGGAAGTTCTGAGCTTGTGCACTACTTGCTTGGAGAGCCGCCATGATTTTCTGCCATAGGCTATAACAGGAAATAGATTTCCACAGTTTTCTTTTTAATCCCACGTCCACAGAAGAACGGAAGAATCTTTTGTAACTCACCATTGCTCTCCAGCCAAGGTTAATTTTCCAGCTTATTTCTTCCCCCTGACCATCTGAGCTAACTTGTCGCCACAGGTATTGCCTTCGGTGTTGATAGTGTACTCGCTACTAAATCTCTATTTACTTTTATCCTTTGCGAACACACTATATGCCCTTTGTTACTTCGGTAACTATCAACAAACTATCGATTCATTATTTATCAGGCAAAAGAAAATTTGGTTTCAATCAGACAAATTGTCTTTTTAATTTAATCATTTTCAGAATAGGTTTCAGGATCACTAAGAACCTTATGTTCTACACCAACATTTTGACGCCTAAGTTAAATTTTATATTCAAGAGGGTGGTGAATTCTCTAACGTAATTTTTTTATTTGGTATTTTCGACTGGATAACTGGTTGTATTTTTTACATGGAAAAAAGACGCCACACACCACATTTCAAAGATTTTATTAATTAAATCGCTTATTCTTTTATATACGCTTATTAATTATAATTCGATTTCTAGTTAAAAATTTCTTTTTTTTTTGCCATTGTCATTGTTTATTTTTTGAAAAATTTAATTTGCCAATTAAAAAGTTTTACTATGTCAGCTAGAGGTCGAAATATAATTAATTTACCGAATTTAAAAGCACCTCCAATAATTATTTCAAATTTACAAAAGTTACCAGAATTAAATGCAAAAGACATTGAATTATGGATTATTCAGGTTTCACGTTTTTTTTCTATTCGAAATATTATTGATGATGAAACCAAATTCACTATAGCTTCATTAGCTATCTATACATGGAGATTACACTTCTCATATTAGAGATATCATTGTAAATCCACCTCTCGAGTTTAAGTTTCAAGAATAAATCAAAAATATTTTTCAGAAATCTTTTATCTCATGAAGAACGTCTAAATAAATTATTGGGTTTATCCTATAATAATTTCGATACACCCCAATTAGTATATAATGCAATGATTTCGCTATCAAGAGGTCTAAATCTGACTTTCTAAATTGGCACTCTATTCGTGAATTATTTATTGGTAAATTGGACACACGGATTCGGAACAACTTATCACCATTGACGATAATGCTGATCTGAAAACCGTTGTAAAGTTCGCTAATGAAATTGACAAATTAAATTAAGTTCCTAACATCAGTTGTTTTCCCATTTTAGGAAAACATCAAATAATTTTGATAATAAGTTAGATGTTCCCCATGTTCGCACTACCAAAGATCCACAATTATCCAAAAGGTGAAGTTCAAGTGGATACATTTTTTTGGTGTCATAAGAAATATGGTTCCAATGCATGTAAGTTGTATTTTACCTAGCTCTTTTTCTAAATTAAATACACGAGCTAAAAATTTAAATAAAGTTTCAAAAAAATTCTAAGAACTCCTGTTGAGTTGGTCAGTAGCTCTGTCTTTATTATTATTTTTAAAATATAAAAATTTAATGTTCGTTTGTTCACAATCGCAAATCTCGTAAAGTTCTTTACCGCTCGTTTTGAAATTGTTACACGACGTTGTATTCATATAGGGGAAGGTTTTTAAAAAACACTACTCCTAAATGAGGGTGGAGTTTTTTGGAATTTTCTGCAAGCATTGCAGAAATATTGTTTAAAACAATTAATTCAAGTTTGCATATTTACTTTTGAAACTACCCCTAAAGGGGTGGAATGGGGTTGTAAAGATAGTATGGAGAAATTGTCTTCATGAAGCGGAAATTTGGCAAGAAGGTAGTTTATTGATAGTAAACGTTAGCTAAGAGAGATTTTTTAAAATTCACATTTTAAGGGGGTGAATTTTGTATGAAACTTATTGTCAAATATTGTCGAATTAAATATATTAGAAAATTATGTTTCGTCTTTTTTTCCCTTACCATTTACCCACAGCAACGCGTGGCAGGGTAAAGCTAGTTAATCATAAAACCCAACTCAATAATATATCAGCATCATCGTGTAACTTAATCTTCATGAAACTGTGGTTACATGAAGATACTCAATATTTGGTTGACACTGTAAGCACTGATTCCAAAGTCGTATTGTAAAGCGTGTAAATTTTATAATTTACGTGTTCCGATCGTTGCAGCAAACAATACCAAAATTACTACTTTTGGTACTGCTGACTAGCCAAATAGCCGCGCTTGTTAAGGCGCTCTACTTGGAACTGGGAGGTTATGAGTTCGAATTCCAATATCGGCAGTTTGTCAATTAAAAAATTAATAAGGCGGTTAATTGATTAAACTGTCGGCGTATGGACAACAACGAAGTAACCAGCTTTGCTTGTGAAGGTTTTCAGCAGTTTTCTTTCACGAACTTCATACGTCGCACAACCTACCAATTCCAAGTCTATATATGAATTTCTTGTCCTCCACTTACATCATAAAAAATGTACAGTTAAAAATTAATAAGGGTTGAAAAATAATGATGTGGGTGGTCTCTGTTATAAACCGTGGTGTCTCAGAAACAGAGATAAACCCTCTTTTTTTATTACTACTTTTGGTACTGCTGAAATTATACTTGATTTGGTTTGATGACTTGGTTTTTCGTCATGAATTCATTATTGCCTATTGGTGATGTTATTCGTGGCATTCATATATAGATTTTCTTCTTGTATATAGATTTTCTAAAAAGTATTTTTACAAAAGGATCTGTCATCAAATCTTGGCGCCGTATGAATCGTAATCTTGCACATTATCTTTATGAAATTAAATAAAAATATTATTGCACAAATATTGAACGTATAGTTTTGTTTAGTAATTATCACCTATCAGTTATTTTAAATTTACTAAAATCAGTAGAAATTTAAAGAAAGAAAATTTACAAAAAATGCAATATATATATATATATATATATATATATATAGTCTGTTTTCAAAAGCATTTCTATTAGGGAATCAATGTTAAATAAACAAACAAAAATATTTATTATAAAACCATGCATACATACACATACTTATTTATTATACTTATACTACTTACTTGTGGTATGATGTTTGATTGATGTCATTCAAGAGTGAGGATTTAGTGATGCCCACTTAATTTATAATTTAATATACATTACGTATGCTCAGTCATACTATAGACTACAGCGTACCCCCACTATTTGTATTTCTCTATGAAGCATTGTGTAGTTATTATAGAATAATATTTAACACTGATTCGCTGTTAGCAAAGCATTCCAAAACAGACGGTGTATATATTACTGCGTTAAGTGAAGCATCACATCGGCATAAAGTAGCAACTCATGTTGTAGACAATTGACTGAATACTTTTAAAAATTGTATACAAAGTGGTACATACATGTGGTACTAATGGAGTTCTATTCCTTTTTTGACGTGGGTTTTAATACAATTTGTGCTTGAGACATGCATAGTTTGAATTTGTTGAAAAATTGCGCAATTTTTTTTTTAGAACAACAATGTTGTTTTATATTTAATATACATAATTGCAAAATATTTCTTGTTCAAGTATCAATTCTGACAAAAAAGTTTACAAAATAAAATAAAAATACGATTTTTAATATTATCTTAATTTGTTATAAATTTCACTCCATATTAAAAAGATTAAGATTTGATATTTTTCGTAACATTTCTAGAAAAAACTATGGGTATAATATCCTTGAACCATAATTTGTATATACAGGTGCCAGCTGTACAGCTATCTATTCTTTTAATATCGTGACTAAAATTCCTGTTGTTTACTAAAATGTGCCAATATAATGTTTTAGTTTGCAGAACATGATATTCAAATGTTATAGCAATAAAATGAATATTTTTTTAAACGTAATTGTTTTAATGATTGTTTTAAAGAATTTAAACAATAATTAACAAAAAATAAATAAATAATGAATTAAATATTATAAAAATAATTACTTTAATACATATCCGGTATTAATTTTTTAGATCACTATAAATTTATACACATATTTAATTCTATTTATTTTAATTTTTTGCTAATGAAAAAACATATAATATAATAAAATACAATTTTAATGATGGTACCGTCATGATATATTTTATTATATTACTTCTCTTAACATTATTAATTTGTACTTTTTTATTTTGCAGTTATATATTCCTATTTTAACTTCTTTCAAATTATAAAATATTGTGTTTTCGGTTCAATTTGCTATTTCTTAAATTCTGATATCTTATGAGTATGGTATCCAAAAAATTTCTTCACCGTGATGTAAAGATGATGTTCACTCAAGGAAATAAAACAATTAATTTATTTTTCTAAGAATAATTACTTGCACGGTAATAGAAAGTATAAACTAAGACTTTTTTTTTTACAAATCTCATAATAAAAAAAATTTATTTCTTCATTCCCAAGTGGGTACTTAGGTTGGTGAACGTCAAAGTTACTTAAAACTTGGAAACTCCTCAAGTAGGGATCAAGAGATTGCCCTTCTAATTTAAATACCGTTCAAGTTGAGATTTTTAATTGAACTTGATTTATCTATAGAAATAACGTAGTAAAAATATTCCTGCACTAATTTATAGTAGAAGTAAGACAGCAGTTTGGGAAAGCGTCAATAAACAAAGCCACATAAAATAAACATCTCTTATATTTTTAATAAAGTCTATCGGCATAATATATACTTCAGTTGAATTATTGAGCAAGCGCGAAGCACCCACAAAAGCACAAAAGTACCTAAAAAAATATAAACTTCAAACGTAAATATTCCAATTTGTCGAGTTATAATGTTAAGTTTGCCGTCAAATTTCATTATTGTCTATTATGAAATATACGGTGCCATAGGGCGTTCTCACACTGGCCGATAAAACATCGGTACGACAACGACAACAACGTCGGTGGACGCGTAATCTCATATAAATAAATGCGAATGCATTCATACTCGCCGAAATGTCGGTATTGTGTCGTTACAAGTGACGTCGTGTCGGCGAGCAGCAGTCAGTCCCATCGTGTCGTCGACGACTGTTTAGTATTTTTATTTAGATCTTATTAATTATATTATATTATATATGTAGTGCAATGTATTTTACAAGCTTTTATTTAACTTGCAATGTATGTTTGTATGAATACAAGTGTGTATGTATGTATGTATGTATGTATGTATGTTCGGGCCAAATCTTGCAAGCTGAATTAAAACCACTTCCTCTTATCCTACGGAGTTGAATTGTTACATGTTGGTTCAGTTCCGATGACAATGCATTTTTATGGTAAGCTATCTTAATATTAATAAAATCGAGAAACCCATAAAAAGTAAAGTTGTAGAAAATTACGTTTACTGTTATTAAGTTGCTATCATGTTTTCTATTTCTCTAATATTTACCGAGATATTGACGGTTTAAGATAGAAATTTTAAATCTTTAGTGTCTCTGTACACATTCGTGTTGTAGAACAAAATGATGAGGCAATGAATTGTAGCAAATGTAATTTTCTACAAGTTAACTCCTTACACGGTTTTAAATTTTTCTAATATTTAGTGAGATATTTTATATTGTGGGTTTCTTCTTTCTCCAAGCACAATGACAGTAGAGTTTATTGTTTCCATAGATATGTCATCAACAAAATCTTAATAAAACAATGGCATTTCCAACTGTCAAAATTTAGAAAAAATAATTAATTGACATAAATTTAAATGCTATATTCGATATATAGTTTCTTTGGTAAGAACTGGATTCATTACATTATTCGTGGGAATAATAATGAAGAATGAAATTATAACACAAAAAATAATTATTTAGAGTAATTCATAGCCGAAGTTATATTAAAAAAATATATCTGAAGAATATATTCATGGCTGGAAATAAATAAAAAAAATTTTTATCATAGTGTTTAAAAGGTGGGCATACTTAACTTTTGGAATAATCTTAAGAAATATTTAAAAAACGTAATTTTTTCCGTATTCGAACCTTTTATTTTTTAACAACAATGAAATGAAATGAACAGGTTAAGAAACATTTAGATACAATAGCACAGCGATAACTAAATTTGTCGCGGTATCCTGGCTCTCTTTATAACTCAAAGGAGCGCTGCCCGAACCTGCAAATGATTCCGATACTCGACAAAAACAAAAAAAAATATATTAGTAAAAGATATTACTAAATATTTTGTAATTGAATGACACGCACGTTTTTTTTTTAAAGAAAAGAAAAAAAAAATTAAATTAAACACAAGTTTTTACGAAACCAAAAAAAAACTTTATTTTATTGCTTAAAAAAATGATTATCCAATTTCTTTTTCGACAATTATTTTAATTTTTCAACACAATGTCAAACTTTGAATTACTTGTACAAAATCCAACTTTAACTTGATCTGGATTGAACAACAATTATATACTTTGAACTAATCAGACAATACTTGATTTTAAACTTTGAACTAATCAGACAATAGCCGAGTTTCAACTTTTAAACTAATCGGACAATAGTCGAATTTAAACTGATTTGAATCAACACTGGTCACTGGTTTATATACCCATCTAAGACCTTTCGAGAACATGGTTGTTTTTTTTTGAATAAACATTGTTTTTGACAATATATTTTCGCATGGAGGCTTCTAGAATATTTTAGTATATCAACAACCATGGACGTAGTCGGAGTGTTCAGATTATTTATAAAATTAATTAAAAATTATAATACCTTTCCGAGGTTTGAACCATATCACACACCCCGCTTGATTGATATTTAACCAGCGACTTAATGAACACGGCCAGTATGAATTCACAATCTATACACAAATTTTATGATACATTCATAACAAGCTTGTTTATTTTGGTTACTTGTTTTTACAAAATTATTTATTTATGATCTATTTATGTTATTCATCAAAAACATTCAATTTTTATGACTTTTTATTTTTTTAAATTAAATTATCTGTATTAATTTTTTTCAATTTTTGATTTTTTTAAAAATAGAAAAACCTTAAATCAAAAGCATCTATTAATCTTTTTTCAATTTTCGACTTAAAAAAAAAACTATGATTTAGAAAAAAAATAAATCGAGCTATATTATTTTCTTTTTGTACTTCTTTCAAAAAAAAAACTCCTTCTTTTTCCAAGGAGAAAAATATTGTTTTGTTAAATATTTTTCGTAATATTTTACTTAATATTTTTCTATTTCATAATTAAAATGTGTGTTGGATCAAAAAAATTATTCTCAATAATTTTCATTACAACAAATTAAATTAATAGTAAAAAAAATAGTTTTAAAAACAAGGTTTTATTTAAATGCTCTAATGCTTTTATTTACATGTGTATAAAAAAAATTCGTTACGCAGGAGCTGCGTCAAGTTAGCGAATTTCCTTAGAATACATAAATCGTTCTCACTAAGTATTTGCACTTTGACTTAAGTATTTGCTAAAATTAAATTTATTAATAGCCAAAATAGAACGGTATAACGATTATAGTTTATAGTTAATATTATAATAATCGAAAAATGTATGAGGATTAAAGTTGTAGAAAATCAAGTTTGCTACAATACATTACATTTTTCTCAAATTCTAATGTGAACAGAGATATTTAGAATTTTAACTTTCAATCTTTAATTGTAAATATATCTGTAAATAATAATGTAACAGAAAAATGATAAGAAACAAAATTACAGTAAAACTTAGTACCTACAACATAACTCCTGATAAATTTTTCGATTTTTACAATATTAAGGGAGATAGTCAAATTTTGTGTTTCCCCCTCCCTCTAAACCCCCTTTCCGCTCGTTCGATTTTACCAATTAACGAACTTCATCTTTAAAATTCCAAAAGCGACTCAAATACCAAATTTCATTCCAATCGGAATAAAACTGTGAATGCTGGAGAGTCCACAGGCATTTAAAAAAAGTACATATATATGTTGATATATATGTATTTATATATATATATATATATATATACATATATATATATATATATATATATATATATATATATATATATATATATAAATATACAAATTTTAGCGATAGTGATTTTTAACATCTAATAGGTAGGATCAATGGACATTTGAAGAAATTTTTACGACATTCCAACATTGGTGGAAAAACAATAGCTGCATTTCCTTTAGAGGAAATTTGCTAATATTTAAATACATCACAAATCAAACTGCATGACAGACGAATGTACCTCCTGGGTCGGAAGACAGGTGGACTCTTTGGACATCGCCTGACTGACGGGCGTACAGACTATACGAACATAGAGCAGTGATCCTTCTTCAAAAGACGTAGCTACTTTGTGATGATTTATTTTTGTTGAAGAGGTGGGTTGCACTTGAGTGCATATTCTGTATCCACTTTCTCCTTCTCCTAGGCATGGTAGGACCTTGTGGTTGGTGGAGAGGCTTAAGTGCATCGATGAAGGGCTATGCTACGCCGTCGGTAACTATGTTACTGGTAGGAATACCCACGCCGAACAGGATAGCCTCGAGAAGCATGACCAAGAAACCATGCAAAAAAACCCAAGCTACGGTGCGAGGCATTGCCAAGAGATCTAGCCAAAGACAGCAGGGTTAAATGCTGTCATAAACAATCCCCTTGGAGCAACTGACGAACTCCATTGTATCAATGCCCTCCCCATCAAACGGCCGATGGGGTAGATATTGTAAAATATGGACGATAAAGTCCAGAATCCTTTAATGAAGGTGGAAATGAAAAATCTCTCGGGTGCAGCCCAGAGAAAAGCATTTGAAAAGAAAGCAAGAGCTGAGGAGAAACCGATTCCTCCGATAAAGAGGAAAATCCGGACAAAAAACCCCACAGCGCTGGTTTTCTCAGAAACAGTGATACCTGTAGGTTCGGACTCAGGGAATCAACCCTTGAAAAACCCACAGGAAAAGAGATTGAGATCTGAAGATGGGACTCCAAGCCCGAAACAGATCTCGGAAAAACAAAGAAAGGGGGAACAGGCAAGTGCTATAATACCTTTGCTGAAACCGCTGCAACAACAAAGATATGCATTGCATTTCGGGGGTATCCTGAGGTCAAAATGACTCAGGAACAGTCCGAAGAGGTTCAACTCTCGATGCTACAAACCCTTATTAGCCAAGAGCTCGTTGAGGGCCGACAATATCGGGGATGCCACCTGGACAGGGGGGGCCTCGATGTGCGGTGCATAGGAACAACAGGCATAAACGTGCTCATGGAGAACGTCCCGAATATCAGACCATGGGACGGAGCGGAACTTGTGGTCGGGGATGCAAGAGCCCTGATGAACACATCAAAGGTTCTGCTGTATACTCCCCAGATCTATAACTCCGTTGAAAAGGGCAAAGTGATCAAAGTTCTTGGAGTGCAGAATACAAACTTGCAAATTCAGGAGTGGCGAAGTATCAACAGCACGAGGACCAATGCAGGACACACCATCGTACTGGAAGTGGATGCAGCGGATCTGCGGTTGATTCAGGACCGAGGGTTTAAATTATACCTCGGGTTTGGTCAAGTCAACCTTAGATCACTGAATACATCAAAGAGGAAAAAGAGTGTCTGATCTTCGGATGCTTCAGATAAACCTCCAGCACAGTAAAGCGGCCACCGCTGTCTTCTGTCAAAATTTCCTGAAAAGGGGAATCTCCATAGCTCTGATCCAGGACCCTTGGGCTGTTAACCATAAGATTCTTGGACTAGGAGATACTAGAGGACAAATTATTTACGATAAAACCTCGGAGAGATCCAGGACTTGCATTTATGCAAGAAAGGACATCAATGTCTTGCCGCTGTTAGAGTTTTGTCAGAGAGATCTAACAGCAGTAAAATTAAAATACAACATGGAGAACGGAACTGGAGTGGTAATCATCGCTTCGGTCTATGATGCATCTACTCCACCACCATCAACAGAGATGGAAGACCTGATCCAGTATTGTGAGGCAAAAAACCACCAACTGATCATGGGATGCGATGCAAACGCGCATCACACTGCGTGGGGTAGCACAAACACAAATACAAGAGGTGAGTACCTCTTTGATTATATCATAGCTAACAACTTAGATATAGTTAACCAAGGCAACAAGCCGACTTTTAATAAAAAAGTGCGGAAGGAAGTCATTGATGTAACACTGAGCACTTATGAAATCAGTGGTAAAATCAAGAAATGGCTAGTGTCCGATGAACCATCTGCATCGGATCACAGACAAATCTATTACAATGTGGAGGTGAGAACGGACCATTGTAAAATACAATATCGGGATTCGAGGAGGACCAATTGGGACGAATATAATTCGACACTAAAGTTCGAACTCTCCACAATTCCGAAAAAATTTAAAACAGTATTGGACATTGAGCTTACTGCAACTGAGCTTCAGCATGCAACAATTAACTCCTTTCAAGAAAACTGCCCGGAGGTCTCAAAAGACATGTGCAGGTCGACTTGTTGCTGGAATGAGGGCCTAAGGAGTCAGAGGCGAAGGGTTCGCACGCTAACAGAGCAAGGAGGTTGGGGAACTGGGATAATTACCATGAAGCCCTTACCGAATACAAAAGGTCTTTGAAGAAAGCCAAAGTGGACTCATGGAGGAAGCTCTGTCATGATGTTGAAAACACGAGAGAGCAAGACTCCATCGTGTCCTGGCGAAGAAACTCACTGACACCATCGGCTCACTTCGTAAACCCGATGGTGAGTATACTAGCTCCGCGAAGGATACACTTGAGACACTGCTCCGGATTAATTTCCCGGATTAGGTGGCAGTGGACGATGAAATCCCTTCTCAAGGGCAGCTTAACCTGTGTCTCCCGCCGACTGGCGAGGACTGGAGTAGAGCGGCGATTGCCATTAACCGCTCAAAAATCGAATGGGCAATAAACTCATTCGACCCCTACAAAGCACCGGGACCAGATGGGATATACCTAGTTCTTTTACAAAAAGGATCAGAACGACTAATAGGATTTCATTTCACTCAGGGGGCATTGTCAAGAAATCCGCTTCATGTCAACCAACACGCGTATCAGGTGGACAAATCTTGTGAATCAGCCCTCCACAACCTAATATACAGGATTGAGGAGGGATTCGCAAGGAAACAAACCACCTTGTGCGTTTTTCTTGACATAGAAGGGGCATTTGACAATGCTTCTTACAATTCCATGGTTGATTCTGCAGGTCGGCACGGAGTTGAAGACACCTTTTGCAGGTGGATATAATCGATGCTGATAGGAAGAAGAATACAAACTTCTCTTTTTGGAGAGTCTGTCACTGTGAGAGCCACAAAGGAATGTCCACGGGGTGGTGTCTTAACCCCACTCCTGTGGAGCCTGACAGTGAACAGCTTACTGACAAACCTCAACCAAAATGGATACTACACACAGGGTTACGCGGACGACATTGTAATTGCAATCCAAGGACCCTGTGAAGGCACACTCTCAGAGCTTATGCAAAACGCTCTTAGAATCGCACAGGAATGGTGTATCAATCAGGGATTGAAAATTAACCCTGGTAAGACCGCAATAATTCCATTCACACCTAAAAGGAAGGTGGATAACATAAAACCGTCAATCCTCTTCGGTGAAAGTTTACAGATGACAAGGGAAGCCAAGTTCTTGGGAGTAATGCTGGACTCCAAACTAACATGGAACCCTCATCTGGAATATATAACACATACGAGAAAATCTTCTCTCATGCTTTGCAAGAGAGCATGTGGAAAAGTCTGGGGTCTAAAACCCAAAATGATCCACTGGCTCTACACAACAGTTGTCAGGCCCATTATATCCTATGCTGCTTTAGTGTGGTGGCCAAAAGTTAAGCAGATTACTGCGTGTAAAAAACTGTCCAGGACCCAGAGACTGGTCTGCTTGTGCATCACTGGATCCATGAGCAGTACACCTACAGCTGCCATGGAAGTCATACTGGGGCTGCCTCCGCTAAGCGTTGTAACAGCTAAAGTGAGATCCAGCGCCTATAGATTGCAATAACAACTGGATTAATAAAAATTAGGTTGGATATGCAAGTATCGTGGGAACATCAATTATCTCAGACCCCGTCTTTGAAATGGGCACAAGTATACTTCCCAAGATATACTCCTTCTCAAAACCTTTCACTGTAGTATGTGATAGGGCGGCAAGAGCTCGGGAAGGTTCTGCTTCAGAGTGCAACAAAGAGGGTATCTCTCGATGCACTGAGCCTGAATAGGATGCAACTGCGGAGGGTTACCGGGTAAATTACTGGGCATTATACCATGCGGAAGCATCTGCACACAATGGAACTCCATAACGGCTCCATTGTGTGCAGATTGTGTGGCGAGGAGGAAGAAACATCCAGCCACATAATCTTTGACTGCGAACCTCTGGGTTAGAGCAAATACAGCACCCCGAATATATGAACCTTCGGGAGGACCTGATAAGCAAGCTCCAGGCTATTGGGAGAAGCGAGTCTCGTCAGACTGAGGTAGAAGGAGGAGCACAATGGACCATAGGGTCGAAGTACAATAATTTTTACACCGATATTAATCAATCAATCCACTTTCTCCCTTCAACTGACATAAATACGTTAAAGCCTAGTACCTAGCCTGCAAGCCAGCCGGAGGGCAAGCTAACAGACCCAAACTTCTCAACGTTGGGTTCAGTGTGCGGATATCGCGTGCTATCATCATCGTTGGTTTCGGTGTGCGATGTTCGTGCACTGTCGCAACATTACTTGTCGGCCACGTAATCTGGCCGACATTGTCTTCGTTGAAGACTAATAATTGGCGGACCCGTGCATCCCTGCTGGGAGTGGTCGAAGGGAAATGATGGTGGGGCCTCAGTTTCTTCGAGATCTGATGTGAGCTTGCTCTGCCGAGGCAGGGTGTGCGGGACTTAGTGGAGAGTGTGCAATGGATGCAGAGATCGGAATCTGCATTGATTCGGGCGAGTCCCAGTCCATCCGCGTTTTCCGGGACTGGAAAAAGTGGAGACCGGACCCCAGAGTACTGGGGTTGGACTATTAAAGTTCGAGGGTATACCCGTTCCCGGCTATTCCAGCCCGCCCCTGTGCACACGATGGCTGGTTTAAAATTAGTTTATGAATATTAAAAAAACCCACAAACAAACGGAAATGCCACCTTCCATAAAAGGAGGCCCGGGCGGCATCCCGGTTATCAGCGAAACGTTGGGGGGACCAAACCCCTCTAAAGATAAAAGGAAATTCCGTGGCAACCCGGCAATGATTCCAGGTGCCCAAAAACAGAGAGTTGTGAGGTATTTTTTAATTAAAAAGAAGGGTGACTCTAGCGACTTCAAGTCAGTGAGCCCCTTCTTAATTGCTAAATGTTTATATGAAGCTGTAGGAAGTCTTAAGGACGTTAAGATAGTTAATAACGGCTTGTTGGTCAAGACATTCGGCGACAACGCAACGAACGAAAAACTAACTAATCTAAAGATGTTAGGAGATCATGAGTTGAAAGTATCGCCCCATGGAACATTAAATAATTCCCAGGGGGTGATGTTTTGCAGATACCTCATGGTATGCTACATCGAAGATATAGTTGAAAATATATATAGTTGTCCAACCAGGGAGTTATTGAGGCACGAAGGATTAAGTGGAGGCAAGATGGTGAGTTGAAAGACTCACCTCTCCTCCAACTAACCTTTAACAAAATTGAATTGCCAGCAACAGTAGATGCTGGCATTCAAAAAAAAATCCCACAATCTATCTGCCAGACTTCGATTGGAGTATCGAAGATCTGGCACGTTTAACCTTGCAATTTCCACAACCATTTCTGATGCTAGGTGATTTTAACGCTCACAGTCAATTGCGGGGCTGTGAGCAAAGAGACGCACGTGGGAGACTCATCAAAAGTTTTTTGGATGAGTCAAACACGTTTCGTTTAAATACCGGTGAGAAAACACGATTAAACGCCAGAACTGGTAAGATGTCAGCAATTGATCTGACACTATGCTCACCGGTTCTGGCTCATCGGCTGGAATGGACGTTACTCCCTCATCCTTGCGGGAGTGACCATCTATCCATCAAAATTTCTCATAACTCACCGATTTGTCCACATCCCAAGTCGCCGAGATGGCGTCTTCATCGAGCCAACTGGGACACTTTTACGAAAAGTTTTAAAGTTCCCACGTTGGGGGTAGACGTAGAAGAGGATGTGTGCAAAATAACCTCCAAAGTCATAGAAGCAGCTATACATGCTATAAGTAAGTTTTCTGGCATTTCACCTAAGAGAAAAGTTCCCTGGTGGAATGATGTCGTGAAACTAGCGGTTGCAGAGAAAAAGAGGGCATTTAACAAACTGAAAAGACGCCCCATGCAGGAAAATTTGATAGCCTTTAAAAGAAGAAGATCAATAGCAATAAGAACTATTCGAGATCAGAAAAGGCTATCTTGAGAGCAATATGTTGCGGCCATGAATATCTCTACACCATCTTCGGAGGTATGGAGGAGGGTGAAGGCAATTTCGGGGAAATTTTCCTCATCACCGGCGCCTGCCCTCCTCAATGCCAAAATCGCTGAGTGATTAGCGGAGCATTTCGAGCACGTCTGCAGCTCCAAAAAGTATGACCCGGATTTCCTGAAGATGCATCACGACCACCATGATGATCTTGATTTTTTCTCAGATGAATCCCTACAGTATAACAACGATTTTACAATGCAGGAACTACTGGAGGCGCGAAAGGGGTCAACAGATACATCACCTGGACCCGATACAATACATTATGTCATGATCCAGAATCTGCCTTATCCTGGTAAGTGCTATATAATATATCTATATAACAATATTTGTCGGCGGAGCGTTTACCCTCAGCAATGGCGGGAAGCTGTTATTATCCCGCTTCTAGAATAGGAAAAAGATTCATCACAACCATCAAGCTTCCGTCCCATATCTTTGGCTTGCTGCTTCAGCAAGATATTGGTAAAAATGGTGAACAGACGTCTCGTCTGGTGGCTGGAAACAAATCATCTGATAAGTAAATATCAGACAGGTTTCCGCAAATACCATTCGACGACGGATCAACTTGTTCGCCTCGAGAATGCCATTCACGACAACTTTCTCCGGGGCTATCACTTTGTGGGAGTTGTCTTCGACCTGGAGAAAGCATATGATATAACTTGGAGTTATGGCATTCTCAGGAAGCTGCATGACTGAGGTCTAAGAGGATCTTTGCCTCAGTTCATTCAAAGTTTTATGTGTAACCGCAAATTGTGTGTCCGGGTGGGTGGCACTGACTCTGGGATCCATTCCCAGGAGAATGGTGTTCCCCAGGGCTCGACGCTTAGTGTCAGCCTTTTTGCTGTAGCGGTCAATCACATCGCAGTTTCAGCCCCGATTCGTCTCTAATTTTGATGACCTTTGAATTTTCTATGGAGCTCCATCAATGGATACAATTGAAACGAGACTCCAGCAGGGGTTCAACGAAGTGGTGCATTCTGCAGAAAGTGATGGTTTTCGGTTCTCCACAATTAAAACTAAAGTGGTCCATTTCTGTAGAAAACGCAAGGCACATCCTGATCCGTTCCTTTGCTTAAGGGAATCCCGCCTTGGATGTGCCGACTCTATTAGGTTTCTGGGACTTGTTTTTGACAAGAAATTAACGTGACGTCCACACTTCCAATCCCTGGCGGCGAGTTGTTGCAAGGCAATTAATGTGCTTAAGTGGTGGACCGGGAGAAGCTAATGCGGCTCTATTCATCGCTGGTTCTGCCCAGGATGGATTATGGCTGTATAGTATTCTCCTCTGCTCGTATGTCAGCGCTCCAAATCCTAGATCCTATTCACCACGCAGGCATTAGACTTTCTGCAGGAGCCTTTCGAACGAGACCCTCTATGAGTCTCTGTGTAGAGTCGGGATTGCCCCCATTGAGATTGAGCCGTCAACTTCCCGGCTCTCTTCAGAAAATCCAGATTTCTGAGGAGCCTCTATGAGTGACGTGCCACGGTCACCAGACCTTTGGCCGTTCGAACGCAGGAGCTTTTAGAGTCTTAATTTCGAATTCGCTCAGATACTTCCCTACAGTTTTCATGAAGTACCCCCTTGGCTGATCCCAAAGGTAAGGTACCGCTTTGACCTGGCTGGTCTCCGTAAAGAAGTGACCAGTTCCCAGTTCCATCGGACCTGCTCCCAACAGCTTATTAGCGAATACAATGACTCTCTGTGCGTGTATACGGATGGATCTAAAGCCATTTCTTGTGTGGGGTGCGCTGCTGCCATTGGCAATAGCTCACGCACTTGGTCGCTCTCCCCACAGACATCCGTATATACTGCTCAATTATATGCAATTTTGCAAGCCCTGCGATATTATGAAGAGTTTTCGAACCTTCACAATACATTCCTCATTTGTTCCGACTCATTGAGCGCGCTGCAAGCACTAATGTACACGCTTTCAAGGGACCCTCTGGTGCAAAACATCCAAGCGATACTCCACGTGCTCCAGCACAAGTCCGTCGTTTTTGTATGGACGCCTGGGCACGTGGGTATACATGGGAATGAGGTGGCTGTGAAGCTGCGCGGGTCGCGACTGATTCAGACCACCTGGATCTAATTACAATACGCCCAGAGGACCTGAAAGTGTGCATACGTTTCAAAATTAATGAAAAATGGCAGCGTGAGTGGAACAACCTCACGGAAAAGCTCAAACAGGTCAAGCTAAACATCAGTAAGATGCCAGCACCTGTAAATCTGAGCCGTAGTGAGAGTGTGGCCCTTACGCGTTTGCTAATAGGCCACACTCAAATTTCGCATGCATCTCTTCTATGCGGTGAGGTCAGCCAAGGTGCACTGTTTGCAGGACAGTGCAAACTGTGAGGCATATTGTTGAGGAATATGTAGTCTTTGAACCTTAACGGCAAAGACTACGGCTTCGAAAGAATGTAGCACGAGCATTATCGTATAATGCGAGCTCGGTGAACAGGATGATTACATTTTTAAAAGAATTTCACCTACTACGGAGACTCTAGGGCAAACATCACTTTTTTTTTTGAAAAGTCGTCTCTTTTATTTGTTTTTTATGTACAGCCTTGTACGATTTTGTCCTCCTTTTTAAATGTGTCATGTTTTTGAATTATTTATTGATTGTGGATTACACCCACAATATCACATTTTATTTCACATAGTTTTAAGTTTCATTGTTTTCATTGTAATAGTCTGTTCTCTTTACACCCACACTATTACACATTGTTATATATTTTGTTTTTAAAACTTTTTATTGTTATCTAGTTTTTAAGTTTTAATTTTTTATATTGTTATCTAGTTTTTAAGAATTTTTATTTGCTGCAGTTAAGGCCTTTTACATCTTCACTGTAACGTTGTTATTGTTGTTGTTGTTGTTTATAATTTGTTGCCCTTTTTTTTATATATAGTTTATATCTTCTTGTTTAATTCCTACTTAGTCAATTCATTTGACTAGATAGTGTTGTGATATTCTATGATATTGTTATGTTTTGTTATTGTTATTTTTTTTAACCTGTGGGGGCTAATGACCAAGTTCTCGAAGCTCCAAAAGGGGGGTGGGTTTAAGTGGGTAGTCTGGCTGGCCAGGAGTCCCACACTCTGTGCGTCAATGCATTTCTCACCTCCCTGCCGCAAAAAAAAAACAACCTCCACCTTGTCGTGGTGGGAGGGCTAGTACCTAGCCAGCAAGCAAGAGCCCACACTATTACACATTGTTATATATTTTGTTTTTAAAACTTTTTATTGTTATCTAGTTTTTAAGTTTTAATTTTTTATATTGTTATCTAGTTTTTAAGAATTTTTATTTGCTGCAGTTAAGGCCTTTTACATCTTCACTGTAACGTTGTTATTGTTGTTGTTGTTTATAGTTTGTTGCTCTTTTTTTATATATAGTTTATATCTTCTTGTTTAATTCCTACTTAGTCAATTCATTTGACTAGATAGTGTTGTGATATTCTATGATATTGTTATGTTTTGTTATTGTTTTTTTTTTAACCTGTGGGGGCTAATGAGCAAGTTCTCGAAGCTCCAAAAGGGGGGTGGGTTTTAGTGGGTAGTCTGGCTGGCCAGGAGTCCCACACTCTGTGCGTCAATGCATTTCCCACCTCCCTGCCGCAAAAAAAAAACACCCTCCACCTTGTCGTGGTGGGAGGGCCTAGTACCTAGCCAGCAAGCAAGAGCCAACGGACCCAATCTTCTCAACGTTGGAATCAGTATGCTGATATCGCGCGCTGACATCATCGTCATGGTGGGTTTCGGTGTGCGGTGTTCGTGCACTGTCGCAACATTACTTGTCGGCACGTTATCTGGCTGACATTGTCTTCCTTGAAGACGTTTTACTGGCGGTCCCGTGCATCCCTGCTGGGAATGGTCGAGGGGATTTGAGGGTGGGGCCTCAGTTTCTCCCAGATCTGTGTGAGCTTGCTCTGCCGAGGCAGGGTGTGCAGGACTTAGCCACCAGCCACGTCGGCCTAGGAGGCGGTAGGAGAGTGTGCAATGGATGCAGAGATCGGAATCTGCATTGCTTTGGGTGAGTTCCAGGTCGTCCGTGTATTCTGGGACTGGTAAAGTGGAGGCCGGGCCACAGTGTACTGGGGTAGGGCTATTAAAGTCCGAGAGTATACCCATTCCCGGCTATCCCAGCCCACTCCATTGTAAACGATGGGTGGTTTTTTTTAATAGTTTATGGACGAAAACACCCAAAAACAAACGGAAATGCCACCTTCTGTAAAAGGAGGCCCGGGCGGCGTCCCGGTTATCACCGAAACGTTGGGGGGACCAAACCCTCCTAAAGATAAAAGGAAATTTCGTGGGAACCTGGCATCGCTTCCAGGTTCCCAAAAGCAAGTTGTTTTAAAGTATTTTCTGATTAAGAAAAAGGGTGGTTCATGCGACTTTAAGTCGATGAGCCCTTTTTTAAAAGCGAAAAATTTGTACGAGGCTGCTGGACGTCTTAAAGATGTTAAAAAAGTAAACAACGGGTTGTTGGTCGAGACTTTCGGCGATAAATCTACATAGGTAAAACTTTTATGTCTGAAGATGGTAGGCGATCATGAGGTGGAAGTGTCGCCCCACGAAACTTTAAATAGTTCCCAGGGGGTGATCTTTTGTAGAGACCTCATAATTTGCTCCATCGAAGACATAGTCGAAAATTTGTCCGACCAAGGTGTAATAGAGGCCCGAAGAATTAATTAGAGGCAGGATGGTGAGTTGAAAGACTCACCTCTCCTCCAACATACCTTCAGTAAAATTGATTTACCAGCAATCATCGACGCTGGCATTCAAAAAAAAATCCCCGTGCGTCCCTTCATTCCAGCACCGATGCGATGCTATCGGTTTCAAAGATACGGACACACGGCAGGTAGATGTGAAAGGCCTCAAATTTGTGTCTGCGGGGAGCCATTGCACGAAGGCAATGCAATGAGCCTATTACATGAATGAACTGTGGGGGTAGTCACTGAGCAAAGTCGAGGAACTGCCCCAAACACAAGGAGGAAATGGCTATTCAGAAAGTGAGAGTTCTGGATCTATCTATCTATCTATCTATTTACTTATCCTGAGGCGCGCAGTAGGGTGATGAGCCCCAGCCCTCACACTCAACCTGCCGTCTCCAATGCATGCGTCACCGCTCCTAGGTATGGTAGGACCTTGTAGTTGGTGGAGTGGTTTATGTGCATCGATGAAGGGCTATACTACGCCGTCGATAACTATGTTACGGGCAGGGATACCCACGCCCGACAGGATAGCCTTGAGAAGCACGACCACGAGACCATACAACAAAAAACCCAAGCTACGGTGCGAGGCATTGTGCCAAGAGACCTAGCCGAAGGCTAGGACAGCAGGATTAAATGCCGTCATAAACAATCCCCTTGGAGAAACTGGTGAATCCCACTGTATCAATGCCCTCCCCATCAAGGGGCCGATAGGGTAATACAAGGCCCGTTTTTAATCGTGGGAACAAATGGATAAACACACTTAAAATAATATTAATTCTGGGGCTTGAATCTCCTTACAAAGTGAATCAACCGAGGCTGCACAAACAAACCTCGCCCAGACACAAAAAAATGCAGGTGCATCCAGCCCAGCAGAAAATAAACTCCACGGTAAAAAACTCCAGAATCCTTTCCCGAAGGTGGAAATGAAAAATCTCTCGGGTGCAGCTCAGAGAAAAGCAGTTGAAGAGAAAGCCAGAGCTGAGGAGAAACGGATTCCTTCGATAAAGAGGAAAATCCGGACAAAAATCCCTACAGCCCTATTTTTCTCAGAAACAGTGATACCTGTGGGGTCTGACTCAGGGAATCAACCCTTGAAAAATCCACAGGAAAAGAGATTGAGATCAGAAGATGGGACTCCAAGCCCGAAACAGATCTCGAAAAAACGTAGAAAGGGGGAACAGGTAAGTGCTATTTATATCTTTGCTATAAACCCTCATTACCAAGAGCTCGTTGAGGGCCCGCAATATCGGGGTTGCCACCTAGACAGGGGGCGCTAGCTGTGAGGTGCATAGGAACAACAGCCATAAACTGGCTCATGGAGAACGTCCCGAATATCAGACCATGGGTCAGAGGGGAACTAGTCGTCGGGGATGCAAGAGCCCTGATGAACACATCAAAAGTTCTGCTGTATGCTCCTCAGATCTATAACTCCGTTGAAACGGGCAAAATAATCAAAACCCTTGGAGCGCATAATACAAACCTGCACACTCAGGAGTGGCGAATTATCAACAACACGAGGGCCAATGCGGAACACACGATCGTGCCGGAAGTGAGTGCAGAGGATCTGGGGTTGATTCAGGAGCGAGGTTTTAAATTATACCTCGGGTTTGGTCAAGTCAACCTTAGACCACTGAATACAACAAAAAGAAAAAAGAATGTCTGATCTTCGGATGCTTCAGATAATCCTCCAGCATAGTAAGGCAGCCTCCGCTGTCTTTTGTCAAAATGTGCAGAAAAGGGGAATTTCCATAGCTCTGATCCACGAAACTTGGGCTGTGAACCATAGGATTCTTGGAATAGGAGATACTAGAGCACTAATTATTCTTGCATTAGTGCAAGAAAGGACATCAATGTCTTGCCGCTGTAAGAGTTTTGTCAGAGAGATCTAACAGCAGTAAAAGTAAAATACAACATGGGGAATGGAACTGGAGTGGTAATCATCGCTTCGGTTTACCTACCCTATGATGCATCTACTCCACCACCATCAACAGAGATGGAAGACCTGATCCAGTATTGTGAGTCAAAAAAACTGCAACTCTTCATGGGATGTGATGCAAACGCGCATCACACTTCGTGGGGTAGCACAAACACAAATTCAAGAGGTGAGTACCTCTTTGATTATATCATAGCTAACAACTTAGATATAGTTAATCAAGGCAACAAGCCGACTTTTATTAACAAAGTTCGGAAGGAAGTCATTGATGTAACACTAAGCAGTTATGATATCAGTTTTAAAAACAAGAAATGGCTAGTATCCAATGAACCATCTGCATCGGATCACAGACAAATCTATTACAATGTGGAGGTGAGAACGGAACAATGTAATATACACTATCAGGATCCGAGGAGAACAAACTGGGACGAATATAATTCGACACTAAAGTTCAAACTCGCCACATCCCGAAAAAAGTTAAAACAGTATTGGAAATTGAGCTTACTACAACTGAGCTTCATCATGCAATAATTAACTCCTTCCAAGAAAACTGCCCGGATGTCTCAAAAGACATCAGCAGGTCGACTTGTTGGTGAAATGAGGGCCTAAGGAGTCAGAGGCGAGGGGTTTGCAGCTATTTAACAGAGCAAGGAGGTTGGGGAACTGGGATAATTACCATGAAGCCCTTACCGAATACAAAACGTCTCTGACGAAAGCCAAAATGGACTCATGGAGGAAGCTCTGTCATGATGTTGAAAACACATCTGAGGGAGCATGACTCCATCGTATCTGCGAAGGATACACTCGAGACACTGCTCCGGATTCATTTCCCGGATTCGGTGGCAGTAGACGGTGAAAACCCTTCTCAGGAGCAGGTTAACCAGAGTCTCCCACTGACAGGCGAGGACTGGAGAAGAGCGGTGATTGCCATTTACCGCTCAAAGATCGAATGGATAATAAACTTATTCGACCCCTACAAAGCACTGGGACCAAATGGGATATACCCAGTGCTTTTTAAAAAGGAGCAGAGCATCTTTTAACTCTGCTAGGTTATACATTAAGGGCCAGCCTGGCTACGGGTTAAATCCCAACCGTATGGAAGCCAGTAAGAGTGACCTTCTTGCCAAAACCGGGGAAGGCTTAACCACTCTACGGGAAAGGACTTTAGACCAATTAGTCTGTCATCGTTTCTACTGAAAACAATGAAACGACTAATAGGATTTAATTTGACTCTGGGAGCATTGTCAAGAAATCCGCTTCATGCCAAACAACACGCGTATCAGGTGGGGAAATCCTGTGAATCAGCCCTCCACAACCTAATATACAGGATTGAAGAGGGATTCGCAAGGAAACAAACAACCTTGTGCGTTTTTCTTGACATAGAGGGGGCATTTGACAATGCTTCTTACAATTTCTTGGTTGATTCTGCATGTCGGCCGGAGTCGAAGACACCTTTTGCAGGTGGATAAAATCTATGCTGATAGGAAGAAGAATACAAACTTCCCTTTTTGGAGAGTCTGTCACTGTTAGAGTCACAAAGGGATGTCCGCAGGATGGTGTCTTATCCCCACTCCAATGGAGCCTGACAGTGAACAGCCAACCGACAAACCTCAACCAAAATGGATACTACACACAGGGTTACGCGGACGACATTGTAATTGCAATCCAGGGAACCTGTGAAGGCACAATCTCAGAGCTTATGCAAAACACTCTTAGAATTGCACTGGAATGGTAAAACCTCACTAATTCCATTCACACGTAAAAGGAAGGTGGATCACATAAAACCACCAATCCTCTTTGGTGAAAGATAACAGATCACAAGGGAAGCCAAGTTTTTGGGAGTAATGCTGGACTCCAAACTAACATGGAACCCTCATCTAGAACATATAACACATCTTCTCTCATGCTTTGCAAGAGAGCATGTTGAAAAGTCTGGGGTCTAAAACCCGAAATGATCCACTGGCTCTACACAACAGTAGTCAGGTCCGTTATAACCTATGCTGCTCTTGTGTGGTGGCCAAAAGTTAAACAAATTACTGCGTGCAAAAAACTGTTCAGGATCCAGAGACTGGCCTGCTTGTGCATCACTGGATCCATGAGCAGTACACCTGCAGCTGCCATGGAAGGCATACTGGGGCTGCCTCCGCTATGCAATGTAATAATTGCTCAACCGAGATCCAACGCCTATAGATTGTCTTGCAATAACAACTGGATTATTAAAATCAGGTTGGACATGCAAGTATCGTGGGAACATCAATTATCTCAGACCCCGTCTTTGAAATGAGCACAGATATACTTCCCAAGACATACTCCTTCTCAAACCCTTCACTGTAGTATGTGATAGGGCTATGTGGTCGGAAGGAGAACCACCCTACCTCAGGAAAGGAATCGTCTGGTATACAGACGGATCTAAAACTGAAGAAGGGACCGTGGCGGGAATCTACGGTGAGAGACGAAATGAAAACATAAGCCTCAACTTGGAGAAATATGCCACGGTCTTCCAAGAGGCTACATAAACCAGAACGTATGTATTTTGTCGGAAAATCAAGCTGCTTTAAAAGCCTTGCCTGGAACTGAGATCACCTCAAGGGTAGTCAAGGATTGTCTGGAGGAACTTCTGAAACTGGCAAAACGGAACAATGTTAAATTGATCTTGGTGCCGGGTCACAGTGGTTTCGAAGAAAACGAAAAAGCGGATACCTTAGCAAAGAAGGGAGTCGGAATGCCATTCATAGGACCAGAGCCTATTTTAGGAATTCCAAAGACTGCATGTAAACAAATGATTAACGAGTGGTCAAATGCTAAACACCGTGATCAATGGGAAAAAGTACCGCGGCAAGAGGTCGGGAAGGTACTGCTTCAGAGTGCAACAAAGACGATATCTCTCGATGCACTGAGGCTGAACAGGATGCAACTGCGGAGGTTTACCGCGTTCATTACCGGGCATTATCCCATGCGGAAGCATCAGCACACAATGAGATTCCATAACGACTCCATTATGTGCAGATTGTGTGGCGAGGAGGAAGAAATATCCAGCCACATCAGCCACATGCGAGAGCTTCGGAGGTTGCAACCAATAAGCAACCTCAGAAGAAAAAAGGATCGAAGTGGATCGTGAAAATACTCCACCTCCATCTACATCATGGGGTGAGCCAGCTCTGCAGGTGGAGCTAAGCTCACCGAAGCCAGAGAGTTCCAGGCCTCCGGTACAACATCACCGGGAGGCAGTCCATCGCACAAGTTGCGCTCTTTTAGCCTCCCGCATCGTGAAAAAGGGTCATCGTCTCCTACAGGGTGACGTCGGAGATGGATTCAGATTCCGTCACTTTCTCCGACGAGGAGACGACAAGAAGAGATAGAAGAGGCTGGCCAAAGGGGAAACCCAGGAAGTGATCCCACAACTTCCTGGGGCAACCTATCCTAGAAAATAGAAATGGTAAATATATATACAGTGGAATTGTAATGGCATTAACCAACGCTACTGTGAGCTAAACATGCTTCTGGTAGAGCATACACCTATGTGTGTATGTAAACAAGAAACACATCTTAGACCGGCGGAGACATATACCCTGAAGGGTTATACCATCCGCTGGCGTGATGTTCTGCCAGATGTTCGAGCAAAGGGAGGTGTCGCAATATTAATAAGGCAAGGTCTATCTTACCAGGCCCTTCGCCTTGACACCCCCCTACAAGCTGTAGTTGTTAGAATATATGGAACGCTAGAACTCACAGTATGCACAATCTATCTGCCGGACTTCGATTGTAATATCGAAGATCTGGCACATTTAACCTTGCAACTTCCACATCTATTTCTGATGCTAGGTGATTTTAATGCTCACAGTCAACTGTGGGGCAGTGAGCATAGAGACGCACGTGGGAGATTCAACGAAAGTTTTTTGGATGAGTCAAACACGTTTCTTTTAAATACCGGTGAGAAAACACGATTAAACGCCAGAACTGGTGAGATGTCAGCAACTGATCTGACACTATGCTCACCGGCTCTGGCTCATCGACTGGAATGGATGGTATTCCCTGATCCTTGTGGGAGTGACCATCTACCCATCAAAATTTCTCATAACTCACCTATGTGTTCACATCCTAATTCGCGAAGATGGCGTCTTCGTCGAGCCAACTTGGACACTTTCATGGAAAGTTTTCAAGTTCCCACGTTTGGGGGAGACGTAGAAGAGGATGTGTACAAAATAACCTCTAAGAGAAAAGTTCCCTGGTGGAATGATGTCGTGAGAGTAGCGAATGCAGAGAAAATAGGGCGTTTAACAAATTGAAAAAACACCCCACGCAGGAAAATTTGATAGCCTTTAAAAGAAAAAGGTCTTTAACAATCAGAATTATACGAGATCAGAAAAGGCTCTCTTGGGAGCAAAAGATCTATAACAATCAGAATTATACGAGATCAGAAAAGGCTCTCTTGGGAGCAAATGATCTATAACAATCAGAATTATACGAGATCAGAAATATTCGGCCATCAATACCTCCGCACCATCTTCGGAGGTGTGCAGGAGGGTGAAGGCAATTTCGTGGAAATTTTCCTCATCACCGGCGCCTGCCCTCCTCAATTTGGATGGCCGGGTCATATCGCAGCGTGCCGAAATCGCTGAGTGTTTAGCCGGATTTCCTGCGGATCAAGATGCATCACGAACATCATGATGATCTTGATTTTTTCTCAGAAGAATCCCTTCTGTATAACAAGGATTTTACAACGCAAGAACTACTGGAGGCGCTGAAGGAGTCAAAAGAAACACATCACATGGCCCCAATACAATACATTATGCCATGATCCAGAATCTATTTTATCTTGGTAAGTGCGGATTACTGGATCTATACAACAATATTTTTTGGCAGAGCTCCAATATTTTTTGGCATTCATTGGCATGAGCTCCATCAATAAATGCAATTGAAACGAGACTCCAGAAAGGCATCAACGAAGTGGTGCATTCTGCAGAAAGTTTTGGTTTTCGGTTCTCCACAATTAAAAATAAAGTGGTCCATTTCTGCAGAAAACGCAAGGCACATCCTGATCCGATCCTTTTCTTAAAGGGTTCCCGCCATGGATGTGCCAACTCTATTAGGTTTCTGTGACTTGTCTTTGACAAGAAATTAACGTGGCGTCCACACATCCAATACCTGGCAGCGAGTTGTCTTAAGGCAATGAATGTGCTTAAGGGATTCGCTGGTACATCGTGGGTTGCGGACCGGGAGTTGCTACTGCGGCTTTATTCATCGCTGATTCTGCCCAGGATAGACTATGGCTGTGTAGTATTCTCCTCCGCCCGGATGTCAGCGTTCAAAATCCTAGATCCTATTTACCACAGGCATTAGACTTGCTACAGGAGCCTTTCGGACTAGTCCCTCTATGAGTCTATGTGTAGAGTCGGGATTGCCACCATTGAGGTTGAGGTGTGAGCGCCTGCTCCTCAATTATGACGCGGGGGTATGGGCTAAGCCCAATCATGTAATCTTCCCGGCCCTAAAAAAATCCTGATTTCTGAGAAGACTCTATGAGAGACGTGCCACGGTCACCAGACCTTTGGCCGTTCGAACGCAGGAGCTTTTAGAGAGTCTTAATTTCGAATTCGCTCTGGTACTTCCCTATAGTTTTCATGAAATACCTCCTTGGCTGATCCCAAAGGTAAGGTGCCACTTTGACCTGGCTGGTCTCCATAAAGAAGAGACCAGTATCCAGTTCTATCGAACCTGATTTCAACAGCTTATTAGCGAATACAATGACTCTCTTTGCATGTATACGGATGGATCTAAAACCATCTCTGGTGTGGGGAGCGCTATTGCCATTGGCAATAGCTCACACACTTGGTCGCTCTCCCCACAGGCATCCGTGTACACTGCTGAATTATACGCAATTTTGCAAGCATTGCGATATTGTGAAGAGTTTTCGAACCTTCACAATACATTCCTCATTTGTTCCGACCCGTTCAGCGCGCTGCAAGCAGTAATGTGCACGCTTTCAAGGAACCCTCTGGTGTAAAATATCCAAGCGATACTCCACGTGCTCCAGTACATGTCCATCGTTTTTGTATGGATGCCTGGGCACTTGGGTATACATGTGAATGAGGTGGCTGATGAAGCTGCGCGGGTCGCGGCTGATTCAGACCACCTGTATCTAATTCCAATACGCCCAGAGGACCTGAAAGTATGCATACGCTACAGAATTAATGAAAAATGGCAGCGTGAGTGGAACAACCTCACGGAAAAGCTAAAACAGGTCAAGCCAAGCATCATTAAGATGCCGGCACCTGTAAATCTGAGCCGTAGAGAGAGTGTGGCGCTTACTCGTTTGCAACTTGGCCGCATTCAAATCTTGCATGCCTATCTCTCCGCGGTGAGGATCAGCCAAGTTACACTGTTTTCAGGACAGTACAAACCGTGAGGCATATTGTTGAGGAATGTGTAGTCTTTGAATTATTAGGGCAAAGACTACGGCTTCGAAAGAATGTAGCACAAGCATTATCGTATAATGCGAGCTCCGTGAAGAGGATGATTATTTATTTATTAAAATTTATTTATATATTTTAATTGTGGGTGACCAACTGGCCTTAGGCCTGTCTATAAACCTTAAGCAATGTATGTCTGAGCGACTTAGTATTACATCAATCGTTAAACCTAATGGTACTTTTGATTATATTGTTAGTAACATTGAAGATGAAACAATAAATTTTACTCATTCGGATTTTGTAGTTTTATTGTTTAGTTCGAGTGTAAACGAAGATATTAGATATATTGATCAACTTAAATGTAAATTTTCTAATTTAATCAGTAAATTAAATATACTAATGTCTTGTTTTCTACCGTTGCGTATGACTACGCTAACGGTGATGTTAATAATTTAATATTTGATCTCAATCAATTTATCGAACTTGAACTCTTCAAGTTTGATGGCAAAATTTGTCTATACACGAATAAGTCGCTCAATAGATTTAATTTTCTGGACCGTCGAGGTTTTCTTAAATAAATGGGAACGGAGAAGATAGTCCACCATTATAAAATCCTATGTCAATGGTGATTATCTGGACGATAGAAAGGTTTTGGTTGTTGGTAAGCCCGAATATCCTAATGACTGTGTGACTATGGAGGACATTATATCTCTTCCTAGATGTACGGGCCATGCTTCTTCCCCTGTATCATCTGACAATATTGAGGTAATTAAACAATCTAAAGGTGTGAGGAAAGCCATACCGAGGAGGCAGGGAATAAGGCAAGCAAAAAACTTGTTGATACGGCTTTTAAGAATACTGAAATAAGGACTAATCTTCGTTTAAATTTATTAAATTCACATAGTTTACGTAATAAACAAGTTCAACTTGAGCTTTTAATTAATGAACAATGTACCGCTAATAAACTTCCAAATTTTTATTGTGTTACTGAATACTGGCTTAAACAGTGGGAATTAGAGACTTTTAAAATAAATAATTATGAGATAGTAACTAGTAGTCACAGAAGCCTATCTGATTGCGGTGGTACATTGATTTTATCATCTAATTTTAACTCATCAAGTATTAAGGTTAGGGATGATTTTCATAAAGACAATTGCGAAAAAGCATTTGAATGTTGTGCAGTTGAGGTTGTTTATAAGAAAAGCCCTTTAATAATTGTTTGTATCTACAGATCTCCTTTAGGCAATATAAATGAATTTTTATGAAATCTTGAAAGCTGTCTCACTAGTAAATATTATTAAAATAAAGATTATTAAAATAATCAAAGAGAACTCTAGGTTTTTTGCCCCTATTCCTAGAACATTTGTTTGTATTTTATAAATACGTATTTCGACTACAATGTAGTCATCATCAGTATGAATTAGCTAATCGTAACTATCTCTAGGATATGGATTCAGAGATATGTTGCTTGTTGCTAATTTGGTGCCGTGTCACTGTCTCACTAGGATAAATAGAAAGAATAAGAAGTTTATTTTAGCGGGTGATTTTAATATTGATTTGTTCTTAAATGATGTAAACAGCAAATCATTCCTCAACATTATAAAGTCCTTTGGAGGTAAATCGGTAGTGAGGGAGGCCACTCGCATCACTGCTACCTCCTCAACTTTGATCGATAACATAGTAACTAACATGAGGAACTTTAGCGTTAACGTTCAACCTTGTGCATTTTCTGATCACGAACTCATTAATTTCAGTGCATTTGACGAAGATGTGAAATCCAATAAATCTGATATTGTTTTAAAACGTGTCACAACCGACGAAAATTTATTATTATTCAAAACAATGTTGACGAATGAAAACTGGGATTCAGTTCTTGAGGCTCAGAGTGTAAACGATAAATTTAATAATTTTATGGACATCTTTCTTGGGTGTCTCAATGTCACATGCCCAATAATAGTTTCAAAATCTTCTAAATATCGTAAACCTATTTGGATTACATCGGGTATTATAAAGTCAAACAAAACATTGCGGGATTTAAAGTTGTTGTCTAAAATAACTAGTAATGTTCACATTAAAGATAAACGAAAGAAATATTCTAAACTTTATGAAAAGGTCATTGAGGCTGCCAAAAGGCAACATATTTCGACAAGGGTTCGTGACTCAAAAGAGAATTCTAAGGCCTTGTGGAATATTCTTAAGGATGAAATGGATACTAAAGATAGATGTAGTGATGTTAATCAAGTAATTACTGTAGGCGGGGCTACTCTAACGGACCCGCAGTCTATGGTGAATGCCTTCAATAGTTATTTTGTAAATGTAATGAATCATATAAAACCTTGTACAGTTAATTTCTCAAATTTAGAAGGTAATCCAAAAACTCTTTGCTTAAATGAAGTTGAACCCAGTGAGTTGTTGGCCATTATCAATGCACTTAAAAATAAAACTACTCAAGACATTTTCAATATTTCAGTGCAAGTCGTTAAATTCTGTACCGATCTCATTCTCCCTCCTTTATTAAATATAATAGCTTGCATGATCAACACAGGTGTATTTCCCGATAGAGCTAAATTTGCACGGGTAATACCATTAAAAAAGTCAAAGGCATGTAACGAAATTAGTAATTTGAGGCCCATATCCTGCTTGCCAGTTTTTTCAAAAATCTTTGAGAAATTTATTAATAATAGAATTGATAAGTTTTTAAATAAATGTCATTTACATTTATCAATTTGGGTATGTTTCGGGAAAGGGGATAAATGAGGCATTGTTTATGCTTACAGATACAATCCTTAGTTATTTAAATGACCGAGATCATGTTGCGGTGGTCGCTCTTGATCAAAGCAAGACATTTGATTGTATTGACCATAGTTGGCTGCTTCAAAAACTGTACAAGGTAGGCTTGAGAGGTAAAATTCATGATCTCTTGTCGAATTACTTAGAAAATAGACAGCAAAGGGTTGAAACAAAGCATAATGGTAAAATATTTAATTCGAAATGGCAAGAGGTGCTTAAAGGGGTTCCCCAGGGTAGTGTCTTGGGTCCTAAGCTGTTTCAACTTTTTATAAATGATTTGCCATCATATGTATCGAAAAATGTGAAATTTAAATGTGATGTATTCTTGTATGCAGACGATATGACGATTGTATTTCGAAGTGGAGATCAGCTTGTCTTAGACGATATGATCGATGAAACCTTAAATTCAGTTGTTGAGTGGTGCAGGATTAATGGTCTATCTTTAAACTTGCAAAAGTCTCAAATTTTTAAATTTAAAATCAATAACAATAAGTTAGAAACTGACAATATTATCGGCTTAACCGATAAAATAAAGTTTTTAGGAATCTCATTTGATAATCATATAAAATGGGAAAGTCATATTGATGCTCTTAGTGCCAAATTGAATAAAGTCTGTTTTCAAATGAGACAAAATGACAAAAAAAAGGTTCTTAAATCGCTATTACTGATCTATAATTCGAACTTTTGCTCGATCATGTCTTTTGGAATTATACTATGAGGCTCCTCTAACCATGCTAATAAAATATTTCTCATTCAAAAAAAAATTATCCGAATCATTTTTGGCTTAAACAAATACGATAGCTGTAGATACATTTTTAAAGATAATGGGGTTCTGACTTTTTCTTCAATATATGTTCTTGAATTGATGAAGATTTTTCTTAAAAATTGCAATTATTTTATAATCAACAGTAATGTTACTAATAATTGTCGTGTAACCAGGCAACAGCATGAATACAGAACCCTTAATTGCAATTATAAGTGCGTTAGTAATGGGCCACGAAACATGGCCATAAAAATATACAACAAGTTTATAAACTGCCCAAGTGTTAAAAATTATATGGACACAGAGAAAACTACTTTTATAATGCCAATAAAGAAAATTTAGCTGGAATCATGTCCTCACTCATTAGAAGAGGTTTTGGTCCGAGCCTCACTGACTAACAAATCTACAAGATATCTTGTATTCATTATATCGATATCATATCGGTTTTTGGTTTTAGTTTTAATTTTAATTTGAGTTTTTACATCTGAATGAATTTAAAATTTTATTCTTTATATTGACGTATTATTATTTATTTTATTATTATTTTATTCTTAATATTGACGTTTTCTATACAATTGTATTGTTAAAGAAAGGAACGAATAAATTATTATTATTATTATTATTACATTTTTAAAAGAATCTCTCCTTCTACGGAGATTCTAGGGCAAACATATATTTTTTTGAAAAGTCGTCTCTTTTATTTGTTTTTTATGTACAGCCTCGTACGATTGTGTCTTCCTTTTTAAATGTGTCATGTTTTTGAATTATTTATTGATTTTATCTGTGATATTATGGGCCCTTTACACCCACAATATCACATTTTATTTCACATAGTTTTAAGTTTTTTTGTTTTTATTGTAATAGTCTGGGCTCTTTACACCCATACTATTACACGTTGTTATATATTTTGTTTTTAAAACTTTTTAATGTTATCTAGATTTTAAGTTTTAATTTTTTATATTGTTATCTAGTTTTTAAGAATTTTTATTTGTTGCAGTGCAGGCCTTTTACACCTTCGCTGTAACGTTGTTATTTTGTTATTGTTGTTGTTGTTGTTTATATTTTGTTTTTCTTTTTTTATATATAGTTTATATCTTGTTATTAAATTTCTACCTAGTCAATTCATTTGACTAGGTAGTGTTGTGATTTTGTGATAATGTTATGTTTTGTTATTGTTATTTTTTTAACCTGTGGGGGCTAATGAGCAAGTTCTCGAAGCCCCAAAAAAAGTGGGTTTTAGTGAGTAGTCTGGCTGGCCAGGAGTCCCACACTCTGTGTGACAATGCATTTCCCACCTCCCTGTCGCAAAAAAATAAATAATAACCTCCCACGGATCCACCTTGTCGTAGTGGGATGGCCTAGTACTTAGCCTGCAAGCCAGATGAAGGGAGAGCTAAGTATCCAACCGGCTGTCAACTCAACGGCTAAATAATTTCAAAACCTTCTTATGTCAAATTTCAAATCGAAATTTTTTTCACAGGCGAGATGTAATCGTCCCTTTAGTTGACGGTTCTACCTTACCTAAAGGAGGCAGCTCCTTCGGATCTAAGAGGAGTACACGTTTGGCATTAAGATCGCAGTTAGTCCGAGAGACTTTGCATGCCGCTGAAAACGAAGAGCCATCTCAAGGAGGACCCAAAACAGTCGCCATAAACATCCGCGCTTTCAATGGACAAAGGCATTTAAGACTGACCTGCTCACTTGTTATTTAGCAATTGGACCAAAAAGACGTGGATACATGGGAAGGACGCACACCATATGGTGCGAGAAGCATCGCAAAGACTCCCATTTTAAATCGCAACATCTGCGAGAACAAACAGCCCGTCTAATTAAAACCGGATTTGACCCACCAGCCAGCATGTTGTAACGAACAGGGATACGCAACCTAAAGTGAATATGAGGGATGAGGATAGACCACCGCAGAACATCTGTTAGCGCTGATGAAGTGCCCTTTGCCTTCAAAGGCAAGAAGAATCACTCGGCGCCTAGTATGGATGCTGTGTCGAATTTTTGGTGATGTCGTTTACCTTCCACACACACACACATATAGGCACTTCACTGCATATATTTTCGGATATGGAACCTTTCCATCTTGGTTCGCCGAAGGGTGAACAGTTCTGATTCCCAAAAAAAGAGACCTTTCAGTTCCAAGCCCTTACCGACCGATAACATGTTTAAATACCGTGTACAAATCGATCACCTCCATTCTTAATGAACGCATACTCACAACCATGTAACCGGTGTGGAATAAATGAGCAACGCGGCAGCGTTTGACAGATGTATCTATCAAGACGCTCGTCAATATCAGCGCGACTAGAGTAAGGCCTGGATGGATTATAGGAAAGCATTTGACACTACGTCTTATATTGATGCTGCTCAAATATTTGAAAATTCATTCCAATATAATCAGATGTATGGAAGATCTGTTGCCATTTGAGAGGACAAAGTTTTCAATTTGTTCTGGTAAACGTAATGTCTCAACAGATTTTGTGACATATAAGCGTGGCGTATATCAAGGGGATAGTCTTAGCCCGCTTCTTTTTTGCATCGCACCTATGCCACTCTCCTTGCGCTTGCGAGAAGAATCCGGTTATCGTTGTGGTCCCGGGAAGCATCAGGTAACTCATCTATTTTATATGGATGACCTGAAACTATATGCTTCTTCTGAGAGCAGTCTATCTAAAATCTGCTCATCAGTACACGAACGATATTGGCATGGAGTTAGGCTTGGATAAGTGCTCCGTCATACATTGTAACCGGGGCCATGAAACATCTTAATAAATAAGAGTTAAACACATACTTTTGTGTTGGCGAAAGTCACATTCATAGAATGCATACAGTCGTATGCATTCATACGACTGTTAAGAAAGCTCTTCGTGGCAGATAAAGGCACCGTCACAAAAAAATTTGGGAATCCGAATAATCTGGGATACATAAGATCCGTACTATTGATATACTTGCCCTACCCATCCGTCTCTATTGTTTTGGTTCCATCAAATGGACAATAGAGGAGATTCAGGAACTTGATAGAGGCACTTGCAAACTTATGAACATTTGTCGTAGTTTGCACCCATTCTCCTCACGTTAGCAAGAAAATAGGGGTCTAATGCCCTTCGAACGTCTACATGACAGATTAGTGTTAGGTATAGCTTGTCAGGTGGTCAATAGTTCTGATCCATTAATGGCTTTCATGCGGGATCACGAGTTTCAAGGTAAAGGAGCATTATTGTTCTAGCATGACATGCAGCTTCAAAATTGGGTCTAGTATTTGATCCGACTAATCGTGATCAAGATGATAATTTAGTCCTTATTCCTAAATCGCGACTTAATTCAGCTTTTAAACGAGCTGAAATCAGCTCCCTCGTTCAAGATCATCGATCTCGGGACCGTCAGGGTATATTCTACCTCCATCTAGACTCCTGTAGACTCTCCGTTGATCTTACATTTTCTTTTCTCCGATCAGCAGGACTCAAGTCCGAAACAGAATGCTTGATCATCGCTGTCCCAGACAGTGTATACCTACTTTCACACACCAGAGGTACGTGTAGAAGTTGGCAGTATTCAGTATTCAGCGCAGAGCATGCAAATCTTAGCCGGAGTTCCAGATGAATCTCATTTCGGCATGCACATCCTATGCCTCGACCACATACATTCATCGTCATAACGATGCCCTGCGTGTACTGTACTACTTCTTGAGACACAAGTATGAAGTGGACCGTACGCCAATTCTACTATATGGTCCCGGAGAAATCGAGTCTGTTGTCAAAAATGAGAAATGTATCATATTTTGGAATTTCTCGTTCCCAACTATCAGGCTGCACTCTGCTACTAAGCCTGACATAGTGCTCCAGCACATTTCAGCTAAGACTATCTACATCATCGAATTCTATGCGGAAACGAATATAGTATTAAAAGAGGAGCATAAACGGATTACATACCTTGATCTTCTTCAAGAACTACGACAACTACACCCTGGCTACTCAGTCTAAATGGTTGTTCTCATTATCAGATTTGCACGGTTGCCTTGGCGGTATATGCCCCACTCTTGAGTCTAATATTTCCACTATTCCGGTTTGCAGGTCACATCTTCGTCACCTTATCACTTCCATGCAGAAAGCATGGGATTATCTTCTAGTAACACCCTTGAAGTTTTTGATATTAAATTTAGCACGTTCTACATTCGTGCGGTGCAAGGACGGAGCCTGTGCGACTAGAACACTATATGACAGACGAACATACCTTCTGACTCTGAAGACAGGCGGACTCTTTGAACTTCGCGTTAATGACGGACGTACAGACTATATGACCATAGGTTAGTGAACCTTCTTCAAGGGACGTATCTATCTTTTGAGTATTTATGTTGGTTGAAGAAGTGTGTGGCACCCCAGTGTATATCCCGTAATCACTCTGTCCCTTCAACTGACAAAAATACGTTTAATTTTAAACATAATAATAATGATATATAGTATAAATAATAATAATCGATCTTTTTGTGTACATTTTTTGGTGCTGTTAGTTATGACGAGTTCTGCTAAGTAAGCAGCTTTTCCAACTAAAAACCCCTGTAGCAGTTTTTCCAGTATCTTCAGGACGTTCATCTTCAGGAAGTCGTCGTAACGTACGTTCCAGTAATCTGGGCCAAGTAATGCGCCTTACGGTACCTCCGCTGTGACTTCTACAGTTTACGGCCCTTGTGTCGTCTCGTACTCCAATACCCGATCGCGGAAGCCGTCGTCGGCCATATCCAGAAGGTCCTCGCCTATATTGAAATCGCCTATATTGCTAATTTGGTGACAGTTTCACCTCGAAATACAAATTTATAATACAAAACAACTGATCTAGATCTCGTGAAATGGTCACCAAATTAGCAACAACTAACATATCCTGAGACAATATAAGAGTAATTTTAATAAGAGTAAAGTTAACAGGAATAAATGTGAAGGAAAAAAAATTTTAAAAAGAGAAATTTCAACATAATTTAAAATTTATTATAGTTTAAATCTTGTATATTTTAATTTAGTTAATTTTCTATTCATTTTTATTTTTGTCTATTGATCTCGACTTTCTATCTATTTCTAACTGTCATAGAGTAAATTACGACTAGCTAATTTATACTGATGATTGTAGTCGAAATTATACTGATGATACATTGTGGTCGAAATACGTTTTTATAACACAAAAAACTAATCTAGGTAAAGGAGGCGAATTTGAAATTTTATTTCAAAAACCCAGAGTTCTCACTAAGGGGATTCGATAATATAATGGTTATAAGTTTCATGACTTTTTCTACTTTCATTTCAGCGTCCTGCGTTACATCCTTTGTTTCGATAACTGATTCTGTGCAAAAAGTGGGAATCTTTCTATCAAGAAACTGATGAGTGCCTCTCGTTCAGCTTTTTGACATTCCAACCATATCTTGATGAGAGTGTCTCGGTATCCCAGTCTTCTGAAGGTGGTTATGTTTCCTTCGTACATAACAACTAGGTAACATTACCTCTAGTATCACTCCAGTCCATACCCATTCAACCGATTTGGCGTTGATGTCGCCGGTTGTAATGATTTCACTGTCGATTTCTTGCCCAGCATCTTCAAGGTCGTTGACTTTCTGTCTGAAGACCGGCATGTTTTCTTTTGGCGAGAAGTAGCAACTGCATACGGTAAAGTTTAGAGTTTTTGTCCATATATTAACACATCCGGTTCCAAGCACGTAAAGGTTTGGATTAACGATGAAGATCACTACTGTACCCGTGTTGTCAGAGAACAATAGTTGAGACGACGGTCTAGAGTGGTACTCGGAGAGAGCACATATATCGATCTCATGCTCGGCGATATGATGGTGAAATAGCACTTGTGCTGTCCAGCCTCTTCTTTAATTTCCTTGGAGAACAGTCGTCATTTCGCAGTCTCTTCTGGCAAACACTTTTCGGAAGATTGTGCAGCATCCTGTGCCGGGGATATGACCCGATTCTAGATTCTGTTCTAGTTCTAGTTCTAGAGGGCTCAATGAGTCTCCTTGGAAGATATGTTGTCTAATCCATATGCATTAGTTGTGATAGTTGTATTATTGTGTGCTAAATGTAGTGTGGTTGTCCATAATGACATGGTGTGTGTTAAAAATGGAATAATGTGTTCGTCAATTTTGTATAAGGTCAATACTATCTGATGCCAGGAATGCGGCACGGAATCAAATGTCTTTTTGTAATCAATGTAAGCTGTGTACATGTTTCTGTTGTTGTGTTTGGCCTGTTCGGTGACCACCGAGTCTATAATAAGTTGCTCCTTACAGCATCTCGATAGATTCCGGCAGCCTTTTTGCTCCTTTTTTTGTGCGATGCATGTAGTGAGTAATGTGTAAAGTGTAGATAGGAATGTGATGGGTTGTATTTGGTTGGATTTATTGAGTCGTTATCCTTCCGAATCATGTAAGTGATGCCCTTCATGAAGAAAGGAGGTGCTGTGTGAGGGTGTTGTATGAATTGTGTAAAATTTAGTCCAAGGTATTCGTGTGTGCATGTAAAGTGTTTCAGTCAATAGTTGTGTATTTGATCCACGCCAGGGCTCCTCCAATTGTGTAAGTTTTGTGTAGTGTGGTGTATGGCTTGTGTAGTAATTGTTGTTTGTGTGTAATGTTGTTTGTTTTGTAGATCTCGTCTCTGATCCAACAGATTTCAATATTATGCTGAACTCCCTTGGACCAAAGACCAGACCAATATATACAAAGAGAGTGTTCTTTGGGTGATTGAGTGTCGTGTTGTGGTGTGTTGTTGTGTGTGAGTGATCGGTAGAAAAATTTTTGGCCGGGTTGGAATAAAGTGTTGTGTATTTTGTGTGTGTATTTTTGATCGGATATCACTAATATATATATACATATATATATATATATATATATATATATATATATATATATATATATATATATATATATATATGTATATAAATAAATATATACACATATATATATATATATATATATATATACACACACATATATATATATATATATATATATATATATATACATATATATATATATATATATTTTGAGGTCAAATCTGGTCTGATATTTCCTGTAGTATAGTACTGTAAGCGAGAAGGCAAAAAACCCCTTAAACTCGGCCTGTCGCAGTACCGTGCTCTAGATATTATTATTATTTTATTATTATTATGATTTTAACACTTATACCTTATGACTATATTTCTACATTTAAAAAATTCAATATTTCGTTTATCAAACTGTCTCCATGAATTAGCTAAATATTCTGATTTTTTTTTATTTATAATATTTTTAACTTTCTATGTTGGAGTTAATTAATATAGTAAAAAATAAAAAATGCCTAAGGTGTACAGAATGCGAGAATATAACCTTTCGAAAAACATATTCTTGGTGGCCCGACTGTACCACGGATATAACATTTTTCATCAGCAAACATTTGATTGAATTTTTTTTATAAATACCTTCCAGTTTTTTTTGTAAGGAACCTTTTTTAATCGATAAATTTCTCATTAAAAAAAACTGTAGTTGAATGAATTGTTAATCATTGCTGGTAAATGAGGTTGTTTAGAGGTTAGTGTTTGTATTGCGTGTTTTAAATTCCACTATACTTTCATACTTAATTAATTAATGTAACTTATTTTTTTCCTTTGTGGAAAAATTAGCCTCATCTTTTCATTTTTTTTATTTTTACTATTATTAAATTTTACTTTGAAAATAACAACTTAGATACTTGCTTAAATACCTGATATATATTGAGATATAAAAGTTGTTTAATTTTAAAAAGGAGCATTTTTTGTCGTCAAATTTTTTTTATCTCCTACCGTTTCAAAGTTGAATATTTTCCCTCTTATCAAGGAGATGCTTAATCCAATTTTTCCCTCTCGCAAACTTGACCTTACTTTATAACTCCAGAACACACATACAAAATTTCAGTTCATTGTCTCTTTTCGTTTTTGAGTTTTCGAATCAGACAGGCGGAAAATATACTAATAAGGATATTTTATGAACACCTATTTAATTCTTCGCTCAATATTTTCAACCGTTATAAGGTCGGAACTAAATTTATAATACCCTTATTTATATTATATACACTGCACAGCATTGAAATTCTTCTTACCTATTAAATTTGTCTCTGGGCTATGTGATGGCTATCTCAAAATCTGAATTTCGATCGTTTTATTTAAGTAGAAGTTTTTTCTACTGATTCTGAGACTATGCATAGGCTCTGTATGGATCTTAATGTTGTAACTAGTACAAAAACAGCCAGAAGAAGCCTTGATGAAATTTACTCAGAGGGCCAGTCGTAGCACCAGTGCTCTTTGTAAATCATCTAAGAGACTCTCTCTTTGCAGATGAGTCTCGATATGCACTGTATCTGCCAGATAAACATGAAAGAGTCTACTAAAGGTCATGTAAACTTTGAAAGTAGGGTTATTGAAAGAATGTAATTCGGAGGTGGTTCGTTGATGGAGGTGGCTCAGTGGGTCGTTCGATGATTGACAGTATAAAATCGGTGCTACGGCTGACTTTCTGGGTCGAAAGTTTATTTCAAAAATCAATTTCCAACAGTTTTTGCACTAGCAGCAACATTTGGATCCTTACGGAGCCTTTGAGCAGTCTCAGAAGCAGCGGAAAAACGATCCAATGGGTGTACATTAAAATAAAACGATAATAATTCGGATTTTTATACGGCCACCACGTCGCCCAGAGTGACATACCGTAAAAGATCTTTGAGATTTTCTTGTCTGACGTATAAAAGGATGAAGTAAAGATCCTGGTAGCTCACAGAATCCCATTATAGCAGTAGTGCAGAAAAGGGAGGTAATCACCCAATATGTAAACAAATATCAAACAATAACAGCAATATATCATATTGAATTATTTTTGAATTATAAAAGACAAAATATTTAATATTAAAAATAAAATTATGTCGGCATTTTTCTTTGTATTAAAAGGACAATCGTTTTAAGCGAATTCCCTCCAAAGGAAATGCAGCTATTGTTCTTGTACCAATGTTGGAATTTCGTAAAAAATTCTTCAAATGTCCATCGGTCGTACCTACTAGAAATTAAAAATCACTATCGCTAAAATTTTTATATATGTATATATATATATATATATATATATTTGTATACATATATATATATATATATATATATTTGTATACATATATATATATACATATATATATATATATATATATATATATATATATATATATATATATATACATACTAGCCCGACAGGCGTTTTCCTGTCTTAATTATGAATATTGAATTCGAATTGGTATAGTTAATTAAAAATAGTAATTATTCCAAAAACATATTGTTTATGATTCTAACGCTTTACGATACACAACATTCTTAGTTCTATTTTCTAGCGACTTCATCAATTGTTTGCCCATTCAAACGTCATGCGTGTTGTCCTGCAAGCGTCTTATCGGCTTTGATGACATGCGGTCTAATGCGGTCGTGAATAATGCAACCAATTCGTTGTGCTGATGGAAAAACATTTGGAGTTGTTCCAAAATTGGTCTCTTCACCGAACTGTTGTGTGCAGAACGCTGATGGCCTTGTCTTGCTGAATCGCCCATAAAATAAATCTGCAAAAATGTGTAGTCACTATCCCGCATTCGCAATAATGAACCCCTAAGATGATATATTTGACCCGAAATCTACAAGGACAAACAGATAATAAATAGATGTAATATAGGATACTGTATAGCGAATTGTTTGTACCACTATGTGGCTCTCCCATGTTGCTCTCAAAATACTTTCTCTATACTCCCATTCCACTATCAACATTTTTAAACACACTCACTTCTTTCTGCTTTTGGAAATTTACCGAGCTACAAATGTACTTTAAGCCACTTCAATTGATACACCGTTTCAATTGAAAGCTGCCAACGTATTTTGCATCAGGCACGTGGTGGTAAAAGTTTATTGTTTTTCAATATACTTACCTTGAAACATGGCTTAAATTTTTCTCGAATAACTTTTATTGCGCCAAATGACGTCATTTGAAACCAATTATTTTATTGCTCGATACGAATAAAAAAATTTTTAGAATCTGGCCCATTTCCCGAAACCAATGAATGTAGTGGCTCTTCTGTCGGTACCAATCGCGCCAATTTTACTTGACCGCTCGCGCAACACAATCCAGGGGCTTCATTTTTAAATGTAAATGCCTTTCAATATTGACACACAACGTTCATTTGTCCAATAGCAACGATTTGATGTGAACTGTAATCGATTTCCACATTATAATTAAATACAGCTCGATATTGGTTAAACGCAACATTTCTATAATCAACGATTTCGATTCCGTTCAACTTCATTTCGCGTTTCGCGGTATTTCTTTCACTTCTTTTCGAATTCTGCGACTTAAACTTGTACGTTATATTATCGAATGATAATTAGTGAGAACTCTAGGTTTTTGAAATAAAATTTCAAATTCGTCCCCTTTACCTAGATCAGTTTTTTGTATTATAAATACGTATTTCGACTACAATGTAGTCATCATCAGTATAAATTAGCTAGTCGTACTTTACTCTTTGACAATTAGAGATAGTTATAAAGTCGAGATCAACAGACAAAAAATAAATAGAAAATTAACTAGATTAAAATATATCCTAGATTTAAAATATAATAAATTTTAAATTATATTGAAATTGCTCTTGTTAAAATTTCTTCATTCACATTTGTTCCTGTTAATTTTACTCTTATTAAAATTACTCTTATATTGTCCCAGGATATGTTACTTGTTACTAATTTGGTGACGGTATCACTGGTGAATGAAGAAATTGAAGTTGAATTAACAGGAACAAATGTGAATGAAGAAATTTTAACAAGAGCAATTTCAATATAATTTAAAATTTATTATATTTTAAATCTAGGATATATTTTAATCTAGTTAATTTTCTATTTATTTTTTGTCTGTTGATCTCGACTTTATAACTATCTCTAATTGTCAAAGAGTAAAGTACGACTAGCTAATTTATACTGATGATGACTACATTGTAGTCGAAATACGTATTTATAATACAAAAAACTGATCTAGGTAAAGGGGACGAATTTGAAATTTTATATTAAACTTGTACGTCTAACTGCTGGCATTTTTAAAAACAAAAATTTATTTGAAAAAAAAAAAATCGTTACGCAGAAGCTGCATTAACTTAGCGAATTTCCTATGAATTCATAAATCACTCTCTATAATATCTGATATGATTTTAGTATTTGCAAAAATTAAATTTATTAATAGCCAAAATAGAATGATATATTACTATGGAAACGACAATCAAAATTGACATTTCAAAATTAAAACAAAATTTTAATAAAATAATTTTATAGTATTTCATCCAAATCGGTCCAGCCGTATAGGACCGGGTCCAATTGTGTTTTCAAACCAATCCAGGAACTCATTGAAATAATCACACAAAATTTCATCCAAATCGGTCCATTCGTTTAGGAGGAGTTAGGTGACAAACACACGTACAGAATTTAATATTTGTTTATTTGTGTATACTTTCGCGTCAACATAACGATGTTTGTCCAAATTCCTTTCGGTTACGTATGACAAACTGTAGAAGACTTTAGCGTATACTCCGATAAATTTCATTGTCATTGAACTTTTAATTAAATTAAATACTGATATGAAAAAATTAACTCGTCAACCAAGAATCGAACCTTGGGCCTCTGAATAACTAATAAACTAAGTAAACAAATATTAAATAAATAAATCACTTCAACAGAAGTAATACTGTCTAAATAAATAAAAAATTAGAATAATATGAAAAAGTTGGCTATAACGTCACAATCGTCTTTGGTGTAGCGGAAGCATACTGGACTAGTTATCCAGAGGCCCGAGGTTCGATTTCTGGTTGACGAGTTAATTTTTGCATATCAGTATTTAATTTAATTAAAAATTCAATGACAATGAAATTTGTCGGAGTATACGCAAAAGTCTTCTACAGTTTGTCTACGTAACCGAAAGGAATTTGGACAAGCATCGTTATGTTGACGCGAAAGTATACACAAATAAACAAATAATAAATAAATAAATCACTTCAACAGAAGTTATACTGTCTAAATAAATAAAAAAATAGAATAATATGAAAAAGTTGGCATTACGTCACAATCGTCTTTGGTGTAGCGGAAGCATACTGGACTAGTTATCCAAAGGGCCCGAGACACGTACAGAAGAATAGTATATATTAAGAAGATATACACATATATCTACTTTTTAAAATGTCTGTGGACTCTCTCGCAGTCACAGTTATATTCCGATTGGAATGAAATTTGGTATTTGAGGCGCTTTTGGTATTCTAAAGGTCAAGTTCGTTAATCGGTAAAATCGGACGAAGCGAAAAAAGGGGTTTAGAGGGAGGGCGAAACACAAAATTTGACATATCTCTCTTAATATTTGAAAAATCGAAAAATTTATCAAGAGTAAAGTTGGAGTTTTACAGTAATTTTGTTTTTTATCATTTTTCTGTTAAACTATTATTTACAGAAATATTTACAATTAAAGATTGAAAGTTAAATTCTAAATGGCTCTGTTAACATTAGAGTTTGAGAAAAAAGATCAGGTAATGAACTGTAGCAAAGATGATTTTCTTTAACTTTACTCCTTGTACATTTTGCGATTAGTCTAATACTAAGAGAGATATTTATATTTTTGTGTTTGTTTGGAACGAATACATGAAATATATATTATTGTAAAAAACTTTAAAAAAAAAATTCAACCGACTTCGAAAAACACAAGAAGTCACTATATTAAATAGCTAAAAATAGCAATTTACAGATTTAATCCAAAAGACAATTCTTGCCCAAAACTATTTCGTATATTTTAGTATATGTAAAGATACAAGGTATATTAAGTTTGATCACGACTGTAACGCTTAAAAATATTCATCGTAGGCATGTTTGGTATATGTGTTCATAAAATTTGGCCATTTCCGTTTCTCGCCTGTCGGTCTATGGTCTCGGTAACCAATTAACAAAAAATGATAACGTACTGAAATGTGTTCTAGAGCAAAAAAGTAATGTCAAGTTCGTTAATGGGCAAAATCGGCCTTTATTTGGGCAGAACTGCTTACCTTTTAAACCTATGGAACGTGTTTTCATTCGCTCGGGGGTGGGGATGGGGGATATATATACATCTTTGAAACCGTAAGAAATAGAAAAAATTATTAACGAAAAATCTTCTTTTTAAAATAAACAAGTTTTGTTTGGAAAAGATTTTCATAAACTCAATAGTTTTCTCATAATTTATGATTATATGTTCCTCGAAAAGAATTGTTAACATTTCGAATACGAAGAATTGGTAACAATTTAACCTTTGATATACAACTCAAGTCAGTTAGTTGTCACATTACTTAACAGTCAAACATAGAATCTCCTCCTTCTTTTTTTGGAGTTTGTTAAAATTTGTGTTGATTTTGTGATCTCCACGGAAACTCTACTTCTATAAGACAACTAGAAAATTATTTTATTAAAATTTTGTTTTAATAAAATTTTGTTGGTAATCACGCTGGACTAGATTTCCAGAGGCCCGAGGTTCGATTCCTGGTTGACGAGTTAATTTTTTCATATCCGTATTGAATTAAAAATCCAAAGACATTGGTCTATAAAGTATAAACTAGTCTTACAGTTTATCTTATGAAACTTAAATGGAATTTGGACAAACATCGTATTGTTGACGCTTAAGTATACACAAATAAATATATATGAATAATAACTTCGACAGAAGTAATACTGTCAAAATAAAAAATATGAATGATATGAAAAAGTAAGGTAATCACGCTGGACTAGATATCCAGAGGCCCTAGGTTCCATTCCTGATTGACAAGTTAATTTTTGCATATCAGTATTTAATTTTGTTTTAATTTTGAAATGTCAATTTTGATTGTCGTTTCCATAGTAACTATAAACTATAATCGTTCTGTTTTGACTATTAATAAATTTAATTTGTTTGCAAAAACAAAAGTCATATCTGATATTATATTTCATTTTGATCACACTAAAATTATGATCGCTAGAGAGTGATTTATGTATTCTAAAAAAATTCGCTAAGTTGACTCAGATCCTGCGTAACGAATTTTTTTTAACATGTAATTACAATTGTCGGGGATGGGAAATTACCTACTTAACGTACAGTACACGTCCTTGTAGTTCAAATAATACTAAATACATAAGCTACAAAATTCATAAATTCATTTGAAAGTGTAAACTGTTGAATTTTGTTTACTCAAAAAAACTAAAAATTATGTGTTCCAAACAATTTTTTTAAACTAATTTGTAACGATATTAAATAGTTAATATCATCCATTTTTGATTCACGCCCGTCCTAATGAGGAGATGACAATTTAATTCAATCACGATTTTTGTTCAGATCAAGGCGGTTACTGAATGTTGATTAATCTTACCAGGTTTACGGCACTGAGTATTGGTGGAATAATGCCATTTTTAATAAAAACTTTTTGACATTTAATTCATATGTATTTTGACAATCATCTGTTTTTGACATTTAATTCAAGCGTATTTTCTCAATCATCTGTTTTTGACATTTTGGATATTAAATAAATGTGATATATTAGCTTACGGTGGTACCAACTGATGATCGCTAAATTATTGAAATATTTAGTATAATTTATTAGCGCGTTAATTCAAAACGCATTCATTCATAATATATCGGATATTTAAGAAAAAATAAGAACAATATGCAATTCGAATCATTATAGCATCATTTATTGTTAGAAAGTGGTGCATCGTCCGGGAAAAAAGTGGTGCAACGTCCGGGAAACGTTTTGAAAAAATGGTGCATAGTCAAAATCTTATATTCTAATAGGATAATTCTCAATTAATTGTATTGTACAAGAATTATGGTTTTACACAAAAAAAAAAGAGGAATACATTTTTTTTACGTATAATAATAATAATTTACGTATAATTCACTAAAGCGGTGTATCATATCAAATAAAAAAAACATTTAAATTTTAAATACGAGTGTTAATAAAGTAGTTTAAAATTAATTAACAAATCCACAACACACATTACACATTTAAATTCTTTTAAAATCACAAAAATTAAGATAACACATTAAAATTTGAATTTTTCAATAAAACAAAATGCCGGGAAGTAAAAAAAGGACACCAGCCAAACAACACGGGTATCCTACACGTGGAAACACCAGGCAAGACCCAAACATTCCACCATTCCGATCATCATCAACGGAACCGGTTGAAGCATGTGTAGAGGTTTTGAACACAATTTTTGCCAACGAACTGTAAAACGCATTAAATTTTGCCACTGAACCACAGAACGTATTTATTCAAAACCCCTCGTGTTCTCAGCAACAAGCAACAAAATCTGGTACCCAAGATGTTTTGCAATTAGCAATGGCTGTGAATTTGGATATCTCGACAGCGCTTCTCCAAAAGGTGAATAATATAACCTTACAGCTTTCATCATTACCTGTAAAAGATGAAAAGGTATTAGATTGGAAATTCAAAATGGATGGTAACGCATTACTTACCAATATCAAAGATGCAAATGGTGAAGACGCCGAAAAATTAATTTTCTTCATATCAAGCATCCATGAGATAGCGTAATTAAATATCGCCACGTGGTCCATGCTTTTTCTGCGTGTATCACAAAAACTTTGGGATCAGTACGTGATTGGTGGATAACAGCCTTACCATCGTATACAAGTTGGCATGATTTCAAATTTAATTTACTGAGAACATTTATTCCAAGTATTATCAGAACTCAACTCCAAAATAAATTTCTTCTGGTTTGGACGAGTTAAGCCTGGTAGAACAAATTTTATCTGCTTTAAATGCAGACACATTGGAATGTATAAATTTCGACAACTTACCTACCACAAAGGCGGGTCTAATTTCGATGGGTCAAATACAGCTCCAGAAACGAAAACTCCTGGAAGAAGCACGAAGTAGAGTTGACAGATGTTCCACTACACCATCAAAAACGGTCAAATTTCAAATAACTTAATTGGTTCCATTGCTTGGCGGTACAACTGCCGTCATATTGTATTTACAGGCAATGGAAAAAATTGAAACCAGATCATCTTCAACACAATGAAAAACATACCATATGTTGAAGCTTAAATACATAACGTACCAATTAGGGTATTATTAGACACCGGTTCTACATCTAATTAAATTAGTGGTGAGTGTTTTGATATACTTAATCAAAAGTATGCTAATAGGATTAGTGTTTTAAAAACAAATAAAACAATTGTGATGGAAAATAATTCCTTATAAAGGGTTCGAAAAGAAATAGAACTTTGTATAAGTCTATCGAACCTTTCCTGGAGGATAAAATTTCTAGTCGTTCGAAATTTAAGTGTACCGGCAATTATTAGTTATAATGGACTTCACCAATTAAAAGCCATAATCAATATACCGGACAAATATTTATCTTTCCCTTACTCTCATTTACAGGTTCCATTTATACAGAGTGATCGCTTGGAGTTTGCTTAAATAAACATGTTGGTAGAAAGATCTGTTGTATTATCGGATGATCAGCAAATGAAAATGGACCAATTAAATATTAAATACGCCCACATGTTGACGGATAAAATCGGGTTCACTGACCGTTTTCCAATGAACATTCAACTCAAGGATTCTACTCCGATCAGAAAAGCTCCATATATCATGAATCCACCAAGAGCTAAAATATTGCAAGATATTTTGCAGGACCTTTTGCAAAAAAATATCATTGGAAAGAGCGATACCCGATACACTTTGCCAGCTTTTGTATTAATTAAACCGAATAAAAAGCCTCGTTTAATTATTGATTACAGGGCAATCAACAAGCAAATTTTAATGGACCATTTTCCCACCCCTAAAGCAGAGAACATGTTTATGACCTTGAATGGAAGCAAGATCTTCAGTATCTTAGATTTAAATCAGGCATACTATCAGCTTTCTATTAAAAAGTCGTCTTGAAAATACAGCGGCTTCGTGTGTCAATATGGTACTTATCATTTCACGCGAGTACCATTTGGCCTCTGCACCTCGCCTGCCGCTTTAAACAGAATTATGATGGAGCTATTTGGGGACCTTCAGCACAAGAGAGTAGTGCCATATTTCGACGACCTACTAATGCATTCAAAAGACCCGGAAACTCACCTAGAACTTCTCGAAGTGTTTACCCGTCTAGGTAATATCGGACTTACAATTAGCCCCGAAAAACTTATGTTAATGAAATCTAAGCTACGTTTTATGGATTTTGTTATATCCAATGAGGGAATTTCAGTGGATGAGGAAAAAGTATTAGCAATACAACATATACCAATACCAAAAAATTTGAAACAGGTACGAAGTTTTATAGGCTTGATCGGTTTTTTTTCTAGATTCATCCCAAATTGTTCTGATTTGGCAGCCCCCTTAAACAATTTGAAACGAAAAGGAGTAAATTTTCTTATGGATGCCGAAGAAATTGAATTGTTTAAAGCCTTGAAATGAGCTATTACCACGACCGTCACACTGAAGTTCCTTGACTGGTCCAAGCCCTTCATACTTAGAACCGATGCTAGTGATATCGCGAGCGCCAAAGTATTGCTTCAGGAAACCGAAAGTGGGTTAAGGCCTGTCGCATTTACTAGCAGAAAGTTTTCTGACACGGAAAAAAAAAATTCGATTCACGAACGCGAGTTATATTCCCTGTTAATTTCACTTAGGCATTTCCATGACTTTATCATTGGTCATGCTATCAGGGCTGAAGTGGATTCTCAGAGTGTTTCCTGGCTGGCAACAACTCAAAAGAAATTTGGGAAAGCAGCTAGGCGGGCACTCGAGATATCTAAATATAACATCGAATTGAAACACATAGACGGCGAAACTAATATAGTGTCAGATACTTTGTCACGCCTTTTTTTTGAAGACCATGAAGATGATCTTCATAATTACCCCAACTATGACCACATAAATGTTTTACAAGAGATACCCGAAGTTTTTACCAAACTACGCGATCATCAGAAATCCGACGAATTTTCTCGTGGCATGTATCAGCAGATCACTTCTGGAAAACATGTGAATGGATTCGAGGTAAGGGATGGATATTTGATACGGGTAGTGGGTAAAAGAAAGCATCGTCGTATTTACTTACCCCACAACATATGAAAGATTATCATTTTTTACAGTCACGACACCGAAACTCACCCAGGTTGTACCAAATCTTACAATTTGGTCGCACGAAAATGGTGATTTCCAAACATGTACCAAGAAGTAAAAGATTACGTGAAATCCTGCGACGCATGTCAGAAATGTAAACCCTACAATAGAAACATAAGACCAGGAATGATTTCTGAAATTCCCGACGAAATTTTTAGCCACGTCTATACTGACCATGTTGGACCATTAAAACTAACTAACAACCGGAATCAATATGTGTTAGTATTGGTGGACGGCTTTTCTAAATGGGTTGAATTGTTTGCGTTGACTAGGAATACGGCCTCTTGCACTTTGAGGAAGCTTGAAGAAGTTTGGAGTCAATTTGGTATCTGCAAAAATTTGATTAGTGACAACCATAAAACTTTCAAAAGCTTTTAAAGGTCACTGTTTCGGATTTGGAATCAAGCAGATATTCACTTCGACTTATCGTCCGGCTTCAAATGCTTAGGAAAGAGTGAACCGTAATCTAGTCAAAAATTTAAAAATTCTGATTAAAACCAAAGCGTCTACACACAATAAGTCGGATACATTTCTAAAGCAAATATCTTTTAGCTTAAATAACTCCGTGCATGAGAGCACAGGAGTAAGTCTCGCGGAAATATTTCTTGAACGTGAATTACGACGACCACTCGACAATATATGGGAAATGTCAATGGTTGTGAAAAATAATCTTCGAGTGACGAAGGAGGAGATTGTCGAGTCATTACGAAAATCTAAAGAAAGACGAAGGAAAATTTATGAACGTCGCTTCACCATAGGGGATAATTATCATCTTGGTGATTTGGTTCTGCAAAAATCACATATGTTGACGGATATCGACCATAGCAAAAAACTGTATCCGGGATATACAGGCCAAAACGTATAATAAATTTTAAATTTTAAACGAAAATAAACTCCGGTGACGGTAGAGCTTCAAGATTTGAAAAATAATAAAATTACAAATTGCCATATGGAGCATTTAAAACAATATAATCAACGATAAAAATTAATTTTCAAATCGTATCCGAGTGTTGCGTATCCGAGTAGTTCGATTATTGACAAAATGTGGTGGGATTTTTTGACATTTTTCACGTAATCGTTTTGAAAAATCGTAAATCTTATTATTATAATAGGAATGACATAACACTTACCTTCAGGACGTCTCGTGTGATTTTTTTTTATATAAGTGTTTTATATTTTTAATTTTTCTTTTCTATATATGTGTTTTATTTTGTTAATTTGGTTAATTTTTTTGATGGAAAACGTGAATCAAATAAACAACTTAAATCAAATGTCAAATTTATACGCATGAGTAAAATATGTATCAATCGATTTTTTTAATGCGTGTCAATATAAAATGGTAGCGTTTATTTGTGCATATATAGTCTACCAAACCATATAGTCTTATCATTTCATTTAATATAATTACGCTAGATGGCAGGATGGGTATTATTTAAGCATGTAAAGGTAACTATTTTCTTTAAAAAAAAAATTATTTTCAGCACATTTTTTATTTTTTTTTCTCACAGTGTCGGATAATGTAACGATATTAAATAGTTAATATCATCCATTTTTGATTCACGCCCGTCCTAATGAAGAGATGACAATTAATTTAATCACGATTTTTGTTCAGATCAAGGCGGTTATTGAATGTTGATTAATCTTACCAGGTTTAAATAAGATGTTTGAATTACGGTGACATTCTGACTACGGCACTGAGTATTGGTGGAATAATGCCTATTGTTGATGTCCAGAAAACATGTGTGGTTATCTCCATTCGCGGAAACAAGCATCAAATAGACAATTTTCCAAACAACAACCGAGTTTACTTCGTGGAAAAATAATAGCTCAGCATCTCTCTTTGTACATAATCCATCTAGGAACGACGTGTTTAAAATTGATTGCAAATTCGAAGATTAATTTAAAATCAATAATCGAATTCCGTAAAAATTATTATATTATTTTTGTTATTATTGTATCGTTTCAAATACCTGTTCAAATTTTGTGGTAATTATTAATTGTTTCATTGTAGTTTATATATATTAATTAATTAAAATACTTATATTTGATTAAAAAACCTTTTGACATTTAATTCATGTGTATTTTGACAATCATCTGTTTTTGACAATTAATTGAAGTGTATTTTGATTATAAATGGAAAGAGCTACAGTAAAAATGAACTCGAAACCCAACGATGTCTAGAAAACAATGTATCGTCTGAAACAGATTCTGATAATCAAATTAATAATATAACTGTACAAGAAAGGCATAAAAAACGAAAAAGGAAAACAAGTTCAACACCGAAGCAAGAAGGATTGAAGAAATTTTTAACGACTACAAAACGTCCATCTCAAGTCGTTGCATCTCAAATATTTCAGACGACAGTAGTCAGAAGTCGGCATGAAACCAAAACAATGCGATTATTAGCAATGAAAGGAAAGTAATAGCGGACAAAGTCTACATCTGGTTTTGGAATATTCACAGGTTTAATAATATCTATGATATTGACGTAGGTCTAAAGCAATAAATTTCGAACCTTAATATTTTTGGAATATGTGATACGTGGCTCCAAACGGACTTATAACACCCTCCGGTATTTCTCTCTAATTTTCATTGCTTCCAATCTAAAGCTATAAAAATCAATACCAAAGGCAGGGGAAGTGGTGATCTTATCTTATTTATCAGAAAACTCGTTAATAAAACTGTTTCCTCAATGTGGATTGATAAACATTGGATTTTCGTGAAAATAAACTATGGCGTCACAAATCTCATAGTTGACGATGATATATACAATAGTTTGAACTACACAGTAAATGAAATGATTGCACAAAATCCCGATAGCTGTTTAGTAATCTACGGGGATTTCAATGCCCGTGTTGGAAATCTCAACAGTGTAGAAGGAAATGTGTTTGTCACATCTAATGTAACAGCTCCAGAATATCTTTAGATAAAGTCATTAACAAAAGAGGAAAAAACTTGACAAACGTAATGGAAATGAATGATATGATGCTGTTAAATGGAAGATCTGCTGGCAATCAACCGGCTATGTTTACTTTCTTATCGAACACTGGAAAATCAGTCGTTGATCTGACCTGGCTCAGTCGCTCCTACTTTGATCTTCTATCTGATTTTAAAGTATTGGCTACAACAGAAGTATCCGATCATAATATCTGCTGCATGGAACTCTTTAATATCTTTGGTTCATCGGCTCTACGAAGTCAATTTGGCAAATTCAGAAAATTTTTATTTTTACAGCGAGTCACCAAATGATCATATGAAAATACTTCCGAAGCTCACAACCGTTTAAATATAATGAAAGCCTGTTGTAGTGAAAATTATTGAGAATAATTTTTTTTAAATATTTAACAAAACAATATTTTTCTCCTTGCAAAAAGAAGGAGTTTTTTTTTTGAAAGAAGTACAAAAAGAAGATAATATAACTCGATTCATTTTTTTTTCTTAAACTTAGCTTTTTTTTAAGTCGAAAAATGATTATAAGATTAATAGATGCTTTTGATTTAAAGTTTTTATATTAGAAAAAAAATGAAAAATTGAAAAAAAATTATTACATATAATTTAATTTTAATCAAAAGTCATTCAAATTGAATGTTTTAATAAATAACATAAATAGATCACAAATAAATAATTTTGTAAAAACAAGATAGTTTTTGTAAAACAAGTAAACAAAAGTAAGCTAGGTTACAGTAATGAATGTATCATAAAATTTGTGTATAAATTTTGAATTCACACTGGCCGTGTTCATTAAGTCGCTGGTTAAATATCAACCAAGCGGGGTGTGTGATATGGTTCAAACCTCGGAAAGGTATTAAAATTTTTAATTAATTTTATAAATAATCTGAACACTCCGACTATGTCCATGGTTGTTGATATACTAAAATATTCTAGAAGCCTCCATGCAAAAATATATTGTCAAAAAAAATATTTATTCAAAGAAACAATCATATTCTAGAACGACCCATGGCGGGTATATAAACCGGTGACCAGTATCGATTCAAATCAGTTTAATATCGACTATTGTCAGATTCGTTCAAAGTTTAAATTGGCTATTGTCTGATTAGTTCAAAGTTTAATATCGACTATTGTTTGATAAGTTTCAAAGTTTTAAAAATTGATCGTTGTCTGATTAGTTCAAAGTATATAATTGTTGTTCAATCCAGATCAAGTTAAAGTTGGAATTTGTACAAGTTGTTCAAAGTTTGACATTGTGTTGAAAAATTAAAATAATTGTTGAAAAAGAAATTGGATAATCATTTTTTTTAAGCAATAAAATCAGGTTTTTTTTTGTTTCGTAAAAACTTGTGTTTAATTTAATTTTTTTTTCTTTTCTTTAACAAAAAACGTGCGTGTTATTTCAATTACAAAATATTTAGTAATATCTTTTACTAATATATTTTTTTTTGTTTTTGTCGAGTATCGGAATCATTTGCAGGTTCAGGCAGCGCTTCTTTGAGTTATAAAGAAAGCCAAGATACCGCGACAAGCCCCCTTGGTTTGATAATGACTGTAAGGAACCAAGAATACTCGTAAGACATAAACTCTTTCAATGCAGGATAACAAATTTTTCTGACAGGACTATATTCCAACAATATATATCTAGCCGAAAACTTTATAAGGCGACCATTGCCGCAAAGAAAAAAGAGACATGGGATAAATTACTATAGTCTTAAACCAATACTCGAAACTCGAAAGGCTTTTGGACCGCAGTACAAAAATTTAATCCATTGCGCTGTAACATAACATCTCTCTCATTGGAAAGAGTGGAAAACTATTTTGAAAATTTCAATAATACCGATTGCCAACTAGTTAATGAATTAAAGTTTCTGGATGCAGTGCACCTTTATTTAGATTCGCCAATGACCTTACACGAATTACAAATGACTTTGAAATCCGTAAAATGCGGTAAGAGTCCGGGAACAGACCAACTAAAGGCTGAATATTTCAAATTCCTTCCAGATAACTGGGAACACTACGTTCTGCATCTCTTCAAAACAGTTATCGAAAAACAACAAGTCCCATCTACTTGGGATTGAATTTCAACAAGTTCTTATTTATAAAAAAGGAGACAAAACTGATCCTGCAAACTATAGATGTATATCCGTATGTTGTACTGGAACGAATGTTGTACTGGAGTGAATCTGTGAGTGCATTACCGGAAAATCAAAATGGTTTTCGCCCCGGCCGAAGTATACGAGATAATATATTTATTCTTAAATCAATAATAGACTTGCAGTTAAGAATTAAGGGTAGTTACACATACGCTATATTTGTTGATTTTAGGTCTGCTTTTGACTCAATTAATCACAATCTTCTATAAGAAAAATTATTCAGCAAGGGTGTGAGTGGTAGAATTATTCGAATACTGAGAAGCTTTTATAACGGAGCTCAAGCTACGTATAAAACTGGATAACAATACTCAAAACCTATTAAAATCACGAGCGGGGTATAACAAGGGAACCCCCAGTCTCCATTATTGTTTTCATTGTTCATATCCGACTTTGAAGAGGCTATGAGAAATCTCGGTTTTACTGGTATTAGTATCGACGGCCTAGTAGTATCAATATCATGACATTGTTCTACGCAGACGACTTGATAATTCTTTCTTCTTCTTATCCTGACGCACAAAGAAAATTAAACTTCCTTCTTACATATTGCAATTCTAATAAACTGAATATAAACACAAGTAAGAGTAAGGTTATCGTTTTCCGCAAGTCTCCCAGGTCTTCATGTATGGCACAAAGGAAATCGAACGAGTACAAAGTTTTATCTACTTAGGTCTACAGTTTTCTAGCACAGGAAAATTTACACAGTGTGCAAAAATACAAAAATCAAAATCTTTATCAGAGGTGGGTAAAGTTAAATTCTATCAAAATCTAAATCAGACAGTTGGGAAACAAAAATGAAACTTTTCAAATCCATAGTACAGTCTATTCTGTTACATGAATGATGTAAGCAAACTGAACTTATCGTCATATAGTTGGATCTGTCGACATATCTATTATAGAGAGAATCAACTTCGTACATATTCATCAGGACTAGTTTTAATAAGATATGACTCATTGCACTGTTTCGAGTTTCAGCGAAAACTAATTTTCGTATAATTTATAACCGAAACTTGATTACTTTTGGTGAAAATGAGTACTGCAACTCATGTTAACGCACAGCCTCAGATGATATACAATATATATCACTTTTTCGTGATTTGCCCAGCTTAAAAAGAAGACAGAGGGAAATATCTCAGTAAGCACATCATCCATGATATATGGGAACAAGACCTGCTCAAAATTCGGGACCTGCACCATCTAAACCACATATTTCTTTATATTGTCAGCAGTCTGAACATCAGAATGCGATCATAGCCCGCAATCTTCTATTAAATCCGTTTACTTGCTTAAATTTAAAAAGTAAAAATAAAATAAAAATAATAATAAACAAATAAATACTGTAAAACTTGTTACTATTTAATATTTAAAATAATTTATGATTCGTTACTGCCATTGATTTTTTTGTATTCTTTGTTAAAATTTTTCTTCTTCTCTAATTTATCGTTATTTTAACCAAAATTGTTATTCACTGTTATTCTTATTATTTTTTATTATCGTTGTTAATAATCGTTATTGTTGTTGCAATATTATATTCTTTTAATTTTTATGTAAACATTTTGTATAATGTACTGTATCGTTAATAAATACTACTACTATAGCAAACTCAATATTAGTTGGTCCTTGGCGCAGGAAATGGCGGAAAAATGAAAATGAGTGGGGGGTTTTATTTAATGTCCAATAATAATTAATGCGTCCTTAAACCAATAATAATCTGTAAAATAAATTTTTTTACGAAAAAGAACGGTCCTTGAATTTTATTGCATTTTTTAAAAAGAATAAACATCATTTTATAATTTTTAGGAAAAGGATAAAATATTTATGATTCGTTTTACAAATTATATTTAAAAAAGAAATTGTACAAAAAGAAAGACATATTGATACATATGTAATATTATTTATTCTCTTTGTTATTTAAAAAGTATTTCCAACTTCATAAAAATACACACATCTACGACAATCCAGTGACCAAAAAACGTATTAGTACTGTATTTTTTAATTTTAAGGGTTTTATGATCGATCTAGCTAATTTAATTTTTAATAAATTTTGGTAAATATTTTTTATTGTGAGTCCTGAAAGTGGTAAATTTTAACAATATGCATAATATAGCCTACAGAAATGCTCGTATTAATATGACTAACTAAGAACTAAAATGAAAATGAAAACATTTGTCAAGTGGAAGAAACCTTATTATACAGTGGTTGAACTAGGTACTTATTTCTGAATAATATTTCGGCGTCTTAAAAAGGAATTGATCATATCCAGTAATAAAACAAATTTGGGTTTTACCATTTCTTGTGTAAAATATGTGTACAATAAACACATTGTTATTATAATACAAAGAAAGGGGTTGATATTAGTTAGTAGATATAATTTTGAATCAAAAGAACTATTAATATCACTATATTTAATCTTTAATGTAGTAAAGTATATAAAATATTTAACAATCAAACCAATAAGTGTTTTTATTTCACAACAGTAATAATTACCAAACATCCTGGAAATTCCAATAATAGTTTATTACAATTTTCACTATTATCTTGACTTGGGTCCTTGGTTTCACTATTACCTGGAATTGGGTCCACTATTGAAGTTTCATAGGATGATTCGCCGTATTCGTGATTAACTGTAGATATTGTTTCCTCATTATCAGAAGTGCGTTCATCATTATTATAGGTGTGCTGTACTATACTGTACTATATGGCATTATTGTAGGTACTGTAGTAAAATAATAGAAATCAAACTTCTCTACACTCTAGAGATACTCACTCACAAATAAAATGTGATAATCGATCATTTGCTGCAATTAAAATTTTAAGATTACCTATTATATGGATAAGAAGCGAATAACATACAGTTTATAGGCAAATCCAACAAAAAATACTTTCTTATACTGTAATATTAAAAATACCAAACATACTTGTTTGAGAGCCACTGTTTGTAATAAGACTATATGTTATGAATGGGAAGTACTTCATAATTTTTGAAAGGCAGGCTTATAATTATATTGCTCCTGACCTTACCTCAAAACACATATAGACTGGTCTGCGCAGTAAAAGACGAATTTTGACGGTCCAAGAAAGAAGAAACCAACTATACTACTAATACTTCTAATTACAAATGTCCTTTGTTATTTTCCATTTAAAATTTTTATATATTGTATGTATTTCTACGCCTACTATAATAAAAATAAGTAATGTAACAACTAACTGAGTTAATTGTTCGAATACCCAGTATATACTGAGTTGTATATCAATGTTTGAATTGTTAATATTTCTGCCTATTCAATGTTTATAAAATATGAATTATTTGTAAATGTTTGTTTTGTGTTAATAATTAATATTGAAACAGTAAAAATGTTCTTGCAGTTAAAAAAATTTGTATTAATGTTCTTGCGATTTTAATATATTTAAATATTGAGTTATATAATTGAGTTTATCAGGCGAGGCGTTAGGCGATGCGAAAAGTTAGTCAACGCAAAGCTTAAGTAAATCAACGGAAAGCGTTGGTAAACGCAAAGCGTTAACCAACGCGAAACGTAAGCTAAAGCAAACCGTAAGTCAGCCAACGCAAAGCGTTTGTCAATGAGAAGCGATAGTTATTCACAACGAATCGTTCGTGATTCAACGCGAAGCGTGATTTCACGCGAATCGTTAATGCTTAAAGTAAAGGTGAAAAGTTAGTTAAATCGTAGCAATAGTTAACGCGAAGAGAAAGCACGCGTAAGTTATACAACGCGAAGAGTAAGCTGACATGAAGCGTCAGTCAATACACCGCACTAGCCAGCGCGAGGAAGTAAACTCGGAGTGAAAGCAAGTTAACGTTGAGCGTAAGCAAGTTAACGCGAAGCGCTAGTAAATCAACGCATAGCGTTGGTAAACAGAAAGCGTTAGCCAACGCGAACCGTAAGCTTAAGCGAGACGTAAGTCAGCCAACGCGTAGCATTATTCAATTAGAATCGTTAGTCAATAGGAAGTCTTACGTCAACGCGAAGCGTTGGTAAACGCAAAGCGTTTACCAGCGCGAAACGTTAGCTTAAGCGAACCTGGTTAATGAGAAACGTTAGTTATTCAAAGCGAAGCGTCGGCGGAATCGTAAATTAAAGCAAGGCGATAACCAACGCGAAGCGTTGGTCAATCAGAAGCGTAAGTCAATAGAAAGTGTCAGGTTAACGCGAAGCATTAGAAAATCAACGCGAAACGTAAGCTAAAACGAACCGTAAGTCAGCCAACGCAAAGCGTCGGTTAATGAGAATCGTTGTTTATTCAAAGCGAAGCGTCGGTTATTCGCGAAGCGTGATTTCACACGAATCGTTAATCAATGCAAAGCGTTAACTAACGTGAATCGTAAGCTTAAGCAAGCCGTAAGTCAGCCAGCGCGAAGCGTTGGTGTGAGGCGTTAGTCTAAAGGAAGAGTTATTTCAACGCGAAGCGTTGGTAAACGCTTCGCGTTTACCAACGCGAAACGAAAGCTAAAGCGAACTTTAAGACAGCCAACGCGAGGCGTTTGTGAGTGAGAACTGTTAGTTATTCAAAGCGAAGCGTCGGTAATTCGCGAAACGTGATTTCACGAAAATCGTTAAACAACGCAAAGCGTTAACCAACTCGAACCGTAAGCTTAAGCGAGCCGTTAGTCAGCCAACGCGAAGCTTTAGTAAATAGGAAGTGTTAGGTCAACGCGAAACGTAAGCTAAAGCGAACCGTAAGTTAGCCAACGCGAAGCGTTAGTAAATAGGAAGTGTTAGGTCACCACGCAGCGTTGGCAAACGCAAAGCGTTTACCAACATGAAACGTATGCTAAAGCGAACCGTTAGTCAGCCAACGCGAATCGATGGCCAATGAGAAGCATTAGTTATCCAAAGCGAAGCGTCAGTGATTCGCGAAGCGTGATTTCACGCGAATCGTTACCCAACGTAAAGGATGAACCAACTCGAAACGTAAGTTAACGCGAATCGTATGTCAGCCAACGCAAAGCGTTCGATAATCAACGCACAGCGTTGGTAAACGCAAAGCATTAACCAACGCGACACGCAAGCTAATGCGAATCGTTAGTCGATTCGCCTTCGATTCGATTCGACTTCGATCGACTCATTTTCAACTTTAAGCACAAATTTTGAAAAAACGGTTGACTTTATGAAAAAAGTTTTCAAACAAAAGTTGTTTATTTTAAAGAGAAGAAAATTTTTTGTTTACAATTTTTTTTTCTACTACGGTTTCAAAGATATTTCCCCCTCCTGGCGGGAGGCAACACGTTCCGATTTTGCCCGTTATCGAACTTGACCTTACTGTTTTGCTCTAGAACACACTCAAAAATTTTCAGCTCATTATCTCTATTTCTTCTTGAGTTATCGTGTTCACAGACAGACGGACAGACGAATTAGGCCGAATTAGGCCATTTTATGAATACCTTTGTGAAGCATTTTTGTCAAGGAAGAATATTTTCAAGCGTTAAAAAGACGGGACTAAACAAAATATACCTTGTATATTTACATATACAGGGTATAAAAATAGTATGTACAGTTGTTATGTGTACCTACAGGTTCATGGAGACCATGCCTTCATTCACCTATCAATTGTATATCTCATTTTTTTTCGAATTTGAGGACAAATTTTGAGAAAACTGTTGAGTAAATGAAAAAAATTTTCAAACAAACGTTGTTTATTTTAAAGAGAAGAACATTTTTTGTGACAAATTTTTTTTCTATCTCTTACGGTTTCAAAGATGTGTAATTCCCCCCTCTTATTTGCTCTTTGTGCACAAATTATGAGAAAACTATTGAGTTAACGGAAAAATTTTTCAAACAAAAGTTGATTATTTTATAAAGAAGAAGATTTTTTGTAAACAAATTTTTTTTCTATCTCTTACGGTTTCAAAAACGGATATTTCCTCCCCTCCTAGTGGGAGGAAACATGTTCCGATTTTGCCCATTAACGAACTTGACCTTACTTTTTTGCTCTAGAACACACAACAAAAAATTTCAGCTCGTTATCTCTTTTCGTTCTTGAGTAATCGGGTTCACAGACGGACAGACGTACAGACGAACAGACGGACATGCCAAAATGGCCGATTTTGGCAATTTTATGAACACATTTGTGCAGCATTTTTGTCAAGGATTAATATTTTCAAGCGTTATAAAGTCGGGACTAAACTTAATATACCTTTTATTAATTAAATTAAATACTGATATGAAAAAATTAACTCGTCAACCAGGAATCGAACCTCGAGCCTCTGGATATCTAGTCCAGTGTGCTATCCATTACACCAAAGACGATTGTGATGCAACGGCCAACTTTTTCACATTATTCTAATTTTTTATATATATATATTTTTTATATATTTATTAGACAGTATTAACTTCTGTTGAAGTGATATTTTTATTTAATATTTGTTTATTTGTGTATACTTTCGTGTCAACATACACTGTTTGTCCAAATTCCTTTCGGTTACGTATGACAAACTGTAGAAGACTATAGCGTATACCCGACACATTTCATTGTCATTGAATTTATTAATTAAATTAAATACTGATATGAAAAAATTAACTCGTCAACCAGGAATCGAACCTCGGGCCTCTGGATATCTAGTCCAGTGTGCTATCCATTACACCAAAGACGATTGTGATGCAACGGCCAACTTTTTCACATTATTCTAATTTTTTATATATATATATATATATATATATTTTTTATATATTTATTACACAGTATTAACTTCTGTTGAAGTGATATTTTTATTTAATATTTGTTTATTTGTGTATACTTTCGTGTCAACATACACTGTTTGTCCAAATTCCTTTCGGTTACGTATGACAAACTGTAGAAGACTATAGCGTATACCCGACACATTTCATTGTCATTGAATTTATTAATTAAATTAAATACTGATATGAAAAAATTAACTCGTCAACCAGGAATCGAACCTCGGGCCTCTGGATATCTAGTCCAGTGTGCTATCCATAACACCAAAGACGATTGTGATGCATCGGCCAACTTTTTCACATTATTCTAATTTTATATATATATATATTTTTTATATATTTATTAGACAGTATTAACTTCTGTTGAAGTGATATTTTTATTTAATATTTGTTTATTTGTGTATACATTCGTGTCAACATACACTGTTTGTCCAAATTCCTTTCGGTTACGTATGACAAACTGTAGAAGACTATAGCGTATACCCGACACATTTCATTGTCATTGAATTTATTAATTAAATTAAATACTGATATGAAAAAATTAACTCGTCAACCAGGAATCGAACCTCGGGCCTCTGGATATCTAGTCCAGTGTGCTATCCATTACACCATGCTATCATGTAATGGATAGCACACTGGACTAGATATCCAGAGGCCCGAGGTTCGATTCCTGTTTTGACGTTTTTGCTCTGGAACACATTTCAGCTCGTTATCTCTTTTCGTTCTTGGGTTATCGTGTCCACAGACAGGCGGACATGTGGAAATGGCTAAATTTTATGAACACATAAACCAAATATTCATGCCTACGATCAAAAATTTTAAGCGTTACTGTCGTGATCAAACTTAATATACCTTGTATATTTCCATATACAAATTATACTTAATTGGTATGGGCAAGAAGTGTCTTTTGGATTAAATCTATAAATTGTTATTTTTAGCTTTTTAATATAGTGACTTTTTGTGATTTTTGAAGTCGGTTGAATTTGTTTTTTAAAGTTTTTACAATAAAATATATTTCACGTATTCGTGTCAAACTAACACAAAATATTAAATATCTCTCCTAATATTAGAATAATCGAAAAATGTATAAGGAGTAAAGTTGTAGAAAATCAAGTTTGCTACGATTCAATACTTGATCATTTTTCTCTAATGTAAACAGAGATATTTAGAATTTAACTTTCAATTTTTAATTGTAAATATTTGGGTAACAGAAAAATGATAAGAAATAAAATTACAGTAAAACTTAACTCCTGATAAATTTTTCGATTTTTCAAATATTAAGGGAGATATGGCAAATTTTGTGTTTCCCCCTCCCTCTAAACACCCTTTCTTCTCATCCGATTTCACCCATTAACCAACTTAACCTTTTGAATACCAAAAGCGCCTCAAATATCAAATTTCATTCCAATCGGAGTAAAACTGTGACCGCTAGAGAGTCCACAGGCGTTTTAAAATGTATATATATATATATATATATATATATATACAAATTTTAGCGATAGCGATTTTTAACATCTAATAGGTAGGATCGGTGGACATTTGAAGAAATTTTTACGAAATTCTAACATTGGTGCAAAAACAATAGCTGCATTTCCATGGAATGACGAATTTATTAATGTTGTTTGCACGGATCAAATCAATTGCAATTTCGACTAATTTTCAACTTTTCGTTAAGTACTTTAAAGCTTTTCAAATTTTCTCACAGAGTGTTTATAAGATCTTGAATTTTTGAGGTCCTAAAAAACTATCCTGAATATCTTTATAATAATCCCAAAAATATTTATTTAAAGAAATTTTACACTACTGTACCGATTGATTCCAAAATCTAATCAGCTCTTAACTTTAAAAAACAACGTCAAATGCTGTCGTAAAATTTTACCGTAAGAAAATTCATTAGAACTGTAAAAAATGTAAATTTTTTTTCAAAATTTTTTTAAAATTCTACTCTAAAAAAATTTGTTACGCAGGAGCTGCTTCAACTTAGCGAATTTTCTTGGAATAAATAAATTACTCTCTAGCGGTCACAATGTTAGTCTGATCAAAATGAAATGTCGTATCTGATTTTAGTATTGCATGGCCAATTTTATTAATAAATAACATACGTCAAGGGGAAAGGGGGGCATAAAGATAGAAGAAAACACAAAATATAAAATATCTCTCTTAATATTAGAACAATCGAAAAATGCGTAAGAAACAAAGTTTCAAGATAATAGTTTCTAATATATATATATATATATATATAAATTTATATACATATATATATATATATATATATATATATATATATATATATATATATATATATGTATATATATATATGTATATATATATATATATATATATAAATTTATATATATATATATATATATATATATATATATATATATATATATATGTATATACATATATATATATATATATATATATACATATATATATGTATATAAATTTATATATATATATATATATATATATATATATATATATATATATATATATATATATATAGATATTGTTTTATCCCAAATTAGATTATTAGATACCACTTGTATTCAACATATTCTTTTTATACTAATTAATTGTTGGATCAGCAATATTTGCCATCCTGTCATGTTGTTCTCGATATTCATAAGTCTCGTTGTCTCCACAGTCCATCTACTTTAATAAAAATTCAGCAATTAATTAGTATAAAAAGAATAAGTGAAATCAAATCAAATTATAATTTTTTTTAGTAACAATTGAATATACAATATTATTTAATATTATTAAGTATTATAATTTCAAACTGTGCGCTACATTAAATTTTCCTAAAGTATTGGACGAAGTCAATTTGGATAAACTACGTTTGGACGACTTCTTTTGAACGAAGTCAATTTGGACAAACTACATTTGGACGACTTCTTTGGGACAATCTCTAGTAACTTAAATTTACTAATCTGTTGAATGAAGTCAATTGGACAACGAAAGTTGGACGACATCATTTAGAAAATATTATTTTCGTGTAGACATAAGGTTTTTATACCTAATTCAAATTAATCTCAGACATATAAATAAACATTGTAGATTCAAGTTTTACCCGAGACAAATTTTAAAATGTTACAGATAACTTTTTATATTTTTGTATAACTCAAACACTTAGCTATAGGTGGGCCTGGATATTCAGACACCCGAAAAATATTATGGCCCCAGTCTGGCTTCTTTAATTTTTTTCATTGAACTGTAAATTCAATTAGTTTATGGAGTTGGACTCATCAACTGCCCTGGTGACAGCGAATAGCCGAATTCAAACCACCTTCACATGTGATATCGAATTTGGGAAACAACAATATAAAAACATGCGCTCTTCGGTGCAAAATTGATCGTTGCTGGTTTCAAATAGTTGACCACAACCAATTGGAATATTTGATATTTTCCAAATTAAATACGAGTAATATTCTTTGTAGGAATGGAAGTTGGTTTGAAGGTCAAAATAAAACGAAATCACTTATTAAAAAAAATACTTAATTTATTTAAAACTGAAATTAATTTAGAATGAATCGTTATACCTCACACAGATATGTTTGTTTATATTTATATTTTTATACATGTATATTATTCATATGTAAATTTTTATATTATAACCATTTTATTTTTCACTTATTTTTAAATTGTTTTATTTTTATTTTTATTAATTTTCATTTTATTTTCTTTTGATGTGAGTTAGATACCTTTGTATAATTATAATGATTTTTTCAAATGGAAAAATAAATATAATAATCTTACACTTTCCGCCCTTCATTTCTACTACATCTGGGGAAAGGTGTGTTAACAGTATTAGCGTTATATCTTCTTGCTGCCAAATTTGTGGTTTTTTGGAAATTCAATTTTTTGGATATTGATTTCTGTACAAATTGATTTGTAACGTACTTTGCCCTAATAGGGATTTTAAATAATTTATAAGCCTTAAAACACAAAAATTTGTCACAATATTTATTTTATTCACTTTTGAGCCATTTTTTCACTTTTGACTTCACTGTTATATGAAAATGTTTTTAAGCATATCGCATTTCTTGGCATGAAAATGGTTATTATTTTACCTCTATACAAACTCAGATGTATAAAAATGGCTTTTGGGGTACAAATCAAGGTACTGTAAACATATACATGTACATTGTACACTCATACAAAAGCTTCTGTAATCTGCAGTAATTACAAGTGTTTCAAATTGTGGCTAAACTATTCATTTTATGAAAAGATTGACATAGGTTCTTTGTTTAACAAAAGCACTTTTTTATACCATTATTGCAACATGCAAAAACCTATTTTCTTACATAAAATGATTCAATATTCTTAGACATGGATCAACAGTGTTCCATATAACCGCCGGTTACTTTAAAATGTTTTTGCACTCTATTTAATCAATCTTTTTATATGATATTACAGATATACATATGTTTGGCCCGTGCTTTATCTCTAGGACACGCAGTGTTGATGAATAGACAGACGGACTTACGGGAATATATTAATTGAAACATTTTATGAATACCGATACCAAAATTTTTTTCTGCGAACAATATTTCCAAGTGTAATAAACCAACCGTCTATACTTATAATACCCTTTTATGTATAACTTACGAGTATATGCAGGGTATAATAAGTTTACTTCTCATTAAAGTACATTCAGATTATTTTCCTTTTATGTGTTCAATGAAAAATATTAAAGAGGCCAGACTGGGGCCATAATATTTTTCGGGTGTCTGAATATCCAGGCCCACCTATAGCTAAGTGTTTGAGATATACAAAAATATAAAAAGTTATCTGTAACATTTTAAAATTTGTCTCGGGTAAAACTTGAATCTGCAATGTTTATTTATATGTCTGAGATTAATTTGAATTAGGTATAAAAACCTTATGTCTACACGAAAATAATATTTCTTAATATGAAGTTAGTCAGAATTTATTGATGAAATATTTCAATTTAATTCAACACAATCAAACTATGATGTAGGCCCTTACAACTCTTATCAAAGCATATAATCAAAATATATTTTTATCAAAAAACTAATTCAATTTTAGTTTTTAGATTTTTTTTTTAAAAGTAAGTAGTTTAAAAAAGGGCACATAATAAAAATGATGATGGGATCATATAAATCGATTGTATCTTAACTAAATTTACCTCCCACAGATTTGATAAGGATCAGTAGCAAAACGGGGTATTGTTTTTAAAACATTTACAATGTCATTTCATAATTTATTATTATTTTAAATACATGGGTTTTTTTAACATTTACCTACAGGGTTTGTCGCAAAGCATGTCCCTTTGAATTTATTTGTAAAAATAATTCAAATGAATTTTGTTAAAAACTACTTAGAAATTTATTGTTTGACATTTAGTAATAAAATGTCTTTTTGACAGTATATAATAAAAATTAATAAGATAATTTATACTGAATTTTTTTAAGTCATAAAATTAATTTCCAGTTGGGTGTAGTAAATCTTTTATAAAATTATTTTAGGACATTGTTTAATTGGTCGATTGGATTTCAAATATCCACTGAAATTTATAATCAAATTGATTTTCTGATGTTGGAAGTTTTGTATTCTATGGCGGATTTATTCAGGAAAAACATAAATGTGTATATTATTTGTTACGTATTATGTATTATGTATATTATTTAGATCTTATTCGTGATATGTTGCTAATTTTGTGCATCTCACATGCACCAAATTAGCAACATATCTCTGAATTCATATCCCAGAGACAGTTACGATTAGCTAATTCATACTGATGATGACTACATTGTAGTCGAAATACGTATTTATAAAATACAAACAAATGTTCTAGGAATAGGGGCCAAATTTGAAACGTAATATATATATATATATATATATATATATATTAATAATATATATATATATATATATATATATATATATATATATATATATGAAAGTAATAACAAAAAATCAAAGGTTTATTTCGCTGTGAAAAAATTTGACATTTTTGAAGAAATTCTAATTAACCAAAATAAGCGTATGTTAGAGAGAGGTAGATTGTAAAGGCTGCCCTGAACGGGCTACACTTCGACCATAAGATATACTATGTACGATGCCTTAGGATGTGAGGATGTGAGTGGAGTGGAAGGAATTTGTGCGTAGACTAGGGATTGGTAGGATATGCGGCTGCAGCCGACTATGATAAGAACTAAGCCGATATTCATCTGGAGTTCGTGAAGGAAGCTACAGAAAACCTTCTCAAGCATAGCCGGTTACTTCGTTCTTGTCTATACGCCGACAGTTTAGTCAATTAACCGCCCCTTTTTTTATTTTTATAATTGGCAAACTGCCGATGTGGGCATTCGAACCCATAACCTCCCAGTTTCCAAGTACTGCATACTGCACAGACATAATGCCTTAGACAGCTCGGCTACTTGGACTGGTAATTTTTTTACATACGAACACATCCTATCCATCAACTCTTATATTATAAAAAATATGTATAGTAGTAAAAACCTAACAAAGCGATAAAACCACAATAAGACATAGTAACGTTAATTTATACCACCGGCACAATAAGAATAGTTACACATGCGTTAAAATCTTATACGATACCAAAAAACTGGCACCATAGGTATGCAATTTTTATTTGATGTAAGGCGTTATGTATTTTCTTTTGATTTATGTAGTAATTTTTATTTTATAATAGTACTAGCTGATTGTTGATATATTTATGCTTGTTGTGTATTCTAAAAATATCTTCATTAGGATTTAAATTTACAACCCTTTTTATAACAGAAAGTATTAAAATTATATTTTTGATGTGAGCTCCTGTAATATAATTATTATGAAATTTTTAACGTCATAAGTCATTTTTGTGTCTTTTATTTAATCGAAAAGAGAAAAACGGTTTATAAAAATATATACATTCATGCATACAAACATATTATAAAATTATCTGTGAACTTTCCAAGTTAAATATTAAATATAACAATAGGTCCTAAGTGGAGCATAAAGCATCTACGTCGATTCGCTATCGAGCTAGCTTCTTGACCGATTCTTGACTCGGATCTTAATGTGGCTTAATCAGCTCTTTCTCCGCTCTCCATGTTTTCTCCATTTCCTCTTCCTGGATGCTTTGTCAGGTTTTCTTTGGCCGTCCTCTGCGTTTCGAACCCTGCGAGTTCCAATCCAAAGACTGACGGATAATGTTGCTTTCGCTGCGACGCAGAATATATCCAACTTTTATAAGTAGTTTTTCCAAGTCTTACATCCATAGAGGGGAACAGTTTTGGCATTTGTTCGAAAAATCCGCAGTTTTAGGGTTGTACTTATTTGGATGGATCTCCAAGTTGACTGAAAAATCGCGAACGAGCCCTTTGGTTTATTTATTCGGCATCTGATATATTCTGATGTTCCTCCGCCTGTGGTAATAATGCTCCCCAGGTAGCAGAACTGGTCACCCCTTCTATATCTTGGTCTAAGGCAAACCTCGTATGGTTCCGGTTATTCCTGAAGCGCATCTCTCTAGTCTTTGGGGTTTTCATGTCCTTGAAAGAACTTGACAACAAGCACAGATCATCGGCAGTGTCGAGATCTTCCAGACGTTCCGTTAAATTCCATTGAATGGTTCTTCGATGGTTCATTGAGTTTCTCATGCCCAGGTCTAGCACTATGAGAAACAAAATTGGAGAGAGTAAGCCCCCTTGTTTGACACCGGAATTGGCAGCGATAGATTCGAAGAGCAGAGCGTTGAATCTGACATGTATAATCGTTATACATACCTTTGACATTTTTAAGTTTATCTGAGATCCAAGACACTTTCAAGGCTTTCCACATCGTTCTTCGCATAATACTTTCAAAAGCCTTTTCACAATCCACGAACATCTTGCTTGGGATGCTCAGGAATGGGATACCACTTAAGTTGACGCAATTTGAGAGATCATCTCTTTTCAACAGCCTTATCAGCATACCTTTCTTCCAATAATAGTGGCAATAAAATATTCGCAGAAGCTTCAACGTCTCTCTTCAGTGTTTCATAGGCGATTTTCGAGTCCAGGTGCTTTGCCACTCCTTAATGGCTTGAACAATCTCTCATCTTGAAGGTGGCTTCGAGCTTATGATGTTATTCTCGAGTTGTTCTATAGATTCTCTTTCTTGCGCACATTCTTCTTCTGCTGCACGATTCAAGCCTTCCAAGAAATATTCTCTCCAACTTTTCTATTGGTTGTTTTGGTTGGTTAGCAACTTTCCATCGTTATCTCTTACAAGTTTTTCAGTGCAAGAGAACTTCTTAGATAGAATCTTAATCAGGTCGTAAAGAGTTTTACTGTCACCAGCTTCTGCCACTGTCTCTGTCTCTTCTGCCAGATCATGGATCATTGCACGTCGGTCTCTACGGAGGTATGTTTTGGCCAAGCGATTTTGTACGTGAAAATATTAAATAGCTACTAGAAAAACCATGCAATAGATTGATACTGTTAGATTACGTAAGGTCGAAGCGGCCGCCCCTGATATGACAGGTCTTAAACTACATTTCAAATATGAGCTTAATAACTCGTTGTTGGTTTCTGAGATTCGGAGCTATTAAATAAAACACAGTATTATGTGAATCTGGTTTACATATTGGCAATTGTGTATGGGCATTCCTACACTTACCTCCGACCTAAGATGGCGGATGATTTTTTTTATCATGATAATAATAGAGGTTAGTACATATTGAAATTTAAAATAGTGATTGAATGAGAATTTTTTGGTCAAAGAGCGATAAACTAGAAAGGTGTGGACACATTTCCAATAATCAACAATACACCTTGTCGGTTTATTTACTTCTTTTTTTTTTTTAAATTTTACGGTTTATTTATAATTTTAATATGTACTTAATTTTAATGTTAATTTTAATACCAACCTCTTTTAATATCATGATAATAAAAATTTTAGCCGCCTTCAATGATCACAAATCATTATATATATATATATATATATATATATATATATATATATATATATATATATATATATATATATATATATATATTTATATATATATATATATATATATATATATATATATATATATATATATATATATTTGTTAAAGACAATGATTAGTCATCATCATCATCATAGTCATTAGTCATTAGTCTTTAACAAAATATCTCTTTTGCCATTATTTTACTTTATCTCGAGAAGAAGTTACATGGTAATATATGTTTCAGGCAAAATTTTTAAGGGGGTCAAATCGAGGTCTGTAACCTGTACTTTTATTGCAGATTTGTATTTGACGGAAAAAAATACTTATGTTTTGTGTAATGTACTTATGTTTATGTTCTTTAATCGGTTATGTTTTTCAAAAGTTATGGTGAAAATCGATATCACATTATTTCATGTTAAATTGTTTATAAATTATTGTCATTTAATAGTAAAAGGATAAGGGAATAGTAACCATAGTAAATAAAAATTACTTCCTACTAAAACTTCGCAATGTCTTTTTATAAATTAATTTTGATCAATCTTTAGGAAACAACAATAAATATCTACATATTTTACGTATTAGAACTAATAATACATGTTTTTTTCTTCTAATACCAGAGTATGCCCTTAAAAGTTCAAGTTGTTAATTGATGTACGTTGATTTATTAATTTGAAATAATTTTATATCGACTTTGAACATTTTTTTGTTTAGGTTTAAAACTATGCAATATGTTTAAAAAAAACAATGTTCCATTTGAAAAACTAAAGTTGGATGCTGTATCTCGTAGTATTATGTGTCCGATCAACCTTAAGTAAAATTTAACATTGAATAAGGTATGCACGGTTAAGCCTATGAATGGATACAGACGCAGGTTTATCAGGCAACAACAAAAAATTAGGAAACCCTCTATATTACAGAATCTCTTCTGAAGACGATAGAGGTTCGCCACGATCTTCACTTTAAGTGTAGTTTATTTATTCACTAAAAAACGCTTACTCTGTTAGATCAAATTAATTTATATGCCCAATGATAAAAATTGGTACACCCTTTAAATAATCGAATCGGGTCGTAGGAGTCCGTATTTAGATTTGGAGTTTGATATATAAAATAAAATACTATTTTGTAACTCCTTTGTAGGTATTTTTTGCCATAAGATCCATATCGTAATAAAATTTTAGTACATCAGCCCGGATAAGAGGTTTACAGTTATATTATTCGATTCCAGGTTAAAGCATAATTTTCATAGCACATTCATTGTAATATGTTATACTCGTATATGTTTCTTATGTATGTCAAATAATAATAAATTCGTTTCATTTGATATACTATTAAAATATTTAATTATCTTAAGTTTACTTGTGCTATATATTGAAAGTGTTTGGAAACACAGCTTCGCTATATTAATTGACTTCTTAAAGTAGTTGTTGTAATATGTGTTTTGTGTTTAACGAGCTAATAATTTTGAATTGTTGAACATTAAGAACCAACTAACGTGTGTGCCATACATAATGGTATTACAAAGGGGTTAATCAATATCACAGGTTATATAATTATTTTAAGGGAAATTGTTTTAAAGAAATACTGCTTATAAATAGTGCTACACACAGATAGGTATGAATTCAGAGGACACGATTCTAAATGAACTAAATAATCGGCAGTTGAAAATAGCTTACATTTACTATCATTTTTTTACAGTATTAATAATTCCAAAAATGATCATTGAGAAGAAGCAGTAAACCATAATATTAAATTTTGATGATGTACCTCCGGTCAACCCTTCAAAAACCGTACTACTCAGAGTTTTTTAGGGGGTAAAATCGTTTTTTCAAACCTCGAAAAGATTTCAGACGTTCATCGTTGTTATTAACAAAATAAAATAAAGCATTTGTGCAAAAATAATCTCTTACATTTTTTGCTGCAATCAGCAATTCCTGAGTTTCAATTATTTAAAAAAATTTTATTTCTAAAACGAAGAGAGATAACGGCTTCCAAATTTTACGTCTTGTGGGGCTAAAATATAGATTGAAATTGGGTAGTTCATACCATCCTGCCCTTACCGCTAAATGGGTATAAAAAGATGATTTGGCAAGTTTATATATTACGTGATATGTAAGGAAATCTGGTGCGTAATAAGTTGCACGGTTACTAATGTGAAACTAATGACGTGGCCCTCACGTCAATATAACTAATTAACATCTCTATTTTTTGTTGTTAATGTTTATGTTTACTAAATATTAATATTATTAGTTCAAATTAACTATTAATAGGTATTAATATTTAGTTAACCAACCAACGTGGCGTTATTTTTCTAATACTTCTAATATAAAATATAAATTCTTGGAAATTTATTTGCTATTGGAGAATAATTTAAAAAATTTTTTGTTTATTCAACTAAAAAATAATTATCACTTGAAAACTAATAAACCGTATAAATGAAATTTTAAATCCTATTCACATATATTACTACCGTGATCTCTTAATTCCTTCATATTGAATCATTAAATTCAAGAAGATTTTGAACATCATTGTATTAGAAATAATAATACTACGAATCAAGTCAACTCGACTAGAATGGGTTCTTCGTTTGTTCTTAGTGTGTATAATTATAATTGCTTTCAAAGAACACGACGCCTATACAGATCGACGCTTTTAATATTTTGATTATCTTTGTCTAGTAGTTACTATATTAAATTATTTTATGCCTGATAATAAAATGGAACAAGATATAATGAACGAGTTCATAATATCAATGGTCGAAGTGCTGTACTTTCTAGACCCCTATTTATCTATCTATCTAATAATATCAAATGTTATTTTTGAGTAGTGTTTTGCTAAAAAAATTCCTAAGTAGCTATTTTGACAAACATGTTTTTTAAGTAGATCAGTATCAAAAGAAATCTACAAAAATAAATAAGCCTGCGGTTTACCCCAATTAACGTGTAATAAAAAGATAGATGACTAATAATTTCTCGTCATCGCTTGAAACATGCTTTCGTTTATAGTTTAAATCCTTACGATGAGCCCCAAAATTTTTCAAATTAGACTTTATTATTAACAAAATGCTACTCCAATATGTTATTAACAATTTATTTATTAATTAAAAAAAAATTTTTTTTAATCATAATCAAAAACTATTACTCCACGAAAAATCAGAGCTTATTTGACCCCAAAATATCTTCTGAACGAAAAGCGCTACAGTGCTGATTTTTCGAATATAAGCTATTTAGGGAATTATAAAAGAGCAAATTTTTGCTTTTCGTTAGCATTTTTGTTTTGATAAAATTAACATAGGAAATATTGCTGTTCTATGATTGGTCCATATTTCAATATTTATAGTAAAATGTTAACACACACCACTTGTGAGATTTGTGCACGATTTTATAAAAGTTTGTTGCTCCAGAAATGCTAGAAAGATGCGGTTTCTTGCAATCGACGCAAAATTTTAGAAACTTAAAGTAAGAATCTTTGGGAAAATTTAGTATTCCCAACGGAACATGGAAAACCAAAAATTAAATTTTTGTGTTTGAGTTTATGCCATTTCCTGGAATTTTTGCATTCGACTCGGAATATCTCAAAACCTATTTGAAGATCGAAAAAGTTCAATTTACCCAACGCAACATCCGAAAAATGGAAAAAACCGAAAATTTGTGGTTATAATATTGTTTACATGATAGTTTGATCAGATATAGGCTGTCGATTTGGAATATCGAATATGTTACTATGTTCATTGAACAGTCCAAATAACAATATCCATCCGTAGTTCAGTTTGTCTCAATATGAGTACACTTATTCAAATATTATAAGCTTTTATTAGCGAATTTCCTCCAAAGGACCTTTTAGATGTTAAAAACCACTATCGCTAAATTTTATTACTATTTACTTTAAAAATAGCTCGGCTCTTTAATTGGGATATTATCACTTTTTAAAGAGCATCTATTATAAAGTATCTTCCCGAAAACTCGATAGTTTTTTTCATTTATGTTTTTGATCGGATAACACCACTTTTTGAATGGTATATATATATATATATATATCCCAATTAAAAAGCCGAGCTATTTTTAAAGTAAATAGCGAAAACTTAAATGTAAGAATGTAAGTGCAAAGTAAAATGAAAAAAACAATTTTGTTGAAAAAATTCTTTTAGTAAAGACTTGAAAAAGTTTTCTCTGAGTATGTTTTTAACATTTTATATCGCGGCAAATTCGTTGTCTTAAAAATAGTAAAACACCAGGTCCAGATGGAATTCCCACAGAACTATTTAAACTGTTTGATGATAATATTTTAGACAAATATACAGAATTTTACAATGCCATTTATGAATCAGGTCAATTGCCAGAAGATCTCTTAAAGTCTAAAATTATTACTATGCTTAAGAAACGAAATGCAAGTGAATGTGAAGAATATCGCACAATTAATCTTAACACTTCAATGAAAATCCTCACTAAGATTATAATGGAAAGAGTAAAAAACAAAATTACACCAAACATTAGTGAAGAACAAGTTGGTTATAAAAAAGGGTGTTGGAACAAGAAATGCTCTCTTCATACTCGGAAGAATCTTAGAAAGGAACTTGGAAGTTAATAAACATATTTACATGTGTTTTTTGGATTACAGCAAGGCTTTTGATACAGTAAAACATGACCAATTAGTTAGAATCTTAAAAATACTGGAAATAGATGGTAAAGATTTGAAACTAATTGTGAATATGTATTGGAATCAAACAGTGGAAATAAGTACGAACAATAGTTGCATTGACAATATACATGTTAAAAGAGGTGTCAGGCAAGGTTGCATATTATCACCTATTCTGTTCAATTTATATACTGAAACCATATTTAAAGAACTGAATGATCTAGAAGGTATTAAAATCGGTGGGCAAAACATCAATAATATACGATATGCAGATGATACTGTTCTAATCGCCAATAGTGAACATAAGTTACAGTGTTTAATAGATAAAGTTTGTGATTTGAACAGAGTAGTTGGAATGGCCATTAATCCGAAAAAGACTATAGGTATGATAATCTCTAACAAGCCAGTAAATAATCCAACCTTGAATATTATAATTAAAAAAATGAACATTAAATCCAATGACAAACATTTTTATCTTGGTTCATTAATATCGAACGACGGAAAGTATGACCAGGAAATAAAAAGACAAATTTCGATAGTGAAATCATCTTTTTCAAAACTAAAAAAAGTACTGCTTAATAAAAACCTTAACACCAAAATCAAACAAAAAATCATTCAGACGTGCATATGGCCGATACTAACATACGGATGTGAATCCTGGACTCTCAGTGAAAGATTAATGAAGTCAATTGAGGCTTGTGAAATATGGTTTTGGAGAAGAATTTTAAAAATAAAATAGAATGATTATACAACTAATCAGAGAGTTTGGGAACGAGTTGATTTTAAAAATCAGTTACGAAATTTGATACGTAAAAGACAGTTAGAGTTCTTGGAGCATATTATTAGAAGAAGTGGCTTTGAACGATACTACAACGGTACTATTGGGTAAAGTGGATGGGAAAATGGACGAGGGAGAAAAAAACTCAGTTTTATTAAATCTTTGGTACTTCATCAAAACACAGAAAACCTCGTTCACACAGCATATGATCGAGAAAAATGGAGAAGCATGCTGGTCAAAGTCTGTTTACAGACATGACACTCATCATCATCATCCCGGCAAATTATTTGTTTTCTTTTGATTCAAATATTTTAAATTAAAACTTACCGTGTTATCAAATTTTTAAAACATATTAAGAAAAAACTTACGAAATAAATTTTTTCAACCAAATTTTTTTTTTCATTTTACTTTGCACTTACATTCTTACATTTCAGTTTTCGCTATTTACTTTATAAATAGCTCGGCTCTTTAATTGGGATATCATCACTTTTTAAGGAGCAACTATTATATAAAGTATCTCCCCGAAAACTCGGCCCTTTTTTACATTTTTTACATTATAATATTTTATCTAGGTTCTACTTTTTTACCGACGAAAAGACGGAGGTACTCAATTCAACCTGTATATTTTTGTTTTTTTTTTGTTTTGTTTTTTTGTTATGTATGATCACGCAATTTGAATGTTTTTTAACCGACGAAACAATCGAAGGAGGTATTCACCCTCTATATATAAACATATATATATATATATATATATATATATATATATATATATATATATATATATATATATATATATATATATATATATATATATATATCTATATATCTATAACATAGCAGTCATTCAGTTGTAACTCCTCCTCTAGATCTGAGATGTAAATAATAAACAATAAGCCACTTAGACTATCACCCTGCATAAACCCAGACCCTGATTTGACAAATTTAGTACTTTCATTATCCTTTGTAAGTACAATTCAATATTTTCATAAATATTTTTTGTAATTCGAATAATCTTACTACTTATACCCATTCGAAATAATTTTTTCCATAAAATATATCGATCAATTGGTAAATGAATATAATGTAAATATACTATCTCTGCAATTTCGATGTCTTCTGAACCCGTTTTGTTCTTGTGGGAGTAAGCTATTAGATTCTATATAGGTTTCAATTAGTTTGTAGATAATAGAAGTAAAAAGACAGTATTGGCCAGTGTGATCCCTCAATAGTTCTCCGGATTGCTACAATTCCCGTTCTTATGTATCATATGTAAAATTTACTTTCCTCATTTTTGAGGTATTTGCTCACTTATCATTATTATAGCTTCTCTAAATAGATATCAAATTGTTCTTGTTTGGCGAATACACAAATTGTTCTCTTCTAATTTCAATAGGTAAATCACGGTTTATAAAAATGTAAGTACCTTTTGATTTACCTATTGAAATTAGAAGAGAACAAAGGGAGAAATGTTTACTACTTAAAGAAAATAAACAAGTAGGAAAATCTTCAGGGAAAAGAATGCTAGCACAATCATCTGAGGGAAATAAAGAAATGATGATCGTAAAAAGAAATCAAAAAAATTAAAGAATTAAGTGTTAAAAGAAGGATAATATAAATAAGAAAAAATACAAAAAACAATACCAAAAACACCAAGGTCAAATATAAACTCAATTTAATGTTAAAATTTTGGAATTGTTACGGACTGAAAAACCCGATAGAAATTAGTGCTCTGTTATGGGCTCCACAGACGTGCAACATTGAACAGGAACATTGAAGAGCAACTAGCAAGTTGCTGTGTGTGTGTACTGGTTGCAGCAACAAAAAACATGACCTTGAACGGTTGCTGCAACATTAAAAATTATTTGATATTTAGTAGGAGGAGTTAAATGTTCATATACAAAATACCTATATTGGTTACAATTTACATTATATATAATATATACAGTGTGTCTACTTAAGTTGGCTCCATATGGAAAAGGTTTACGAAAAAAAGTTATCCTTTATAAAAATTTCTGCTTTCGAAAATATTAACATGCCGCTATTTACTTTTGACATCGAATGTACAAGGTGTGCAGAAATTGAAAAAGTTCGATAGGAATTTTTTTTCCACTTCAATTTTAAATTAAATTTTGCAAATCCTACTTATAAAACACGTTATCTGTTATTCTAATTCACCAGTCATCGTACCTCAAATGTTTATTTGCTGATTTGAAACATTTTGAATGATATGTAACAAAATAATGAACACAGAACATTTATTTTTCATACATTACATTACAAATACAATTATTATTGTTGACGTAAGTAACAACAGTTACCTTCAGTTCGTTTTTGCCTCAACGTATCCACCTTCGCGTTCCATACATGTAATTGTCCTTTTACAAAATTCTTTAAATCCACTCCTACATATCTCGGGAGTGATTTCTTGAACCGTTTCCCGTATAATCTGTTCTATATGGTCTACATTTTGAACAAAAATATACAAAATTTAATTTAAAATTGAAGTGGTCAACACATTCCTATCGAACTTTTTCAATTTTTAGACACCCTATACATTTGATGTCAAAAGTGAATATTAATATTTTTAATATTTTTTTTTTTTATAGCTGAATATTAATATTTTCGAATGCAGAGATTTTTATAAAGAATAACTTTTTTTCGTAAACATTATAATAAAAAAGTTTTCCATATGGAGCCAACTTAAGTAGACACACTGTATATATTTTATTGTATAGAATTATTTGTGTAGTTTTTCCTAGAGATATAAGTAAACTATACAAATTAAATGAGATAGATAGAGACATGATGAGAAATGTTTGAATTTTTATGACAAGAGTCATAAAATAATAAAAATTAAATTTTATGATCCCAAACTTTGGTTGCAGCGTCTGTACTGAAAATATTTTATAGGCGGAGTTCAATGTTGCTGCAACCAAGTTCTGTGTCTATTCTGCAATTTATAGATATTCATGCATATAATACGCTTTACTATCTGGGCTACGCTGATAACCTAGTAATTTTGTCTAGTATCCACTTTAAAAGTAAAAAACAAACTACAAACGATTGAAAAATATAATGATAAAAATAGACTGGAATTGAATGTTGAAAAACGAAAATACTTATTTTTATGAAGGAAAATTACGGGGAAAAAATTATCATTTTACATACAAAGAAAGCTGTATTGAAATAGTAAAACAATTTAATTACCTGGGCATAAAATTCTGTTCATCCGGAGCAGCAACAACAGCGATTTAAGATGGGGTGTATAGAGGTAGCAGGGCATCAAGCGTCGTGAGAAGCAACCTTACTAATGTACGTTAATGGGAAAGCAAAGTTAATATTTACCAAGCTATGGTACTATCAAGTCTGTTGTATTAAACTAAGATGTGAGCGCTTAACTGTGTAGACCATATAGAAAAATTGCAGGTTACATTTTTCAAAATATTGTTTGCATGGCCAAAAAACACACCGAATTATATTGTTTGAAATATTTAAAAGAGCCTTGAAATGGTGGATCTATGTATTAAAAATGAAAGATAATTGTTGGCCAAAAATATGCTACAAAAACAGTTAGAACTGGAAAGGAACCCACTAGCAACAAAAATGAAATTTTCATGTGTGACACACTTTAAAAATTATTTCTTGAACAGTACCTTCAATAATATTTGGGAACAACAAAATCGTGTTCTTCCTTCACAAATTATGCAAAAATAATAGCGGAATTTAAAAATAAACTTATTGAAAAAGATTTAAACAGAGTTAGTATTTCTAAGTATAATGAAATATATACAGAAGTAATAAATGAATACAATACGGAATCAAATATGACATTTCTCAATCATACAAAAAAAAATATTCAGGTTGAATTGAGTACTTCCTTCTTTCGTCGTTAAAATATAATCTAATTAGCCAAATCAGAATAGGAAGTAATGCCATTATAAACATACATCTTCACAAAAGATATTTGCATTTTATGCCAAACCGGCCAAAAAGAAGCATCACAACACATCATAACAGAATGGCTAGTATACGATGAACCTCGTGCTGCTATCCTTTCCGTCAACAAAATACTACCTATATACTACAAATAGAAAACAAGGTGCACCTAAATATATTATACGAATTTACCACAGCATGCCTGAAGATAAGAAATAACAATATTGGTTAATTTAATTAAAATGTTATATTTGAATGTTATAATTTTATTCAATTTTTTATTTTATATAAATGTTAGATATACTGTTAGTTATACATTAAGCATAAATTACGTATCTACATATTTTAGTACCAACTGTTACAAATTGTATGAAAACAATTTTTCTTAAAAATAAATATTACTACTACCACTACTACTGTACTATACTATTCTGTAGTCTGTGATAGGGACATGTGGACAAATTGTATGAAAACAATTTTTCTTAAAAATAAATATTACTACTACCACTACTACTGTACTATACTATTCTGTAGTCTGTGATAGGGACATGTGGACGGAAGGAGAACCACCCTATCTGAAGAAAGGAATGGTATACAGACAGACCCAAGACTGAAGAAGGGACCGGGCCGGGTATCTACGGTGAAAGACTCATAGCAAACATAAGCCTCTACTTGGGGAAATATGCCACAGTCTTTGAAGTAAAGGTCTACGCCATACTGGCTTGCATCCGTTAGAACCTACGCAGAGGCTACATAAACCAGAATGTATGTATTATCTCGGACAGTCAAGCTGCTCTAAAAGCCTTGCCTGGAACTGAGGTCATCTCAGGGGTAGTCAAGGATTGTCTGCAGGAACTACTGGAGTCAACAAAACGGAACAATGTTAAATTGATCTGGGTGCCGGATCACAGTGGTATCAAATTTCATTCCAAACAATGCATGACGTTGGAACAATAACATAATTTGCTTTTGAGGTATTATTTATATATAATTCTGAAAAATTAAATATTAATAAACGACACTCACATCATTTTGTATATTAAGGGATTTTTGGCCTTCGTACTTACAGTGCTATTACTACACCTTAATTCAGAGCCGTTCTGACTCCGAAATATCTTCTGAACTGTTAAGAAATAAACGGTTAAAAAGTAATTTCACTTCAAAAATGCAAAAATAGCGGAATCACCCATAATTCTTGGCGCCTAATAGATCATAATGTTCTCTTACTTCCAGATATCCTGTAAAGTTGATATTTAACATACAGGTATATCAAGTATCCAAACCGACGGGAAAATTCAGAAAACTGGAAATTTGTATTGGAAAAAAGAAAATGTTTACAATTTTCGTTTTAATTAATTTAACATCAGAAAGTATATATCCATCTGATTCGTTGATATTTGTATAAAGTTCTTTCTGATTGGATGACACCTACGCTTTTAGATTTTGTCATAAATGACCATATGTAAGTAAACTACCATGTGGAAAACATAAAAAGTTAAATAATATCATCTTAAACTACTGTCATGTAAAATAATACGAAACATCAATATTTTTTTCATTTTCTCTATAATATATAATGAGAATTTATTAATATAATCAAATTATTAATTTAATTTATTAATTTAAATTTAATTTCCTTAATAAAAATCAATGAGAAATATAGTCAAATATATAATATTTCAATCCTAAATGATATCCGAACAAATTGTGATATTGTGATATCCGATCAAAAACATAAATGTAAGAAAGGGCCGAGTTTTCGGGAAAATCCTTAATGTAATAGTTGCTTCTTAAAAATTGATGATATGGGAGAAAGGACCGAGCTATTTACAAAGTAAATAGATCCAGACTCCATATAATAGTTGCTCCTTATAAAGTGATGATATGGTAGAAAGGACCGAACTATTTGCAAAGTAAATAGCTCTAGACTTCATATAATAGTTGCTCCTTAAAAAGTGATGATATCCCATTAATGAGCCGAGCAATTTACAAAGTAAATAGCGCATATGTATTCGTGTCAAACAAATACCATTTATAAAATATATCTCTTAATATTAGAATAATCGAAAAATGAAAAGGAGTAAAGTTGTAGAAAAAGTTGTAAAAAAAAAGTTTGCTACAATTTATTACCAGATCATTTTTCTCAAACTTTAATGTGAACAGCGATATTTAGAATTTTAACTTTTAATCTTTAAATGTAAATATTTCTGTAAATATTAGTGTAACAGAAAAATGATAAGTAACAAAATAACAGTAAAACCTAGTACCTACAACTTAACTCTTGATAAATTTTTCAATTATTAAAGGAGATATGTCAAATTTTGTGTTTCCCCTTCCCTATAAACCTCCGTTTCCCCTCGTTCGATTTTACCCATTAACGAACTTGACCTTTTGAATAACAAAAGCGCCTCAAGTACCCAATTTCATTCCAATCGGAACTAAACTGTGACCGCTAGAGAGTCCACAGACACATCAACTTATATATATATATATATATATATATATATATATATATATATATATATATATATATATTTTTATCATCTAGTAGTTAGGGTCGATGGATATTTGAAGAAATTTTTACGAAATTTCAACATTGGTACAAAAAAATAGAGGAAATTTGCTAATAAAGTTAATTCCCGAGGAGAAAAATATTTTCTCTTGAATATTTTTCTTTTACTTTCGTTTATATACTTAGAAAATTTGTGTTGGGTTCAAAAAATTATTCTTAATAATTTTTAATACAACAAAATCTGCCCCCTTAGACCCCAACACATATTTTCTATTTTCTATTATTCCAGTTGGTCGACCAATTTTTAACTTAAGAACTAATTTAGGAATTGTACTAGTATAGTTGGCTAACTCATAAGTGTACGTGCACATTCTTCAGATCTTCTTTTCAACGGCGCATGTTGTTGATTGCCGATCATCTGGACCGCAAGTTCAACCCGGGTTCTATTGCCCTGGCCTCTGACTCGTCCGCAGCTGGTAAATCCCCTCGCCTTCCCTCACCTCCATGCCTTTGACCTCCCAATCGGTCTGGAAGTAGTTGGCCGTACACCTCGTTCCCCACACTCAATCTTCCCAGATTCCCATTGGTGGCGGTCCTTGCACTAGCCGGCTTCGAGAGACCTCTATATATCAATAGGAGGTCTCTCGAAACATCTTAGCACCCTTAAAGGGTGTTCACATTTTGGTGCCAATCCACTATGGACACCTTTCACGTTACTGCTGAGCACTTGGTTGCGCATCCAGACTGACTCTCCAGGACGATAAACGAGTCCCGTCTCCAATTGGTCGTTTTCCTCGGCATGGGCCAACACTGTTTGCCATTGACCCATTCTTTAATATCTTCGGGTCCTTCCAAAAGCCAAGCCCAGGCAAGAGTCAGTTTACCTTCAGTTAAGATAATTTTCTCAAGCCAAAACTATAGATGTCAAGATACTTATTTTCTTATACCAAATATATAATATTATCTCCCCTATATATGAGAGTCAGAAATTCTGGGTTTCAAAAATGTTTCTTACTACAAAGAATTACTTGTATCAGTGTAGTCAAAAAAGTTTCGAAAAAAATCTTATGTTTTATCATTTGGGGGAGGGGTGCACAAGTTTCTTATTTTTGCTTGTTCAGGGGGTTTGGGGTCTAAAATCATGAAAAGTTTGCTTACGTAATACTTGAACGCCCCCTTAGATACGACATATTTACCGATTTCAATTATACAAAAATACTTATTTACAAAATTCTAACTGTCCTCCAGTAAGTTTACTGCCTCGTCTCAACTGAACAAAATTTAATATATGTAAACATGTAAGAATTTATAATTTTTTATCACATAAATAATTTGATTTTTATTGGAAAAAAAACACTTTAAAACTTTGTTTTAATGTAAAAAAATATAACTCAAACTAGGTCTTATTATTTTCTTGTTGCAATTTTGATATAAAAAAAAACTCCTTTCTTGAGGAGAAAAATATTTTCTCTGGAATATTTTTCATTCACTTTCTTTTATATACGTAAAAAATATGTGCTGGGTCCAAAAAATTATTCTTAATAATTTTCAATAAACAGCCCTACTTTGTTTATCTTCGAAGGTGATGTCAGATGTAGTATTGGTGACGATTGACCTATCCCAGTAAAGTTTCTCGTCCCGCCATTCAGTACTACGCCAGGTGTGTACTTATAGTATGGAGTTTTATCCTTTATTATTATTATGATTATTATTACAAACGAACTGAAACAACTTTTTTGAACTTTAAAAATTTTGAATAAAATCTTGTATGATCTTCTAGGATTAATGTTTCTAGAGGTTATAACCGAAAGTTGTGCGTAACGATTCATTAATCTGATAAACTGAGTTTTAAAAGGGATAATATGTGTCGTCCAATGCGTCAAGTCGACCAAGCGCGATTCCGAGGGGGGGGGCTGTACCATGACCGTGGGGGTTGTGAGGGTAATTAGTTCTGCCACCAGAACTAAATACAATTTTTTCTAAGTACTATTTCCCTTCTTTATCAAATCTTACATTAAGATGCAAGAATGACATAAATGAAACCAGGGTTCTAAATAGTTTATTAGCTCTGAAAAAATGATATCCAAACAAAACCTGTTTCAAATACTCACTACGCTTCCTGTAAGTGCAGCAACAGCAGAACGATCATTTTCCAATCTACGTCGCCTTAACACATGGCTGCGTGCTAAAATATGTGAAGAACGACCGGCCTCGCGTTACTAAATATTCATCAAGATAGTGCCATTTATGTCGATGACATTATCACATCAGTTGCCAAACCAAAGAAAATAAGATTATAATTTGTCTTTCAACATTAAATAAAGTTTATAATATATATTTTTACTTTTCTATGGTATATCCGATCAAAAATATAAATGAAAAAGAGGGCCGGGTTTTCGGGGAGATACTTCATATAATAGTTGCTCCTTAAAAAGTGATGATATCCCATTAAAGAGCCGAGCCATTTACGAAGTGAATAGTGCAAAGTAAAATGTAAGAAAAAATTTTGTTTAAAATATTTATTTCGTAAGTTTTCTCTTAATATGTTTTTAAAATTTTATAACGCGGCAAGTAATTTGTTTTCTTTTGATTCCAATATTTTAAATTAAAACTTGCCGCGATGTAAAATTTCAAAAACAACATAAGAGAAAATAAATTTTTGCAACCTAATTTTTTATTTATTTTACTTTGCACTTGCATTCTTACATTTTACTTTTCGCTATTTACTTTGTAAATATCTCGGCTCTTTAATATGATAACATCACTTTTTAAGGAGCATCTATTATATGAATATATCCCCGTAGACTCGGTCCTTTTTTACAATTATTTTTTGATCGTATAAGACTACTTTTTGCAAGGCTTAAATATACAAAACCGAATGCTTTGCACAAAACACTATATTTGAATAAATGAACCCATACTTACTGTGTTTCGCACATCAAGCCCTTTCATTTGATACCATATCATATGGGTTAATGTGGAAATTATAAATCGCCATTTTACGGTGGCCGCTGTATTGGATTTAGAATGACGTCACTTAACTTACTGTGTTTCGTTTATCAAGTCATTTCATTTAATGCCCATATCATAGGGATTAATGTGGAAATTATAAATCGCCATTTTGCGGTGGCCACCATATTGGATTTAAAATGACGTCAATCTACTTACTCTATTTTGCTCATCAAGACGTTTCATTTGATACCCATATCATATATATGGATTAATGTGGAAATTATAAATCGCCATTTTACGGTGGCCGTTGTGTTGGAGTTAAAATGATGTCACTCACTTACTGTGTTTCGCTCATCAAGGCCTTTCATTTGATACCCATATCATAGGGGTTCATGGGCAAATTATAAATCGCCATTTTGCGGCGGCTGCAATATTGGATTAAAAATGACGTCTTTATCTTACTGGGTTTCGCACATCAACACTTTTCATTTGATACCCATTTCATAAAGGTTAATCTGGAAATATAAATCGACATTTTGCGTCGTCCGCTATGTTGGCTTTAGAATGACGTCACTTTACTTACTGTTGTTTGCTTATCAAGCCCTTTTATTTGATACCCATATTCTTGGGGGTAATATAGAAAATATAAATCGTGATTTTGTGGTGGCTGTCATATTGGATTTTGGATAACGTGTTTTTACTTACTGTGTTTCGCTCATCAAGCCCTTTCATTTGATACCCATATCATATCGGTTAATGTGGAAATTATAAATCGCCATTTTACGGTAGCCGCTGTATTGGGGTTAAAATGACGTCACTCTACTTACTGTGTTTTTCTCATCAAGACCTTTCATTTGATACTCATATCATAGGGGTTAATGTGGAAATTATAAATCCATATTTTGCGGCGGCCGCCATATTGGATTTAGGATGACTTCTTTTTACTTACTGTCTTTCGCTCATCAAGTCCTTTCATTTGATATCCATATCATATAAAGGTCGGCGGCGGCCGACCGTCAATATCTCTGTAAATATTAAAGAAACAGAAAATATGATAGGAAACTTAATTAAAGCAAACTCATTTTTACAACTTTATTCTTGTGTGTTTTTTGATTTTATTATTCAATATCAAGAAAGATATACCAAATTTTGTGTTTCCTCCTCCTTCTAAATCCCTCTTTTCCCCTCTCCGATTTCGGTCGTGCTTACCATAAAAATTCATTGTCATCGGAATTGAACGAACAGGTAAAAATTCAACTCCTAAGGATAAGAGGAAGTGAGTCAAATTTAGCTTGCAAGATTCCATTCCAGACAACGGAACAGGTGAAACTAATTAAAAGCTTATAATTTAAATAAATGTACCCTTTTTGTAACTAAGTAATGAATGCAAATTTTTTTTCGAATTGTTCAATCAACATAAATGGCATATTCGATTTTCTAAATCGATCGACTATGTAAGTTCAATCTACCATGTAGAAATCACTATAAGCATCTAATTGTTTTTTCCCATTTTATTGGATGTTGCGTTGGGAAAATTGCAGTTTACCGATCTACATGTAGGTTTTGCGATAATCCACGTCGAATGCAAAAAACCGCATCCTTTCAAAAATATCTGGATCTGGCTTAAATTTAAACACTTAAATGTAATTTTTCGTTTTTCCCATTTTGGGTATGTTTCGTTGGAAAAATTAAATTTTCACGAAGTTTCTTATTTTAGGTTTCAGAAATCCGCGTTTAGTGGAAATTTCTGGAAGTGGGTTAAATTTATACATTTAAGTTATAATAATTATATATAGAAATATGGGCCAATCATAGAGCAGCAAAGTTTTCAAAAATCGTGCACAACTCTCAACAGTGATGTGTTGCTAAATATTAAGTTTATATATAGAAATATGGACCAATCATAGAGCAGAAATATCTCTTATGCATTTATTATGTTAATTTTATCAAAACAAAAATGCAAAAATTTCCCGATATAAATTTCGTGGTTTGATAATTTTTCTTTCGGTTTGGGCACTATATCTAACTGTATGCCAAATATAAACTTTTAAGGACTTATGATCTAGGCCCTGGAATTATGATCGTGTATATCCAAGAACTGCAGCCGTCTCTGCTATTTAACGGTTTTTTAATGCGAATAACATTTTAACTGTTTATTCCTTACCGATGATTGAAAAAACAGTCTATTATAATTGCTTAAATAAGATATATTTAAAAAATCAGCACTGTAGTTCTTTTCGTTCAAAAGTTATTTCGGGGTAAAATCGAGTCAGATTTAACGATAAGTAATAGTTCTGTAAGCGCGAAGGCAAAAAACCTCTTAAACTCGGCTTGTTGCACTACCTTGCTCTAGATTTCTCTTTTTATTTTTATACCCTGTATATGTAAATATACAAGGTATATTAAGTTTACTCCCGACTTTGTAACGTTTGAAAATATTAATCCTTGACAAAAATGCTTCAAAAAGGTATTTTTAAAATGCCCTAATTTGGCAATTCCGCATGTCCGTCTGTCCGTCTGTGAACCCGATATTTCAAGATCGAAAATAGATAACGAACTAAAATTTTGTTCTGTTTTTTAGAGTAAAAAAGTAAGGTCATGTTCGTAAACGGGCCAAATCGGACCATGTTTGGGCAAAATAGGCAAAACTGCCTTATTTTTGAAACCGTAAGAGATTTGTTAACAAGATTTGTTAAAAAAATTTGTTAACAAGAAATCTTCTTCTCTTTAAAATAAACACCTTTTGATTGAAATTTTTTTTCATAAACTCAATAGTTTTTTCAGAATTTGTGAATTTGTGCTCAATGTTTCACGGAAAGCGAAAAATGTGCTCATTTTTAAAGCCATGAGCGATTTTCTTAAAATTGTGAGACAAAAAATGTTCGTTTTTCAAAATAAACAACTTTTGTCTCTATAATTTTTCCATAAACTCAATAGATTTCTCTGCTCAAACATAAGAGAGAAAAAGACTATTATACTATACTATGAATAGTTTTTATGTTTATTTCAGTTTTGTAAACCAGGTGTATATATAGAAGTTCAAGGGTTAAGTGATTTTCATTTTCAAAGAAGTAGTTGGTCTCATACAGATGTCAAAATTCTGCAAAAAGTTTATTCAAAGGTCCATCGATCGTATCAAAAATCATCTATAAAATTTTTATACATGTATCTATATACATATACATATATACTTTCGAATTTCGAACGCAGCGTTTATATATATATATATATATATATATATATATATATATATATATATATATATATATTTATTATATATATATATATATATTTATATATATATATATATATATATATATATAAATTTATATATATATATATATATATGGACCTGTATATACCTGTATATATATATATATATATATATATATATATATCGATGGACCTTTGAATTGATTAACACAATTAACATAATGATTAACACAATAATATTTCGATCGACAATAGTTTTAGCTTTACAAAAATTAGAGATCAAATCATGAAAACAGGTGTTGCGTTTGTCATTATATTGGCAATTAATTGCTGACAATGCTCTCCACGTGTTTTGTACAAAGGAAGTTAACTTATTTCAATAAAATAATAATTTGATGATTAAAGAATTTCTGTAAATAAAATAGTTAATAAAAGAAAAAATATTATATTGATTAGTACAGGTCCGTATCCATAACTCCTCCACCCTCAGTTTGGACAATAGGTGAAGTATTTGACTATTGGACACGCTTAGATGACGGGCCAATGAAACTTGATTGCTTGTTAACTTGTATTCGTAAAGTGGGCTAATGGCTCTTCTAGATTAGATTTTCGGTTGTTGTAGAATTTTACTGATTTGATTATAATGTAGAAAACAATGGTGCAGCAAACCATAAATGTTAGTACACAAAGCCAGTAATTTTTAATTTCGTTGTGAGTATGTAGTAGTTGGATTTCTTGTCTATTTTTAAATTGAAAGTTTTCCAGATGTTTTAGCGTCGGTTTTCGATTAATATTTGTAGAATTTATTTCATTAAATACTGCTGGTATGATGTGGACTTCGTCCAAATAAACGTTCGGATTACTATTGTAACGGATGTGATTGATTTCCAGTTGGCAATTTTCGTCGTGGATTAATATTGTTCCTTTAATTTCTTGATGACGTTTACCGCATGTACTAGTAACATTAATTGATGGAGAGTTTATAAGTAACATATAGTTTGGTTCAGGTTGACTAATTTCCAGGTATTCTTGATTTTCTATTAGAGAGCATTGAGCTGGCCACGAATGATATTTGCAATGCATTTTGATTCGTTGATTCCTGTTCTATAGGCTCCTTGTGGACAATAGTATGTTCCTTCTATTTTTGGACATTTTACATGCAGATACTGAATGTAAAACTCACTCATTATTATATACGATTTGGGGAGTATTAATCCTTGTGTTTTGTTAATTGGTAAGGGTATTAGGTGATAATGTAAAAAGTTATCTTTTGATAGGATTGGAATTTGAATGTTGAAGATTATATTGGTGTGGTTGTAATAAGCTTGTAATCCTAGTAGTTCGTAAATTTGTTCGTTACTATTGAAATGAACTTATTGTGTTTTTAAATTTTCAAAAATAAAATCAATTTCGCCGGGATTAAGTATTTGTTTGTAAATTATATTGAGTTTCGCTAATACTATGGCTTCCATAATATTATTTAAATGATTTAGTGACAAATCGATATTATAATTAATCTTGTAAATATACTGAATGTCTTCCTCGTCTGTTTTGATTTCATTAAGAAATTTAGATTGATACAAGTTCATATAGGTTTCTATAACTGTTTGTTGATCATTCATGTGGTTAGTATTATTTTGAAATCTGTCCATCATTTTTTGATTGATTTTGATTTGGTCATTGAGTCCTCTATTAACGTCATGTTGGTTTGTTTTTAGTGTGTTAATTTCGTCGTTTAATCGAATTGAGTCATTGTCGTCCATGTTGCCAGAAATACATTTTATAATTGAACCTAGACCGTTAATTAGTCCTCTTTTCGATCATTGTTTGGGTAGCAAGGTATGGTCCTTTGTCTGTAGTTCTTTGTACTTCATACGAGTGAAAATTCTAACCATTTCATGATTTTTAGAAGATGGTATTTCATGTGATGTTCCTATACGTTCTATAAGGATCTTGAGTTTTTCTAATTCTATTATGTGAATGACTTTATCGTGCGTCATTATTAATCTAGTTGGTCCTATTTTTATGGGGAGTAACCCGTAGCTATTTTCTAGGCCCTGCATCTCTATTTTCTGATTAATTACTATGGGTATCCTGAAATTTACGTGTCTTTTTTAATTTTTGTTTATGAGCTTTTATTTGTGATAATTACTGCGGTTTTATCACTCTTTATTTTAGTTCTTTTAAATCTTGGTTGTAATTTGCTAAATCGAGCTTGATTATTGGTTTCATAAGCTATATCGTTTGGTTTGTACGTTGAGAGTGGGTCTTTTTTTTTCGTTTAATTTTTTGATAGTCTTTTCTTTAGAGAGTTTCGTAAAGTGATTTTAGAAAATTATTTAGTTTGTTTAAATAATCATGAACATTTTGATAGTTTAAATTTTTATTGAATTTGTAAGTTCTGCCGAAAAACAATTCGTATGGGGTGATTTGAGTTAGTGAATGTATTACGTTATTGTATGTAATTAAAGCTTCTTGGAGGATATCATCTGCTTTTGGTGGTGGTTTCCTACAATTGATTATTCTCCAGATTTCGCTCAAAGTAGAGTGGAGTCTTTCAACAGGAGCATTTCCGGTTGAGCTTTGTGGAGTAACATGGTGTAATTCGATACTATATTGCGCGCAAAAGTCTTTGAAAATACTGGATGTAAATTCCCTGCCTCCATCACAAATTACTTTTTTCGGTATACCATAGTGTGATATAAAGTTTCTTAAAGCTTTAATTATGCAAATACTTGTTTGCGACTCTAGAATGTAACCGGATGCGAATTTTGAAAAGTTGTCTAAAATAGTTATAAATTTTTCATTTTGTATAAAGAAAATATCAATGTTTACAATATCTAAGGGTTTTTCTGGCGTTTCGGTTTCTTGCAAAACTTAATTTTGAGGCTTTCTATCGTATTTCATTGTTTGACATATTTCACAATTATTCAAGATTTTAGTGATTTTGTTTTTCATGTTCAGAAAATAATACTCTCTTTTCAAATGTATTAGGGTTTCATTAATACCTCTTTGATTACTCTTGGAATGGTAGTTTTTAATAATTTCGTCTTGTTGGTCTACGTCAGTAATGTCATTTAAAATCGTTGTACATCGTATTAATTTAAAAGTTTTAGAAGATGAACATAATGATGAAATAGACTGATTGGATTATTGACAAAGTTTCGTCATTCGAAAGCATAGCGGTTAATCTATTTGGGGGTACACATTATTTAAGTATATTTTGTCACGGTATCTTGGCTCTCTTTTTAACTTTAAAAGAAAGGACCACTGTTGAATCTACTATAGATTGTAATACTCGAAACAAAACAAACAAAATACTAAATTTTGTTCAACAGATTCCCTATTATATTGTTTTTTTAGTGAGATTGAGCTGAATGTTTGAGAATCCTGACTATCTATAGAGATTATAGAATCAGATCCTATACTGACTGAATTTACGTTACACTCTTCTAGTTTGATTCGACATAGAGCATCAGCGTTGGTATTCGCAATGCCTTTCTTGTACAGAAATTGATAGTCAAACTCATCAAGTTTAAGCCGCCAACGAACTAACTTCGAGTTTGGTTCTTTTAAACTAAACAACCACGTTAGAGGTTTGTGATCGGTAATTATATTGAATTTGCGTCCGAAAAGGTATGGCCTGAATTACTTTGTGGACCAAACGATCGCTAATAATTCTTTTTCGATGACAAAGTTCTACTGGCGTAACAAACGGGTTAGTCAGATCCAATAGGCCCTTGGCTCAGAATTGCACCAATGTCATAATTTCTAGCATCCGTTTTCAAATTGAAAGTTAAATTAGACAATATTTCTGTACAAAGCTAAAACCAATTAACGTATCTGTCATTAATTTGAAATTTTTATCTTTTCTGAGGCATTCAGTTAGAGGTTTAGTTAATTTAGCAAAATCTTTTATAAATTTCCTATAATAACCTAATAGCTCTAAAACGATTTAATTTCTTTGGGGGTTTTCGGGATAGGAAAATTTTTTATTGCCTGTATCTTATCGGGGTTTGAATGCCCTTCCTTGTGACAATGTGTCCTAAAAAGCTAACTTCTTTATGCAAAAATTCTGACTTATCCAATTGGATTTTAAAATTTGCGTCACGAAGCTTTTGAAATACGACTTTTAGGTTTTGCATATGTTCAGTGAGTCTCCTATGGAGAAAACAATGATGTCGTCCATATAAACTAGACATATTTTTCCTTGAATTTCTTTAAATACGTTATCCATCACCCTCTGGAAGGTTGATTGGGCTTTTTTGAGTCCAAAAGGCATTCTAGCGAACTCATAATGCCCGTTGTCTACGCTAAAAGCGGTTTTCTCGATATCTTTGGGATCCACCTCGATTTGGTGAAATCCTGAAGCGAGATCTAACGTACTGAAGAAAGTGCTTTTACCTAATTTATCAAGTATGTCCGTTATATTTGGGATAGGGTAGCGGTCGTCTGTAGTTTTTTTTTTTTTTTTTTTTCATCTGTAGTCGTTTACCATTCTGTAATCGACTACTAAACGCCATTTTTGTTTTCCACTGGCATCTTTTTTCTTTGGTACGATCCAAATTGGAAACGACCATGGACTATAGCTAGGCTGAATTATTCCCTTTTTTTTTTATTAAAATTGGCTTTAGCAAATTTGCTATACAGCCATTACCCAAAGATTACAATTATATGACAATAAATATTACAATAAATACATAACAGATTTGAAATTAAGTGTAAGATTCAAAAAAGAGAGAAAAAAAAGAACAAATAATTTTCAAGGAAAAAGACAAAAAATAAAAATATTTTTGGTTCGTACAAATTCGTATACACAGGGACACGCAGGAATTTAATAAGGAAATTCGTCGTCAGGACCCGTCGAGACTTTCTACAGAGGAAATATAACAATAAATACATAGGTTGGGGGCCACGGATGGGTTTACATTAGAGAAATTTTATAGGTGGAACATAAAATGCCCATGGAAGTTAAAAAAAAAAAAAAAGAAAGCGAAAAGGGAGAAAAGTTTTAAAATTTGTATTGGGACTTGTTAAGGAAGGTGCAAATTGCAGAAAGAACTTCAAAGTTGTTTAACGATAGGAGATGGGGAAAATAGTATGGACCTAAAACACCTATACGGGCTAGGGAGTGGAATAACATTGCTCTATGTTGATTAAGGAGTGGGCAGGCGAAGGTGATGTGGTTAATATCACAATAGTGATAGCCACATCTACAACTGGTGCTAGGAATAACATGTATTCGGTGTAGATGGACGGGTAAACTGTTGTGCCCAGTTCTGAGGCGGCTTATTGTTGCTTTATTTTTCCTGCTCACATCCCATTTATGGAACCATGTCTCAAACATTGGAGTAGATTGTAGTTGGAATAGGTAGCGCTTTTTCAGACGCGCTCCACATTTCGCTCCAATCATTCAACATGTCTTTTTTGCAGACAGCCCAAAGATCTTAAGTTGATGGTGGTGAGTTGTCCAGTATGCCATTATAAACTGCGTCCCTAGCCAACATATCAACAAATTCGTTCCCACGTATACCAATGTGTGATGGGCACCACACAAAGGCAACGCAGAAATGTTTCTGCATTAGTTTTAGTACGGTATTTTTGATCAATACTATAAGAGGTGGAGTTTTGTGGGAATGGAATGCTGTTTTAGGAGGGAGAGGGAGCTTAATGAGTCAGATACTATAGCTGCCCTTCTTATATTTTTGGACTCCACGTATGAGAGTGCTTCCAAGATAGCGACACATTCTGCTGAGAATATTGAAAAATATTGAGAAATACTCAAAGTGGCAGAATGTGCGCTTGTGGTGCAATGTAATGCAACTCCCACACGTGACTCGGCATTCAACTTTGAGGCGTCTGTGAAGATGTAGGTATAATTGGGATCAGTGGAATTTAGGTAGTTGTTGAAAGCGGAACTGACAAAGAATGGACCATAATCGGCATCCTCCTTACCAAGTTCACTATCAACAAACACAGGAATTGTCGAGTATCGGGAAAAGAAATCAAAGGGGAAGAAAGGGGACAGAAGAGATTGGTAAACAGGAATTATCGCAAACACACGATAAGCCACTAAAAGTAGAGGAAGGTCTTTGTTTGACCAATAGGACGAATTTCTGGATAGGTCGTTCAATCGGATAAGTTTTGGAATTAAAGGATGAGATAAAGAGGAATATTGGTTAAGGAAGAACTTTTTTGCTAAATACAGACGACGGACTATAAATGGAGCATCCGCTGCCTTAATTTGTAAGTAGTTGGTAGGGCAGGAGCGTATTTGTCCAAGGGTAATGCGTAAAGATTGAAATTGAACTTTATCCAACCTAAACGATCGTTGGAGGAAAGGAAAGAGCCATAGTCGATGAAACTTCGAACGATTTGTCTATATATCATAAGCAAAGTACTTTGATCAGCTCCCCACCAAACTTTGGTAAGAGCACGGATGATGTTGATTCGTGGAACACATTTACTTATAATATAATCGACGTGTGAATTCCACTGCAATTTTCCATCAAAAACGACTCCTAAGAATTTAACAAAAGTGGGACACGGAATGGATGTATTCAGAAAAGGAATGGATTCGATATTGCATCTGTGTCTAGTGAAGACAATAGCTGAACTTTTAACAGCGGATATTTCCAAATTGATAGACATCAAATGGTGATGTAGGTTGGACAGAGTGTTTGAAACATTATATATAGCTGTTTGTAAGGATTTAGAAGAAGAATACAGGACAAGGTCGTCTGCATATTGTAGGAGTTGGGTGGGAGGCTGATTTACGATCTGCAAACCAGCGGTGTAGATATTGAAAAGGATTGGGCTCAAAACTGCACCTTGGGGGAGACCTACATATGCAGTTCTGGGACCGGATAAGTGATTCTGGTAATTGACAGTAAGATAACGAATTTTTAAAAATTTGTAGATGTACGAGGTAATTTTAGGGGGGGGGGCTGATAGAGATGTTAGGATGTTGATTAAGGTGTTAATATCAACATTATCGAATGCTCCTTTCACATCTATAAAGCAGCAAACCAGGTATCCATTCTCAGAGAGAGCAATCTGGACGTCAGTTAAAAGCATAGACAGGCTATCGAGGGTAGAGGATTTTTTACGAAAGCCTCGTGAGTAGGATGGAATGATGTTGTTGTATTCACACCACCATTCCAACCTGTTTTTTATCAAATGTTCCATAACTTTGGAAACACACGAGGCCAATGCAATTGGGCGATAGGATTTGTGGGCATTAGGATCATTATTAGGTTTCAGTATAGGGATGATCATCGTATGTCTCCATTCGTCCGGAACCAGAGAACTTGTAAACAATTGGTGTAAGATAAACAAAAAACTTCTTGTTGCATTGTTGGATAGGTTTTTTAACATGCTATAATAGATATTGTCTGGACCGGGGGAAGAATCCACCAGACCAGACAATACCCCCTCCAATTCAAAGATTCCAAACGGACAATCCAATGGATGATCATTCTGGATTGATGGAATTTCTGTTGGAATGGGTACGTAATCAGGGGTAAATTTTTGTAGGAAATGTGGGGTCCAATCTTGATTGGTCGGAGAAGGAGGGTATGGATTAATAGCCCTTCTATACATTTTAACTATATTCCAGATTTCTTTGACAGGCGTACTCCTGGAAAGACCCTCACAGAAGTTCCTCCAGGAGTTCCGCTTTTTCTCATTAAATAGACGCCTGGTTTGTGCTTGGCGCCTTCTATAAGCGCAGTAATTATCTGGTGTAAAATTACTTTTTAGAGACTCCAAGGCCTCTTTTCTAGCTCTAACTTGTTGTTTACATTCGTTATCCCACCAAGGGGTGGGAGAGATGGGTTTTTTGGGGCGGTTGGAGTTAGGAATGGATAAACCACCGGCGAAGGAAACAGTTTGATGGAAATTTGAATACTTTTCCAAAGAATTGCATTCGGGTATAAGGGTAGCAAGGGAATCGTCGACAGTTTGAGAAAATAAATCCCAATCTGCCTTCAAGCAGACGACAAGCGGCTACGGGGGACATGTTTGGGAAGGGATAGATTATGGCGGTGATTTAGGTTAAATAAAATAGGAAAATGATCACTGCCATAGGTATCATTTACGACACGCCAGTAGGATATTAAACTAAGGGAAGGGGAGATAAATGTAATATCAATAGCAGACGTTCTTTTTTGTGGTGAAGGGATAATTGTCGGCGATCCGTCATTCATGCAAACCAAATTTTTGGCATCCATGAATTCCGTGAATATATCACCTCCCCTATCGGACGCAGTACAGCCCCATAAAGGATGATGATAATTTAGATCGCCTGCAATTATTATGGGTTCTGGAACATTACGGAACATGAGTTCAAGTTGGTTAAGTGTAAGGATGTTTTGGGACGAGTTATTGTAAATGGAAATTATAGAAATACCAGCAACTCTAACTGCGATAACCTGGAAAAAAGGATCCATCGACTCAATCGGAATGATTTGAGCAGAAACACCCCCCCTAACAAGTATCGCAGTACCACCATAACCATCATATCTATCATTTCGGAAAATTTGAAATCCGCGGATTTTAGATGGTGAATTTTCTTTCAACCAAGTTTCACTGAGAAGTACAATATCAATGGGATAGGAAAATAAAATAAGTGCAAGGTTAATTTTATTTTGGTTGAGGCTTCGGAAGTTCCATTGGAGCAGTTTGAGCTCTGTGGTCAACTGGACCATTATTAAATTTATTAATTAGAGTTTGCAATATGTTTATTTTAATAGCTGGGTCTAAATTGAAGGAATTTAAAACTGAGATGAGCGTAGAAAAGAATGGATCGTTAGGAGCAGGAGCATGAACAGAAGAAGAAGAGGGAAAATTATAATTTGTTGGGACATTAATTCTACCATTTGGGCAGAATAAAAGGTTGTCAATCTGTATCGCAACAGGGCTTGAAGGGGGTGAGGAGTTTTTGCGTCTTTTTAGATTAGAGGGAGCAGTATTCGCAGTCGCAGCATTGGCGTACGTTCTTCTAATTGTGGGTTTTGTGGTGAGGATGGGTGAAGTATTATGTGAGAGTAATGGGAATAGGGAATATGCATGAAAATTTTTTTTCACATTTATTTTCAGAATATGAAAATACTGTTAATACTGTAATAATATTTAAAAACGAAATTAAAATCCGACAAATATCAAGGAAGCTATAAGCTTTTAAAGATTATTATCTGTCTCTTTCTTGCAAAAATACTAAAAACGGATTTTTACGTGTATTTTAAATGGTAAAATTGTAATATGACGTCACATAACATATCAAGAGGGCTATCACCCTCTTTGTCTAATCGGGAATTTCAATCATTCATATTTCGCTTATTTTTAAAGTTATTTAAAAAGTAATTTTACCTTGATATTTGTCAAGTAAACATGCTTCAATTCAAGTGAAAAAAAATTTTCATGCATATTCCCTATTATTGGGGAGTTGAAGACACATTTATTGGATTTTGTACGCCAACATTGCTTAATATTTTGGGGACCTTGCCGCAAGCTTCAAAGTATGAAACGCCATTAGAAGCCATATTCTTTTTTATGGCCATTCGCCTTCTATATTCGGGGCAATTTTTATATGTAGCAGAATGGTCACCATTGCAATTAATACAAGTTTTCGGAAGGGAGGGTTCTTTGTCACAATGAAGGGATTGGTGAGGGTTGGAGCAAATGGCACAACGTGGAGAACTTTTACAGTTTTTGGTGATGTGGCTGAATCTACAGCAATTGTAGCATTGGGTTACTGGAAAGGTGTAGGTTTCGATGGGGCGGGAACAATAGAATATGGTGATGTAGTCCGGGAGGATGGTGCCTTCAAAGGTAACTAGGATGGTGGAGGAAGGTTTATAGGTCACGGAAGTATTGTCATCAGAAGGTGCTATTCTTCTTGACATTCGATGAACTTTTATGATATTGATATTTTTGTTGTTTTTCATATTTTCTAAAAGTATTTGTTCATCAATGTCAATATCAATGTCTCTAATAACGCCTACCCGAGTGACACAGTGGGTAGGGACGTAGGCATGTAGGTTTTCTTTTTTCAATATGGGATGATCCAGGAAAGAATTTGCGGTAACACAGGAATTAAATTGGACGCAAATTCTATTGCGACCCAAATTTTCAACCTTAACAATATTATTTATTTTATTATTAAATAAAATACGCCCAACTGTCAAAGGATGCAATCGACCTATACTTTGGTTAGTGGATTCTATAAATATCTTGAACGGGCCGAGTGCATTCTTAGGGTATTTGTAAGCAGTTTTTTCTTTCGGGGTAGTGGTTGGGAGAGAAGGCTTATCATGGTTTACTAAGTTGATTGGTTCGTTATGTTGGTTATCCAGACCCATCCGAGAAGGGTCTGGAGGAATAACATCTTCAACCACCTCCTATAAGTTGATTACTATATTTTTAATTGAATAAAAACAAATTTGAATTCGAAACAATTCAATTCAAAGAATGAAGTATATTTATATATAAAACAATATTAGTTTTGGACAGCTATGTAAAAAATATGTATGTATATCAGACTCACTAAGTTTAAACCGATCACAACACAAATAGATATATTTTATGTAATTGTACAACAATTGTTATCGACAATTATATAATATATTGTTATTGTTGTACGACTATTTTTATTAATTTATGAAACACGTCTTTATTCTATGAGAGTTATAACAAGAATCGGCTTATTCCCTGTTCTAATAAATTTTGAATTTGGGACTGAACTTCTTCTTTGTGCACATAGGGGTATCTATAAGATTTAGTATATATTGGTATAGTGTCTGTTGTAGCAATTTTGTGTTTGATTTGATTTGTAAATGACAAATTTTTACCTTCTTTAAAGAAAATATCATCAAAATTTTTACACAACTTTAAAACAGCTGATTTTTCTTCACTATTAAGATGATCTAATCTAATGTGTGAAGTAGAATCATTTTGTGTTTCGTCGATTTGACATGTGATAGTGAAATTATTGATTTCTGCGTATTTACTTAAAAGTTCGACTTTAAGTGGTTGGTCAATATAAAATTTACTATTATTTTCACTAATATTTGTTACTTCAATATTACTGAACCAATTTTCCGATCGATGAACTCCTTCACTAATTAAAAATTTGCCAGTTATTCTGGTAATTTAATGAATTTCTTTATGAGACTGGGGATTTCAAAACAATCTGACATAAAGTTAGGTTTGAATAGTAGAGGGATTTGTGCGTTCTCGGTTTCTAAAATTTTATCTTTTAAATTTACTTTGGCTTCGAATTTTTTCATAATGTCTAAGCCGATGAGGCCATCGAAATAGTTGTGAAATTTGAACAAAACAAAAGTTGAATCACCCTGTATATTGAATTCATAAAAATTTGGAATTGTTATTTCTTCGTTTATTACATGGTCGTTTAAAATTGTTTTAATTAGTGCCGGTTCGCGTTTTTTTTGATCTACAGGATCAATAAATTCGGGGTTAATAAAAGATGATGAAGCTCCTATATCTATTAAAAATTTTAGTGGTTTGCCAAATAGGGATGAGATGTGTATGTATGGGAGACTGTTACCGTGTTTGTTTATATCTAGGTTTGATTGTCTGTAGTGTCGTTCTGAAAATTTTCGTCAATTTCTGGATCGTCTAAATTTTCATTTGTCGCAAAGTCTGTAAGGTAATATTGGCCTAATCGTGGTTCGTAGTTTTGATAGTCTTGAGTGTATGAAGAGTAGTGCTCTTCCTGATAATTTTGATCTTCGTATGTTTCGGGTTGAGTAATTGTATGTAATTCTTGAATAGTAAAATTTGGAGGTACGGTAGGTTTGAAATAGTTATTATATGGTCTACTAGTTGGTCTGTGGGTATGATTGTTTGTTGGATTGTTGTGTTTGGAATGGTTGTGAAAATCTGGGTGGTTATTGTGTATGAAATGGTTGTGCGAATCTAGGTGCTGTATACTGGGGTTGGATAGGTCGTCTAAATGGATTATTTTGGTAATTTATAGGTTTGTTCAATTGATTTTGCTGGTGATTTTGGAAAAAAAGGTCGGAACGTTTGATATTGTTGAATATTTGGTGGTTTGTAAGTCATTTGTTGATTTATTTGTGGGCTGTATGTTTGTAACGGTCTATAACTGTGTCCTAAAGGTTTTTTAACTGTTTGATGGGGAACTGATGTGTTATTTTACATATAATAACAGTTTTGTTCCTTTATACAATATGAGAAAGCTTCCATTAAAGTTTTAGGTTGCATAGCTCGTATGGTTGAACCTAAAGATTCTCGTAGACCAGATAGGAAAACATTCAAGCACATATCGTTGTAGAGTTTTTGTTTAGATTCGACAACATGTTTTTCTATTTCGTGAATTTGTATGTGTATTGTAATATTTGAGAAAATTTCTATAATTTTGCTATAAAATAATTCTACCGTATCGTTATTTTGTCTATGCGCGTGAAGATCCCTAATTAGAGAAGATTCGTTTCTCTTATCACTATAGTGCATTATTAAATTTTCTTTTATTTGGTCCCAGACAATTGGGGTCCCGTACAGGTTTAAAACTTCATTTGCTTCACCTACAATTTTATTCCTAATAGCGCGAAGTAAAATTCTGCCATAAGGGCTGTCCATTACGTTTGAATTAAGTAACGATGTAATTTCTTCGACGTTATTTATAAAATCGTAGAGTAAACGTGGATTTCCATCGAATTGTGGAAGATCCTTAACGGCATCAGGAATTTTTAAATTAGCACAACATCTGCTGGTGTAATCACTTGTGCAATTGGGGGTGTCATTTTTAAATTATTGTTGTAATTATTATTTAACGTAAAATTATTATTAAAAATCAAATTTGTAGTATTACAATTAGTGTTTTCTAAATTTAAATTGCTATTTATGGTTAAATTGTTTAGAGAATTTATAATATCGTTTTGTTCTAAATTATTAATTATTCTAATTTGTGATTCCTGATCTGTGTTCAGCAGCGTTTCAGGTTCACTATTGATATCGGTATCAGTTACGTTAGCGTCAGCGTCGCTACTATTACCGGATGTTCGATTTCTGTATTGCAAGCTTGGATCGGGTTTGTTAAAATTAGGATCAGAGGACATAAGAAAATTTTTTGTTTTGTTTTGTTTTTAAGAGTGAGTATTATAATCAATAAATGGACTTACCTGAAAAATAGTAGAAAACTGCTGTTCATTTCTTGATTACTGTTGGTCCGTTGAACCAAAGGATTAAAATCCACCACAATGATGTTCGTTGATTGTGTGTTCTCGCTCTCGTTGATGGACGTACCACAAGTCGTCTGGTAAACCGCCAGCGATTGTTACAACAATAATAAACCGTCAATGTTTTCACAGAATACGACAATGTTTTCAACAACCGATTACTTTGAAAAGGTTGCTCCCGGTTTTTTGAACCAGTCCTACTGACTGCGCCACTTAAGTTTCTGATCCCGAAGATTAATTTAAAAAAATTATTTATTTTCAATTTAATAAAAATTTACAAGTTGATTAACACAATATTATTTCGAACGACAATAGTTTTAGCTTTACAAAAATTAGAAATCAAATCATGAAAACAGGTGTTGCGTTTGTATATTGGCAATTAATTGCTGACAATGCTCTCCACGTGTTTTGTGCAAAGGAAGTTAACTTATTTCAATAAAATAATCATTTGAGGATTAAAGAATTTCTGTAAATAAAATAGTTAATAAAAGAAAAAATATTATTTTGATTAGTACAGGTCCGTATCCATAACTATATATATATATATATATATATATATATATATATATATATATATATATATATATATATATAGCTACTTATATATGTAGCTATATATATATATAGCTACTTACGCGACTTTCCAACGCAGCATCGGCTATTGCTTCGCGTTGATGGACTGACGCTTCACGTCGCCTTATTTTAACGCTTCAACGCGTCAAAAAACGATCGCGTTAAATAACTAACGTTATCAAACCAACGCTTCAAGTTGAGTAATCACCACTTCGCGGTGACTAACGTCGCCTAACGCTTCCCATGCACTAACGTTTCGCATTGACCAACGCTGACTTACGGTTCGCTTAAGCTTACGCTACGCTTTGAGCTAGAGCTAGCTAGTGCTAGCTAGTGCTAGCTAGTGCTAGCTAGTTAACTAGTGCTTCGTGTTGATTGACGCTTCGCGTTGAATCACTGCCGCTTCGCTTTGAATAACTAACGTTTCGTGTTCACTCACTTACGCTTCGCTTTATCTACACGTTTCTTGTTGACTCAATTACACTTTGCGTTACTTAACGCTTCGCGTTAACTATCGCGTTAATTATCGGACGAGGGGAAAGGGGGTTTACAGGGAGGGGGAAACACAAAATTTGACTATCTCCCTTGATATTTGAAAAATTGAAAAATTTATCAGGAGGTGAGTTGTAGATACTAAGTTTTACGGTAATTTTGTTTCTTACCATTTTTTTGTTTCACTAATATTTACGGACATATTTACAATTAAAGATTGAAAGTTAAAATGCTAAATATATCTACTCACATTACAGTTTGAGAAAAATGATCAAGTTATAAATTGTAGCAAACTTGATTTTCTACAAGTTTACTCCTTATACATATCTAATATTAAGAGAGATATTTAATATTTTGTGTTTGTTTGACACAAATACATAATATATTTTATTGTAAAAAATGTATTCTATTGTAAAAAATATATTTTATTGTAAAAAATTTTGATTGTCGTTTCCATAGTAACTATACACTATAAGCGTTATATTGTTCTATTTTGGCTATTAATAAATGTAATTTTGCAAATGCTAAAGTCATATCAGATATTATATTTCATTTTGATCACACTAAAATTATGACCGCTAGAGAGTGATGTATGTCTTCTAAGGAAATTCGCTAAGTTGTAGAATATTTTTAAGGTTTATTTCAGTTTTGTAAACCAGGAGAAAAATTTATATCTTTGAAACCGTAAGAGATAAAAAAAACTTTTATTAACAAAAATCTTCTTCTCTCTAAAATAAACAACTTTTCATATATATTCATTTGTGTATACTTAAGTGTCAACATTACGATGTTTGTTCAAATTCCTTTCGATTACGTAAGACAAACTGTAGAAAACTTTAGCGTATGCTATTTAGACAAATGTCATTGTCATTGAATTTTTAATTTAATACTGATATGAAAAAATTTACTCGTCAACCAGGAATCGAACCTCGGGCCTCTGGATATCTAGTCCAGTATGCTTCCTCTACAACAAAGACGATTGTGACGTAATAGTCAACCTTTTCATATCATTCTTATTTTTATTTATTTAGACAGTATACTTCTGTCGAAGTTATTATTCATATATATTTATTTGTGTATACTTAAGCGTCAACATTACGATGTTTGTCCAAATTGCTTGCGATTACGTAAGACAAACTGTAGAAGACTTTAGCGTATACTATTTAGACAAATGTCATTGTCATTGAATTTTTAATTAAATACTGATCGGAATACGGAATCGAACCTCGGGCCTCTGGATATCTAGTCCAGTATGCTTCCTCTACACCTATCCAGAGGCCCGAGGTTCGATTCCTGGTTGACGAGTTAATTTTTTCATATCAGTATTTAATTAAAGAACTTTTGTTTGAAAACTTTTTTCATAAACTTCATAGACGGGCACATATAACATACATCAAATAGTATTGTTATACCGTGTATATGTAAATATACAATGTATATGAAGTTTAGTCTCGACTTTGCAACGCTTGAAAATATTAATCCTTGACAAAAATGCTTCACAAAGGTATTCATAAAGAGGCCTAATTCGGCAATTTGGCATGTCCGTCTGTGAACCCAATAACACAAGATCGAAAAGAGATTTTTTTCTGTGTTTTAGAGTAAAAAAGTAGGATCCAGTTCGTAAATGGGCCAAATCGGACCATGTATGGGCAAAACAGGCAAAACGGCCCTTTCTTTGAAACCGTAAGAGATAGAAAAAAAATTTGTTTACAAGAAATCTTCTTCTCTTTAAAATAAACAACTTTTGTCTTAATAATTTTTCCATAAACTCAATAGTTTTCTCTGCTCAAGCATAAGAGGGAAAAAGACTATTATACTATACTAGTAATAGTCGATTGAAGACGGGCATGTGTACAAACATAACATACATCAAATAGTATTGTTCTTATGTTTATTTCAGTTTTGTATACCATACCAGGGGAAAATTTGTATCTTTGAAACCGTAAAAGAAAGAAAAAACATTTGTTAGCAAAAAATAAACAACTTTTGCTGGAAAACTTTTTTCATAAACTTGACAGTTTTTTCCAAGATTTTTTTTCGATTTGTGCTCAAAGTTGATCATGAGACGATCGAAAACGGGTACACGGACAAATATAACATACATCAAATTTTATTGTTTTTATGTTTATTTCAGTTTTGTAAACCTATTATATATATATATATATATATATACTTATATATATTACGCTATTTACGCGACTTTCTTACCCATTGACCTTAGCGTTCGCTGACTAACGGTTCGCTTTAGTTTACGCTACGCTTTGAGTTTACCAACGCTTCGCTTAACTTGCTTACGCTCCGCGTTAACTTCTTCTTCGCGTTAACTAGTGCTTCGTGTTGACTGAGACTTCGCGTTGAATCACTGACGTTTCGCTTTGAATAACTAACGCTTTACCTTCACTCACTTACTCTTCGCTTTATCTTAACTTTTCGTTTTGACTCAAATACACTTTGCGTTATCGTAACGCTTCGCGTTAACTAACGCTGACGGTTTACTAACGCTTCGCGTTTATTAAATAACTAACGCTTTCAAACCAACGCTTCGCGTTGACTAATCACCACTATGCGTCACCTAACGCTTCCCATTCACTAACGCTTCTCATTGAACAAAATTGGCTGACTTATAGTTCGCTTAAGCTTACATTTTGCGTTGGTTAACGCTTTGCATTTACCAACGCGTTGACTTGCTTACTCTCCGCGTTAACTTCCTCTTTGCGTTAAATTACGCTTCGCTTTGAAGAAATATCGCCTCGCGTTTACTCACTTAGGCTTCACTTTTTCTTAACGTTTCGTGTTGACTCAATTACACTTTGCCTTATCTTAACGCTTCGCGTAGCTAACGCCTTCGCGTTGACTAATCACCACTTCGCGTTACATAACGCTTTTCATTGACCAGCGTTTCGCATTGGCGCGTTGGTTAAAGATTCACGTGAAATCACGCTTTGCGTTGAATCACTGAAGACTCGATTTGCATATCTAACGCTTCGAGTTCACTCACTTATGCTTCGCTTTATCGTAACGTTTCGCGTTGACTCAATTACACTTTGCGTTATCTTAAAGCTTCGCGTCAACTGACGCTTCGCGTTTACTAACTAACGCTTTTAAACCAACGCTGACTAATTTCCTTTTAGCGTCACCTAACGCTTCCCATTGACTAACGCTTCTCATAAACAAACACTTCGCGTTGGCTAACTTCCCGTTCGCTTTAGCTTACGTTTCGCGTTGACATGCTTACGCTGATCCGCGTTAACTTCCTCTTCGCGTTGACTTATTTACTACTTATTGTCTAATGTCTAATGCTTCTAATTACGGTTCGCTATGCGTTTACCAACATTTCGCGATGACTTGCTTACGCTCCGCGTTAACTTTCTATTCGCGTTTACTAGCTTCGCGTTGAATGATTTACCCTTCGCTTTGAATAACAAACGCTTCGCGTTCACTCACTTACGCTTCGCTTTATCCTAACGTTTCGTTTTTACTCAATTACACTTTGCGTTATCTTAACGCTTCGCGTTAACTAACGTCTCTGGTTTACTAACGCTTCGCGTTTAATACATAACTGACGCTTTTTAACGCTACGAGTTGACTAACTTTTCGCGTCGCCTAATATTTAAAATAATTAAAATCGCAAGAACAATAATATACATTTTTTTAAACGCAAGAACATTTACTGTTACTATATTATTAACACCAAACAAACATTTACAAATAATTCATATTTTATGAAGATTGAATAGGCAGAAATATTAACAATTCAAACATTGATATACAACTCAGTATATACTAGGTATTCAAACAATTAACTCAGTTAGTTGTTACATTACTTGTTTATAATATGTTCAATGTTGAGTCTTCGAGAGCTTCAATCTCTGACCCCCTCCAAACTGTAACTTTAGATCCGCGCGTGATGTCGAACCGTAAGATAACAATACGCTAATCTTTTTAGTACTATTTTACTCAAGTATACAGATACAATTTTATTTTAAAACATGTTTATTCCTCATCAACATCTTTCTAGAATATTGATTTTTCTTATAATTATAATAAAGAATAGCTTTTTTACTACATAATATGCGTCATGTTGGAAATATCTGATAAATCTTTTTGTAATAAGCCCATGCAAAATTCTTTTTTTTTATTTATTTTTGCACATAAGGCCAAATATATGTTGTAAGAATAACTTCAATTTTAATTCAATTTTATCCTTTATTATCTACGAGTTGTATAAACAATGTTTAAAAAAAAAAACTATATTTATTTAGAGAAAAGTTACACCGAGAAACTTCTGGAAATAATGTACCTAAAGCAAATTTTTGATGTAGTAAAATTTTACCCATGTGAGGAATTTTAAGTATAAGAAGTTATATATGATTAACTGCCAAGTAAGTTTAAAGTGGTGAAACAAACTTGGTTTTAAAATGTTTTTAATAAAAAAAATTGTTCTGTTTTTTCATAATTATTAGTAAAATTATTTTTTAATTTACCGCGCCTTTATTATTACACTAAATTAAATAAATAAGTATTTAAAAGTTTGTCACACTGATTAGGCAACAATTCAACTTCATATCAAAACAATATACACTGTCAAAATTTATCAGCTGTCTTTCAAAAAATAACTAATTGGTTAGAAAAATATATTAACAAAAAAGACTTTTAAAGAATAGTATATTTTAACAAAATTTAACAAAATAAGACACATTTAACGTATATTTACCCACAGACTATTAACATAAATTTGGAACGAAACATAAAACAATATAATAATAATTTTACTAAATCGGATTGTTGAATTTAATTCTTCTTCGAATTAGCAACTATTTTGTCAACGTCGTATATGAGATGTAATTAGCAAGAGAGTGAAATTGAATCATTATTTGAACTAAGATAAGTTTAGTTGATGCCAGGAATATCATCTAATTGATGCTTTAAGCTCGACAACAAACCATATGTTTTAGGATATCGGCAATAGACATTATTCCGAAATTTGCAGTGCCGGGGTGAGTGCCACTGTAATTCAACCATATTATTAAAACCTGGTGAAATTAGTCAACATTCAAATAAACATCTTAATCTAAACAAAATCGTTATTAAACTGTGCTTTCATCCCTTCATTAATAGTACGTGAATAAAAAATGTAAGATATTAAATTGGTGATAGTTTAATATCGATACAGTGGTTATGGAATTTATTTGTGTTTTTGGTGCAGTAGATCTCAACCGAGTTCAAAATTTACAAACATTTTGTTGGAGTTGGAGAAGTTTGAAGCTTGTAACCACAAATTCCATCTGGCGTAATTGTCTTATTGTGACTTCGATAGACTACAATGACAGACAGGTCTAAGATGTTTCAGCCAAAAATTGTTTGTGGAACCATGTTATTATTAATACTCTCAGTTATTCTTACAAAAAAGCATCCTGCATAAACCTTATGGAAAAAACACTTTCTATGGATTTGTATATAACTCCGGTATGTCGATAGATTATGAAGCGCCGATCAAGTGTTTAAAGGGCCACGTGGTTCGACTACTTGTTTCCGGACACAAATATCCGGGGTGAAAGTTCAAAAATAAGCTATGTACATAAAGGCGCTATGGAGCTTGAACATTATTTTAATTCTGTTTATATGCATGTACACTGACGTACAAGTGTGTGTGTGTGTATTTGTGTGTGTGTGTGTATTTACATAGGTAAATCATTTTACGTTTGCCCTCTGTCCTGCTTGCATTAGAACTAGACTTCTCACTGAGATTGCTAACAACGAGATATTCATATATAAATAACCTTTTTTGAAACTTTGACCCTTGATTTGTGATCGAAAACTAGTTTCCAGGATCGATGGCCATTGAGAGATTGGACCATCTTATATATACTATCAATACCAGGGTTAAATTCGAATCCACCGAAAGTGTTGTCCTAGCTTGGTGTAATTGAAGAACCAATTTCAACTCACTTGATCCTTGAAATGTTCCATTCAAACCTTTCACAAATAAATGAAAGAAAAACAAATGGTATGGCCATGATTTTATCGTATTTAATACTGCATTAAATACTCCTAGAAGGGCTCTTTAAAACTATTATTGGAAAATCTCAATGATCGTCATCTTAGATTACAGACCTTCCACAATAAGATACAATAATTCAAAACGATGTTACAGGTTGTACATTTTTTAGAATAAGCACTTTTAGAATAGCAAATACATGATCATTAAAATACTGTTACACAGTTATAATCGATAAAATAGTGTGAAGATAGTACACCTGTAATTACCATACACAAGTGCCAAAAAATACACTATTCTTTTCTACCTCTATACATGTCGGCAGTTACGTTGAAAAGAGTACTGAAAGCTAGTTTTTGGGTATTTCTTGTAGTCGCGGCATATTCATAAATAATGTATACGTAAATAATCCCCAAAAGTATTTCTCTGTTTACTAAGTATGATGTTACTATATTTAAACCAAATTCTAAAACATGACGAAAAAGTATGGCTAAAGGGTAATATTAAGTAGAAATTTTGTGTTGGAAACTTTTGGTATAGGCATTCAAAAAATAACCTAATTAGCCCATTTCAAAGTAAATTTATCTTAAAAAATGGATACACGTACGTAACAAAGTGGTATATCTACTGTACAACAAAGACACATCTTAATCTAATTAAAATCAGTGATCCTTATATATAACAAATGGAATGGTTCGATACCAAGCCAATTACCGGTAATTGGGAATATTCACATCAACTTCTTGCGGTATTGTAGGGTTCAAATGCTGACCTTTTGCATTTGTGTACCATAACGAAAAGATTACTAATAAACATACAATGCTTACCTACACCAGGATGTTTGAATAACATATGTGAATTTTTATATTCTATAAAATATAATATGTCACCATACTTTCTTAAAATATGTGACAGCCGGGGAGTAAATTCTTAGATAGGATATATTAATTATAATTTATGACATTTTTTATATTCGAATGATTAGTTATAGCTATATTTAAATTATTTTGGCAATAATAATATAAATATTATTCTGAATTGAATACTATATCATTTCATATGTACTTTGAATACCGTTGTCTTAATTAAAAATTAGAGTTTTTTTCCCATGTAGTATAAATAAATAAATTTGGAATCGATTGGGTGCAATTCGATATTAGGGTGAGTTGGGATGAACGTTTCAAGAGATAGTTCTGCATCACACATTACATAATTATATTAGATCAGATTACAAAATCCAAATGCTTCTATCTAATTTGTATATGTCTTTTAACAGTATGGACATCATTTCAACTTTCAACAGCAGTAGTATTTGTTGAAAAAAATGACACTAGAACCAATTTTGTAACTGGTTGCTACGCTACTGATTTTGTAATACTTGCAGTAAGTTTGCTCTTTTCACCAAAGTTTACATTCCCGAACTTTTTATTTTTATTGCATATTCACATTTGGGATGTGTGCCCCTGAATAAGGATTCAGATTTCGTTGTACAAAAATCTGGTCCAAATTTGTTTAAACTAATTTTTCTTTTTGCCAATCCGAATGACCGAATATTTTGACCCAATAGAAGTTTATTTATCATTTTTTCGTAAAATTGTCTGTTTGCGAGTTATAAACAATTAAATGTTTGAAAAAACACCAAAACAGCCGTATTCAAGGCTGAAAAACGATGTTAAAAAATGCAATTTTTGAGTTAACCAAAATTCTTAAATAATCTTTGAACATCCTTTAACAAAATTATGAAGAGAAATTACAGATTATTTTATGAAAAAGTTTTGTTTTGACTTGAATAGATAAGTTTTTTAACTGTTTTTCGATTATTTTTAGGTAGGTATATTGGATTATTTTAAATAAAAAATGTCTCTTATCATTTTTACTTGAACGTTTCCGAGTTATAAATGAGAAACGCATTTAAGTAAGTTATACGTATATTTTACATACGTTTTATCTACCAACTCTGAAACGGATCAAATTAACGAATTTGAACTCTGATCAAATTTAAGATAATAAGAGACAAGAGACCTTTTTTGTCTTAAATGACCCAAATTACCTGAATAAAATTCAACCAAAAGTCAAAATTATCGGTCATTCGACTTGGCAAAAAAAAATCAATTTAAAAAATTGAGATCAGATATCCGTACGACAAAATCTTAATCCTTATTCAGAGACATGCTCTAAACGTGAATATGCGTGGTTTTCCCCTTGTCTATTATATCTGCAAGTGAAATGATTATCCTCTCTTGAAACATTCCCATTATAATGTGCAAATTTGCATTTCCATAATAATGTGTGTAATTGTATTTTTGTTTAGGTATAATATGGCTTCTATCTTGAAACTAAAAGTTAATTACTACATTTACCACAACTTAAAAGTCTTCTAAATAAAATTTCAAATTCGCCCCAACACCTAGATCAGTTTTTGTATTTTAAATACGTATTTCGACTACAAAGTAGTCATCACCCGTATAAATTAGCTAGTCGTAATTTACTCTTGGACAATTGGAGATATAGATCAATAGAAAATAGAGATCATAGACAAAAATAAAATAAATAAAAAATTAATTAATAAATTATAATATAACAAAATAAATTATAATATAATAAATTTTATCGTAACTAAGCTTAAATTAGTAACGAATAACATATCCTGAGACAATATAAGAGTAAATATTATATTATTAAATGATAATTAATGAGAACTCAAGGTTTTTGAAATAAAATTTCAAATTCGCCCCCTTTACATACATCAGTTTTTTTGTATTATAAATGCGTATTTCGAGGTAAAACTGTCACCAAGTTAGAAACGAGTAGCATATCCTGAGACAATATAAGAATAATTTTAATAAGAGTAAAGTTAACATGAGTAAATGTGAATGAAAGAAATTTTAACAAGAGTAGTTTATTTAGTTAGTATATTTTAAAGTTAATGTATTTTAGTTAATTTTCTATTTAGTCTATTGATCTCGACTTTCAATCTATTTGTAATTGTCAAAGAGTAAATTACTACTAGCTAATTTATACTGATAATGACTACTTTGTAGTCGAAATACGTATTTATAATACAAAAACTGATCTAGGTATTGGGATGAATTTGAAATTTTATTTCAAAAATCTAGAGGTCTCATTCTTTATCATTTGATAATCTAATATACAAGTCTTGTGCCAAAAGAAGAAACTAATACAATGTCATCCACAATTTACAGAATAAAAGTAATAAATCGCAAACCGTGCTATCTTGCAAAGACCTTTGTATGTTTTCCAAGGGAGGTGATGGTACAATAAGTCTGTGCCTTCCGCAACTGCTATAACATTATTATCTTTAAAGCTTACCTGTCGTTTGAATCCATCTACGGTATTGAACACTTTGAAGTTCTATAACACCAATATACGGCTCCTGGTTGCTGTCGTATTGTCTTCAACCACCAGTTGGAGGCTACAGTGTTTCCAAATTGGATCCTCCAAACATATCAAAAAACATTCTTAATTTATCGTGAAGAATATATGACTTTGTTTGGTAAAAGATCTTGTATCTTTACAGAAAGAAGTCATGCTCGCAAGTTGCTTAGCTTTCAGTAACTTGCTAAAAGTTTGTAGCTCTCAAAAGTTCTTCCAAGAGCTAGAAGTATCATATAAGGACCTAAACAAATTACTCTCACCTGTTGTGTTGTGCTGGACTAACTCATTTTAACTATTTGGTCTAACTCATTACAATAAGTTGGCTTTTTTACCGCAAACGGATATGTGTGTGGATGGATAGGTGTGTCCGAGCTATGGATACAGTTAATAAATACTAAAAATGGATACAATTTTACATGAATATGTACCCGATTCATAGCATGTTTATAATAATTAAGGTAGGTATATGTAAATCAAAACACACATATTCAATTTGTAATAACATTTTATTTTTATTTTTAAAATTTTATGTATAAATTCAAATAAAATTATTTCGAACATAATTTTCATCATTCACTATGAAAAACAATTAATTCTTGCTTATCAATAATATACAATTTAATTTTGACTATTTTATTAATACATATTCAATAATTAACTCTAGAAATAATTTGTATTTTTTATCATATTGTTTGCAATACTTATTCAACAAAATCATTATAAAGTACTAAGTGTAGTTAATGTAATCGTTTGAATAGTAAGGTGCTGTGGTAATAAATTCATTTCGCTTGTTTCTTTCAACACTTTCAAATTAATTTTATTATGCTCTCGAACAAACAAAATACTGTTAAAGTAATCACAAACATTATGAGATTCAGGTTATATATGGATTAAAACCAAATGATCTACAATGCGTAGAATATATATGTTACTCACAAGTGAATACGTAAAATTCCACAATTTTCGTTCTTTCGTTCTTTCGAGGAAATTAAATCATAAAATATGCAGGAGGTGACTGTAAATTGTTGTAAAAGCAGACGAAACGTAATACAGTATGAAGCTGGACACAATTTAAATCATAATATTAGCTATTAGCTGTAAGCTACACAACGAATACGTTTGCACTCTGTGTATCTGTTGATAACTCTCACAGTGATCAAATTCTCATTCATTTACTAATTTCAGTTTGAATTTAAAATCAACCGTGTTCTGGCCGCCATATTGACGCTGATATATATATTATAAAGTAATGATCGCAAGGTTGGTAATTTTGTATAATTATATTTAATTAAGCCATCCCAATCCTAAATTTGACATTATTTTATTAATGAATTAATTCACAACGTTTCAGCTAATATTTATAGCCCTCATCAGGTGTTATCAATTAAATGAGTCATTTTTAACCCGACTTCAAAAAGGAGGATGGTTCTCAATTCGTCTGTATGTTTTTTTTCAATTGACAATTGATAACGCCTGATGAGGGCTATAAATATTAGCTGAAACGTTGTGAATTAATGCATTAATAAAATAATGTCAAATTAAGGATTGGGATGTCTTAATTAATTATTATATATATATATATATATATATATATATATATATATATATATGTATAATAATTAATTAATTATATATAATGTGTATAATAATTAATATTTATATATGTATATATATATATATATATATATATATATATATATATATATATATATATATATATATATATTTCTTCATTGACGCTTTAAAAATAAAAGAGTAGGTAACGATATTTTGGATATTAACCAAATAAAAATGACAATTGGTCACAGTTTACGCAATTCTTTATATCATTATTAAATGTACTTAGTTATAATAACATAGTAATTTAAGTAAAATGGAACTAGGGGATCGCAGTATTATCGTATATACCTACAGGGTTTAATGGCCTAGTACAGGGATGGCTTTATTGATCTACGTGCACAGAAATAATTATTTCTAAAAGAAAATTTATTGAAGCAATGATGTGTCGTCAAAGCATCTTGATTTAGTGCTTAATGGGGAAAAAATAAAACTAAATGCTATCAACTTAAAACAATTTATTTGCAACCCGGAATATACACATAATTTTTTCAGCAATAGTAACATTATACTAGAGTCAAATTGGCTTCAAAAACTGGTTTTCCGGCAAGTTTCTTGGAACCGCATTTTTATTTAATTCGATACATTTTAACGTCCTGAATATGACCCTAAGTTTTTACGTTTCGACTCGTGACGGAACAGGGTCAAAATTGAATTTGTTTATAACAAAAAAGCGTTTTTTCTTAATATCGTTTTTAAATTTATTTAGATTTTTTTTTAAATTCGGTTCCGAGCAACCTGCCTGAAAAATGCTAATATGACTCTAATATTATGTTTAATTAAATGAAACAAAAAATTTTTGTGATTTCTGCTGTTGCAAATTAGATGCCAAATAACATATATATTAGGTTCATACTTTGTTACTTTTAGCAGAATGCAAGCTGAACCGGAGGCTTCAGGTTGACAAACGGTTTTAACGCGAGTCTTTTTTGTTATTCATATCTGAAAATAATGAATCACAAGCATAGATGAAAATATTGTTACGATAGCAAAAGCAGGTAGCCCCGCGTCATTCGCAATTTTGGCACTCCGTAGACCGGTCCCGTCTGTTCGATCAAAAACACGCGCGACATTTTTCTACCTCTGTCGCGCAATCTATTGCCGTTCAGGTACCGGTAGCTCTGTACACAATGAATTTAGTAACTATAGACGAAAAAATAAATTGTTTCGATCAGATACCTAAATCGATAGCATGCCACAAGCATACGTTGGTTCGTCATCGCTGGCATAGTATGTTGACAGGGATATAGTAACTGATAGAAGTAATTCCTTGCAGTAAGAAAAACTTTTTTTTAACCAAGAGTTTCTGACTCTCATATATAGCGAGGTTAATATATATTTGGTATAAGAAAATAAGCATCTTGACGTCTATAGTTTTGGCTTCAGAAAATTATCTTAACTGACTCTAGACTCGAGAATCTCGAAATTCTTAAACTAAAATGATGATTTCTTTGGACCAAGATGCTAAAATTTTGGACCAATAAACATTTGTTTAATCCAAACAAACGAAACTTTCTAAAGAAGTAATGATAAGTGTATACTTCAGTTAAATATATTTCAGTTAAATATATATACTTCAGCTAAAAAAGCTGCATAAACTTTCTCTTCTTGAGTTTTTATTTATTTTTTAATATGAAAAATACTTGTTTTTACAATAATTTCATTTTCTTGACTAAAGAATCACAAGAGTATTCAGACCAAGAAATCTCTTAGTCTAAGACTAACGAAATCTACTTTAAAAAATTTTAAACATCGTTGAAGAATTTTAGTTTGTTCGCTAACTAAACATATGTTTTTGGTTCGACTGAGAGTCTTCAATGAACACAAGGGCTTCTTTATCGAAGCAAATATTTTGAAAAAAATATATTTTCTTGAGGAAAGCAACTCGTTCTATCAGTGTTCGAAAGAAGTTTCATTGACTGTCAATCTGTATTGCTTTCTATTGCACATATTCTTATCAATATATTATGTCATTAGAAGATTGTGTTTACTATAATACATATACTTGCCTGCGATGCACTAGTTCATTTGTATTTCATTCAACGGATCAGAAATAGTGTTTAAATACGCATTCATTAAGTTTACCTGGAATAAAGTTATTAAGTGGAAGTGACTACGCAGCTCAGAAGAGTCTGTTAATATAAACCCAAATATAGCTTCCGATAACAAAGGAGGAGAAAAAAGTAATCACAAAATTTATTTAAAATTTTAGTAAAGTTTGAACGTAGGTAGTTAATGGTATGAGATAATTCGAAAGTGATGATTTGATGTAACATTTATAACAAGCACAACTACGCAACATAGCGAACCCAATTTTTCGGCGATGGGTGAAATTTTGTCACATACATATATAATTTTGTTATATATATATATAAATAAATAAATAAATAAATAAATATATATATATATATATATATATATATATATATATATATATATATATATATATATATATATATATATATTTATTTATTTATTTATTTATATATATATATATATATATATATGCTTAACGAAAATAATATATTCAAAGAAATATACAAAGAGTTAGTTGATGGAGTATAATATATAATTCACAAAATTTTTGCGTCAAAGAAACATGGTAAATGTTTTCTGAATTCATATTAAAGATTTAGAATGTGAAAAAACATGTATAATGAAAAATTATTTCGTTAAGAAAAATTACTCTTCATATGTTCATATGAGTGAGCGTTCTATTATGCATGAAAGGATATTTTTCCCCACTCGATCGTAAACGAACCACGCCTATAATATTATATGTTATACCACACCCATGTAATAAGCGAAGGAGAAGTATGAATCTTGGATTTAGTTTACGTTATATTAGTTTATTACACTGCAATGGAATAAAATGGATCTTGTAAAGACATTCTCAGTAATTGTTATACGTATACAGGGTGCATCAAACAAACCTGGCGGATAATATCACACGCCTCCACTTCCTTCCACGATCCTCCCATACTTCAACACATCCAAGTGTGTTTATGTATCCTATAGTGTTGTTTACTTATTGTGCTATTGGTGTGTCTCTATTTAAACATTATAGTATTGTATACCCCTTTCCTTAAAATTTTGGTCGGTTTCACATTGTACACTCTAAATTATATTATACAGATATACATATAAACTTACGTATAATGAAGAGTCAGACGTAATTTCAAATTTGAAGTTTTTCATTCCAGAACATATGGGATCCAAAACGTACATATAAAATATTCTACCTGTATGCCGTTCAAATTTTTTTCTCAAAATCCATGTGTCTGATTTGGATGGGCATTTGCAAGTAGCTTTAGTAAAATTTTTAAACAGTACGAATATGTTTAGGAGGTGTACTGCCATGGAAAACCGTTGCCTTAGCCTCAAAATAATTGAATGGGATCAAAAAAAATTTTCATTTCAGAAATCTCAATAGGTAGGTCCTATAATTACTTAGAAAAAGGATGGTTACAAAATTTTTCTGACGTTTCTTCGGTATTATGGCATGAACTGGTTATAAATTTGTAGACGAAATCCAGTGTAAAATCCAAGTCTTAAAACTAATACAATCCTTGAAGCTATTGCAATATTCATGCATTTGGGCCCCTCCATCAACGGTCGACACATCCCATTTCGTTTTTCTAACTTCTTATCAATTGATGCGTGACATAACCTAGAACCTTATCTCCCTTAATAAACTTTATTTTATTCGTTGGCCATTTACAGCACTAATAATTATTAGTATTAAAAATTGATAGATTAAGAACGTCACATTTATTAACTCGGTCCCCACTTATGAACTTCTTAGTCTTGATCGACATTGGTTATTATTTATGGACATTTTTTTATTAATACTTCTTTACATATATATTGAAGACGAAAAGACTGAGTCTTTTAGTTATTTCGAAAAAACTCCATTTTTTGGTACTTGACTTTCTTTTGCAATCTTTGTTATAAACAAGAATATAACGATTCATATCGATTTCAAATACACATGGCATAGGGTATAAAGATAAATTATATTTTACAATTTCAAAATATAATTTATCTTTATATAGGAATATTATTATTTTTTCATCTTAAATTATAATTTAACAGAAATATTATTTTATTAATGAAAAAATAGTAATATTCCTATCACTTACTTTGAGTGCTTTGTTGTTTATCATGTCTTTGAGCCAATTACGAGTGGTCTTGGTTTGTTTCGGGAAGATGATCAATTTATCGAGTTCTATTGGATGTTCAAGGGGAATAGGAGCATCATAGAAAGAAATGGAGGCGTGTGCTATTATGCACCTGGTTTGATTTACCCTATATATATATATATATATATATACATATAAGTATATATATATGTGTGTATTTTTAAATTTTTTCATATTCGCTGGTACTACATAGGACTGACTATTGAAATAAATCAATTTTATCTTTCTGATAAAATTTCCTATCCAAAAATTTCAATATTTTGTTAGATATCATTTGTACTAAAAAAATTATACAAGTTTAAAATTAAAATCTTTGAGAATTATAAATATCCAAATTTTATAAATAATAAATCATTAATTTTGAACTTAGATCTAATCTAGAATTAGACCTCAGATCATTTCACATGTTATAACATGCTAATTTTTATAAAGAAAAACTTAAATTATATAGAATTATAAATATTTACAATAATTATATTTTTTACAAATTTGCACTAGGTTTCTTAACTAATTATTACAAAAGAAAATATGGCCATGTATAATTAGAAAAGTAATAAAAACAAACATTTCCTAATGCAGTCAAATAAAGAATTCGATAACTTATTTTCGATTTTTAAATTATGCATGTAGGTATGTAAATTTTGTATTTATAGTTTCAAATTTATTTTTATTTGCATTGCATTTTTAGAAACATTTACATCGGAATGCTACAACCGTTTTAATGGGTAATCAGTAATCACAATCTATTACGAGGATGGCCGACTAAACTTTTATTTTTAGTTGTTTATATATTTCCAAACTTCCAAAGATCAGATCATACAGCCATAAACCAGAAAGGTGTGGTCATTTGTCAAATAATTGAAGTTCCGATAATATTAAGGTAGGTTCAGCTTTGTCTTGTATAATCAGGACAAAAAACTGGTTTGATTTTATTATAGAAAAAATAAATAAAAATTAAAAAATTTTTAGCTATTATATTTCAAAAACAAAAAGGTAAAATTATATTTCAAATTTTTTCCCCTAATCCTAGAACATTTGTTTGTATTTTATAAATACGTATTTCGACTACAATGTAGTCATCATCAGTATGAATTAGCTAATCGTAACTATCTCTGGGATATGGATTCAGAAATATGTTGCTTGTTGCTAATTTGGTGCTTGTCGAAATACGTATTTATAAAATACAAATGTTCTAGGAATAGGGGAAAAAATTTGAAATATAATTTCAAAAAAACCTAGAGTTCTCCTTGATTATTTTAATAATCTTTATTAAAAAAGGTAAAACACGATTTAAAAAAAATAATTATTTAAGACATATTTATGTTTACTCTCCTAGTTTTTTTTTAAATTCTGTCGAGTATTTTTTTTTTAATACAACAGATAATAGTTGGGCGGGCATTAAGTTTTACATGCTTCTAATGAAAGAGAATGATTACTTTGTTATTAATTACCTGGCGTTCTAAACGGTAAAAAATTCAGAAACTTCGAGATTTATTAGAAAACGTTATTTTTAGACTGTGAAAAAAAGCAAAATCTGTCGAAAAGTGATTTCATGCTTGAACTTCCTTAATAATATATTGTATTAGTTTTATGGTATAAAAGTAATAAAATATATTATTAATATTATTTTAATTTCAATTATTTGACAAAGGGTCACACCTTGCTGGTTTATGGCTATGTGACTATAAACTGTTCATTGAAAGTTATGAAAATATATAAAAACAGCTGAAAATAAAAAGTTTACTTACTAATTAGTTGTTTACTATTTGTATTGTATTCGTATTTTTAGTCTCTAATTAGTTAGTTACCAATATAATGATTGCATAGAAGATTTCTATAAATCCTGCAGAAGATTGCGGAAACAATTTTTATTATCATGATAATAAAAGAGGTTGGTATGTATTCAATTTTAAAATCGTAGCTGAAAGAGAATTTAATAGCCACAGAGCAATATACCATTAAGATGTATTATTAGGCATGTGACCATATTCTTTTGGTTTATTGCTGTATGGCATAAAGTTGTCATTCGATTACTATTTTAAATATAAAGTTGTCATTCGATTACTATTTAAATATGTACCAACATCTTCGACAAGATTTATAGGCATCCACTGTACGTATATGTCGATATAAGTATTTTAAAATTTCTAAATAAAATCAGTTTTTTCTGCATATACTAGAGCTGGTATAAAATTCTACGATCTGGTTTTTGTATCACAAATGAGAATTTTTAATCACACTCACCGTATTCTTCAAATGTCTTAATATTCTAAAATAGGCAAAATAGATAGAGCTTCGACATTATAAGGAATTTTTTTGTAGTTCTAAGTGTATAGAACCCATTCATCAAGCTGAGTATGCTACAATATATACAGAGCTTATTTCAATTGAAGTAAAATATTTTAAGGAAGATTCCCACGGACAAAACAGGAAGAAAGTTTGAACAAATGTGTGTCTAGTATTGTGGGTCTAATATTATGTTTTTGATTTACAAACACGACAAAGTAGCCCTAATAAATAGCAGTGATAAATTATTTTCTGGGTGAAGAAAGTGACAAATTCCTTTCCTGCACGTTCCCAAGTGAAGAAAAGTGAATTAAATACGAACAGAACAGCATTTTCATGAAAAATTATTGCTTGAATGTAGTGTTTCACGAGGCACGAGGCGAGGCGAGGTTTTGGTATCACCTCGCCTCGCTTTTTTAAACATCAACTTCGTCTCGCCTCGACCTCGATCGAGGCAGAATGTTGTCTAGCCTCTCCTCGCCTCGGTTGGGTTAGCTATCATCAAATTTTTACTAACTTTGACTTATTTTGCATGAATGTACATAATATGGTAAAAAAACTATATTATTTAAAAAAAAAAAATTTACTTTTTGTAAATTTGCCTCGGACGAGGCAAATTCCTCGCCTCGCCTCGGTTAGTAACGAGGATTAAAATTTTGAACCTCGCCTCGCCTCGCCCCGTGCCTCGTAACCGAGAGCCGAAGCGCGGCGAGGTTACCTCGTAGCTCGGTGAAACACTACTTGAATGTAACAGCTTGAAATAAATACTATCAATTTTAGACGTTTTATCCATTGACTGTAAGAACACGGATTTTTTGCTTTTAATTTACGGAATAATAGGTATTCCCTAACATTATATCTAACAGGCTATTTTTATGTGACTACGTCATATTGTTCGTTGTGTCTCTAAATTCGGCAGTTATAAAAACACGAACAATGGAAACAACTGACTTACCTACATTGAATTAATCCTAATATCCTGTAATAAATACCTTTTGCGTCATGAATTGTTTTTTGACACTTTATTTACGTAGAATATGAAAAAATATATATGGTTTTCTTGTAGTTTCAATACACATTTTTTTTAACAGACAAATTAATTTATTTTTTACTAAACTACAATTACTTAATCAAAATCGCTTAGATTAAGACAATATATTTATATTTATCAAATATGTATTTAAAATTTAATTAATTACCTCAACTATACAATGTTTTATCTATTTACTAAAAGTTCAGTCAACGAATGTTCGAAAGGGGACTATAGACGCAAAAGTCTGTACATCAAGAATATAATTCAGAGCTCAGACTAGTAAGTGAGTGAGTACATACATAAAACGTTCTAGGGTTTAGGAGGAGTGGCTAAGTGAGGGGGGAGGGGGCAGAATGATCCGTTCTTTGGTGATTCTCTATATATCTCGAAAACAGTCAACTGTAGCTTCAAATGCGTTACGTACTAGAAGAGGCTTAATTTTTTTTACAAGAATATCTCTGTTCATTTTTTTGTTTGGCATTTAAGAGATATACGCTTGCCAAAGTAGTCTTTTCGTTTCATATTTTTGCAGTTAATTTCAGAAGAAAGTTTTCAGAAAAGTTGTAGAGAGTAAAATTTTCTCTAATTTGGGTATATTCCGTAGTTAATAAATATTATATCTTAGAATATGCATTATTGTCACATTAATATAACTTTAAAATTTCACGCATATAGAATTAATTGGATTATGGACACCGGATTTTGGTTTTAGGAAAACGGAACGACACAGGGTAATACAATTGAATGAAGTGGCTCCATCTTGACTATTTTCAGATATTTTCAAGATTGTTCATAATTATAAAATTGACGATATAAATAATCGTGATTTATAATGCGGAAATAGGTAGAATTCGGTACACGGACATTCATTTATGTAAATCTTGAATAATATAATATTTAAATAAAAGATTTAATAACTTATCTTTGATAAAAAATCTTCGATAATATTTAATAAAATTATAACGTTTGGAATCGCGATAAAAATGGTTTATCAAATTAACCATATAATGTACCGGATGTCATTTCATCCAACGACTAATAAATAACTGTCGTATTTAATATTGTTATCTTTTTAAGTAAGAAGTACCGATTTTAAGTTATATATAAACCGTTTGAATGGCTAACTACGGTTCAAATTGTTATTTACTGCCTCCACGTATAGGTATGTAATAAATGACAGGACAATGTTGTATTTTATTCACACAAATATATGTCACACAAATATATAAACTCGTGTTACCATCGGTGATACTTATTTAAATTAAACAAATTTTAATTATCAAATGGTAATTAATTATTGAAAAATAGTCATATATATGGCTATAATAATATATATACAGGGTGAGTCGAACCAAGTGGATAATAGCACACAGCTCCACTTCCTTCCACGATTCTCTAATTTTTCTACCACATTCAATAGAATACAATACATTTTAACAAAAAGACCACCCAAAGACATGATATAAGCCACAACCAAAACACTCAAATCAAATTGCGCACAAAAATAAAGCAGTTTGAAAGATTAGGGAAGCAGAATATTTGTTAAATACTTGTTAACATTATTCTTGTTAAAAACAATAATAGATTTTTACTATCCAGGGGCGAATCTAGAAATTTTACACGGGGTTCGCATATATACAAATATGATATATTATATAAATTAAAGGAATAAAATAACATAATATTATACTTTAGCATAATATTATGTTATTTTATTCCGTTAATTGTTATAAAATTTAACTTTGTTCCTTAAGGATATTCCAGCATACCCCCACTTTTCGACAGATGTTGCACATTTTTTTCACAGGTTAAATAACGTTTTCTAATAAATGTCGAAGTTTCAGAATTTTTGACGTGAGATAATTAATATCAAAGTTACCATTCTGTCTCACTCTCTCTCATTAGAAGCATGTAAAACTTCATGCCCGCCCAACTATTATCTGTAGAAAAAATACTCGACAGAATTTTTAAAAAACTAGGAGAGTAAAGCTAAACATTTATTATATAAAATTTTTTTTAAATCGTGTGTTACCGTTTCGTTTTCGAAATATAAAACTTTAAATTTATTTTTTTTCATCAAAACAACATTATTTTGTATATGTGAGCAGTGTATTTGTCTATGTGTCGTGTATGTGTGTTTATGTGTTTGTGCTATAATAAAATCAAACAAGTTTTTTGCCCTGATTATATAACACAGTGCTGGAACGTCCTTAAGCTACAACTTACCATATATAATATATCATATTTGTATATATGCGCTACCAGTGAAAAATTTCTGGATTCGCCCCTGGAGTAGTAGTTAGTTGTATTGTTTTAATTTTGTTGTTGTTTTATTGTTTTTATTTAGCATAATATTATGCTAAAGTATATTATTAATTTGTTGTATCATAATATTATGTTATTTTATTTAATTGTTATAAAATTTAACTTTGTTCTTTAAGCTACAACTTACTATAGATAATATATCATATTTGTATATATACGCGCCCGTTTAAAATTTCTAGATTCGCCCCTGGATAATGAAAATCTAAAATTGCTTTTAACAAGCATAATGTTAACAAGTATTTAACAAGTATTCTGCTTTCCTAATATTTCAAACTGCTTTATTTTTGTGCGCAATTTGATTTGAGTGTTTTGGTTGTGGCTTATATCATGTCTTTGGGTGGTCTTCGTTTTGTTATAATCTATTGTATTCTATTGGATGTTGTAGAAAAATGAGAGAATGAGGGAGTGGAGGTGTGTGCTATTATCCACTTGGTTCGACTCACCCTATATATATATATATATATATATATATATATATATATATATATATATATATATATATATATATATATACATATATATATTATAAAGGCCAAAAGCCCCTTAAACTCGGCCTTGCGCACTTCTGTTCTCTAGATATATTAGAAAATTAGATGTCAAACGTTTAATGTTTGATACAAAGCTATTCACACAGCTATCTATATATCATATCAATATGCATTGCTTCATAACAAATCAATACATAATTTGTAAATGTATATACAGGTATATACTATGTAATTCAATTTAATTTCAACTCTCTAAACATGAGTTAGTGGTTTTTCACTAATTTCGAGTGCATATTCACTATTTGTCTAAGTGCCAATCGTACCACGTAGAATAAGTGAATTCTCACTATAAGAATAGTGAATATGAGAATCACTAATTTAATGAGTGACTATGAAATTCGCTATTTCGATAAGTAAATATGAAGTTTACTTTTACAATGGTGAAATCATATAGCTAATTGGATAAGTTGAATTTACTAAAGATATCAAACAGATAAGTCAAACTATTTCACTGATTGATCAGTCAAAATTGCTATTGCAGTTATTGAAAATTTAACTTATTAAATTAGTTCAATTTCACAAAAATATAAGTGAATCTAAACAATTGAATCAAGTTCAATTCACTTGACATTTTAGTAAAATTATTGGTTCTCACATAGATCATAATAGGTAAGAGGCACTCTCAACATTCCGTCAGCTATCCCAAATTACTTCAGACTAATTATACTACACTTGCTTTGTTTTGGAAATGTTTTTATTTTCATTTAAATAATTCATAGTTTTTATTTTATTACACTAATTAGTGTTTATAACTATATATATTAATCACAACAGAACCTGTCACTGGTGAGAGTAAGTGGGTTTTTAGTTATTTTTTAACGGATAATAATAATTTCGTAATATTTAAGAACAGTTCATTTATTATTGAAATTTAAACACACAATTTAGCACAATTTATTATTTTTGATAATTGATTCCAATTTAAGATAAATCTATGTTCTCTGTCTTTCTATTGGCGGGATGTTTCCAGCAACTCATGAGTTATTAAAAACACTATAATATAAAGCAACCAATAAAACACTATAAAACAACCGATTGCATATAGTGAGTCTGAGTCATGAGAGTAATATGTGAAAATTTCACTAATTAGTTGTAAAAAAGCTTCACTAAGACAATAAGTGCAAATATCACTATGTAATTAGTTAAAACAACTTATAAATTAGTGTAAATCTGAGCCACTTGAGCAACTGGTAAAATTTTATTAATTGTCAAAAACAATAATTACAAAGTGAATAAGCGTTTCACTTCAACAATTAGTGAAAATGTCACTAGTTTATTAGTGAAAACAACTTACAGTGAATTTGACAACTATATAGTGAATTTGAGCACTAGAGTAACTAGTGAAATTTCACTAATTTGTTGGTAGAAACATTGATTATTAAGTGTATATAGCTTCACTCACGCAATTAGGGAAATTTTCACTATTTCATGTTTAGAGAGAATAAGGTTAATCTTGACATATTTTTTTAATCTCTAATAAATAAAAGGTTTGGTATGATATGATGTATATTTGTCATATAGTACTTTGTGGCACATCGAAGAGTAATCAATTTCACAATTAGTGTATTTATGCGAAACAACTGTTTTAAATTGACCCTACATTTTCAAAAAGTAAAGATAGCTCCACAGTGAGGTTAACATGTGACGTTGAATAAGAAATAAAATGTTCAAAAATCCTATTTTTAAAGTACAGAAAAATATATTTGTTTGTTGAAACCAGACCCACTATTTTGTATTCTTTATTCTATGTTTGCTACGATCGGTGAAGGTAAAGTACCATAAAGTACTGTAAACTTGATATGCTGGGCGCTTTGATTTTTGAAAGGCCAAGTTCGTTATTGGGCATAATCGATCAAGTAGACAGAGCACTTAGAAGAAGGAAGAAACACGAAATGTGGAATGTCTCTCTTCTAAAATAAGTTTAAAAGAAAAATTTATAACAAATAAAGTTATAGAAAAGAATTATTACAATTTATCTTCTGTATCATATTGTTGGTAATGGTAAATGTTTACTAGTGTTTCACCGAGGCTACGAGGTAACCTCGCCTCGTCTCGGTCCTCGGTTACCAGGCACGAGGCGAGGCGAGGTTCAAAATTTTAATCCTCGTTACTAACCGAGGCGAGGCGAGGTATATTGTCCCAAAAACCTCGCCTCGGCCGAGGCGAGGAAATTTCCTCGGCCGAGGCAAATTCACAAAAAGTAAATTAAAAAATAATAATAATATAGTGATACATGAAGCAATAGATAGATTATTTGGCAAATATTTTTCAAATGTCCAGCGATCCTACCTAGTAAATGTCGAAAGTCATCGTCTCTAAAATTTATATACATATATATATATAAGTTTTTTTAACCATATTATGTACATTCATGCAAAATAAGTCAAAGTTAGTAAAAATTTTATCTCGCCTCGGCCAAGGCGAGGCGAGGCTAGCCAACATTCTGCCTCGGCCGAGGCGAGGCGAGGCGAGGTTGATATTTAAAAAAGCGAGGCGAGGCGAGGTGATACCAAAACCTCGCCTCGCCTCGTGCCTCGTGAAACACTAATGTTTACTCAAAATTTTTACGAGACCGGGGTAACGAACGAACGTTAGTATTCGGAGCATTTAACTGATCTTGCTAATTAATGTAGGTAGTAATACATTTAACATATCTATATTCTACACACTGGCGTAAATATACTTTCACATATATCCGTGGCAAAGATATTTATGTCAAAGTTAGGAGTAAAGCTGTTTTACATCAGCAGCATTTTTTGTGATTGCAAAATTATGTTTATACTATTGGTCATTTGAATAAATCATTCTTTTAAGTAAGTTTAAGTAAATTAGTAGAATAGTTTTTAGATTAATCGCATGTAATGGTAACTGCTAAAGCTATTTTCCCCTTCAATCGGAAAACATTTTCATTTGATTCAAATCTAACCCGGGTAAATTGATAATTTATAAGATGGTGATCAAATGTGTCTATGACCACCTAGTTCAGAAACTCGTTCTTCGGCCACAAATCGAGGATCAAAGGCCGTCAATATAGCTGCTAGAATAGGCGTGATTTTAAATTCAAATTTAAAATAGTAATGAGAATTATGAACGACTGAGAATTTTATTGCCTTCAGAGCCATAAAACATTCTAATAATATATCTGCTTAAAAATATGAGAATATGTACCTTCATATACTTTAAAAGTTTAAAGGATGACAGCTTTATCGTTTTTGCTCAAACTCTAATGTGTACAGAGATATTATGGAATTTAATTTTCATTCTTAAACCACCAATATTTCTTTAAATATTAGTGTAACAGAAAAAATGATTAAAAACAAAATTACAATAAAACTTAGTACTTATACAACTTTACTAATTATAAATTTTTCGAATATTTATATATATATGTCAAATTTTGTGTTTCTCCCTCCCGCCCCTTTTCAACAATTTATTCCTTAGCTAATTCTATACAAAAATGTTTTTTCATAAAGGAAAAATAAGTCTCGCGATATACGGCTGAGAAAAGTTGCGCGAACGATTCATTAAACTGTTAAACTGAATTTTAAAAGCAAAATATGTCGTCCAATACGTTCAAGTTTATATGTTTATGTCCACCCATAAGATTTCAAAAAATTTATTGAATGTTAAAGGTCGTGAAAATAAGTTTTTTTTTTTCTAATAGGGGTCACCGATGTTGATAGAGATCATATTCAAATTTACTCCTTAGTTAATTTTCTTCCAGGAATTCCAATTTGACGAGTGCGGATGAAAAACGTTACTTTTGCTTTTTAGAAGTTAAGTAATAGTCAATAAATTTTGCTACAATCCATTACCTAACCATATTTTCTTTAACTCTAATATTTACAGAAATTTTCACATTTTAAATACTATACCCATAATAATGTATATTACAAATGTACCATCATGGTTACTTGATTATTTGATAATCTTAAATGAATTTTCTGGAAAGAATACGTTAATCCGGTAAAGATTTTGAAATACTGTATTAAAATTGTATTAGTCTAAAAGTTATTTTTATTTTCTTCTTTCTGTAAGCCCTTCTTCCGTATCCCTTGGATGACTCTATTCATTAACTCATTAATACCAACTACTCTACTCTATCTCTACTCATTAATACCAAAAGCATATTAGATACTAAATATCTTTTTGATCATTTTTTTTTTATTCAAATTTTGAATAATTTAGTTTTATGATAACACATGTTTTAAGACTGTGGAGCCAAAGTTTAACATCAACAATTTGTCGTTTGTAAACAAGTAAATTAAGGAAATAGTTTTTGTTTGATGTGACAAATAAAAGCACATACCTAGGACATATTATAATATAACACAACAAAATTGACACACCTAACTTTAATGGCATTCAATTTTAATTTACTGTTTTTAATTCAATGAGTAAGATATATTTATTTATACATTGTAAAAACTAAAGCACATAAATTAAAATATAGAACTGACCATAATAAACAATTTTACTTAAATTTTTATTTTATTTTTGTGAATATCACTAAAGCCTGTTTAAATTGATTTGCAAGAGATATAATTTTAAAAATATACACCATTAATTAATTAATATTATACATAACACTCTGATAAACAGTTTTATATTAAAAAGTCACTATATAAATTAAAATATCACCGTACAAAATAAAAAGGACATTTAAAACCAGTATAAATCCTTTGACGACTCTTGTACTTGGGCTTCCAATCCTGAAACGAATAAAAAAATATGATAAATTTAAAATGGCTTGTATGTTTATAAAAATGATTTTTACTAAAAAAAAAGGTAAATAAAGTAAAAGAACTGCTTCTAACATATAGTGCAGATATGTCTGTTTGTGGATACTGTTAAACAATTACTAATTAAGCTTGCTGTGGTGAACAATCATGAATTCAAGACGTTTAAAAATTAATTGCTTCGTGTATTTTATTTAAACATTAAATTCAACGGATTTAGGAAATTAAATGATTATTATAAAATATTGTTATAGTGTACAATTTCAAGAAGTAAGAGGATAACGTTGACAAGAGTATTGTAATAACAAGTAGCTATATGCTAAGAAGATGAGAAATATTATTCAGACGAGCGCCAACTCTGTAATTAAGTAATAGTAGTACTCTTAATTAAATAATACTACTACTCTGAATCCATATCCCAGAGATAGTTACGATTAGCTAATTTATACTGATGATGACTACATTGTAGTCGAAATACGTATTTATAAAATACAAACAAATGTTCTAGGAATAGGGAAAAATTTTAAATGTAATCCTTAAATAAATTTAAATTATTATATTGCTTATTATTCTCCTAAATACCAAATAAGTAAAATATTTAGATAAAATATACAAACATTAAAGAATAATATTGGCACCCCCTTGTTGAAAGATGACTATAATCAAATACTAAGGGAAGACGAAGAAAAAATAACGCAATGGGAAATTTATATCGGAAGAAATTTATCGGACCGAACGAGACCACAAAAATCAGATGTAAAAGCTTTCATTGGAAATGAAATTTTAAAATTTGAAGTTGAACACGCAATATAAACTTTAAAATCTGGAAAAGCTACAGGTCCAGGCGAAGTATCAATTAATTTCATCAAAGCAATAGAAGAAACAGGAATAACTACTAAATTAACGGGCAAACGACCAGTCAACAATGACGTTTTAAATGAAATGAACAGGTTAAGAAACATTTAAATGCAATAACAGCGATAACTAAAATAAATTAATAGTAAAAAACAGATTTTAAAACAAGCATTTATTTAAATGCTCTAAAAACATGAAAATAACTTAATGTAAAAAAACATTTTTTATAACAAACTTCTATTTATATGCTCTAAAAATAAGAAAATAAACTTTAAATTGAAACAAACCCATTAATTTATTACAATACATCATTTATATGATATTAAAGCTTGTCGCGAGATTTACTTGTGTATAAAAAAAAGGTAAATAGTAAATAATAAATAATAAATAATTTACATAGTAAATCTCGCGACAAGCTTTAATATCATATAAGTTTTGTAATGTTTTAAATTAAGGGATTTGAATTAATTTAAAGTTTATTTTCTTCTTTTTAGAAGATTTAAATAAAAGCTTGTTTTTAAAACAGTTTTTTTGCATTAGTTTATACATAATATAGTCATATATGTAATACTCCTACGTATATGAATATAGTAAACTTGAATTATATATGCAAAGCGTATTTGCTACTACAAATCAATTGGAAAATGGGTATAAATTGACCATTATATATTATGTATAATCACAAGCTTTAACCAATAACAGTGTAATATGCATACTGCATACCACACCCACTAACATTGTATATTTCGTTCGAAACTTACAAGAAAGGTACTGTCAGTGTCGTACTGGCCATATAGTCAGGGTGGCGATTTCCACCCGGGCCCTAGCCTATGTGGGCGGCCGGGTGCTCTCAGTATTATTATCTCTACGCAAAAAAGTTCATACACCGAGAGAAATGAAACAAAAATTTCTTTAAATATTACTCAAAGCCGTAGGATTTTTTCCTTTTATAATTATTTATTTCAAAAAAATTCAATTCTATGACTAAATTGAAAGGAAGTAAAAAAAAAAATACATTTTCAAAAATTAACTATAAAAATAAATAAATAATAACAGACAAATGTCCATAAAGTCTAAAGAATAGTAAATAATATTGATATCTAGAGTACGGTAGTGCGACAGACCGAGTTTAAGGAGTTTTTGGCCTTCGTGCTTATAGTGCTATAACTAGCCGTTAATTTAGATCGTATTTTCAGGTACTATAACTTTTGAACGAAAAGAGCTACAGTGGCGAGTTTTCGAATATAGTAATTTTACGGAATTATAAGAAAGTTTTTTCAATCATCGTTAACGAATTAACCGTTTAAAAGTTTTATTTAAAAATTCGTTAAATAGCGGTAACACCCCAAATTTAGCGTGTATAATCTATTATACTGCTCTCCTACTTACCGATATCTTAAAAAGTTGATATTAGGCAGACATGTAGATCTAGTACCCCAACCGACAGGAAAATTATGAAAACTAGAGATTTCTATCGAAAAATAGAAAATATTTGCTTTTTTGTTTTGATAAAATTAACATTGTAAGTCCATATACGTCTATCTGATATCTGATTGGTTCTATCTTAATTCCTATTGGATGATGATAATATTGTTATTAATATAAGTTAAGTGTTTAATTTTTTTGAATTTCGCATTCGTCGTAGAATACTTTAATACCTATATGTAGATTCGAAAAATTCAATTCTTCCAAAGAAACATATAAAAAAAGGGGCAAAAAATTAGCTATTTATAGTGATTTCTACATGAGAGTTTAATTATATATAGGCAATCGAATTTGAAAATCGAATATGCCATTCATGTTGATTGTACAATTCGAATAAAAATTTCCGTCCATTATTTAGTTTGTTCAATAAGGGGACATTTATTCAAATATTATAAGCTTTTATTTAGTTTCACCTGTCCCAGTGTCTGTAATGGAATCTTGCAATTTAAATTTGACCCACTTCCTCTTATCCTACGGAGTTGAATTTTTACATGTTGGTTCAGTTCTGATTACAATGCATTTTTATGGTAAGCATGACCGAAATTGGAATGGGGCCAAGGGAGGTTATAGGGAGGGGGAAACTCAAAATTTGGTATATATATATCTTAATATTGAAAAAATACTTTTTTTGTCGATTTTAAAACACGGATCTGTAGGTTCCTGTAAATTCGTTACACAGGAGCTGCGTCAACTTGGCGAATTTCCTTTGAATACATAAATCACTCTCTAGCGGGCATAATTTTAGTGTATTTGCAAAAATTAAATTTAATAATAGCCCAAAAAAAAAACGGTATAACGATTATAGTTTATAGTTACTATGGAAACGACAATCAAAATTTTTTACAATAAAATATATTTTATGTATTGGTGTCAAACAAACACAAAGTTTTAAATATCTCTCTTAATATTAGAATAATCGAAAAATATATAAGGAGTAAAGTTGTAGAAAATCAAATTTACAAATACAGTTTATTACTTGATCATTTTTCTCAAATTCTAATGTGAACAGAGATATTTAGAATTTTAACTTTCAATCTTTAATTGTTAATATTTCTGCAAATATTAGTGTAACAGAAAAAAGATAAGAAACAAAATTACAGTAAAACTTAGTACCTACCGACGTAACTCCTGATAAATTTTTCGATTTTTCAAATATGAAGGAAGATTTTCAAATTTTGTGTTTTCCCCTTCCCTCTACCCCCCTTTCCCCTCGTCTGATTTTACCCATTAACGAAATTGATCTTTAGAATACTAAAAGCGACTCAAATACCAAATTTCTTTTCAATTGGAATAAAACTGTGACCGCTGGAGAGTCCACAGACATTTAAAAAAAAAAGTGCATATGTATATTTGTATATATATATAAATATATATATATATATATATATATATATATATATATATATATATATATGTATACGTATATATATATACACATATATATATATATATATATATATATATATATATGTATATATATATTTATATATATGTATATATGTAAATATATACAAATTTTCGCGATAGTGATTTTTAACATCTAATAGGTAGGATCGATGGACATTTGAAGAAATTTTTACGAAATTCCAACATTGGTGCAAAAACAATATTTGCTACATTTCCTTTGGAGGAAATTCGCTAAAAATCGAAAAACACATAAGAAGTAAAGTTGTAGAAAATTAGTTTTACTATAGTTAAGTTTAGCTTAGCTTTTTTTTTATTTCTCTAATATTTAGAGAGATGTAGAGACATTAACTCCAATGATATGGTTTTTCTTAGATTTTCAAACGGAACAACTATAAAAATGGGAAAAAACACCAAAAATAGCCTTTTTTATCTAATTATAGTGTTTTCTATATGGAAGTTAAACATTACTTAGGAAAAATAAGAGTTTTAGCAAATCGAAAATGTGTATTCGGTTGAACAACAATTCGAATAAAAATTTGCATCCATTACTTAGATTGAATCAATTTGAATAGGACTACATTATTTAAATATTTAAATAATAAGTTTTCAAAAAACAAGCATTTTTTAAATGCATTTTTCGTGAAAAAAAAAGAAATTTTTGTCTGAGCCTAAAAATTGAAATATCTCGTAAACCAATAGAGATATTGAAAAAACAATCGAAAATTCAGTCGAGTTACGGCCATAGAATTATATGCCAAATCATCTGAATACCAAAATTTTCAAAGCACGTTAAATTTAGGACCGTGCCGAATTCACGAGAAATTTTACATAAAAAGTTAAATAACTCCGAAACGGTGTGCACCAACTATTTTCCAGAGAACTTAAAGCTTTAGTTTCATAACCGTAGGGCCACTTTGCAAATTTTGTTATTTAAAAAAAATATTTTGTCTGGTCTTTTTCTGAACGTAATTTTGTTAAAAAAATATTTAACCCACTTCTAGACACGCTAGAAGAATGTGGTATTTTTTACTTGACACAAAATACCCCTAAACCAATAACACAAAAAATAGGAAAATTTAAATTTTCCCAAAAAAACCAAAATTTCATTTAATTGTATAAATTTAAGCCAATTCCAGACATTTTAGAAGGATGCGGTTTTTTTCATTCGGCTCGGGATATCTTGAAATCATTAAGAAAAATCGGAATCTACTAAAAATGTGAATCTACTTAAAACGACAAAGAGTTAAGTATCGCGAAGCGTAAAGTAACGCAAAGCATAACAAAACGCGATGCGTTTTGTGCGAAGCCTTCGGCTTTGTTTCAACCCTACAAAAAGAAGCCTTATCCGATCAAAAACATAAATGTAAAAAAGGGCCGAGTTTTCGATGCTCCTTCAAAAATGATGATATACCATTAAAGAGCCGAGCTATTTACCAAGTAAATAGCTCTGTAAACTATTTACCAAAAAATTAATGAAGGATAAGTAGATTAAATGCAAGAAAAAATTTGGTTTAAATTTATTTCGTAAGTTTTCCCTGGTTAATCTTGTTGAAAGCTTTAAATTAACCTCGAAAAATTAAATAAACAAATTTCTGAATTTCAAGACTGCTCTTTATTATTCTTCTTATCCTGAACAAGCTATTTCTGATACCCACTACTTTTTTAAGCCCAACTTGTTGAATCCCTATATTTGAGTTAATCTTGTTTTTAATTCTTTCATATATAATTCTGGTTAGGATTTTCATGAAATGGTTGATTAAATTTAGTGTTCAAAACTTCTCAATCTACGGCCTTATTCATTAAGGATAGGGTTATGGTATTCGTTTAGAAAATCTGCCGGTAAGTGTCCATAAAAGGCATTAAGAAAATCAGTGTATGTATATAATGTTTTGTCGTTATATATTTCTAACATTTCGGCAGTTATCCCATCTGGACCAGCAGTTTTTCCATTTTTAAGACTATTTATTACGAAATCATCTTTTAGCATTTCTGAACCAAATTTGGTGTCTATTTTCGGTAAAGGACCTCTTTTGTTGTCTTCATATAAGTTACTTATATATCTCTCCCATCTTTTGACGACATCTTCTTATCCACCAAGAGTTCTCCATTTTCATATCTTATAGCACCGGTTGCCAGTTGGTTTTTTGCACCACAAAACATTTTGACTGCAGCATATGAATTTTTCGGATCGTATTTAATTCATCCGTTAATTTCCTCACAAATTTTATTTATCCATTTTCTTTTGCTGTTTTACATCTTTTTCAATTATTTCATCCAATTTTTTAACGCAACTATCTCAGTGTCTTTTAGAGATCTTTGTTTCTTTATAAGTTCAATGATGTCAATCGTTATCCACTAGCTATTTTTACTTTCTTTCGGTATATTTTCTAGAACTTTGTTTTCGCTGCTATTAAGTGAGATTTAATATCCTTTCATTTTTTTCAACTTCAGACTTCCAATTTTTTTTGACACATATTTGTTCCAGTTCTTGTTAAATATTTGCGATGTTTCGTTAGTGAAATTGTTGCTTTTATTTTTTATTTTGGGTTATTGTACCATGTTTTAGCCTTATTTCAATTTTGGTAATAACTGGGTTGAGATCACTGTCACAATCTGCTTTGGAATAGGCTTTAGAATTTTAAACAAAATTTATATACCGTTGATTGGTTGTAATGTAATCTATTTAGTTTTTATATTTACTATGGGGGCATTATCAAGTATAAATTTTATGGGGTGGGTTTTCGTATCATGTGCTAGTTATAACCAAATCTTTTACCTTGCACCATTCAATTCATTTGTTCCCTGTTTCGCTTATTTCACCCGACCCAAAATGCCCTAACTATACATTGTCTTCCTTTCCCTTACCAACCTTGGAATTTGTATCACGCATCACGACCGCAACTTCTTTATATGACAGTAGGCAGATTCTAATTGTTCATAAGAGCAGTCAATATTTTCCTCCGAATTGTTACTTTTAGAGGCATACGTGTTTATAATGCTTAGATCGGCCGACAAATTACGTTTAATAGAAATACTAGAAATAGCCCAATATCTCTTTAATTTTTGATATCTCTTTAATCTTTATCAATATCTCTTTAATTTTTATTTCAACGAAGCCCAGTCCATAGTCGTGGGTCTGGCCTCCAGAATATGGTAGCCATGAATCGCCTGATCTGGTTAATATAATCCTTAATCTGATTTCAAATATGCCTAAAATATCACTATTCATTCTTTTCATTTGTAGTTTTACATTTTCTAATGTTCCATGTAGATACCTATTTTCATATCCGTTCGCCTATTAGTTTTCTCTAGCTTATATTTACATATATTTTTATTTAGAGCACTACCATTTTTTTTAAATTTTGTAAGCTTTTGTGAGCTTAATATGCCTAAATACTATAAACATACAAATCAAATTGATCCAATATATTGGTTATAAACTAATATATGACTCAAACCTTTGTAGTTTCTTTATTTTAAATTTTAATTATGTTTGATTTAAAACCAATGGAAATACAACCATACTACTATATTCTATATACTCCGAAAATATTACACAATCACACTATCATTTATCAAAATATTTCTTCCTAGTTACAATGAAACTATCTTCAACATCAAAGACAACAGCTTTATTGTTCGCAACATCTTGCGTTCTTCTTTGGTAATCCATCGATCCGATATCGCGGTACTTAATTGTTTCTAGTAATCAAACTGATTCGTCAAATAGTTATAAATTTACAAAATGATTTTTAAATACATAATCTATAAATCTTTTATCATATACTTTTAAATTTTAAAACGTAAAAAATGTTTCTCGTCTTTTGCCATGGACCGTTCAGACATAGATATGTTTTGCAAGTGGAATAAAATTAAAAGGATTATTTTAGTGACCCATAACTAATAAATATATAATGGCATTGTTGTCCCGTTTACTAAGCAGAGAGTGACCCTCTTATAAAAGTAAAGTATTTATATTAAAATTCAAATATCAATGTAACTAGTAGTTAAAACCCGTATTATTGAAATACCAAAAACATATTCTTTGAATATATTAAAATACAACCCCATTTATTATAACAACCCCGGACTATGCACATTGTCCCTATGCATATATTCTTATTCACCTGTTTTAATATAAACGATCCCCCAAGTAATAAATAAATTAATAAAACATCCCTCATTTCAATATATTTATATATGAATGTTTTCTAATTCATTAATTTTCACCCTCAACTACAAATTCAATAATAATAACTTAAATAACATACTTGAAATAATCATCACTAATATAATCTCTAAACATTACAGTTTTTCAGTTGAAATAAAGTTTTATTAAGCCAATGTCGTATTTTCAAAAAGAATGTAATTAACATTTTACGTTACATCAAAAAAATAAGCATGCTTTATTACTTACACACATTCATACGTCTACATACACGATGGGTATGACTACACAGCTAAAAAAGTGGCACACTTACAAAATTTCATTTAAATTGTTTTCTTTGGAATTTTTTTGCATGTTGGGCGTAAAATTGCTGCATAAAAGCCTCCTTATAATGAACGAAAAAAAATTAAATTAAAAAAAAAGACATATTTGCATAAATTTTGGAATTAAAATAATTATTTTATTTCGACCTTTTTAGCAGAAAATCCACTTTTGCCAGGGGATATTACCTCCTGTTGCTCTAATGACTTCCTCAAACCGTAGGCATAGTTTTATTTTAATTCGCTACAATATCTTGGGTGATTTCTGGACAAAGCTGTTATGAGCTCCTGTGAGCTATCAGGAGGGTATATTTATCTTCTTATACGTCGGGCAGGTTAATTCCACATGTGTTCAATTGAATTTCATTCCGGCATGTGGCCATATACAAATCTTAATTTCAATTGTTTTATTTTAATGTACGCTCTTCTGAATCGGTTTTATACTGGTTCTGATACTGCCCAAAGGCTCCGTAAGGATTCTAAAATTGCTACAAGTGTAAAATCTGTTAGAAACAGACTTGTTGAAAAGAATTTACGACCCAGAAGGTCAATCGAAGCACCAGAGCTCACTATAAGTGAGTGCGCCACTTTTTTGATCGTAAAATTGATTGGTGGGTACCTTCAACGGTATCTGTCTAAATATGAATTCTTAATATTATTATTAAGAGCCTTCATATACATAGCCTCCTATACGTCCTCCTACAGGACGTATAGTTCCTGCGCAGAGTGAATTTGTTTACAAAGCCTTTTTTGCGTTGGCCGGATTTTGTTATTGGTTAATAGAATCATGCAGAAAGCGTTTGGGGATGAGTGTATGGGCAAAACACAAAGAAAAGAGTAGTATAATCGTTTCAAAAGTGGCCGCACATCTGTTGATAGTGATCCTCGTTCTGACCGACTTTCGACGACAACAAAACCGGATAATACCGCGCACGTGTGACTTCGAGCACGAATGAAGAAGATCCACGTTGGAGTGTGCGCGAATTAGCAGATGATTTTGGAATACCAAAAACTACAATTTGTGAAATTTTAACTTCAAATTTAGAAAGTGGAAGCGGTGGGAAATCTCATCGAACCTTGTGCAGCTGTTTTTAACCAAACACAATATTGCACTGCTTCGGCAACCTCCGTACAGTCCGACGTAGCCCCCTGTGACTTTTGATTCTTCCCGAATTTGAAAAAACCGCTCAAAGGACACCGGTTTGACGACAAAAAGGCGGTTGAAGATAATGCGACTAGGGCACTCAAGGCTATTCCAAAAACTGACTTCCAGGACCGCTTCAGACAGTGGAAACACCGCTAGGAGCGTGTTATTCAATCAAATAGGGACTATTTTGAAGGATTTTACTCGTCTGATGACGAAACATAACGCCAGCGCGGAGATATGAAGATAGGTCGGATACTTTTCGGACAGACCTCGTCTAGTAAAAATCCCAATACATATTTTTGTAGGGAATTAGAAGCCTTGCCAAAAGTGTATCCGCTGGCCCACATTGTTTGTGACGTAGGTGGTATACACCTACATCTAAAACTAAAATGTCATAATAAATATGTTATAGATATATAAGGATTTTTAATTTAATAACAATGAAAATCTACGATTAGCACGAAAGAGCTGTATACGAGTATATAGTTGATTTTAAAGAACACAGAAAATGAAAATCCGTGTAATTATTAGGATTATGTAAACATTGTTTACAAAATCCTAGACCTCCTTTACAACTGCACGTAGTATGTTCAACAATTCTATTGAAGCTATGCTAAATATGATTCAAAATAAATTTGTGTTTATCAGCTTATCACAATAACTTTTTCAAATAAATTAATTCGACAAAGGCTCATAATTTGCCGTTGTTTTGTCGTAAGTTAGTTGTGTAAAAATTAAATTTTTCGCTCTTCACCCAACGAAGAAATCGGATGTTATGCTAAGTTGACAATCAAATTAACGAAGCAACTTTTTAAATCAAGTCGTAAATAGACGCATAGTTTGTCGCTATTTTGTCGTGAATTAGTTTCGTAAAAAAAAATTTATAACTTTTCAATCAACGATAAAATCGGGAGTTCAACTGTCAACTTTTCAAAACTCAAAGAAAACATCAAGTTAGTCATCGTTTTGAAACAATTTTTATTGTTAAAAAAAAATTGAGATATTGGATAGTCATAATTTCAAAATTCTGCATTAATTTTATATATTTATATATTACTATTTATTATATTTTTATATATCATTGGTATTTTGTCAGTTCTTGTAATTTGAACACAAAATAATACACTAAAGAAAAGAAAAAATAATCATAGAACTTTTAAGATAATAGAAGATAATAGACTCGCCTCGCTTTTTTAAATATTAACCTCGCTCGGTTGGGTTAGCTATCATCCTCGCCTCCCCTCGCCTCGGCAAAGGCGAGGCAAGGCGAAGGAAAATTATTTCTAACTTAGACTTATTTTGCATGAATGTACATAATATGGTAAAAAAAAACGTATATATATATATAAATTTTAGAGACGATGATTTTCGATATCTACTAGGTAGGATCGATGGATATTTGAAAAAATATTTGCAAAATTTTGACTTTGGTACGAGACCAATAGCTCTATTTCCTTTCCGGAAATTCGCTAAAATAAATTAAAATATAGAAATTAGAGAGAGGGAGAGTTGAATAAAAGAGGGCTGCGCGTTTTTGGCGTGACAAAAATACACTAATATAATCAATAGAATTCTACATATTAAATCACGTTTAGATTTGAAAAAATAACGTAAAGAACTTAGTACTTGACGGGGTCCCCCGACCGCACAATTTTTTTTTCTCTAAAATAAGAATATGCAGTCGATCAACAAAATAAAAATAATACATTTACTTTTCTCTATAAAATTTGTAAACCGGCGTTGAACAAATTTATGGTTATTATAATAAAAAGTAATCATGGCATAAAATTTCTTTTTCCTTTAAAATGCATCTAATCTATCTATTGCTTCATGTCTTTTGTAAAAATACATGTTTCTATATTATTTTTAAAAAAAATTTACTTTTTGTACAAATAAAGATGAAAACACAAAATATAAAATATCTCTCTTAATATAAGAACAATGGAGAAATGCGTTAGGAATAAAGTTGTAGAAAATCAAATTTGCTACAATTCATCACCTTTCATTTTTTCTCAAACTCAAATGAATTTTTAATTTTCAATCTTAAACCGTCAATATTTCTGTAAATATTAGTGTAACAGAAAATATGGTAAGAAACAAAATTACAGTAAAACTTAGTACCTACAACTTTACTTGATATAAATTTTTCGATTTTTCAAATATTAAGGGAGATATTTCAAATTTTGTGTTTCCCCCTGCCTTTAAACCCGTCTTTCTCCTTGACCGATTTTACCCATTAACGAACTTGACCTTTTGAATATCAAAAACGCCTCAAATACCAAATTTCATTCCGATAAAATGAAAACTGTGAACGCTAGAGTGATTACAGACACATATACATGTATATATATATATATATATATATATATATATGTATGTATTTATATATATATATACATGTATATATATGTATATATATATATATGTATATATATACATGTGTATATATATATATATATATATATATATGTATGTATTTATATATATATATATATATATATATATATATATATATATATATATATATATATATGTGTCCATAGATATAGAAATTATTATTAGATATATATCAATTTTACAGATGGTGATTTTTGACATCTACTAGGTAGGATCGATGGACATTTGAAAAAATTTTTGCGAAATTTTGACTTCGGTACGGAACCAATAGCTCTATTTCCATACAGGAAGTTCGCTAAAAAAATATAAGGATAAAACGCACAATTACAGTCTCTGCATAATTGTTGGTTTTTGTATTGTTTTTTTTTATGGTAGGTATACTAGGTCTCTAAAATTTAATGAATAGTCAAAATACCAAAAAAAAATACTCATAAAAAAAAAAGATTCACTTAATACAAAATACCAGTCCAAGTAGCCGAGTAGTCTAAGGCGTTATGTCTGTGCAGTTCGCAGTACTTGGAGACTAGGAGGTTATAGGTTCGAATACCGACATCGGCAGTTTGTCAATTATAAAAATATAAAAAAGGGGTGGTTAATTGACTAAACTGTCGGCATATGGACAAGAACGAAGTAACCGGCTATGCTTGAGAAGGTTTTCTGCAGTTTCCTTCACGAACTCCAGATGAATATCGGCATAGTTCCTATCATAGTCGGCTGCAGCCGTATATCATACCAATTCCTAGTCTACTCACAAATTCCTTCCACTCCACTCACATCGTCACATCCTAAGGCATCACAATGGACCTTATGGTCGAAGTGTAGCCCGTCCAGGGCAGCCTTTACAATCTGCATCTAATACAAAATACTATAGAAGGGTAATAGCAAAACTGACCTGGCACAACACTAGTACAATATGTTTGCGTCTTTGTCCGGAATCGAAATTCGAATTTTTACCTTTGAAAGTCAGGTCTACAGCCTTCGGAGGGGGCATAGCACAATCGATGAGGCATGCGGCACAAACTAGAACAGTCCCAGCACAATATTATCGTCTTGGTATGGAATTGAAATTTGAATTTTGATTATTGCATGCCTACAGCACCGCCCCAGGAAAATCAGGGATAACTCTGGAAAGGACAAAGCACAATTGATGGAAAGAACGGCACAAATGAGCACAATCGAAAGCCCTGGGTTTAATAGAAAAATTTTTAATGGGCAGTGCCAGGGACAGGGACCTCTGGTAGATATATATTATATACCGGGTTCTTATTATATACCGGGTATACAAATATATTGATAAAGATGGGTATAATATATATTTTTAGATTTGAAAATGAAAATAATATTGGCCATTACGGAAATCGGAGGGTTTTAGTGTAATTTCCAAATACTTTAAAAAAATAAAATTATATATGCCAGAAAATTTAACAATACATGAATCAGATTCACAATTGAAAGAAACATATTTCATTACTTAATAAAAAATTAAATAAAACGGTAATAATTAAAAAAAAACCGCGGTGTATATTTTTAATTATATATAAATCTAAACATTTATAAAATGGTGTATTGGATAACTTTCCATTAACATTGCCCGTATACTATCAATAAGTTCAAATACAAATATTACTTTTGCTTAGTCGCCCGTCAATTGGTACATCTACCCTAAATATTTGCAAATAATATAAGTGCAAATAGATTAATTTTCTTCTTCAATGTCGCCGCTTTAATAAATAACTCAAGCAGCACCCAATTTCTTAGTTGAATGAAGAGTAACAATTTTTATTTCACAACTAATTCACGACAAATAAACCGGAAAATTACAACCCTAATTTGAAATGCTTTTAATGAATTTCGAAAAGTTGTTTCCCTGTGCTAAGTTGACTGTCAACTTAACACAAAACCCGATTTCTCCATTGTATGAAGAGCGAACATTTTGTTGCGGTACCTTGGCTCTCTTTTTTTCCTTTCAAAAAGGAGCACTGTCGAATCTATTACAGATTCTAATACTCGAAACAAAACAAAAAACAAAATACTTAATTTTGTTCCACATTTTTTTTTATTATTGATAACTTAGTTCTATTCAACAATACTAATTTTTATTCATAACACAATAATGGTAATTTTAAACCGCATTACTGTTCCTTTCGGACTGAATTTAAGAACTGACTCCTGGATTGGTAGAATCGGGCCTTTATATACAGCCAAAATCTAAACATGTTCAAAAGAATAACAAAAAAAACATAGATTTTTTCATAACATATTTTGTGATATTCTAGCTTACCAATCCAATATTTGTATATAGTACAACATAATAATCTGTTCGTAACTTGCTTGTGTGAATTTGGTTACATAAAAAAATTATTTACTTATTTACAACATTTTAACTGTTATGTATAAAAATTATTTTAATAAATTATTTATATATTTTTTTCAAAAATAATAATTTATTTATTGATTTTATTAAAAATTTAAAATCAATATTCAATAATTAATTGATAAATTATCCTTTGATTTGCAAGTATGATTTTATATTCAGTCCTTTTCCATTACTTAATAAAAAAAAAAAAATTTTTTAAAGATTAAAAAAAAAATAAATCAACCAAGATCTTATTGTTTTCTTTATAGCAATTAGCATTGTGCGTTGAGGTCTCAAAAATTATTTCACTAATTTTAATTACAACCATTTTAATTTTTATTTAACTAATTTACGACTAAATATGAGCAAATTATGTGCATTTTTTGAATTGATTTGAAAACGTGAGACCAATTTCACACTAACATACTAGTCTTACTAACTTTTTAAGTAATTGCCCTTTAACGCTGTGCTGTCGAGAATTATTTTCATCAATCTCTTCATATAGGAAAATTATTTGATACATGGAAACTTACATAATTTTGTGCCTTTAGAAATACTTATTTTCTAAATATATCTGGGTGCACTTATTGAGAGCAATACAAATCAATTAAATTTTTTATTGACATTTTTTATAATTATTTCCTTATAAGAAAAAATAAAGTCAAATTAATAAGAAAAACAATTATTTAGCTGAACCACTCGTTAAATTATTTATTTATAATTAATTTTTGACACGTTTCAATTTATTTTTACATCATTTTATAAATAACAAACAGTTTTTTTGAAACTACTTTGCTACTTATACAAAAATAATCCTAATATTATATTTGTCAGGTGATCTGACATAAAAATTTTTAACAGGTAAACATATAAAATGCAAAAAAAAACAATAATCCAGTTAAAAATAACAATATGCCCTCCCGTGGGTCCACCTTGTCGTGGTGGGAGGGTCTAGTACCTAGCCTGCAAGCCAGCAGGAGGGGAAGCTAACGGACTTAAACTTCTCAACGTTGGGATCAGTGTGCGGATGTCGCGTGCTGTCATCATCGTCATCGTTGGTTTCGGTGAGCGGTGTTCGTGCACTGTCTCAACATTACTTGTCGGCCATGTCATCTGGCCGACATTGTCTAAGTTGAAGACTTCTAACTGGCGGTCCCGTGAATCCCTGCTGGGAGTGGTCGACGGGAGCTGAGTGTGGGGCCTCAGTTTCTCCGAGATCTGATGTGAGCTTGCTCTGCCGAGGTTGGGTGTACGGGACTTAGCCACCAGCCACGTTGGTCCTTGGTAGGATAGTGTGCAATGAATGCAGAGATCGGAATCTGCATTGCTTCGGGCGAGTTCCAGTCCATCCGCGTATTCCGGGACTGGTAAAGTGGAGGTCGGGCCCCAGAGTACTGGGGTAGGCCTATTAAAGTCCGAGGGTATACCCGTTCCCGGCTATTCCAGCCCGCCCTTTTGCACACGATAGCTGGTTTATAATGTTTTTATGGACAAAGAAAAACCCAAAACCAAAAGGAAATGCCACCTTCCGTAAAAGGAGGCCCGGATGGCGTCCCGGTTATAACCGAAACGTCGGGGGGACCAAACCCCCCTAAAGATAAAAGGAAGAATGGCGGATATCTGGCATTGCTTCCAGGCTCCCAAAGGCAGGTTGTAGTTAAGGAATAAGGGTGACTCAAGCGACTTTAAGACGGTAAGCCCTTTAAAACTTTCGGCTTAGGCGATCATGAAGTGGAAGTCGCCCAAGCGTCAGCAAGGCCAGCTAAAATTTTAAGAACGACGCAGGAGGGACCAATTCAGGCCCCTCCCAAAACGACAGTTAAAAGAAAGAGAGAGACCCTTAAAACGAATGCCAGAGCTTCGGAGGTGGCAACCAGTCAGCCATCCTCAGAGGCAAAATCGATGGAGTTGGATCGTGAAAAGACTCCACCTCCATCTTCATTACGAGGTGAGTCAGCTCTGCAGGCAGAGCTGAGCTTACCGAAGCCGACGAGGTCCAGGCCTCCAGCTTCAACATCGCCGGGAGGCAGTCCATCGCACAAGTTGCGCTCGAGTAGCCTCCCGCATCGTGAAAAAGGGTCATCGTTTCCTACAGGGTGACGTCGGAGACGGATTCGGATTCCGTCACTTTCTCCGACAAGGAGACGACCAGAAGAGATAAAAATAAAAGAGGCTGGCCGAAGAGGAAACCTTGGAAGTGATCCCACAACTTCCTGGGGCAACCCATCCTAGCCAATAGAAATGGTATATATAATACAGTGGAATTGCAATGGTATTAAACAACGCTACTGTGAGCTAAACATGCTTCTGGCAGAGCATACACCTTTGTGTGTATGTATACAAGAAACACATCTTAGACCGGCGGAGACATATACCCTGAAGGGTTATACCATCCGCTGGCGAGATGTTCTGCCAGATGTTCGAGCAAAGGGAGGTGTCGCAATATTAATAAGGCAGGGCCTATCTTACCAGGCCCTTCGCCTTGACACCCCCTTACAAGCTATAGCTGTTAGAATATAAGGAACGCTCGAACTCACAGTATGCACAATCTATCTGCTGGACTTCGATTGGAGTATCGAAGATCTGGCACAGTTAACCTTGCAACTTCCACATCCATTTCTGATGCTAGGTGATTTTAACGCTCACAGTCAATTGTGGGGCTGTGAGCATAGAGACGCACGTGTGAAACTCATCGAAAGTGTTTTGGATGAGTCAAACAAGTTTCTTTTAAATACCGGTGAGAAAACACGATTAAACGCCAGAACTGGTGAGATGTCAGCAATTGATCTGACACAATGCTAACCGGCTCTGGCTTATCGACTGGAATGGATGGTACTCCCTGATCCTTGTGGGAGTGATCATCTACCCATCAAAACTTCTCACCGATGTGTCCACATCTTACTTCGCCGAGATGGCGTCTTCGTCGAGCCAACTGGGACACTTTCATGAAATGTTTTCAAGTTCCCACGTTGAGGGGAGACGTAGAAGAAGATGTGTGAAAAATAACCTCCAAAGTCATTGAATCAGCTACACACGCTATAAGTAAGTCTTCCGGCATTCCATCTAAGAGAAAAGTTCTCTGGTGGAATTATGTCGTGAGAGTAGCGGTTGCAGAGAAAAAGAGGGCGTTTAACAAACTGAAAAGACGCCCCACGCAGGAAAGTTTGATAGCCTTTAAAAGAAGAAGATCAATAGCAATAAGAGCTATTCGAGATCAGAAAACGCTATCTTGGGAGCAATATGTTTCGGCCATCAATACCTCCACACCATCTTCGGAGGTATGAAGGAGGGTGAAGGCAATTTCGGGGAAATTTTCCTCATCACCGGCGCCTGCCCTCCTCAATTTGGATGACCGAGTCATATCGTAGCGTGCCGAAATCGTTGAGTGTTTAGCGGAGCATTTCGAGCGCGTCTGCAGCTCCCAAAATTATGACTCGGATTTTCTGCAGATCAAGATGCATTATGAACAACATGATGATCTTGATTTTTTCTCAGATTAATCCCTCCAGTATAACGATTTTGCACTGCAAGAACTACTGGAGGCGCTAAAGGGGTCAAAAGATACATCACCTGGCCCCGATACAATACATTATGCCATGATCCAGAATCTGCCTTATCCTGGTAAGTGCGGATTACTGGATCTATACAACAATATTTTTCGGCAGAGCGTTTACCCTCAGCAATGGCGGGAAGCCATTATTATCCCGCTGCTTAAAGAGGGTAAAGATTCATCGCAACCATCAAGCTACCGTCCATTATATTTGACTTGCTGCTTTAGCGAGATATTGGAAAAAATGGTGAACAGACGTCTCGTCTGGTGGCTGGAAACTAATCATCTGATAAGTGAATATCAGACAGGGGTTCGCCAATACTATTCGACGGCGGATCAACTTCTTCGCCTTGAGAATGCCATTCACGACAACTTTCTCCGGGGCTATCACTTTGTGGGAGTATTCTACGACCTGGAGAAAGCATATGATATGACTTGGAGGTATGGCATTCTCAGGAAGCCGCATGACTGGGGTCCAAGAGGATTTCTGCCTCAGTTCATTCAAAGTTTTATGTGTGACTGCAAATTTCGTGTCCGGGTGGATAGCATTGACTCTGGGATCCGTTCCCAGGAGAATGGTGTTCCCCAGGGTTTGACGCTTAGTGTCACCTTGCTATAGCGGCCAATCACATCGCAGCTTCAGCCCCGATTCGTCAATGTCTGTATGTGGATGACCTTGCAATTTTCTATGGAGCTCCATCAATGGATGCAATTGAAATGAGACTCCAGCAGGGCATCATCGAAGTGGTGCATTCTGCAGAAAGTGTTGGTTTTCGGTTCTCCACAATTAAAACTAAAGTGGTCCATTTCTGTAGAAAACGCAAGGCACATCCTGATCCGATTCTTTACTTAAAAGGATCCCGAATTGGATGTGCCGACTCTATTAGGTTTCTGAGACTTGTCTATGACAAGAAATTAACGTGGCGTCCACATCTCTAATCCTTGGCAGCAAATTGTCGCAAGAAAATGAAAGTGCTTAAGGGATTGGCTGATACATCGTGGGGTGCGGACCGGAAGATGCTACTGCGGCTCTATTTATCGCTGGTTCTGCCCAGGATGGATTATGGCTGTGTAGTATTCTCCTCCGCCCGGATGTCAGAGCTCAAAATCCTAGATCCTATTCACCACGCAGGCATTCGACTTGCTACAGGAGCCTTTTGAAGGATTTTATGTGTAGAGTCGGGATTGCCCTCATTGAGGTTGAAGCGTGAGCTTCTGCCCACACTCTGTGCGTCAATGCATTACCCACCTTCCTGTCTCAAAAAATAATAATAATAAGAATATGAATGTTTACAGATAAAATCAATTAAAACTTAACCAACCCTTCAATAAATCACGTCTTTGAAATGACACTTGATATTTTCCACACGGAACATTTTGACTCCAAATTTCCCTTTGAAAAAGTTTTGGAATATATTTCTCATCTTTACAAAAATGCCTAAACATTGACTATACCGGATTTTTCGGATTTTCATTTAAAAATAAATAGGAATAAAATCATGAAAAAATGGTTGTCACCTAGTATCCTTTAAGGGTTAAAAGTAATTAAAACATTGCCGAAAATAATGCTGAATTATAGACACCAATTTGGTCATTGAGTAATGGATTGGAACTTTGAATTCCCAGTGAGTCTATATTATTCATCCTCATGACTCTATAAACAATTACACCAAGAAACTCAAATTACAACGAAAAACACCAGATTGCATCAATTTCTGTGCATCAGGGATAGTTTACTAGAGTATAAAGATGGGGTTATAGTTTAAACGTTGTGTGTGAAAAATGAAAACCGTAAATAACAAGAAGGTGGGGATTGATGTATAATTTGGAATTAATGTACTAAATGAAATACCCGGCGTTGCACGGGATTAAAAAGATCCTTTTAGAGAGTGCATTTCAATAATAGGGAAAAATGGATTGTTCACCCACTGAATTGTCATCTGTGAACCGATTCTGTTGAAACTTGGCACACTTGGCACTAGTTCTAATAACACTATAACATGTACGAAAAAGAAAGGCACTGAAAAGTGAAAAATAAAAACTTTTCAACAAAAAATAAAACCGACGAAAGAAGAAAGTAACAAAAAAGCCATAAATAAAAAAGAACTTTTTTACTCTAAGTCTTACACTAATGTAAATACATAAATAATTTTGAGTCGCCGCCAAAAAATCTCCATCGAAATGGGCGAATGGTGTATCTGAAATTCGGTTAAAAGTAAATATTACAAAATATTACATTTTGTAATATTTTGTTTGTTTGACGCGGACTTAAAATTATTTATGTTACATTATATTACATTAGTGTAAGACTTAAGAGTAAAAAAGTTCTTTTTTATTTTTGGCTTTTCAGTTACTTTCTTCTTTCGTCGGTTCTAGTTTTTGTTAAAAAGTTTTTATTTTTTGTAGAGTTATGAACCGTATAGTGAAAACTGAATCAAAATCAGTTAGGTCCTTTAAACGTGATGCGAAGACAAACATCTTCACAACCATTCACATTAAGATATGTAAGCAGATGTACACACATATAAAAGTATCAATGTACCCAATCACACACACGCACACCGATACATATAGTTAATAACATTAAAAGCTTATTTAGATGCGGTTGTCACCACATGGTTCTGAATTCAGTCAGGATGCTATGCAATTTTTTGTTCCATGTATTCCTGGTCGCGTGGTATAATCTAACTACTAAACGATGCAAGATAGAGGAAATTTTTAAAAACCAAAATGTTGTCTCATGAAAACAAACAACTTTTTTTTCATGCATCCAATACTCCTTGCGTAAACACAAAATTTACATCAAATTTACGTCCCGTATTTACACCAAAACTATTGGATGTATGAAAACAAGTTTCAAACAAAAGTTGTTTGTGTTTACTGTTTATGAAACAAATATTTTTGTTCATAAAAGTTTTCTCTATCACGTACCGTTTAAAATATAGATGTATGGCACATAAAATTAATACATCATATATACTATTCTACAGAATTCCGAACCGTTTGGTGAAAACTGCATCAAAATCGGATAGGCCGTTCTAACGTGATTCGAAGACAAACATCTTCACAAATCCATATTTATAATACATAGATTTTATTTTGGGCTTAATCCGTCTAAACTTAGCATTATGCAAATCTCTCTGGATACAGCTGGAGTTGTAGTTGTGGGGGTATGACCGATGAAGTGACAGATTGTAGTACTCGGTTGTAATAGTTACCTTATTTTATTTCATTAATTTTTGACACTATATTTCAAATATATAGAACGTCTTTTAGTGCGGGGCGCAAAAACACGCAAATCCGTCCAACTCGGGGTATTACAAATGTATAATATTAACCGCGGGAAAGTATGAGTCATTGTTTACATTTTCTAATCGACAAATCTCAACTTTATCCAGCGGTGTTTGGCAATTCATCATTTTTGTCAAATTTATCCCGCTGTTTTGGATACAACTAAGTTTAGCCGGCTTCTAGGTGTACCTTTAGCCAATATTGGGCTTTACCCTTAACATATACATATTTAAACAACATTTCATCACTGGCTGTACATTGTTCATGTGGAAGATTGTTGAAGATTCGCTGATCGTGAATGCGAAAGCCACTTGAATGAATGACATTTCGTTCATGCACTGCTTTTTTCCGCATAGAGTATTGAAATAATTATTTTATTACATTGTAGATAATATTGAGTTCGGTATTGTTTCTACAAGTTTAAAAAATATTTTATGGTTTATTGAAGTAAATAAAGAACTACTCTTTTGTTAATATAAAATGAATTTAATTATGTATCATTGAGCTATTTAAATAAAATTCTAAATATTTATTATTGAAACTAACTCGACATGCAGTCGACTCGAAGGGGATTTCGGATTCACTAGATTAATATACCTTTGGTTAGTAGGAACGTTACACATATCCATCCCCAATGCATTTAAAGTTGTAGTACAACCAGGTACGATCATATTTGCAATAAACAGTCAGTAACTGCAGTAACTGACGACTATTGGATATATATATATATATATATATATATATATATATATATATATATATATATATATATCACGAATATTCTGCCATATCATGAGACAATTTGCAAGAAAAATACATGACTTTACAAAATTTATTTGTTTATAATAAGTTTATTTGTTATGTTTCATTTGCTTTGAATAAATACACTGTAATCATAGCATGTTTGATTAAAATATGCTTCCTAGAAAAGACAAACATATCTATGGGTACTATACCCTTATGAATTCTAGAAATAGTATTGTGCCATTTTAAGCCATATATTACATGCAGTGTTTGTTTTCATTGAGTGGTTAGAGGAGTTTAATAAGATACGTTGATTGATTTATATCGGGGGAATAAAATTATTGCACTTCGACCTTATGGCCCATTTTACTCCCCGTTCTACTTCAGTCTGACGAGATTCGCTTCTCCCATATGTTGGCAATAGCCTGGAGCTTGCTTATCAGGTCCTTCCGAAGGTTCATATATTCGGGGTGAGATGCACCGAATATCCTGTATCTGATGTAACCCAGACGTTCAGAGGCAAAGATTATGTGGCTGGATGTTTCTTCTTCCTCGCCACACAATCTGCGCATAATGGACCCGTTATGGAGCCCCATTGTGTACAGATGCTTCCGCAGGGGATAATGCCCGGTAATGAATGAATGAATCAATCAAGATACGTTAGTTTTAAAGACATAAGAATAAAATTACAATAGACATTTTATTAACTTTCTTGATCTGGTTCGATTAAAACATTATATTAACTAGAAATATTACTCCAGTAAATATAAATATTCGACTTTGGAAAAGGTCAAGTAGTTTTTTAATATGTTGTTGGGTCGTCAGCCAGAAGTAAAACACCAACTTTGCTTCTCCGTAGGTCCTGTACTAACTGCTTAGTAGCCGAAACACAGCGAAATTTTCGTAATATTTTCAGCCTTCGCTAAATATTTTAAGTTTGTATCTGACATATTTTAACCTAGATTAAATTTACTACAATTTAGAACCTAAATTAGTTTTGTATGTTTAGTAGGTACCGAGATACATTTATTCAAAAATTGAGTAATTTTTCCAAAAAGTGAATTTTTTTGTTTTTGTCTTTAAATCTGTCAAATATTGTCCAAAATATTCATCCCATTAGAAAATCAATAGGTTATGAACTTGAAGTATACATATTTAGCTTTAATTTGAGCTCATACCCCTAGGCCCAAAGCTTCTCTCAAAGGTAGCGCATAACCAAAAACCTAGAAAAATATAATTTTGGAAAAATCAATGAAAACAGTTCACATATCATTATTTATGTATACTTAAGCGTTACAATACAATACTTATTTCATATTCCATTAAGGTTACTTTAGACATAGTAACAAAGAACGGGCATATACTGTATAGACAAACATGTCATTGAATTTTTTTAAATAAATTATTGATATGAAAAATTTTAATCATCAACCATTTATCGAACCTTGAACTTCTGGATTACTGCCCACCGTTCTTAGCGCTACACCCAAAATGATGTGACGTAGGATAAATACAGTTTTTGTTTTATGAATAAAAAGAAATCAAGAAATATATTATTCATGTATAGAAGCAAAGTTATCATAATTTCATTAATTTCGACGTTCCGGACATCAAGAAATGTTCCTCTCAAGAAGGTACACACTTGTAGTGGACTCGTTACTAAATCTCAATTTACTTTCATATTTAGATACCTTTGCGTACAAATTATATATCCCCTTTGTTACTTCGGTAAACACTAACAAATCATTGATTGATTAATTATCAGGCAAAAAAAAGTTTGGTTTCAATTCCAATAAATTGCTTTTTATTTAATCTTTGTTAGAGTAGGTTTTAGGAGTACTTGGAACTTTCTCTTCTACACCAACAAGCTAATCGAAAGATCCTTCACATTCGATAGTATGTACATTCTCGTCTAGCTATTCTTTGGAAAAGACCCTACAGGTGAAGTTTGATCCGCTTAAAACTTGTTTTCAATGATTTTTTCCAAATTCTATTTTTTAAGGGTTTGAATTATATGCTACTTCTGAGAGAAGTATTGGACATGAAAGTCCCTGTCTGAGCTCAAAATACAGATAACAAATATACTTCAAGTTAATTACTAATGAATTTTCTCAATGGACGACTATTTTTGACAATATTTGACAGACGTAGTGACAAAAACAAAAATTTTCAATTTTTTCGAGAAACTACTCAATATTTGATAAACTGTATCTCGGTAACTGGAACCAATTTGTACTGTATTGCAGAGGTGGGCAAAGACGTATTCACATATCTATTCCCACTTTATGCAAAATTTAACCATTTAGAAATTAGTAACAAATTACCAAAGAGCTGAGCTTACCAGGTCCATTGTGATGTCGAAGGATGTGAGGATGTGAGTGGTGTAAAAGGAATTTGTGAGTAAACTAGGAATTGGTAGGATATGGGGCTGCAGCTGACTCTGATAGGAACTACGCCAATACTCATCTGCAGTTCGTGATGGAGACTGCAGAAAACCTTCTCAAGCATAGCCGGTTACTTCGTACTTGTCAAAACGCCGACAGTTTAGTCAATTAACCGCCCCTTTTTTTTATATAATTGACAAACTGCCGATGTCGGGATTCGAACCCATAACCTCCCAGTTTTCAAGTATGCATACTGTGCAGACATAACGCCTTAGAGCGCTCGGCTACTTGGACTGGTGCCTGAGGTCTGAAAAACATAGTAAAAATCATAATTCAAAACGGTTTAGACTCTGAAAATATAAATCCTAATATATAATTTATGAATAGTTTTTGTGAACTTATTATATCATAATACTATTACACGTTAAATCGAATACGATTATAAAGATTTGTATATGAAACAATTTTATTTCAAATAGAACAACAATTGTTTGTTTCATATACAAGATTTGTATATGAAACAATTTTTGGATCTTCTCTCTTCCAGTTAACAATTTTTGGATCTTATTCGTTTTTAATATTATTGTGAGACACGCACCAAATTAGCAACGAGCAACATACCTCTGACTCCATATCCAGGAGATAGTTACGATTAGCTAATTCATATTGATGATGACTACCTTGTAGTCGAAGTACGTATTTATAAAATACATATTGTTCTAGGAATTGGGGCAAAATTTGAAATTCAATTTCAAAAACCTAAAGTTCTCTTTTTTCAATTATTGAACCTAGAATTTTCCAATAATTTCAATGTTAAACAATTAACTCGTTCATGATGATCATGGCTTCTCTATGACCATGTGTGGACTTTTGCAAACCCAAATTCAACAGTTTCTGCGGAAGCGGATAGTCTTTTTTGTAAAGGAAGGTATATTTTTTAAATAAAGCAACAACCATTTAAAAATATTCCACATAACTTAAGAATTAAACAATTTTTTAAAGTAAAGTTATTGCATATAATCTTATCTGTGTCACAAAATTCCCATTTATTGTCTTTGTCATTTGTGTCCAGTAACGTTTTTCACCGAGTCATCATAAGCTACAAAATGTAAATCAATAAATCATTTTAACCGAGGGCTTTGTAGGCTTTACGTTATTCGGAATAACTCATCATCGAGAAAAACCGCATGAAAATACTTGCATTGCTTTTAATTGCACAAAAAAATCATAATTTATAACAATATAATTTCAATTTCTGTTAAAATTATTTTTATCATAAATGAGAAGAAGGGGTTCGAGATAAATTAAAACAAAATAAATTAAAATACATACTGAAACCAAAATACCAACCCGCGTTTAAACTGATTCATTCCACAGGCACACAGACAAACGCTTCAAACTAAAAAATGGAATTTCTATAAATTATATTTATAAATTCTATCTATAAATTCTGCAAAAGGATTCTGCTTTAATTCATATTACAACGGGTGCCAAAGTAACTTGAGTAAGCAAAATATGGGGATATTTCACTGCATTAAAATAGTGGAAAAATCACTCTTTGAAATAATGACTAATTAACTGTTCTAACCTAAATTGATTGTCACTTATATAATTGTGTGTAGTCAATGACTAATCTCACAATATATTACTAATAGTACGAGTGCCCACGACCAATATTTTTGTCTCATCACACCAAGGATGACACCATATAGAATCAATAGTTTAGATGACTCTGAGCCCAAAAATGTGATTCTCAGAAATTTAGCGTCTTGTGTCTGACCTGAGCGCATTTTCAAAAATGTCATAAAATTTAGCGACTCGTATCATGGCAAAACATCTGATTTACGGAAGGTAGTTATTTGATAGCCTCGAGATACCGGAAACACGGTTTTCAGACAAAAATAGTGTTTCGCTTGTCCAGAAAACCATTTTTAAAAACATGAGACAAAAAAAAATTCATAGCACCGCGTCTGAAAATCAATGTTATGTGTTCGTAGAGTTAATTGATGTTAAATAACCAGTTTTCAGACAAAAATCTACTTGCCGGACATTTTGAGAGCATTTCAAAAAGTAATAAAATTCTACCGGTCGGTATTATCGCAAAACGTCTGAAAACTATTCGACATGATAAAATGAGTTGCCCAGATTTATAATAAACCGATATCAGACAAATAGAGTAGGCCCTATCAGACAAGCATAGGTCCTATCAGACAATTTTTCGATATTAAAAAAATAATCATATTTTTACGTATTAAAGTCTGCGCAATAAGTTTCACCCCTCAAATTCTTCGATGTTGATTAAAAAAAGGTTACCAGCAACCGTCGAACTGAAGTTGAAGGACTTTTAAAATAAATTTTACAAAATAAAATAGGGATGTATTTATGAAACGATTTTATCGTTTTTAACATTGTTTTTAACATTCAAGATTGAAAATGTCTGAAAACCGTATTTTAGTAATGTCGGTAGCAATACAAAATATTGGAAACAAATTTGAAGTTAGTTGCTATGATACGAGTCAGCTAATTTTTATAACATTTTTGAAAATGCGCCCAGGCCAAACGCAAGACACAAAATGCCTGAAAACAGTATTTCTAGTAATAAAATCACAAAATCTATCTGGCTTCTTTGTTTTCATAGCAGAAATCATCCTCCGCGACCTTGCAAGATTACTGAAAGTTACTACCCCCTAGTCGGGTCTAGGGTCCTCTAAACTATCGATTCTATATAGTTTTATCCTTGGTGCGATGAGACATAATACTATCAGAGTCAATGGTCATTTATAACCTATTAAATTACTGTTTGCTAATTATTTTTTTTTGTAAACTAGCGTCTATTTATTTCCATTGTTAGTATGGTTGCCTTTGGGTTATATTATACCAACGGAAGCGACAAGCGTTTACTTACTTTGACATTTAAGTAATATGTCTGAACATTGATACCATTTTTTGACATCAAATGCTTGATATTCATACATATCTAGATGAAATTTGTACGCTTGTTAATTGATTCACCGAAGTCACGATTTATAATCATGCGTGTGGGAACAATACCGCGGCGCTACAAACGACTATCGAAAGAGACTGGGAAATCACTATTCTGAAAGTGAATTTCAAACAAACTCACGATTTTGCTTGTGACTTTTGAAGTCGCTGTTCTGGAAATTTCTTTCGAATACTGGAAATTTCACTCATTTATATTTAGTCAGTGGATTTTGCAGGCAGCTGTGTTGGTTCTATTCGCTGATTCTTTTAGAACTTAATGAGACAAATCGATTTCGATATTGCACATCGTTTCCGAGGGTAGGAAAAGTGACCAACAACAGCTACCGGCAACATCTACCTATTAATTATTTGGAGTATAAGATTATGAGTATAGTTCCTGATCATCATATTTACCTTACTGAAATACTTTTGGCGCCTGCTCTATAAGTAATTCATTAAAATTATTTTTTTGAAGGTCGGCTGAATGTGAACAAGAAATTAAAACTGTATACGTGTTTATGTATAATATGTACATATGTATATGTATGTACTTATTACATTATATTCATAAAAATCCATAAATATTTATTTATATAAAATCCTATATATAATTTTCTGAAATATTCTTTGCTCGTAATGAAATATAGATTGCAGGAAATTTACGAAAAACGGTTCTGGTGAAAAAAATTTTTTTACTGGTTTGTAAACAATACCTTAAATTAAAAATTATTTTTTCTTATATTAAAAATCTTGATGAACGATTTCTTTGAAATGCAAGTGTTAATAATATTCGATATTGGATAACTCGTTAAAGAAAGTTATTGATACCAGGGATATTATGGATCTCCGTAATCGTAACCGAAACTATTAGATATTCGAAATAAAATATATCCGAAACCGTAACCGAATCTGATATAACACGAGCCGCGTTAGTCAGGCTTTCATTCTTGTAGGATTACAATTACTTAGATAAAGAAGCGATGTTTAATAATATCTGAGAAGAATGTGAATCAAGTTTAATTTGGACATTTTTCGATGAAATTAATGGCGAATTCGCAAAATTTGAACAGTACGTACATCCCTGATTGATTCAATGATTCTATTAGAAAGTTTGTTCATCAGAATTGGTTTTATTTTATTAGAAAATCGTAAAAAATCTATTATTTTTAAGTTTAAAACCTGAGTATCCTTAATAAATTTAATTCCTAGAGAAATTTTTCATTCAAAACTATTTTTGTCCGTAAAATAAAAACTTTTAGGAGAAAAACAAGAATTCCATTAAAAAAAATTGTTTCAAGGTAAATGGCAAGGTCACAGTTATTTGTCCCCTTAGAAGCATTAAGACAGTTTGCACTTGCTAATATGCTTGTAGATAACAATAAACAAATCAATAAAACAAATTACAGGAAGGCTGTTTCGACAGTGAATGCCATTAAGTCCCTAGCAACTTGTTTACACTCACTATTGCATATATTTAGAAACAATACTTCCAGAACAGATAAATCTGAGACTGGCATCGAATAATTTAATACGGTAAATTATCTAAGGAGTTTAGGAAATTCGCAAGACATCTTAAAATAAAAAGTTTCTATTTGGATGCATGTCTTCCAGCTTGAGATTCGATCAATTATTTTCAATTATTTGGTAAATGATTAATAAAAAATAGTTGATTAATCAAATCAAATTTCTTATATGCAATAGTATCAGGACCTACAGGGATTTTTATCCAGATAATCAAAAATTAATTTATTATGTTTCTAGTCATGCTGGTCAGGAACAGCGGAGAGTCAACAGTGAGATTGTTTCTTTTACCTGTAAACCGTATTTTCTATGTTTGCCACTAATTGTTTAAATACACTTTAATTGTAGAAACATACATCTTAAATTTAAAAGTAGGAGTATCATTGTATTATTTTGTAAAAAATAAGTAATGAAAAACTAAATGAATGATTTTATTTTATATCTTGTATAAATTACAATATATATTGATAATGCCCCAGCGAGCACCGACTGCATCTCAGAAGGGTTAAATAATAATAAAAGTGACATGCAAGAAGAATCTCTTTTCTTAGTATATAACTAAGGCTAAGCTACAAGATTAAACGTATACATCTTCATGAAAATATTGTTTTTAAGTCTTCATTATTCACTCAACCATGGCTTATTATGCGCCATACCTATCGTCAAGTTTACATTATTTCGAACTTAATAAATTATACCCAAAAAAAATTGTTTATCTGTGATTAAAATTATTATCATATGTAGAAAAAATTGGGTAATAGAGTCGAGCATTATCTTGGAATTTAATAATCAGTTATAAAAGTTTACCGAGGCACTGAAGCGTTACGTCAGTTTCATTAGGTTATTGACGTATTACATCAATTATACTTCAAGTAAAGACTCTTTCAATATACAGTTTTAAACCTTTACTTTTTTTCCACAGATATTTAACAAGAACAAATTATTCTATATAATTATCCTGTATATAGTGAGTTCTTTGCCATGAACATGTATATGAAACTATGACTTGTGATGCATATACATACCCAATACTACTACTATATGTGTATACTAGTTTAACATACATATGTCATATACACTTCTACACTATCTACACACTTACTGTAGAATGCATTCGTTTGAGCCGAAAGTGTGGCAAAATTTTTCAGTTTCTGAAAAAAAGTTTATTAACATACACACACATTGTATATATATATATATATACACACATTATATATATATATATATATATATACACATTATATATATATATATATATATATATATATATATATATATATATATATATATATACATATATATCCTTACATAGTATAAATTAAATTCCCCCAGCCGCGTCTGTCAGTCTAGTCGCGATTTACTCAAAAACTACTGCACCGATTTTCATGCTGTTTTCACCAGTGGTTCTCGAGGAAGATTTTAGTATATAATTTGTCAAGTTTTTGTATAAATTGGTCCTTACATATTATAAAAAAAGGTATAGTTGTATAATTTATTGATGTATAGGTGTATAATTTATCAGTGCATAGTAACATATGTTCGTTGCTTAGGTGCTGTGTATTATACATTGTCTGACGGGATTGGGAATGTAGACATTTTGACTGTTATTTATATAAGCATGCAACAGACAGCAGTTTGCATAACGTGATGTTACAGTGGATCATATGTTAATACAGTCCATTGTTCATATTTGTTTCGATTTCATTTGTTTCGATTTCTATTCACATAGTTAATAATTTAAAAATTAATATTAAGTTAGTTTATTTTTGTAGTAATATGCATAGATAGCGATGCATACAACAAAACCGTTAAAAATTTGCCTATAGATGGCAGTATACAAAACATGAGTACTTCAAAAATTTTGCCAATAGGTGGCAGTGCATACAAAAATGTTTTTCAAAAATTAAACGCAATTTATCAGTCCTTGACGGGAGAAAATATTATGTTACTTGGTTATGAGGGCGTTACAAAATTTTTGCGGGCGAAGCCGCGACTGGTAATGCTATTATGTATAACGAGGAAAGATGTTGATTTTTTGTTTGCTACGATTTAACTCAAAAACTACTCAACCAATTTTACCGAAAGCTACATCTCCTCGGAGTAATATAGGCTGTTTTATATTTTGGGTGCGAAGCCTGGGCGGGTCAGCTAATATATATATATATATATATATAAATATATATATATATATGTGTATATTTATATATATATATATATATATATATATGTGTATATTTATATATATATATATATATATATATATATATGTGTATATTTATATATATATATATATATATATATATATATGTGTATATTTATATATATATATATATATATATATATATATATATATATATATATATATATATATATATATGTGTGTGTATTATACAGGCTGTCCCAGAACAACCTGGAACCCATCGGTGAAGTTGTTCCTTAGGTCAAGACGAACTCATTTTACTATATAACATAGGTCCGGAAATGATTTGTTTATCCGCTAGCCACCATTTTGTGTTTTTTGCTTTATAATTTATATCTACACAACGCGTTGTCCGATTGAATTGAAAATTTGGACGATTGTTGCCTTAGCATAGACCAATAATAGAAAAAAATTTGAATTTTCAAAATGTATTTACACAAAATGGCGGCTTTTTTCTGGGACAACCTGTATATAAATCGTAAAGGTACCCCTTCTAATTTAAAGCAGTATAATGAAGCCCACACTTCAGAACCGTGTAAGAGTACCAACAGAACATTTAACAATTAGAAGAATCAGAATGAGATTTAACAAGCCAGATTTTTAAAGCCAGTTGTGTTTTCTTAACAAACGTTTCAGAAGTCTGAGAGAAAAGAGCAAATGTTGGAAAAAGGACACCCAGATATACAAAATGGACGAAGTTTCTGCAGTTACCTTTTAACCAAAGTACCTCTACCCAACCCAACGCCCCGACATATTAATATTGTAAAAAATATTTTTAGAATATTTTTTACAAAAGAAAACATTTTGAATTTTGAGTATTTCAACCACGCTATCCACGCTATCATATAGGCTACTCAAAATGATAATTATTTTTCCACTTAGGCCGAGATAATGCAGCTTAGATCATAATTTTGAATAATCCACTCTATCGAAGGTTTGTTTAAAATCGATGAATACGAAAACCGATTTACCCACAGAACAAAATTTATCAATGGTGGCGCCCAAATCAAAAATGCTATCTATGCAACCACGGCTAGGTTTGAAGCTGTTCTGCTTCTCTGGCAAGATCTTATGATGGCCAGCTCATGCCATAATTCTTTTAGCGAGTATTGATGTTAATAATTTCGCAACAGTGTTCATTAGGGCAAGGTCCCTATAAAAACTTGGATCTTCTGGGTTAACCATTTTAAACAAGTACAACAATTTTTTATGTAATGCTCCCAAGAAGCGGGAAATAATTTAAATACCTCGTTAGGTAAGTCATTCAGACCTACCGCTTTTTTATTTTTCATATTTATTATTACGCTCGGTTGTTCATTAGAGGAAATATCATCATCCAAATATTTTTCTTGTAGTAATCTATTAATATCTCTACACTGATTGGTTTGTCAGAAGTAACCCTACATCTAAATGAGTATATAGTATACTAAAATTGATTACTATCGCGGGTGCTAGAAAGATTGTTAAATAGTTCATCAAAATACGTTCATTAAATTTTGTAAACTTAACTAAGTTCTTAGAGTATTTCTTACATTTAGAATATAATTTAAAGCTAGTGTAACGAACTCGCTACTAAATCTCAATATACTTTCATAATTAGATACCTGGCGGACTCACTACATATGTCCTTTGTTATTTCGGTAACTATATGTTGTCACTTCGGTCAACTATCAACAAACTATTACGAGATTATTTATTAGGCAAAATAAAGTTTGATTTCAATCCCAAAATCTTTCTTTCATAATCTTATCAGAAGTGATTATTATTGGTAAATGGGAAGATATTATACCTCTTGTACTTCTCCAATACTTTAAAGTCATACACATATTGCAACAAGCTAGGGAATAACCAGCACATATCAACTATGCTTATACCATTACAGTTTATATTTGTGAAATTAGCCGGATTATCACCCAGATTCAAATTTGGTTTCATGTGTTGACTCTCTAGAATTAATTTTGAATGTTAAATATTGTGTTGATAGGAGCCTATAACGCGCATATTTCGAATTTTAATTTAGATTAAATGGATGTTCGTTGGACTCTGTTTGGGACTCTGTATGGAAGGAAGTGGTTTTGTTGCGAGTGGTAGATCTACCGTCCATCGCAACAAAACCACTTCCTTCCATACAGAGTCCCAAACAGAGTCCAACGAACATCCATTTAATCTAAATTAAAATTCGAAATATGCGCGTTATAGGCTCCTATCAACACAATATTTAACATTCAAAATTAATTCTAGAGAGTCAACACATGAAACCAAATTTGAATCTGGTCTCTAATACATATTTCCTATTATTAATGAAAAGGAATTTATATCGTACTGTATCTGTACTAGCAAAGATAAGTCATTTATACCAATTAAATTAACCTTTGTATGCTTCAAATGTCATCAAATCCCCTAATGCTATACCCATATGACTAATTTTTACCAATTCTGACATTAATCCACCATTATCTGGTAACTAAGGAATTTTACTAAATGATTCATTATAAATAAAACTTTCAGCAGAACATATAATATAATTTTTTTAAATACTGTTAATCGAAGCTGCATCTAAATTAACTTATTATAACCTTCGATATTCACAAATAAAACACTAAACAAACAGTACACTCTTTAAAAATCAAACCTGCCTGTCTCAGATAGGTACTCTGTTGCGCTATCTTTTGTAAAAAATTGTGTATAGTACGCTACGGAGTCTTAGAAGTGATCTTGAGCTTGTTTCATCTGATTTTTCTTTTCTTTGGAGTAGCTCCAGCATTAATACCTCTACACCTGTACTAGCTGCTTACGTATCAGTACCGGTCTCACCTTTATCACCAGAATATTCTGCACCAGGCATAGAAACAAATGACTTGTTTACGATCTGTTAATATCTGCAATATAGCTAATAAGTAGTCAAGGCTGGATTTTCATAATCTATTATTGCCATTATTTTGTTGGTCTACGTGCAGATGTATTTCAGTTTATATTTAATTTGACAAGCAAGCTTTCAGTTAATAAAGATTATTGAAATTATCAAAGAGAACTCTAGGTTTTTTGAAATTACATTTCAAGTTTGGCCCCAATTCCTAGAATATTTATTTGTATTTTAGATAATCGTAACTATCTCTGGGATATGGATTCAGAGACATGTGGCATGTTGCTAATTTGGTGCGTGTCTTAATAGGCTTAATAGATCAGTCATCTGATGATGACTACATTGTAGTCGAAATACGTATTTATAAAATACAAATAAATGTTCTGGGAATTGGGGCAAAATTTGAAATGTACGCTTTCAGTTGTTTAAAAACCCAATTCATTATAGGGCAAAGGTAATTCAAATATATAAATAGGGTTTTTTGGTGAAATATCCAATACATCTGTAGACAGTAGGTCCTTTTTTCTGTTTCAATTTACGGAATTCATGTTTATCCATGGATCTCAAAAATTTTTCATCAAACTGAAACCCAATAGTATCATTAATTCTTTTAACAATGTTCATAATATTCTCATCTTCATAAAATTGAATATTAGATTTTTTTCTCGTTATATCGAGAATATTGCTCCTTCATCAATAAATGCTGCCTTAAAGAAACAATTTATTTTTTCTTTCTGTGTTTTACTTTTTTATTCGAGCGAATTACTTATATTTATCAGAAATTTCATAATTTTTTTATTCACATAACGAAAATCCTTACGCATAGTTACTATTTCAGAGATCAAAGTTCCCAGTTTACTTGATAGAATATACATTTTTACCTCAATTATGTCTCGATTTTAATAACTTTAAGATATATTAGTTTATAAATTTGGATCTTATTCGTTTTATCACCCCCCCCCCCGTATAAATGGTTGAAAATGCGTGGAAATGGGTGAAAATGGTTTGTTAGGACCATAGGAAGTGATTCCAAAGAGGAAAAATTCTTTTTCGTCCTTGAAAATTTTTGAAATTAAAAAATGTGGGGTGGGGCTTAAGTTAAAAGGAATAAGATCCATAAATTTTAATAATATTGCCAATCGTAAAAGATTGTTTTTTATTTATTTAATTTTATAAAACAATAAAGAATAAAATTCAAACAAGAAAAAAAAAAATTAATATCTCACGATCAAGCTCAAACTCTCCATTGCTGTACACTAATAGCTTTTGATCCTGCTATAATCTTAACTGCGTCACTATCAGACCGCGACAATGTTACTATAATATGAAATCCGACAATACAGTATAATGTATTATTCATAGATTGTTTTTAGTTAATTTAACAAAAGTGAGCCGAAAAATGTGTTATTAACAAATATTAAATATAATTATCCACACACACTCCACCAAAATCGCATTTCAAAAACACAAATTTAAAAATAAATGCAATTCTAACTGTAATCACTTCATTTTAGTTAAATTAGATTTTTTTTTAAACAATTTCACTATGTCGTGTTATCACGACTGGTAACGTGAAATTTGTACAAACGATAAAATTACAACGACAAAATTACAAACGAAATAATTTTAATTTATAAAATTAATGATGAAATAATTTCAATTTATATTTGTTTCATAAAATATCCCAAGCACTAAATATCCCCCGACATAATATCGGGTTTGCGTGTTTTTGGGCACTCGCACTATACAGCGTTCTATATGTTTCAAATATCGTTGCAAAAATTATTGAAATTAAATAAGGTAAAAAACTATTACAACCGAGCATTACAATCTTTCAACCGATGAGGTCATACCCCGAGTTGGTCGGGTTTGCGTGTTTTTGGGCCTTGCACTAAAAGGCGTTCCATATATTTGAGATATCGTGGCAAAAACTATTATTATTATTATAATATTGATGTTATTCTGTGATTATATTTTTTATTTGTCATTTGTAATTTTGTCTTTGTTTTTTTATCGTTGTAATTTTGTCGTTTGTATAAACATCAGGTAACCATCACGACAAAATCCCAAATTATATAGTTTGGTATGTTTCTATAGTGTAGGGCCGACGAACTCTTTGAACCTTATCGCCATCGTTTACCAATGACCAATGCATATGGAATTGCATACGCAGTTGGATTAGTTTTTTAAACTTGAAAAGTTTATTTTTGTACATAAATTCAATTTGTACATAATTGTTAGTTTTTCAAAATGTCAATTCAATTTTTTAAATACTTTAATTGATAATTCAATTTATCAAATATTTTGAAATTTTTTTATTTGTTTCTATGAAAAAATGAAATTAGGCAAGCCAAAACATTTTTTTTTTGTTACCAGGAAGATTTAATTACGGGTAAGATATCGGCAACTGAAGATATCAGGAAGGCCTTAGAACATACAAATTTGTTTCAAAATTTTGTTCAACCAAAATGTTTTTTCTTAGAGCTTAAGTGCGCATCATCTATTGGTTTCCGAGATAAGATTTATTTTTTTTAGTCATTGAATAAAAACCAATTGATGAGTTAAATCAAATAAAATAAGAAATAAAAACTACAGTAAAACTTAGTACCTACAACTTAACTCCTGATAAATTTTTCGATTTTTCAAATATTAAGGAAATATTGTATATATGTATATACATATATACAACCCGTCAAAGTAGCCGAGCGGTCTAAAGAGTTATGTCTGCGCAGTATGCATACTTGGAAACTGGGAGGTTATGGGTTCGAATCCCGACATCGGCAGTTTGTCAATTATTAAAAAAAAAACAAAAGGGGCGGTTAATTGACTAAACTGTCGGCGTATGGACAAGAACAATGTAACCGGCTATGCTTGAGAAGGTTTTCTGCAGTTTACTTCACGAACTCCAGATGAATATCGGCATAGTTCTATCAGAGTCGGCTGCAGCCGCATATCCTACCAATTCCTAGTCTACTCAAAAATTCCTTCCAGTCCACTCACATCCTTAGGCATCACAATCGACCTTATGGTCGAAGTGTAGCCCGTCCAGGGCAGCCTCTACAATCTATCTACATGTATACATATGTACTTTTTTTAAATGTCTGTGGACTCTCTAGCGGTCAGAGTTTTATTCCGATTGGAATGAAGTGTGATTTTTGAGTTGCTTTTGGTATTCTAAAGGTCAAGTTCGTTAATGGGTAAAATCGGACAAGGGGAAAAGGGGTTAAGAGGGAGGGGAAAACACAAAATTTGACTATCTCCCTTAATATTTGAAAAATCGAAAAATTTATCAGGAGTTAAGTTGTAGGTACTAAGTTTTACTGTAATTTTGTTTCTTATTATTTTTCTGTTACACTAATATTTACAGAAATATTTACAGTTAAAGATTGAAAGATAAAATTCTAAATATCTTTGTTCACATTAGAGTTTAAGAAAAATGATCAAGTAATGAATTGTAGCAAACTTGATTTTCTTTACTCATTATACATTTTTTGATTATTCTAATATTAAGAGAGATATTTAATATTTTGTGTTTACTTGACACGAATGAATGATATATATTTTATTGTAAACTTTAAAAAAAAAAATTCAACCGACTTCAAAAAACGCAAAAACTCATTACACTAAAAAGCTAAAAATAACAATATACAGATTTAATCCAAAAGACAATTCTTGTCCATACCTATTACGTATAATTTTTATACCCAGTATATGTAAAGGTATATTAAGTTTGATCCCGACTTTGTTTAAAAATATTGATCGTAGGTATGAATGTTTGATATTTGTGTGCATAAAATTCGGCCATTTCCACATGTCCGTCTGACTGCCTGTGGACACAAAAACTCAATAACGAAAAGAGATAACGGGCTGAAATTTTTTTTTAAATAAAGAACTTTTTTTTGTAATTTTTTTTTCATAAACTCAGTAGTTTTCTCATAATTTGTGATTAAATGTTCCTCGGAAAGCGAATTGTTAATAATTCGAATATGCAGAATTGTTAAATAATTCAGTCATTAATATAAAACGCCGTATACACTTGGTATTCAAACATTTAACTCAGTTAGTTGTTACATTACTTGTAATAAAATATTATTATTGGTTGATGTACCTACTGATCGGTTTGAAGGGATCCCCTAATCAGATTATGACTTGATGACAATGGGACCACCTCAGAGTATATTTTTTCATACAAAACAAGAATTTTCAAAATCGATCCACAATTGACGGAGAAATCGGTGAAGATACATTTATAAAAAATAAATATAGTTGAACATAGAATCTCCTCTTTCATTTTTTGGAGTCGGTTAAAATTTTTGTTGATTTTCTCATTTCCACAGAAACTATACCTTACTTCTAAAAAATAACTATAAAAATATTTTATTGAAATTTTGTTTCAATTTTGAAATGTCAATTTTGATTGTCGATTCCATAGTAACTATAAACTACAATAGCACACTATTATTAATCGTTGTATATGGTTGTATTTTGGCTATTAATAAATTTAAATTTCTCAAATACTAAAATCATGTCAGATATGATATTTCATTTTGATTAAACTAAAATTTTGACCGCTAGAGAGTGTATTCTAAGGAAATTTGCTAAGTTGACGCAGCTCCTGCGTAACGCCTTTTTTTTTTATCTACTGTATATAGAGTCTTGAAAAATAGGATTTTTTTATTTTTTTGAAAATGTAAGTAACTAATGAAGATTTTCGGCTTTGGCCACCCCCAAACACGTACACACCCACACACAAGGATAACACTTCAGTGGAAACTACATCACAACGTCAGTTCAGTTGTATAGTCGTAACAAAGGCATAATAATATTAGTGTGGGAAAAAATGCATGCGTTCATTATAGTATGTCGAGAATGCGCTTCTGCCGTGGTGTGTAAATTCAATGTATTTATGTCACGTGCCTTAACGACAGGGCCACCATTGATGTACTAAAATTGATTTCCAGAAGCGGCTCATATTTTCTACGAATAAAAATATATATTATGACTAGCTTACATATTACCTGAACATGAAAATATTATCTTTCGCAGGTAAACGAGACTATTCTCATGTAAAAACCTTAATAAGTATAGTTTGTGACTATGTATTCCGGTACCAGTCCACGTGGCCGAGCAGTCTAAGGCGTTATGTCTGCGCACTATGCCTACTTGGAAACTGGGAGGTTATGGTTTCGAATTCCGACATCGGCAGTGTGTCAATTATTAGAAAAAAAAAGGAGGCGGTTAATTGACTAAACTGTCGGCATATAGACAAGAACGAAATAATCGTCTATGCTTGAGAAGGTTTTCTGCAGTTTCCTTCACGAACTCCAGATTAATATCGGCATAGTTCTATCAGAGTCGGCTGGAGCCGCATATCCTACCAATTCCTAGTCTATACACAAAAATTTCTTCCACTCCACTCACATCCTCACAATCTATGTATTCAGTTAAACTGATGCTTCTTTAATGTTCATGATGAATAATTTAAAGGAAATGAAAAACATTACTTTTATAAAAAACGTAAAAAACTAATTTCGATTTAGACGATTAACTGAAAAATAAAGAAGCAGAACTAGTTTAGTATATAAAAAATGATAAATTCAAATAGTAGTTTTAAGTTAAGCGACTAATGATTTGATAGGTTATTTAAAAATATTTGATTATTAGTTCTTTAATATTATTCTTTCGTAGACGGTTTGTGGATTGCAAAAAGTATAACAATTTTCAAACTGGTAGTTAAGGTGGTTATCATAAAAGATACCGCTTGTATCCAAAAAAAAATTATATAGAATTTATAAACAGACGTTTTGGTATTTGATGAAAACAAAAAAAAAACGTTCTAATATTATCCTTTATGGTATAAGAACACATCAAAACGTATTTTAATAACACTCACTAAGATTCTGTTTTCAATACACCATACCGTTTGTCTCCGAATCTGTGAGTAGATACCTGTTTTGAAATGATTTATGATCTTAAATTTATGTTTTGCGTACAAATATTCAAAATTACCAATTCGAAAATTTAATAATAGCTCTGCTCTATAAATGATTTTTGAAGATAGAAATAAATAACTAATTTAGCATTTCCTCGACTCGAAAATAAATTGTCTATTATTTATTTATTTCGTAAATTTCTTTGACTGAAACATCATTTTTGTCAAATCCTGAAAGGAAAAAGGAAGGTTTTCGATGGCGCAAGCAAAACACGGACTGAATATGTTTATTTTGACTATATACAGCTTGTAAATGCAGTAAACTTTACACGCGGAACTAACGGATTTTTACTCTTGAATTTGTTCAAATTTTTTTTTTAAATTTCAGGGTAATCTACAACGGAGATAAACTTAACATGGGCGCTTAGAAAATGAGCAGTAGTTGAAGACAGCACAGGTTGAAATTTACGACAAGCATACGTTTTTAAGAGACACAATGTTTTTTCTGCATACAATGTATATATATATTTTTTTTTTTTTAATTTTTTTCAAATTTGGCGGCATTGTTTGAAAACAATTGAAATAATAATACATACGTAAATAATATTGACATGTGTATTTAATTATATTCAATAATAATTATTTGTTTTAAACATAATTTTAAATATTTGAAATAACATTTGATTGTTTGTATGAATCGCAAGGTATTTATTAAAAAGTTTGTCTATCTTATTAAATGTTAATTTTAGTTTCTTTTTCAGCGTGCTTGATGCACATTGATTACTTATTAGTTATTGTTTTCTTATTATTATTATTATTGATTTACACATACATACCTGAATGTTTATATATAGATTGAATGATTATCACGGTACAATAAATATCAAGACGATATTTTATAAAGAAAGTTTTAACATTTTATGCTAAATATCAAATTTAGTTTTGCTTATTATAGAATTTTATATTGATGTTTTTCATTACATTCACTATATCTAGTTATTATTGATATAACAATAATAATGCATGTATTTTTGAATGTTTTTAATGGGTCAATCACACTATAAAATGACATCGTTAAAAAAAATAAAATCGTTAATAAAAACTATATGGTATATAATATTGAAAAAAAATTGTTTTCCGTAATATTTTATTGCATGTTAACATAGATTAAATATCTCTATGTTTAATAATATGATGTTAATTAACAATTTAATAAATTAAAATGCTAAAATTTATTTCGTAATGAACAAAACAACAGTCAGATTTGTAAACTTATTGTTGGTTCAGATTTCACGCATATATACCTTTATTGTATTAATTCTTCTTATTTTTATATTTATTTGTTATCGTTTATCATTATTTTATGATTCATCGTTTATACTAATTACTATTTTATACATCAAATCCTCATACCTCTGATTTGTTTACTATTCAAATATACTATTCAAATAAATGATTAAAATTAGTTTCTCGGCTAGCTGCAGAGGCGCTGATTGTTTTTAAATTTGACCATTATTTTATTTTTAGATATATATTGATACTTTATTTATATAAATCAATGCATTTTTTACCTTTTATATGAATGATTGATGATTGATGTCTAAAATCAATGCTGTATTTTTCCCAAGTCTTTCAAGTCGCCGGATGTAAAAAATTCTTTATTTTTTGTCATTGGTCTGTATGGATGTTTATATAGATGGATGGATGATGAAGTTGTTGCAATTAAATTTGTGAACTGCTGGAAGGCTGTAGATGAGATTACATTCGTTGATAAATTTAAATAAATCACATGTGATTTACATACACTTTAAATCCAATGCTGGATTAAAGATTTTAAAGCATATGGCTAATTAACTGGAAAAGGCTGAAGGAAAGAGTTTTTTAAATTTTAAAATTGTACTAATGTAAGGATTTTAATGGCATAAATATTAGTAACTAAGCAGTTTAGAGTTCTGATCGAGTTCTCCAACGTGATCGAGTTCTTCCACCTCCTCATCCTCGTTCATGGGGGCCTCGTTGTGGCAGTTGCCCTGGCAGTTGAGGCAAGTTTCTGAGTAACTTAATGATGCCTTCATGCAACCGCATCTTCCTGAGTCATAATATGTTTGAAACCGACAAAATATAGTTCGGAGTATTTCGTCGGAGGTAGCATTTCTTTCTGACACTTTGGGCACCAGCTCTTAATTTTTCTCCTCCCAACTAGGTATTTCTACACCCCACACATCTCAGGGCAGTACCGTTCCCATCCACTGCTCGATTTGGTAGTACGTTTTGTAAGAATAGTATTTCGTGCCCCCCTCAGTTGGTGGATGTGTTGGAATGTCAGTCTCGATTATGCAACTGATTTTATGAAAGATAGGCACCTGTACTCATCCAAGGATGACTACTCAGATGGAGCACCTCGAATGTGGTCACTGAAGGGCTGGTAAACACTTCAGAAGCTTCTTTTATGGATCTGCCCGTTTTGTATAATTTTGCACACTTAACTTGTTTTTCCTGAAGACTGCGAAGGTGCTATCATAGCCTGTGAAAGCGTGCAGAAACAAAAACTGCTACGGCTTTTGAGAAGAGTATGATGCTGTACAGACCTTTCATAGTTTTGCGAAGGATATTTCATGCTGGGGTGGGGTTTTCACCAACAGCAAGATTGCCAAGTTCACATCTTTGCCTCTAACAGCCAGTGAAGATGAAACTAGTAGCAATAAGGAATGCAAACAAACGAAATGAGATAATACCATTCTACCACCATGTAGTCTCCTGTGGTCTCTCCGTTGATCTTGGGTTTTCTTTCCTTCGATCAGCTAGACTCAAGTCTGAAATAGAAGGCTTTATCATCGCTGCAGAAGATGGTGTGATAGCCACTCTTATACACCAGAGGTCCGTTTAGAAGGTAGCAGTCTCCACTACCCAGTGCAGAGCCAGTAAATCTCAGCCGGAGACGCTGATGCACCTCACTTCGGTATGTCCATCTTATGCCTCGACCACCTACATTCATCGCCATAACGATGCCCTGAGTGCGCTGTGCTATTTCTTGATACACAAGTATGAAGTGGACCGTACGCCAGTCCTACAATATGCTCCCGGAAAGATCGATTATGTCGTCAAATACGAGAAATGTTTTATTCTTTGGAGTTTTTCATTCGCAACTACCAGGCAGCACTCTGGTACTAAGCCTGTGGTCTCTCATAGTGCTCCAGGATATTTCAGCTAAGACTATTTACGCCATCGGGTTCTCCGCGTCCGTAGAAACAAATATTGTCTTGAAAGAGGAGCAAAAACGGAATAATTACCTTGATCTTCTCCAAGGACTACGACAACTACACCTTGGCTACTCAGTCAAAAAGAATGTTCTAATTATCGGTTGCGTTGACGATATACGTCCCAATCTAGAGTCTAATCTTTCCTCCATTCCAGTTTGTAGGTCTCATCTTCGTCCTATCAACCCATGCACTCACGTCTTTTTGGTTCACTTGCTAAGTGAAAGCGCTGTTGATGATGGCGACTGTTTTGGGTGCTGGCTCGATTTTGTTGAGACGTACCTTGAGGTGGCTTTTCGGCGTCAGCGGCATGGCTAGTCTCTTGGACTTGCATTCTATTGTAATCTTCTCCCTTCAGGTAAGGTAGAAGCGTCATCTGAAGGGGTGCGATTCTGTAAAAACGAATTGACTACTACCTTCCTGAGAAAAATATTTCAATTTGAAATTTGACACAACAAGATATTCAACTCATTTAGCTACTAAGTATAGTACACCACTGTCTATATATTTTTTGGTATTTTGCACAACATCCATATTTCTTTTATTTCGAGTATTTTCGTATGTTCGGGCTTATTGTCTTCGAACAATTTAGGATTATTTCTGACAAAAATTCCACACTCTAAGGTATACGTATCTATAACAGTAAGAATTCCAAGTTTAAAAAAAAAACTTGATTCCAAGAAGATTCCAAGCGTGATCGTCAGGTTTGGCGTTTGTTATTATTCGAACACACCTTTTTGTAGTTTTAAAATTATATCTATAGCAGTGGAGTTTTCCCAGAATAGTATTCCATATTTACTATTCGCGTGTACGTGGGCGTATATTCGTTCAACAAACATTTCAGTGTTAGTGTTTCCCTCATATAGAGCACGTAACCAAATTTTGAGTTTTTTTTGTAAGTAGCCTACATGCGTTTTACAGTTTAAATTCCTATCTAGAATCAACAGAACAGAATCTGACGCATTGACGATTTTAGACATAGCCTCGATTATGATTAATATTACTAATACATAGCATATGGGTCTTCTCAATATTAAGTTTTAATGTGTCTTCAAACCACTTACTGAGCACGGCAAACGTTGGGTTTATATTTTCTTTAAGGTGTTCCTCATTTTGTTCATGAAATAATACTGTGGTGTCGACTGCAAATAGTATCATTCTGCTGTAGTGTTTCACGAAGCACGAGGCGAGGCAAGGTTTTGGTATCACCTTGCCTCGCCTCAACTTACTAACTTTGACTTATTTTGCATGAATGTACATAATATGGTAAAAAAAATTTATATATATGTATATAAATTTTAGAGACGATGACTTTCGACATCTACTAGGTAGGATCGCTGGACATTTGAAAAATATTTGCCAAATAATCTATCTATTGCTTCATGTATCACTATATTATTTTTTTTTAAATTAACTTCTTGTAAATTTGCCTCGGGCGAGGCAAATTCCTCGCCTCGGCCGAGGCGAGGTTTTTGGGACAATATACCTCGCCTCGCCTCGGTTAGTAACGAGGATTAAAATTGTAAACCTCGCCTCGCCTCGTCTCGCCTCGCCTCGCCTCGTGCCACGTGAGGCGAGGTTACCTCGTAGCCTCGGTGAAACACTATTCTGCTGTTAGTTATACGTGGAAGGTCATTGATATACATTATAAATAGCAGTGGATCTATAACTGATCCATGGGGTACTCCTCTTAATGTTTTTAAATGATTTGAGAGAATTTGTCTTTTTTATTGTCTTTTATATAGCTGATTTTCACACATTCTAGCCGATCAGTTAGATAAGATTCAAATAAGTTCAGGGCTACATCTCTCACTTCATAAAAGGTAAGTATATGCAACAGTAGTTCAATATCCAGTGAATCAAAACCCTTGCTGAGGTCTAGAAAGTAGGCTGCAAATATTTAAGGGTTGATCGAAAAAAGCTTGATCGATCGATTTTTTAAAGAAAAATTTTTAAAACAATAATTAACTGCATTACAGTGTAATTATTTACAGACATATTAAAATTACAACATAGATTGACAAAACACATGGAAAGTAAACATAGAAACACAATTTGTTTCTTATGTAATTAAAGTAATAAGGTAGTTAATAAAATGGTGGTGCGCACCAATTACTTCACCATTGTATATGATCGAACTGATAGAATCAAGCTATCGCTAGACGATGGAGCCGCTACCATACCCAATGGAGTAAGGCTGTGTTGCGCAACATATTTTTTTCAAATATTTGAATAATAACAAGCTCTTTAAACTAAGAACTTAGCTTGTGCATTAATTAATTGTCTGGCTTTATGGTAACCAAAGGTGTATAATATGAATGACTTACTGGAGGTACGGTTAAGTCTTATAAAAGTAAAGGGAAGACTGCTGGGCACCAATTTTTCAGGAGCAAAATTTTTTAAATGGTTACCGCAAATTTAAAATTTTTATAATGTCATATGTTTTAAGTTTGGTAAACATTTGGATACTTCAAAAGTTCATTGTCAGAATCGAACATAAACTTTTGGAAATTTATTTGTTAATTAATCATTTTAACCTAACTTGATAACATTTTCCATACTTATGTAATAATTAATCTGTAAAAATAAGTAATTAAAATGAGACATTCTTTCCACAAGCCGATTGATGACCGCATATTAGTACTGAAATGTGCACACCCATACAAATTGCTACAAAATAGATATTTGTTGATTTCGAGCATGTATATAAAGCATGTTAATGAAAAATCAAGGCTATGGTAATATAGAATATTTTGATGAACAATATTTTATTTTTATCTCAACTTAAATTTTCTCAAATACTCTGAATACTCTAATATTGATTAAAGAAAAAGTATAATTGTTTAAACATAAACGTTTTACAGTAAAGCATATTTAATTTTTATTTGAACAATACAATACGATTTTCTAAATTTTCTTGAATTGCCTCAATTATTACCATTCAATTTCGTACATTGCAACATACTTTCTTCCGGTCCTTTATTTGAACAATCCAATTTTAATAACTTTGATTGTACAAAAATTGTACAAGCTATTGATATTTAGAAGAATATACATATATAAAGTATTTTTTTTAAATCGTAAAAATGGGTCCCAAAATAAGTCCCAAAATAAGTAGTGTGTATAATAAACATTTTTACTCGAAAAAATATTTTAATAGTATCTAATTTAACAATGTCCCGTTTATTTATCGTTGCCTCGAATATTTTATATAATTATCCTGAAGAAATATTCGCTAAAGTAGGCCAACGTACTATATCTCATTATTTTAAAACAAAATAAAAACTATTTTATGATTTCTTTTAAAATAATTTATTTTAACAAATGAATGTTATTGAATTTAAAGTGTCTAAATAATAAATAATCGAGGTATATACCGCGATAGTTTGTTTTAATAATATATTATGAGTAGAAGGTAAATTAAATGTCATTATTTCTATTTGGCATACGAAGGCGCTGTGAAAAAGCCTTATCAGTACATCAACATCTTATAAATAAACAATAATGTCGGCAGTATTTAAGCGCATTAGATCACGCTAACGAAACAACATGTATTATTTATGGTATAAACCTCTGAATATAACGCCTAGTTTGTAAAACATTGTCTCATTTTTCAACGATATATTTTTAGCATTTATTCATGTTACCAGCAATTGCATAATTGGAATTATAGATACTCCAAAATATTGTTTTCAAAGAACAAAATGTTTAGAGTGTATTTTGTATTTTCTTCTAAATTTAAAAAAGCATTAAAAGAGTTTTTGGTAACGAGTGCAAACTTTTAAAAAATCGTTAAATTGTTTTACATGTTGAATGAACGTACCTCAAATAATAGTAAAAAAACACGCTATAGGGCATAGGCTATGATAAATTTCTTCTGCTTGTAAGCCGTTTTCTTGTATGTATTCATAAATTTTGTCCATATACTAGTTCATCTACCCTTTATATAATAAGTTTAACTAAATATTAAATATGTTTATTAACGATGTTCCAGCATACTACCACTTTTCGACAGATTTTGTTCTTTTTTTTCACAGGCTAAAAATAATGTTTTCTAACAAAACCCGAAGTTTCAGAATTTTTGACCGTTTAGAACGCGAGATAATTAATATCAAAGTTATCATTCTCTCTCACTCTGTATCATTAGAAGCATATATATATATATATATATATATATATATATATATATATATATATATATATATATATATATATATATATATATATATACAGCCCGTTTAGTTTACATCTTCGTATCATGGATCCCACGAGTATGAGAGAGTACATATGTACATATACATTAAGCAACGTGTATGAGAAGGAGGTCTTGTAGGTGTGTGTACTGATGCAATCATTAGTATGTGAATGCTTTTGGAAAATACGTGTTATGTTATTTCTGGTATCTCATTGCAACAATGGGTTATTATTACACAAAAATAGAAAAAGTGCAAATTGTTAAATGGTACTATTCCGGACAATCCGCTCAGGAATGTGTCAATTCATTTATTGTGGCATTTGAAGGTAGACAATCACCAACCAATCGGAAAGTTCTTAATATTATTCACTGTTTTGAAAAATATGCTTGTTTATCTGATTGTAAAAATTGCCACAAAAAAGATGAGGAAGCCCCACCAAAAAATGAAGAAAGAGATAAGCAGTTTGTAGTGTACTATCTAATGACGATAAAAAATCGACAAGAGAAGTTGGTGAAGAACTGGGCCTAAGCAACACTACAGTTGCAAACATTTGGAAACGGAACAGTTTCAAATGTTTTAAATATGAAAAACACCAAGAGATTTTGTCTGAGGACCCTTATCGTAAGATGGAGTTTTGTGAACCTGCGACGGAAAAGGCGAATCAAGAAGATAATTTTATCAGAAATATTTTATTTACTGATGAATCGTCTTTTCCATTGCATGGAAAACATAATCCATCTGTCTTGCGATATTGGTCTCAGACAAATCAACATCGATATGTCAGTATCCGAACTCAGTTTCCACAGAAACTGATTGTCTGGGATGCAATATTGTGTGATCATATTATAGGACCATTCTTCATTGACGGATCTTTAGATTCTCGAAAATATTTGAGTTTGTTACAAGCTAATATATTTCCAACTTTTAGAGCTCTTTCTAATTTAGACCTGGAATCTATATGGTTGCAACAAGATGGTTGTCCTGCACACAATGTCATGATAGTAAGGCAGTTTCTAGAAGAAACTTTCCAGGAACGTCTTATGAGTGGTTTTGGAACCATGAAATGGCCACCCAGATCGCCAGATCTATCTCCTAAAGACTTTTTTATGGGGTTTTCTCAAAACACAGATCTATTAGCGGAATAGGCCTGAAAATTTGCAACAATTAAGGTAAAGAATTGTTGACACTTGTGCGAATATTTCTCCTCAAATGCTAGAAAATACCCGCGCAGATTTCTACAATCAACTCGGATATTGTTTAGCAAGTGATGGAGGAATATTCGAACCGTTGGTTTAACTTTTTTTTTGTCGGAATTCTTTTTTTTTTCTTTTTGAGGTTTTATTTTTCATTTAATTTGTGTGGATAGTTGTTGAATGTTATACCGTTAATAGATTACTATCATTTATTTTCAAACATTCCACATACAAATAAAAAGGGATATTCAATAAAGAATTTTCAATTGTTTGAAGTAATGCTTTGCTTAAGAAGACAACAGTGAACATATTTAACGCACTCTAATTAGATGTTATAGCATACTAAACAACAGAAGTTTGAACAACATAACATATCATAACAACTGATCTGTTTATTTAAAAAACCCCACTCCACCAGCGTCATCTAAAGTATATCGTACGACAGACAACCAACACACACCTACAAGACCTTCTTCTCATACACATTGCTTAATGTATATGTACATATGTACTCTCTCATACTCGTGGGATCTATGATACGAAGATGTAAATTAAACAAAGTGTATATAAATATATATAATATGTGACAAAGACACCATATCATAGTACACTATATATAGACAGCGATAGATAATAGCACACGCCTCCATTCTTTTTATGATGCTCTCATTCTCCAATAACATCAAATAGAAATCGCTTAATTGATCATCTCCCCGAAACAAACGAAGACCACTCGTGATTGGCTCAAAGATATGATAAGCACCAGAGCACTCAAAGTGGAGTGCTAGGAGAACATGGGGTAAGTGATAGGAATATTATTATTTTTTCATCTAAAATTATAATTTAACATAAACATTATTTTATTAATGAAAAATAATAATATTCCTATCACTTACCACATGTTCTCCTAGCACCCCACTTAGTATGTTTTGTTGTTTATCATGTCTTCGAGCCAATCACGGTCTTCGTTTGTTTCGGGGAGATGATCAATTAATCGATTTCTATTGGATGTTATTGGGGAATGAGTTCACCTGGTTCGATTCACCCTATAGTTTATATATATATATATATATATATATATATATATATATATATATATATAATTTAAATACTGATATGAAAAATTTAACTCGTCAACCAGGAATCGAACCTCGGGCCTCTGGATATCTAGTCCAGTATGCTTTCGCTACACCAAAGACGACTGTGACGTAACAGCCAACTGTTTCATATCATTCTTATTTTTTTAATTTAGACAGTATTACTTCTGTCGAAGTTATTATTTTATATATATTTATTTGTGTATACTTAAGCGTCAACAATACGATGTTTGTCCAAATTCCTTTCGGTTACGTAAGGCAAACTGTAGAAGACTGGCGTAAACTTATACAACTAAGTATATATAAATATATATATAATTTATAGATATTATATATACTTTATAATTGAGCTGATTTTGGTAATTTTAATTATTTTTTAGTAACAAGAAAGGATATCGAAAACCAACGAAATTATTTAAGGATTATGTACAAATTTCTCTGAAATCTTGACAGACCTGAACCGAATCAGTCCCCCATAATTTTGATTATTCTTGTAGTAAATGTTTTTTACAGATACAACATATTATTTAATTTGTATATGTAAGAAGAAGATATAACATTCTACATTTATTTACATGATATATATTTTTTAAATTCTTACTATATTTAACAATTTTAACAAATTTAAAATATAAATTAAGTTTATAATTCCATTTCTTTTACACACTGAAAAACAATAACAACTGGATAACATTTCATTTTTTTAGATTTGTACAGAATAATCATTTTAAACCAGGCATCTAAATATTTCTTCTAGGAAATTTTGATTTCAATTTTGGTAAAAATGATCTGAATAAACTTTCAACTTAACACCAAGAGCTTCAAGGTTATTTGAAGATCAACTTTTCAAAGGGGAGTTCTTTTTTTACAAAATCGGATTGCTGACGAAAATAGAACATTAAAACTGAGTAATTAAGTCTATATTGGCTAAGATTGCATCTTTTGAGAGACATCAAAATCTATTCTGATACGATTTTTATTATTGATTTTTTTTTCATTGTGTTGATTGTAAAAATGCAATTTAGCACAGTGAAATTACACCCCTTTTTTAAAAAGCGAAATTGTTTAAATACTCTCAAAAATGGTTGTTCTCGAACGGAAAAATTTAGTTTCATATTCTTTACAATAGAAATATTTGGGATTTTGGGTTTATCTTTATAATGTTGAATCTGAAAACTCTTCGTTTTAAAAACGTATTTTGGTGAATGTTTAATGAGTCGATAATGGTCAAATTTGTGACTTTTTTTTACCTAAAAACTAATACATTCTAAAATATTAATTTTATTTTAAAAAGTCACAAAACCCTTTGTGTTTGAATGTAGCCAAACAATACGAATAAAGTTTATTCCGTTCAAAAACAATAATGTTTTCAAATTAAAAAAAAAAATTGTTCTGTAAAAAATTGGGACCAAAGTTCTGCATGGCAAAATGAATATGTTAATCAGTGCAGCATGTAGAAAGGAGTGATAAAAACAATTACGACTGAACAGTTTTTGATACTCATCTGTCAATTATACCTGTGCTAAATTTTTTTTTAATATCTAAAAAAATAAAGAAGGTACTGATATCAATACAATAAACAAACAACACTAATATTGGGATCAAATATATTTGGTGAATATAATAATAAAATTATACATTATACAGAGAGTTACAAAAGTGAGGAGGTTTATAAAATGTAAGAAAATTAACATTTCAGGTCTGTTCATTCTTTTTGAACGGGAGTGTACATCAAAGTGACAAAATATTTACTGAATTTTAATTATCTATCTTTAAAAAAATTTAAATTTTTTTTACGTCAATTGGAACTTTTGGGATCATAAGAGGGGGTAATCCTAAAATGCAAAAACCACTTTGGGTCAACTCTTCCCTGTCGAATTTTTTAGATGGAGATAAGTATCTTTTGTACCTTGATATCTCCCCAAACCTTCAGTTTATTGAAAAAATTTTCATGAGCAATAATGTAGGAAAAAGAAGCACGCATTTTTTTGTATTAATAAAAGAGCCGATTGTTATTTAAAATTTGATTTACTATAATTATGACCATTTTTATCGAAAAAATCCCCGACTCGGAGATATTCCTTAAACATTTTTTGGTGCACCATTTTTTCTAATTTTCGCTATTCTCAGCTAAACTATTGACGCAACGAAAAAGTTTATCAGACAAAAATGTGAGCATTTATATTTCCTACAAAATTATAAAAAATGCGGTAAGGGAGTTATTTAACATTTCAGATTAGGTATAGTCTAGGGAAATTGACACATGAGGGTCGTAAACTAATCCCACGAAATTTTTTGTCAGAATGCTTTAAAAATATACTTAATATTATAGAAATACAGTTTCACATACATATTTTATTTCATTTAAATAAAAATTGGCTTGACGTTTTGACCTTCACATGATTCTTTTTGTTGAGTTTGAATGATTTCTTGAGAACTGCAGAATTGACATATTTTCCTGTTTCTTACACATGAGAAATGTAAATCCATTTTACAAATTTCGCATACAACTTCCGAAGTTATAATTTGATCTTGGCATTCCACACATACACTAATATTATTCGCTTCATAATCTCAAGTTGAATTTCAACAATTTCAAATATTGGTAGAATCTCTTTTGTAATATTGAAAAGTTTTTCTCGATTCAGCTGACAAGAATCGAGATTCTCAGCTTATTATACTTTCTCTCGTTGATAATCGTCTTTATTATTTTCTTAATTTGATTATTGTGTCTGATCTCTTGCACCAATCGTTTCGTTCGCTACTTTTCTAAATCTTCTTATGTTTTTAAGGTAGAAATCATATCATCCGGTAGGTTAGTAGAATTGAGGCCTAACTTAGGGTCACTGCCAAATACTGCTTTAAACGGACTTCTACCTATTACTCTGTGAAATGAATTATTTTTTTGCCATTAAACAAAATTGCATCCTACAGACAACGATGTAGTTTTATTATCATAAATACATCCACGCTCTGAGCATGTTCTCAAAATCTTGATTTGCTCTTTCAATGCATCCTCAGCTTTGTGGATGTCTAGGTCTCCCAAGTACTATATGTAATTGTGGCCATAAAATTTGTAATTCTTCTATAATTCTGTTGGCAAATTCTCGATCATTATGGGATTGTAGAATTAAAGGTTCACCAAATTGAAAAAATATTTTTACAAGCTCTTGAGCAACCTCTACAGCTTGTTTTGAACGCAAAGATCTCAAACACAGATATTTAATTGCGTGATCTTGAAAATTCAAAAGCTATTTGAAATCGCCGTCAGGAATAGACTGAAAATCCATTAAATCCATTTGTCTTTTTGGCATGAAATTTATTAACATTATTGGTTTAACAACTACTTTATTAATATTGTTACTATTTTTTGTTGATTGGTAAGACTCGCATGATTCAAGAACAAATCCACACAAGGTCTTGAATAAAGCAATTTTGCGAATTATATTTATCATTTTGTCTCTTGATCCATGACCACAACTTATATGAATATCCAACAACTTATTATATATTTCTTCTTCAGCAATTAAATATATTATGCGATCGTCCTGATGTTTTACTTTTTTTATCACACACTTTCGCTCATTCACAGTGACATCATATATTTTTAAAAGATAATATTCGCGCCTAGTTTTAGTATTACCAGCTTTACTCTTAGCTCTTGTTATTTCTTCGGCAGTCTAAAGAACGAAACCCATTTTGATGCAAATATTTTTCAATAGGATTGCAAATAACAAACAAATGAATGAACAATAAATAGTGAATAGTCGTGTCTTTTCGCCGTGATATAATTTACAATAATTAAGGTTAGCTAGTCGAAGTCGGCAAATCAGTCTCACTTTTCGGGGGTCAACAGTAAACTTAAAATATTCTTCTACACTCTGGGATGTTATTATTTCTCTGTAGATTATGTTATATGACGAACTTTCGATGCGATTGAGGTCCGTACTGAATAAATAATTTTCATATTTCACCATAATTTCATTAAAATTTGGTTGGATTAAGTGAAAGCTACCGTAAGTTAAGAGATGCTAATAGTTAATATGTTCAATAATGGCCCTTAGCTGAGAAATCCATTTGTACTTTTTGTTCATTGGACCCAGAGCATTTTCGGCGAAACGGAGTTCACTTTCTAGTTAGCGTTTTGGTAGGCATCGATTATCCATGTGAAAGATTTTGACTAACCATTTAACACATATCTGTAGAATTCTGATATTTGGTTTAATTATTCCGGTTTTAATTGTTAGCATGTATCCTGGTGTGATTTAGGATGTTGCAATAAAGATATGAAAAATCCTACTTGTACGTTTTCAAATTCCTCACCATACCGTTAGCCCCAAGTTTCTCCAGCGTATAACGTAGTCGGTATTATAATGGAGTTGTAAAGGTGTATTATCGATTCCCAGTTGGTCATTTTTCGTTTAAATATGATTTCCTTTACCCGAAGCAGTGCTTGTTTCCCTTTACATATAGCAGAATCTGTTGTGTGACTTAAACAGTCCAGTTTTACTGAAAACAATCCCCAGATAAGTAAAATTATCGACATACTCTCTCTATCTTCTGACCATTTAAGCTAAATGGTGTCTGGGTATACTTAACACCTCTTTTGTATTCCAATATTTTTGTTTTGGATAAGTTGATTTTAAGATTGCAGTTATTAAAGTAATCATTTATGAAATTCAACTTTTTTTTGCAAATCGGTGATGTTATTACTTAGCAGCACTATATCGTTGGCATATGAAAGCAAAATAGCATCGTTATACCCATCTAGTGGTACACATTCAAATGCTGCCTCACGCATTACTTTTTCGATATCGTGTATATATAAAGCGAACATTTATTTGGCTTAATATCATAATATTGACAAGGGCGTCGCCAGCCGATGGCCAAGCGGGGGGGGGGGGGGCAGCAAACGATCGCTCTACCGTACACATTGTGCACGGCAGAGCGATCAAAATTTTCAACGCTTTTCCCGTTTCGGGAAAGATGGTTTTTGCCTCTTTTAGGACATCAACAACGGTCAGATTTGTTGGGTTGGGGTTATCATACCACAATTCGATTTCATTTTTATGTTAGGCAAATCATAAAACTGGGCAACAGTTTCGCAAGTCTCTGTAAGATTTTCGACTGACATCGTTTGCATTTTCGCCGGGTGTAATTTCGATAATGCGAATGCGGGAGTGTTTTCTTCAGCAAAACGTACTTCAAGAGATATGATAATGGAGTCCAAGTATGGATGGTTGTTTCGACGACGTTGTTTCCCAAAAATGCGCGGCATTGATGTGATGTCCTCCTCCAGTCCGACTTTCTCCGCAACAACTGTAGGATCCTTTATAATTTTATCTGTGACATTTTCGGGATTGTCACGGTGGCTCTTAAGCAATTGCTAAATGCGTCCAATGTGCTGCGAGGCCTGGACTACGTCCAAAGCTACGGATTGGAGCCCGTTAACAACAGGTTCCATCAAAGCCGAGTATTTGGCTATCAAAATAATGCCAAGAATAAATGATATTCTGGAAGCAGCCGCATAGGGTTTAAAGACATTTTTTCGAGTAGCATTATTTCCTTCACGCGATAAGGTTTCTAAGGCTTCCAAAATATTATGAAAATAATATTTTGGAAGTTTTTATTAAATATATTAGGAAAATTCTCTTTAAAAACTCCCGATAGTTCCCGAAAAAAAGTAATAACATCTTTGGTGGTTCCCAAGGCATTTCGAATTTCAGGAAGAGTGTTCAGATCATTGATTGCCAGATTCAGTCCGTGGGACGAGCAATGAAAGAACAAAGCTATGGTGTATTTTTTGCGTAGAATTGCTTGTACCCCAGCGTCTTTTCCGGACATTGTCGAACAACTATCAAATCCAAAACCAACGCATTTATCTGGATTAAGGTCATCTTTTGTCAGAAACTCATCGATGCTATATGCAATAGATCTTGCATCCAGACCTTTCAGCTCAACAAATCCGACAAACATTTCTTGGACTTCGTCAGTTTCCTCATCAAAATATCGCAGCCCAATCGATAATTGTTCAGTGCCAGAAATGTCAGCTGTTTCGTCCGCTGAGATCATTATGAGATGAAATTTCTATAATATTTCCCCTCGAAGAAATGGTGAAAATTAAAAAAGGTTTAAATAAGTTGCCCTTCTACTTTTAAATAAGTTCCCCTTACGCGCATATATAGTTCAATGCAAATGAATTCAGCTAATATCTAATTCAAAAATAATGAGTTATTGTGTTTGAATCTCTAGGTGGGGCCAACTGCCTCTACCTGCGCCCCCTCCCTTGACGACGCCCTTGAATATTGATAATAATGATCAATAAATAAGTCTTTGGCTTCCAAAACAACTTCGTTAAACAAATTTAGTTTTATTCATAGACAATTTTATACAGTAATATAAGACGCCATTTTTCATGCAATGTCCAAGATCTTCGTGTAAGGAGATTTGACAATGAGACTACTATACAAAGTGAGGCAGATTATGTTAGACATCATCTGTCGGTATGATGCGTCGGTATGATGATAAAAATGCTTTTCACGAAACGCCTAGACACTAATGTAACATTTTATGTTTACAGAATACGTCTACGTTTCATGAAATGCTTAAGATCTTCGGTTACAGATTCCGTAATGAGACTACGACATATGCACACACTGAATGCATTCACACACAGACATATGCTAGTATGTACCACAGATATTACTAATATAATTGAACAATATACAGACTGTGTTGGACAGCTTTTCCTATAGTAAATCAATGTTAAATATTATTTATTACTAGTTGTACGTCTGGTACTGTATGAAGTCAGTCAATACACATATAAATCAAGGCAGTCAGTTATCTCACAGCTATACTGTATGTGTACGGTTGTTTGTTTGTCATTAAAGAGTGGGGATTTTTTGATATACAATGCACATACTAAAGTGGACTTTCGTCACATATGTACTGACTGACTTCATACAGTACCAGATGGACAGCTAGTAATCACTAATATTTACCATTGATTTACAATGGGAAAAGCTTTCCAACATAGTCTGTATATATTTTTTAATAAACTTTTAATAAACAATTGGATTGTTTGAATATGATTTATAATTATTTTGTTCAAATTCAAGAAAAAAAAAATTTATGTACCTATGCCAGAAATTTTAATACTTTCCTCAAAATATAGATTGAGAAGTAAATTAATTTTTTTTAAATTTAATGTTATAAATTATAAATTGGGGTAGTTTTTAGTCAGTAAAAGCCCTAAATTTTGTATTATTTTGTTGCAAATATTGTGGTATAAGTTTAATTATTTGAGTAACTCGACCATAATGGAAGTAATATTTCTAAAAAGCACTTGTTTTAGCCGAAAGTAAGTGTAAACCTATTGTAAGCTTACATCAACAAATATTATTTTATACACAGTATATATATTATAAAGGTATTAATAATTATATTATTGAAGTATCATTTTTGAGAGCCCCATTTTTTCTATTTTTGGCTAATATTGAAGCAAGGAAAAAATTTATCAGCAAACAAAATGGGTACATTTTTATTTATTACAAAATTGCTCAAGTTTTTCAATAAACTGAACGGCTGGGAATAAATGAAGGAACCAAAGATACTAAACCCCGTTAAAAATGTGGCTGGGAAAATTTGACCCAAATTGAATTTCTCACTTGAGTATTAACACTTTTTACGATCCCAAAAGTCTAATTGACGTTAAAATTTCATTAAAGCGAAAGTACAAATAGCGTCAAAAGTCGAGCTATAATTTCAAAATTTTATAATAGATTTGTGCCTTATTTATTCGCTTTTCGAAAAAAATGCTTCGGATAAAAGTTATTCATTAAGACTATACCAGAATTTTATTCAAAACATTTTTCCGATATACGAAATAAGGCACAAATCAATTATAAAATTGTGAATGATAGCTCGACTTTTGATGCAATTTGTACCTTGAAAAAAGCAATACAAAATTTTTCCAATAATTGACAAGCGACAAAATTTTTTTTTACTCAACTCATTCACGATATAATGGCGGAAAATTAGACGCCTACTCTCGACCCGATTGGAAAAATTTGCAAAAATACAACACATTTTCCCGTTGGATGATGAGCGACAAAATTTTTCTTACACAATTAATTCACGACAAAATAGTGGCAAATAAGACGCTTACTATCGACCCGATTGGAAAATGCTGCTTTGCTAACTTGACTTTCAACTAAGCACAACGATACATTTCTCCGTTGGATGAAGAGCAACAACAAAATTTTTACACAAATAATTATCGACAAAATAGCGGCAAATTAGAAGCCTACTTTCGATCCGATTTGAAAAATTTATTGTGTTAAGTTGACAGATATTATAACTTAAAGTGCCCTCCAAAAATGCTACACTTTTGGATTATATTCCGATAATATACAAATATACGAGTACATATATATAGCATAGAAAATAAAACTAGGGGAGATCTCAAAGGACAGACAGTAAATAGTTGTAAGGTACAAATTTCTAGAAAACAATGTGAATGATTGATATATTTTGACGCAGCTCTTGCGTAACTAATTTTTATAATAAAAGTTAACTGTTTAAATTAACTGTATATACTGAAATCATTTTCAATTCAGGAATTGTTTATTTTACTTTTTACACACGCACGGATATATAACTAAACAACGTAGTGTATAAACTAGCTATATTTGATATGCAATACACGAATATGTATGCTTCTGTTATACACAGTAATTACAAATATTTGAGTTGAAATTGTTTATGACAAATGAGAGATTCAAACACTTACGGTTTCAAAGACATATATTATAATATTTTCCTCTTAGTAATACACGAACCGATTTTTCCGACTTACTTTTTAGCTCTAGTACTCACATTTATTCAAAATTTAACAACAATTTCTTTCTAAGATCAAAATTTTTAACCGTTACAAAGTCGGGTCTTCAGAACTATCTATTAAGATTGAACGTGATTCTTAGTTTAACAATGATATACTTGACTACATAATTTGAGTAAAACTGAATTTTGACAAAAGCAGCACCAATAAAGTAAATAGTCACAAATACACGTTTAACAATCTACTTTGAAAGATATCCTTGTTATTGCTATGCACTATTGTTACCAGCATAGAATATAATATAAAACGTGTATTTACATCAAAGAATATTTTACTTTGAAATATTATGAGGTAAATAATAGAAATAATATTATCCATACATATTTCATTCTTTGATGTGGTCTTTTATAAAAAAATAAATTTGTAAAACTTTATGAAATTTGCCTTCGCTTTATGTAAGTTTATACTAATTTATTTTGTTTTTATGTTTTGAAATAAATACTATTCGTTTTAATAGTACCTGGGCGACCGATTATGGGGACAGTTGTGAAACATTCACCAATATCTACTTTTTAACCCAAAATGTATACTTTATAATTTAAAGATCCAGTAAGTAGCTACATTTCGTGAAGCTTACACAACATCATCACATCAATGCCTTTCAAGTTGTCTACGTCCAATAATGCACATTTCCTTGCTTGTGAAAAACCAGAAAAACAAATTTTCTTAAAGACGAAACCTAGCTAGATCGAATTTTTGCCCCCGAAAATCCTCAATTCTGAAAATATCATCGATATTGTTTGAGCGATTTTCGAGAACGAGATCAGAAATAAAGAAATAATGATAGTAAAGTATGTGAAATTGTTAAATGTTAAGTTCAAGTTACATTAATTTGTAACCTTTGTGGCACTTTCATTCAGTACGAGTATGACTTTGATTGACTCAAATGTTTATTATTCCCTTTCTAACTTTATTTTTAATGAAGTGTAATGAAGTACTCGTTGAGTTGGATAATGCACTATAATATAAAAATCTGAATAGTTTATAATATACAAATTTACATATCATTTTGTTCTGAATATAAAATAAATTATTACAAAATTATGTCAATCAAACTAGGTTCACTTATTATAATTATTCATAAAAATTTTTCTATTTGTTAATACATTAACAATTATTTTAATTGACAAATTAAAGAATGATATCGACAGTTTAAAAATTGTAAGAAAAATCGTGCCAGGACATCATTCCCAAAGAGAGTGGTTAAAGAAACAGGGACAATTTTCTCTCATAAACTTTCAGAATGGAAGGTCGTGTCTATTGATTGGTACAATTACTTTACTAAATGATGAAGAAATTTATTTAAATCGTCTAACATTGGATAAAACTTAAAAATTTTTTGTCAAATATGCAAAAACAGGAGCGGATCCAGGTTTAAACTAGAAAAAGGGGGGTTATTATTTGAACTGGGATATCTCTTTCGAAAAAACGTTCGAACAAAAGTAATAGAACTCGACGAAGACGACATTTCCCACCTTTTCAGTGTAGCCTAATTTTTTTTCGTTTTAAATTTATATGGAAAAAAACGGTCGCAATCAAATGTTTTTTCAACATATGGTAGAAAAAACTAATTTCGAAGGGTTCCCGGGAGGTTATGTTCACCTCCCCCTCAGCGTACAAAGCTAGTCAATGAATTAAGATAAATACCCGGTATGTACTGAGTTTATAAAAATGCTTCAAACAAAAGTTGTTTATTTTATAAAAAAACATTTTTTGTCTCAAGCATAGATACTCCATAGATTCAAACACAGATACTCCCTACTGTCGGATGAAATCTCGGCTTGAGTTTGCCCATTCACGAACTTGCCTATTCACACAACATTTCAGCTCATTATCTCTTTCCGTTTTCGAGATATCGTGTCTACAGGCGAACAAATACACGAACAAACGGACACACAAATGGGCTGCAAGATTTAACTAATTATGTTACTAATTATACCGTAATTTGTTTTCTATAATCATTCTTTTCAACCATTTAGCACAACTGAACAACTTGATTCAAACAGTTCTTCTTTATTTAAAAAAAGCTCTTCTCAAAGATATCCCACACAGTTAGGATGGGACGCCTCCCCCCCCCCTTAGTTATAGTTATATAGATAAAAAATTATCAAAGATTGACCCTCGATATAAGCCTCGAACAGTAAAAGTTAGTAATAATTTTCCCTCGCTTCACCTCGCCGAGGCCGAGGCGAGGCGGTGCAAGGATGATAGCTAACTCAGCCGAGGCGAGGCGAGGCTAGTCAACAGTCGAGGCGAGGTTGATATTTAAAAAAGCGAGGCGAGGCTAGGTGATACCAAAACCTCGCCTCGCCTCGTGCCTCGTGAAACACTAAATACCGGGTTGTACATATTATAATACCGGGTATAATATTAAACAAATATTTTGATATTAACTAATTATAACTACTTTTTTTAATTATTAATATTTTACATTTTGCATGAAGATTTTAATAATATAATATCTATCCATAAAAAATAATGAGTTGTTTAATTTTTCGTCTAACAAGTACATAAATTAATACTGTTAAATGCTATGTTTGTATGCACGTTATAGAAATATATAAAAAATCGGTTAAAAATACTAATTATGATCGACGACCACAGTGTCGTATTTGAATATGGGAATCAATATAAAAAAATTAGAGAAAGTTTATCATATAGGAGCGTACATACGTAGACCAAGCGAATTTTCTTGTCAACAGGAATTGTAATGAATATTAAATCTAGATACCAAGTTGTCGGTTGTTATATCTAGAGCAAGGTAGTGCACAAGGCCGAGTTTAAGGGGCACATTTGGCCTTCTCACTTACAGTGCTATTACTTATCGAAAAATCAGAGCAGATTTGATCCCGAAATATCTTCTGAACGAAATGAGCTACAGTGCTGATTTTTCGAGTATGGAATATTTAAGGAATTACAAGAAAATAAGTTTTTGCTTTTCGTTAAGAAATAAACGGTTAAGAAGTTATTTCACTTCAAAAACGCAAAATTCACGGTTACGCCTTAAAAAACTTAAGTGTGGTATATCATAATTCTACGCTACTTCCAGATATCGTGTAAAGTTGATATATGGCATACAGGTAGATCTAGTACCCAAACAGACGGGAAAATTCCGAAAATTGGAAATTTGTATCGGAAAAAAGGAAATTTTTACAATTTTCGTTTTAATTAAATTAACATGATAAAGCAAATGTCCATCTAATTCGTTGATATTTGTATAGAGTCCTTTCTGATTGGATGACACTAGCTATATAAATATTGATTGGTATAAGACCATATTAAACTTGACAACCATGTAGAAAACATAAAAAGTTAAATAATATCATCTTAATCTTTAACTACTGTCATGTAAAATAATACAATACAAAACATGAATATTTTTTCATTTTCTTTATGATATGAAATGATGAGAATTTATTAATATAATAAAGTTCTTAAATTAATGCGAAATTAATTCGTTTATTTAAGCCTTTCAAAAAGATGTGATATCCGATCAAAAACATAAATGTAAGAAAGGGCCGAGTTTTTGGGGAAATCCTTAATGTAATAGTTTCTTCTTAAAAAGTGATGATATCCTATTAAAGAGCCGAGCTATTTACAAAGTAAATAGCTCTAGTATTCATATAATAGTTGCTCCTTAAAAGGGAATGATATCCCATTAAAGAGTCGAGCTATGTACAAAGTAAATAGCTCGGTAAACTATTACCAAAAAAATTAATTAGGGGTAAATTGATTAAATGTAAGAAAAAATTTTGTTGAAATTTATTTCGTAAGTTTTCCCATAGTATGTTTTTAAAATTTTATTTAAAGCGGCAAGTAATTTTTTCTGTTGATTTAAAATATTTTAAAACTTGCCGCGTTATAAACTTTTAAAAACATACTAAGGGAATACTTATGAAATAAATTTCAACCAAATTTTTTCTTACATGTAATCAATTTACCCCTAATTAATTATTTTGGTAAATAGTTTACCAAGCTATTTATTTTGTAAATAGCTCGGCTCTTTAATAGGATATCATCACCTTATAAGGAGTAACTATTATATGAATTCTAGAGCTATTTACTTTGTAAATAGCTCAGCTCTTTAATAGGATATCATCACTTTTTAAGGAGAAACTATTACATTAAGGATTTCCCCGAAAACTCGGCCCTTTCTTACATTTATGTTTTTGATCGGATTTATTAATTATCAGAATTTGTGAGATTTTTATTAATAAAATTGCAAATACGTGGGTAAATATGAGAGTTATAAAATTTATTATGATCTGGTGATAAAAGGTAATTTTAAATTTTTTAAGTCTAATAATTTTTCCCCCTCGTTGAGCTCGAATTTAAAAGCAGAAAGTACCAAATTTCACGCAAACAAGTTTATACATACAGTGTATGATATATATATATATATATATATATATATATATATATATATATATATATATATATATATATAGAGAGAGAGAGAGAGAGAGAGATTAAGATATCTCTTAAATGGTTGGGTTAGTGAAAAAAGGGGTACGGAACCCATTTTGAGGATCGTTTAATTCACTATAAAACTATGTATGGAGATTTCTTATGTGTTTAAGCTATATTTTTCTACCTATTTTAACAAGACATAAAATTTTGCATAGTTACTTTTTTAATTTTAAAGCATTGTTTTGCTAGATCAATCTTAAGCTAGCTGATCATGCGGTTACACAGTACAACAAAGACCATTTGTTTAGTTAGGGCATTTAATTAGTTTAATAATTTGATATTAAATACAAAATAAATAATTTATGTTTTAAATATTGGTCTGCTGGTTAAGCTAGCAGACAATGCGGTTACACAGTGCAACAAAGAGCATTTAATTATTTATTATAGCATTTAATTAGCATTTAATTATCTTAATAATTTGATATTAAATACAATATAAATAATTGAGTTTTTAAATATTGCTCTAGTAGCTTAACATTAAGAGACAATTATAATTCAGGTTGCTAACTCAGGTTGCTCTGCTAACTTAATAGACATTTAAGTTTTGAAACTCTACCCAGATTTTTGGCAGTGTAACGGTATACACATTCTAGTCAGTATTAGAAGGTTTTTTCATTTCCTACAGTATAAGATGAAATTACAACTCATTTGACTTACCACTTATTTGAATTACAATAGAAATATGCGTTATAATTCAATTCTGTGAAATTTTTCACATATTGCGTGCAAAAAGTAATAACATTACAGTTTGAACAAAATAAAAAAGTTCTAGAATACGCGTATTGTAAATGTAGATATTTATTTATATACTAGTTTTATTCGATCAAAAACATAAATGTAAAAAAGGGCCGAGTTTTCGGGGAGATACTTTATATAATAGTTGCTCCTTAAAAAGTGATGATATCCCAATTAAAGAGCCGAGTTATTTATAAATTAAATAGCGAAAATTAAAATGTAAGAATGTAAGTGCAAAGTAAAATGAAAAAAAAAATTTGGTTGAAAAAATTTATTTCGGAAGTTTTTTCTCAGTATGTTTTTAAAATTTTATAACGCGGCAAGTTTTAATAAAAATAATTGAATCAAAAGAAAACAAATTACTTGCTGCGTTGTAAAATTTTAAAAACATACTAAGAAACATCTAATAGGTAGGATCGATGGACATTTGTACAAATTTTTACGAAATTCCAACTTAGGTGGAAAAACAATAGCTACATTTCCTTGGAGGAAATTCGTTTATAAAAGCTTAAAATATTTGAATAAATGAACTCATATTGAGTTTTAAAAAATCGTGCACATATCTCACAAGTGGTGTGTGAAATAAATTTTTAGTATAAATATACAAATATGGACCAATCATATACCAGCAATATTTCCTATGTTAATTTTATCAAAAAAAAAAATGCAAAAATTTTCCATTTTCCACTATATCTAACTGTATGCCAAATATCAGCTTTTAAGGACTTATGGTCTAGGCCCTGGAATTATGATCGTGTATGGCCTAGAATTGTAGGCGTTCCCGCTTTTTAACCACTTTTGAATGCGAATAACTTTTTAACCGTTTATTTCTTAACGAAAAGCAAAAACTTGTTCTCCTATAATTCCCCAAATAGCATATATTAAAAAAATCAGCACTGTAGCTCTTTTCGTTCAGAAGATATTTCGAGTCAAACTGACTCTGATTTAACGTGTAGTAGTACTACTGTAAGCGCAGTAAGCGCTTACAGTACTGTAGTAGTACGGTGAGCGCGAAGGCAAATAAACCCCTTAAACTCGGCTTGTCACACTACCGTGCTCTAGATACTGATATTTGATACTGATATTATGATTCTAAAGAGAAACATATCCGAAATTCTTGTTAGTTACAAACGAATTTCGCTTCATTTCAAATAGATAGTCTTTGATAGTACAATAGTCGGAAAAAGACAAATACTCGAATCAAAAGATGTAATTATTTCGTACCATATCTAAATATCATTCAAATCGATATAGGATTAGTGGTCCTATTATGGAAATTTCATTATAATTTTTATTTTTAAACATTTTGCTCTTTATACCCGCAAATGAGTTTCGTGTGTATTAATAACTAACAACACGATATAATCTATATGTAAATTTTAAATGCATTTTCTTTCATAGGAAACTTAAACTATGAATTTTAAACCGATGAATCACTTTTGGAAAACTTTCTGCAAATTTTATTTTAATATAGTATACATATTTAAATATATAATATATATATATATATATATATATATATATATATATATATACATATATATATACATATATATATATATATATATTATATGTATATCTATATTATATATATATATATATATATATATACATATAATATAGATATACATATCATATATATATATATATATATATATATATATATATATATATATATATATATATATATATATATATATATATAGATATATATATATATATTATATACATATATATACATATAATATAGATATACATATAATAAGATTTTCGCATATTATTTGCCTGAAAATTTTAGCTCTTAATATCAACTCTAAGATATTCCGCTTTCCCACCAAAATTTCTTATGGAAATAACATGCGAAAAACTTTTTTGTTCTTTAAATTTTATATAATGGAGAAGAATCAATCTTCAATAATTAGAAATTGATATCTTTGTAGATAATTTAACACTCTACAAAAAAAGTGTCATAAAACTTTTCACTATGTTTACTGGTTCAAAAGTTATTCATGGTCAAAATTTATATACAATTATTAAAATTATCAAGTATATTTTACAAAATAAACAGTTGCATAGATTAGATAGATAGATTGTAGCGGCTGTCCTAGATGGGGTACATTTCGCCCATAAGGTCCATTGTGATACCAAAGGATGTGAGGATGTGAATGGAGTGGAAGGAAACTGTAGAAAATCTTCACAAACATAGCCGGTTACTTTCGTTCTTTTCCATACACCGACAGTTAATTCAATTAACCGCCACTTTTTCTAAATTTATTTTTAATAATTACAAACTGCCGATGTCGGGATTCAGACCCATAACCGCCCAGTCCCAAGGAGAGAGTGCGCGTTAAACCGCCTGGCTACATGGCCGATGACCTTTGAACCAGTATACCGAAAAATCAGCACTTTTTTCTAGAGCGTTAAATTCTCTACAAAAATATCTCTTTCTAATTATTGTAGATTTATTCGTCCCCAACTTATAAAAATTTTAAAGAACAAAATAAATTTTTGGTATGTTATTTTCATAAGAAACTTTGGTGGGAAAGCCGACTATCTTAGAGAGCTATATTTTCAGGGAAGTTTTTATCAATTTGGAAGCGTTTGAGCTCCCGGGAGCATAGAAATTCTTATATATATATATATATATATATATATATATATATATATATATATGTATATATATATATATATTAGGGTGTTTCAAATTAAAAAAAATTTTTTTAATTTTCTTCCAAACAGGTTTAAAAGTTTCATTTAGGTATCCAAAGACGCCAGTTAAAATTTAAGATTTTAATATTGACATTAAGGGGTGGCGCATCGCACTTTTCGATTTCCCATAAGAATAACATAGGAAACATTTTTTTTGCTGCTTCTGATTTTTATAACTAGCTAATAAAGCTTCGTACCAAAAATCTCAATAAATATTTTTGTAGGAAATTGAACGCTCTACAAAAAAAGGTCTCTTGTCAAAATTTTGTAAAACTAACTGTATCAAAGTTACAGCTTGCCATAAAAATTTTTTTAATATTTGCTTCCAAACGGGTTTAATAGTTTCATTTAGGTATACAAAGACGCCAGTTAAAATGTATTGACATTAAGGGGTGGCGCATGCATCATGCTCGATGGATGTCAAAAGCCATCTACAGCTTAAAGATGTTTTTATTTCAAGACCAATTTAGTCTTACGGTCCACGAAAAAAAAAGCTTGAGACAAGTTTGTATTTTTGTTATTTTATTTTATATAAATGCTTGGTATACTTCCACTTCTGCTATTTCGATGCCAAACAATGATTTGGAATTCATGAAAAAATTTATTCTGTATAAAAAAGTAAATCCAACGGTGCCACGCCAAGCTTGTAAAAAAATGATGGAGCATTTGTGGTACCTCAATGAAGAATTAGCTACGATTATTTGACGACGATGTTCCCATGAATATAAAAAAGAAATAGTAGTCGCAATTTCGAGTCGAGAAGGATTTACGGAAACTAATTTGCGGTACAATATAACCGATAACGAATTGGACTCATTATTAGAAAAAGATCCAATTTACCATATCCAATTTACCGTTTAAAAAATTCGATTTACGATACGATTTTTTGGAAAATCGGATTTTGGATATCTCAATATGGCCCAGGGATGATAGCTATAAAGAAAATGTCAAATTTAAAAAAAAATTAAGCGTCACTAACGATGTAGCGGAACGGAGTAATGCATTAATCGGAGAATATTCAAGCTGCCTGACTAAGGATGAAGAACAGCTACAATACCTACTACAAGTAATGCGCAAGCATCAGCGATTTTATACAAATTGTTGTAAAAAAAAATCTCATATAACAAGTTAATGTAAATTTGCATAAATATTTGAGGGCATATAGCAATTCAAATAAATAAAATTAATAGATTTATGAAAGAAAATCACTTGTCTCTATATTATGTCTTCCGTTAATTACAGTTTTTAAAAAAATTTACCATAAAAATAAAAAAATAAAACGATAAAAATATTTTTCGACCAAATTTCTATTGAAAAATTGTTTTATTGTTGCTGAAATTATTAGTTATCATCTAGTTATAGTTAAATGGATACTTTACAAAAAAAAAATCATGTCCACTTTATTTATAAGACCTGCATGCGCTGTAATATTCAAAAAATGGTCAAATTATAGGTAACTCAACTTTTGACAGGTTGTAACTTTGATACAGTTAGTTTTAAAAAATTTTGACAAGAGACCTTTTTTGTAGAGCGTTCAATTTTCTACAAAAATATGTATTGAGATTTTTGATACAAAGCTTTATTAGCTAGTTATAAAAATCAGAAGCAGCAAAAAAATGTTTCCTATGTTATTCTTATGGAAAATCGAAAGGGGCGATGCGCCACCTCTTAATGTCAATATTAAAATCTTAAATTTTAACTGGCATCTTTGGATACCTAAATGAAACTTTTAAACCTGTTTGGAAGAAAATTAAAAAAATTTTTTTTTTTTTTAAACACTCTAATATATATATATAATATATATATATATATATATATATATATATATATATATATATATATATATATATATATATATAACGTAAAATTTATTAAGACATCCTCCTTAATACTTTTGGCACACTATCAAGCCATGAAATGTCCTTCGGTCCCCACTTATGAACTTCTTAGTCTTCATCGATATTGGTTATGATTTATGAACATTTTTTTATTAATACTTCTTTACAGATATATTGAAGACGAATGTACAGAGTCTCTTTGTTATTAAAAAAAAACTCCAGTTTTTGGTATTTAACTTTCATTTGCAATCTTTGTTATAAATAAGAATATAACGATTCATATCGATTTCAAAATACACATAGCATAGGGTATAATGATAAATTATATTTTTATTTTGATAGTCACTAGACATCGATTAATAGAGTAAAAAAATAACTACAACTTGACTCACATGTATAGATGATTTGATTCTATTTACAAGTAAAACAAGTAATGTAACAACTAACTGAGTTAATTGTTTGAATACCCAGTATATATTGAGTTGTATATCTATGTTTGAATCCAACATATTATTTTCTTGTATACTTTAACGTCACAATACTATACCAATATCAATCTGCAGTATGAAGACACAAATATGAAAGAACTATAGAAATATAGATTAAATAGTCATTGAATTAATTATATTAATATCAATATGAAAAAATTAGTAATTGTGACGTGTAAGTATACACAGGAATAATATGTTAGAATAATAAGTTAGTAATTGACAAACTAAGCGAGCATGGTGTAACGGTTAGCGCACTGGGCGCCACATACTGAGGTCCGGGGCTCGTTTTCTGGCGGATTAAAGAGTTAATTTTTCATATTAATATTAATTAATAACAATATTATTATTATATTTATGTTTGGATTTAGATTCATATTTAGTATTGTTTTTGCAAAATATATTAAATTTTGTTAGCAAAACTTTTTTCCACTAATCTCGGGATGTCGGGAGATTTACCTTCGAAATCGGGAGTAGCTTTACGATTTTCAATCAAGTTTCTTTTTTCATAAACGTGGGTTAGGGGAGGAGGATTTACTGACATGAATGCAATATTGTAACAGGCAGTACTATTTCAATAAATAGGCTACATTACTCTGCTTCTCCATAACTACATCATATTATTATATGATATTATATGATAAATAGAACTGTCTTTTAACGCCTTTTAATTAACCTGAATTTCTTTGATTGTAAATATTTAATTTATATTCATAAAGGTTACTTTTTATAGATTTGTGTATTTTAATATGGGTCAGAGTCAGTTATTTAATAAGGTTCAGAGCCTTAATTGAGAGTATCCGAAGAGATCAATCAGTCTGATTATCTAAAACTTCTGTCCAAACTACTGGGTGTATACAGACTTCCATCTTCATCTGTCGTTTTCCAGCAAAACTCAGATGTCTATCAATGTAAATCTACAATATGAAGTAACCTTTACTTGAGCCGCTAAATGCTGAAAATAACCATTTTATAGATACGAAGCATTCACATTATCATGAGTGACAAGATTATATGTATTCAAAATATTTATTAAAACACACTTACCAGCTATCGCTGGATATGTAGCTGCATATGCTGCGGCTGTAGCCGTGTCTAGATGTGAAGTTTGGTGATGTTGCCAATCACCAGGTCCAGGTCCCGCTTTACATTGTGAAGCAGCTGCAGCTTGATGTAAATGGTGATGTGACAGTCTTGAAGGTGGTGGTGGGGCTAGTAATAATCCTGCACTATATGCTGCTGCTTGATGAGCCATAGCAGCTGCAGCCGTTCCGTGATGGTGATGATAATCATGAACAGCCCTGGAAATGTATTAATTTCAATAATTGTCTTACAGTGCACTTTCTCAAAAAATTGAAACACATTCATTTCACAAAATGAAATCTTTCAATCATATAGTAATTATTAAATAGTAATTAATGTAGTAGTAGTAATGTTCTTGCAAAACATAATATATTCTTTGGACTGTGTTGCGAATGTTGGAGCAATCGACATGTTAAAATTTATCGTATTATTATTTTAACACAAACAATAAACATTCAGGTGGAGTCTCTTCTACACTGTCTACACTGTATAGATCTTACAGCTAGCCATGCAGATATAGGTAAAATCCAAATTAAAATATCCGAAAAAGCTATTATATTTCACTTCACGTAAACAATAAACATTCAATTTTACTACGAAGTTGGTCCAGCAAACATATCATGTAAAGAAGGGACGCTTCTCGTGAGTACTTGCTCTTTTTGGAGTTATTTCAAAAAATCTTAAAAAATTTTGTTTCAATAAAATTTTGTTTCAAAAATGTTTCAATACATTGACCGATAGATGGTAAGAATTGGTGTTCAAATATGAACAACAACCTTAACAAAATATACATTACTTTTTTTTAAGTTTCTATAAATTTAATTTATTTAAATTATTTTTACAAGTCTGAATTATTTTATTTATTTGTTACCAAATTTTAATAACATTTTTATTTTATGTATATTTGTATACCGACCTAATTTAATTATTATCAAATTAAATATTGCCTGCTATATCGGTTATTGTAAAAATGTATTGAAACACAAACTACACACAATCTATACCTTCTCAAGGTTATTTAAGATAAATTGCTAAGTAGTGCAACTTGTACTATTATTTGTATACATCTATGTAAACTGGTTTTTCGTACCAAAATATGTTACGCACACTCAGTACATCGTTAAAATCCTCATAACAATTGTTATATTTTACACTTTTTTGAATGTCGTGTCAATGGTAATCATTCTCAATCCTCATATCCACTACATTGAATTTAGAAATTCTAGGAACCGTTAAGGAATTCTAATTTCGTTTCATAAAACATTTATAAGGCTATTTTAGCGATTACAGTTTCACAAAATCAATTTTCCAACTTTATCATTTTTCCATATACCTTATAACAACAGGGACAATTAATTTGAAATAAGAGAAGGCCTAAACCAAGGTCAAGTTCAAGGTTATATTTTTGAGATTAAAGTGGTGTCTTTTACTACTTAACGTCTTACTTAATCTTTAATGTATTGTACCTATGATGGTGATGAGCAGCAGCCGCCGTGTATTGTTGATAATGAGTGTGCCAAGGATCGCCAGTAGTATGAACAGCTGCAGGATGGTAAGGATCTGTTGAATATAATTCGGCACTGCTCATATGATGACCCAAACTACCGGATGCACTGGGTGGTGGTTGATAATGACTATTCCAGAATGACGGTGGGAAATTTCTAGCTGACATGGGTGATGTATCTACAAACAATATAAATAAAACAGTAAAAAAAATATATTCTCACACTCAACATATAAATAAGCAATACATAAATTTATTATTTTTTCCATAATTTTATTTCACGAACTCTGTGGCACTATCGTAAAGCGACCATATAAAATACAGATGTAAGGACACAATCAACTTAATACTATAGTTTTTGGAATTTGTCTTCATGTTTTTTGTGATTTATACATTATAATTATATTCTTTTACGAATCTATAGGATGGTAATTTTCGTCAAAAAGACTCGTTGGATTATTTTTATAGTCGTTCTTTGTGTGAAAGTATCTCTATTATTTAAATACACAGGCATAACTACACCAATACAATATTACGACAGGTACTCTAGTTTTGTTGTATGATTTTACAGTTAAGGAATAACAAAAATGATAATTTGTACAAAGTAGAAATTGATAGATTTAAAATTGACATTAGTTCATTGTGTTAGTTAATATATTTACTTTGTAAATAGCCCGGCTCTTTAATGGGATATCATCACTTTTTAAGGAGCAACTATGATACGAATTATCTCCCCGACATCTTGGCCCATCAGCATTGACTTCGCATCTAAGGAAGATTACAAAAAACCGCTACCTTTTAGCATGAATAGAAGTAAAAAAAAGTAATTTTTGATGTTTTTTCCCATTTTCGGGGATGTTAAGCTCGGGAAAATAAAGTTTTCCGATTTTTCTTATTAATTTCAAGTTATTCCGCGTCAAATTCAAAAAACCGCATTCTTCTAGCGTGTCTAGAAGAGAGTTAAATTTTTATAAATTTACATGGCCAGAAAAACGAAGTATCTCTTTTGGTTTCCGAGATATTTAAAATTTTGGCCCATGAAAAATTTTTATTTATTTATTTCTATCAAAACTTTTCTTAATAAAAAACGAAATTTTCAAATAAATCTTTTATGTTTGAAACTCATGATTAAAATTGATGTGAATTTATTCGATCCAACGCAATTATTAATTTACAAATTTTTTTTTTTTACAAATTAAAAAATTTTTTAACATTCAAACGGTATTTCATATTCGACAAATCTCTTTCGAGTGTTCAACACGATTTTGGGTGGTATAGTATGGGTATATTGGCATGTCTATTGTTTAATGTTATTTTGGAGACAACCGTACACAAATATTCTATCAACTAAATGATTAATCAAATAATTTTGTTTCAAATATTTATAGTTTGAAGGGTGTTAGACGAGTATGGAATACTCGATTCTGATTGATCATATTAATATCTTGACGAATCAGAATCCAGAAAAATATATGTTTCTTACATATGTTCAATGATAAATAATAAACGAAATTTTCAAACAAATCTTTTATTCTGTTTGAAACTCTCATAATTAAAATTGATGTTAATTTATTCAACAGAATGATATTACGAAATTAATTTACAAAAATTATTTTTTTTACCAAATAAACAAAATTTTTAGTCTATTCTTCACCAAAGAATAGAATTCAAATGGTATCTCATGATGTTGAAAATTATTTATTAATATCGTCAGTTTACGAAGTTACAATACAATACGTCTCAGAATCTATAGTACCTAGCCTAAGCTTTACCTTTAATGCATCATCTTATTAAATAAATACATCGAAATCTATAAACATTTTACATCGTTTCTTAAATGGAAAAATCTTATATAAAAAACCATTATTATCTAAAATTAACCTAAGTTGAGAATTTATGCTAACACGGACTTTGCCGTTGACCAATAGGAATTAAGCTTGGATAAGCTTGGATCAATCACAAAAGACTACAATTCTATATGCTTTTTTACCGACGAAAAGAAGGAGGTACTCAATTCAACCTGTATATTTTTTATTTTTTATGTATGATCACGCATAACTTTTTACAGAGTAGTCCGATTATGATAATTTTTTTTTGTTGGATAGGGAATGAAAGTTGGTCCCATAAAAATTTAAAAAAAAAATTCAAATTTTAGCCACAAAAAATAAAAAAATTTAGACTTCCCAGCGCTTCCACAATAATTTTGAGTCGGCGCCAAAAAATCTCCATCGAAATGGACGAAGGGTGAATCTGATTTTCGGTTAAAAGTAAATATTACAAAATATTACATATATTGTTTGTTTGGCGCCTACTCAAAATTATTTAGGTATTTACATTGACTTAGGTTTTTTGCTTTTCAGTTCCTTTCTTTTTTCGAAGATTAAATTTTTTCTATCAAAGTTTTTATTTTTTGCTTTTCAGTTACTTTCTTCTTTCGTCGGTTCTATTTTTTGTTAAAAAGTGTCTTTAATGATATTTTTATCAAAAATAAATTTGCAAAAATTTTCTATTTAGGTACCGATACAAATTTCGTGGTTTCATAATTTTCCCTGTGCCTTGAGTATTAGCTCTAACTGTATGCCGAATATCTACTTTAAAGAATATCTGGTGTAGGCCCTACATTTTTTTCATGTCTAATGAAAATTATGGGCGTTTCCGCTATTTTACGATTTTTGAATGAAAATAACTTTTTAACTATTTATTTCTTATCCATGAGCGAAAACTTGCTATCTTATAATTCGGTAAATAGTATATAATTTTAGATCCTCGATGAATGTCTCAACATTCAAGAAGAATACAATAATCCATAGTTGTTGACAAGGGAAACACAGTCTCAATAATCTTATAATCTTTTTACAATCACAACACTGAACACGGTCATACTATTAACAAAGGTCTTTATTCAGTAAAATAAAAATGAATTTATTTCGTTTATAAGTATGTGTGTATTTTCAGTGTTGTTTTCTAACCATTATGTAGTTTTGTTGTTTTATTTCTCAAACTGCCCTCTGTGATCTTACCGCTGTTGACTTGGCAAGAGAGCTAACTATAAATTTAATTATCTTTCTTTGTTTAATATGCTATCATTTTATTTATATTGTCTCATTCTTTTATTGAATTTTTATAGTTTTCTCACGGCTACAACAATATAATATATAGAAGGAATAACGCGTAGTAAAGATACACATAATCTTTTAAAACGCGCTGCGCTCTTTACATTATCAATACACATATAACACTCCATTTCTTCTCTGTATTAATAGACTCTGGTCGCTTCATCTAAAGATACGAGCGGGCAATATTGTGTTTGACAGAGGGTTCTTCGTATTATTTTATTATCGCACAGGTCACTTTAGTTTTTTTCTGTTTTTAACAATATATTTTTGTCGTTATATCCTTATCAAATTCGATCAATAAAAATAAAATAATAAAGGAGGTACATATTTTTTCCTCTTTTTTCATATATCGAATTATTTCGAAAGAATATAATAATATTTATTTTCTTAAATTAGTCTGACAGGATTAAATATTGGTGTTTTTCAAAATTTATTTTAAGATTCCGAGGCTTATAAGACCCTATTTAATCTTAGTTACTTGATGGAGACTAATAGAGACTACTAGTTCATAATAGAACATACAACTAAAAGTTTGGTGCAATTCTTTTTAATGTAAGGACTAATATTTTGAAAACGCCACCAAGATCCACTAAGATTGATACGTAATGTTACACAGAGCTTCTATATAAGTCAAAATGAAAGAAACTGAAAGGATTCTTAACTATTCCATAAAAGAAAAACTTCCTTAATGTTAAGGCGGTGAATAGTGGTAGATTTTTTTAATTGCTCACTAAAAAAATGATTTTTTCTGCAATATTTTCCGAGACTTGCTTTTCTGAACCGATCTTTATCTTCTCTTACTTGGTGCCACTTGGATGAGATTCTTGCCATCTGCTTATCACCTGTATGCTTATGTGTATTTTTACATTAGTATACCTTAGATAGATAGATGCATCTTGGGGTCTAAAAAGTATAGCACTTTGACCTTATGGTCCATTGTGCTCCCCCTTCTACTTCAGTCCGACGAGATTCGCTTCTCCCATATAATGGCAATAGCCAGGAGCTTGCTTATTAGGTCTTCCTGAAGGTTCATATATTCGGGGTTTAATGCACCAAATATCCTGTATCTGCTGTAACCTAGAGGTTCGCAGTCAAAGATAATGAGGCTGGATGTTTCTTCCTTCTCGCCACACAATCTGCACTTAATAGACACGTTAAGGAGTCCCATTGTGTGCAAATGCTTCCGCGGGGGACAATAGCCGGTAATGAATCGGGTAACCCTCCACAGTTGCACCCAGTTTTGAATCCGTCTGTATACCATCCTTGTATATATCCTTTCTTTAGATAGAGTGGTTCTGTTAGGATAATACCTTTGTTAGTTCATTATTTTGCTAATACTCTTAATAATTAGAATCCGCCATTTTGCTGGTGGCAATATTCATCAATTATACTATTATAGAATTTAAAAATATTCCTGTACATTCGGAAGAGAAATTTTAGTTATATAAATAAAAATATATGTATAAATTTTATTTTCAATACAATTTTTTATTAATTGAACCTATAATTTTTATGTAATTAAAGATTATTAAGAAAATCAAAACAAATTTGGTTTTTTTGAAATTAAATTTCAAATTTTTCTCCAATTCTTAACACTTCATTGTATTTATAAATACGTATTTAGACTACAAAGTAGTCATTATCAGTGTGAATTAGCTAATCGTAACTATCTCCAGGGAGAGATATGTTACTCGTTGTTAATTTGGTGCGTGTCCATATTCCGGAGATAGTTTCGATTAGCCAATTCATACTAATGATGACTACTTTGCAGTCGAAATACGTATTTATAAAATATATATAATTGTTACAGGTATCTGGACAAAATTTGAAATTTAAATAGGAAATGCAGGTTTTTGCCCGAGTAATTAACATGTGACTAATATAATATAAACTTGAGACTTGAGATGAATATTTAAAAGTCTCCCAAGTTTTTATTTATAGCCACATAATGGTGACTAGAAGAAAATATTTTTAATCTTCTTTTTAGAGCTTTAAATAAGACTTTTTACATACTTTACAGAGAAAAACGGAACCCTTATAAGATCACTCTCAAGTCCGTCTGCCTGTCTGCTAAGTATTGTAGTATGTAACGTAGAAATTCGAATTTTGGTATATTAGATCTTAGGTCTGTCTTTATGACGCAAACGATTAGAAACAAAATTATTTTTGATTAAAATGGGGGGTTAGTATGGTCAAAGAAGAAAAACAGTTTTAATTAATATATGGTGTGATTTAGACCACTGACTAAAAATATTTTATAATTTTTAGTCAGTGGTCTTAATTCTACCACTCAATTACATGAATAAAAAATGTTTAATTTGGACGATTAACTATGTCTATTAAGCTAGCAAAGCAACCTGACCATAATATTCTCATAATAGGGAATATGCATGCAAATTTTTTTTCACATTTATTTTCAGAATATGAAAATACTGTTAATACTGTAATAATAATTAAAAACGAAATTAAAATCCGACAAATATCAAGGAAGCTATAAGCTTTTAAAGATTATTATCTGTCTCTTTCTTGCAAAAATACAAAAAACGGAGTTTTACGTGTATTTTAAATGGTGAAAGTGTAATATGCCGTCACATAACAAATCAAGAGGGCTATCACCCTCTTTGTCTAATCGGGAATTTTAATAATTCATATCTCGCTTATTTTTAAAGTTATTTAAAAAGTAATTTTACCTTGATATTTGTCAAGTAAACATGCTTCAATTCAAGTGAAAAAAAATTTTCATGCATATTCCCTATTAGACGCTAATTAAATGCTAATTAAATGTCCAAGTTAAAAATAAAATGCTCTCTGCTGTATTGTGTTACAGCAGTTGTGTTTATTGTATTTAATATCAAATTATTAAGGTAATTGAGTGCTCTAATAAAAATTAAATGCTTTTTGTTATACTGTGTAACTGCACTCTGCTAGCTTAACCAGCAGAGCAATATTTAAAAAAATCAATTAATTATTTTGTATTTAAAATCAAATTATTAAGCTAATTAAATGTCCTAATTAAAAATAAACTGCTATTTTTTTATCGTGTAACCGCATGCTCTGCTAGCTTTACCTGCAGAGCAATATTTAATAAATCAATTAATTATATTGTATTTAATATTATTTTTAAATATTATATTATTTATTAAACTAATTAAATGCTAATTAAAGGCCCTAATAACAAATTAAAGGCTTTTTGTTGTCACTGCTAGTTTAGGGATGATTATGAATTATGCAATGATCGTAATTTCAGATAATTAAAACCACTAATTACCAATAAATTGTACTTTGTTTTAGATGGATGAATAAACCCCCTCTCAAAGATAAATTCAATTCAATGCATGAGCATTCAATGAGTGGGTATCCATATATTTAATTTTCACTGGATACTTTGAAAAATTGGTTCCTGGGTACCTCAAATGAGGCCGTTCCAATTATTAGCTTTTAATATTAATATATAAATCATTTCCATCGCAGTTTTCAATTTCAGTTTTCAAACAGGTAGGAAAATACAGCTTAAACACATAGGAAATCTCAATACATATTTTCATAGTGAATTAAACGATCCCCAAAATGGGTTCCGAACTTTTTTTTCACTAACCCAACCATTTAAAAGATATTAAAAGGTGAAAGTTTAAGAAATAAAAAAAAAATTTTTTTTGCTGCTAAATTTTATAACTCTCTGCTTGGTAAGCATTCGAAAATTAGCAATACATATTTCCTTAGAAAATTAGCTGACTTACAAAAATGGTCTCGTTGGTTCAAGCCCATAAAAGTGCAAACCTTAAAAAGATAATAGCAAATGAAATCAACTCATAGCGAGTTTAACCTCTTTGTGTAACCGTACACATAATTTTTCACTTGAATTTTGATTCCAATTAGCTTTCAAGCGCTTACAATTACCGATTCAACACAACAAGAGACCATTTTTCTAAATCGATGAATTTCCGCCATACATTTAAATTAGTCATTTTCTATTACTTACCAATCAGCGAGGTACAAAATTCAGAAGCCTAAAAACAGTGGGTATCCACATATTTAATTTTTACTGGGTACTTTGAAAAATTGGTTCCTCGGCACCTCAAATGAGGCTGTTCCAAATATGAGCTTTTAATATTAATATATAAATCATCCTCATTGCAGTTTTCCATTTTCACATCAGTTAGGTAGGAAAATGAATAGGTAGGAAAATATAGCTAAAACGCTTAGGAAATCCCAATACAGTTTATTGTAGGCATCTTACACTCCAAAAGAGTTCCCTTACACGTTTTCATTAACCCAACCATTCAAATGATTCCGGAGATCAAAATTTGACAAATATTTGTTTTTCTTAATTTAATACAATTTTCTCATTGATTTTTAAATTAAAAAGATAAGCGAAACATATTTTTGTAAGGAATTAAACGATCTATAAAATAGGTTCCTTACATTTTTTTCATTTACTCAATCATTCAAATGATATTGGAGGTCAAACTTAATGGAGAATTAAAAGTTGTATGCTTCTAAATTTTATACCTCGCTGATTGGTAAGCATTAGAAAATGACTAAGCTAAATGCATGGAGAAAATTAATGGATTTAGAAAAATGGTCTCGTTTGTTGAATCAGTATGAGTTGATCTTTGTTTGCGGTTACCTTTTAAAGGCATAAACTTTTGAAGGCTTGAAGAAAAGATAACAATTTTGTAAATCAGCTAATTTCTAAGGAAATATGTATTGCTTATTTTCTAATGCTTACCAAGCAAAGAGTTATAAAATTTAGAAGGAATAATAGTTTTTTTTTATTCCTCAAAGTTTTACCTCTAATATCTTTTAAATGGTTGGGTTAGTGAAAAAAGGGTACGGAACCCATTTTGTGGATCATTTAATTTACTATAAAAATATGTATTGGGATTTCCTATGTGTTTTAGCTATATTTTCCTACCTATTTTAACAAGACATCAAATTTTGCTCATGTGACTGAAGTGAAAATGGAAAACTGCGATGAAGATGATTTATATATTAATATTAAGAGCTCATATTTGAGGGGCCCAGGAACCAATTTTTCAAAGTAAAAATTAAATATGCCGATACCCACTCAATTAATGGGATTTATCTAGGAGAGGGAGTTTATATGTTCCTCTCAAACAAAAAACAATTTATTGTTAATTAGTGCATTTAATTATCTGAAGCACATTACAATCACTAGCAGATAATGCGGTTACACAGTATAACAAGGAGCAATTAATTTTTTATTAGGGCATTGGATTAGCATTTAATTAGCTTAATAATTTGATATTAAATACAATATAATTAACTGATTTTTTAAATATTGCTCTGCTGGTGAAGCTATCAGAGCACGCGGTTGCTAGTGCAACAAAGAACATTTAATTTTTAATTAGAGCATTTAATTAGTATATAATTAGATTAATAATAATTTGATATTAAATACAACATAATTAATTGATTTTTTAGATATTAATCTGCTACCTTAACATTAATCTAGCAGAGCATGCGGTTACACGATACAACAAAGTGCATTTAATTTTTAACTATGTTTGACTAGCATTTAATTAGCTTAATAATTTGATATTAAATACAATATAAATAATTGATTTTGAAATATTGCTCTGCTAGCTTAACATTAAGTTAGCAGAGCATACGGTAACACAATACAACCAAGGCATGTTTATTTTTAATTAGGGCATTTAATTAACGTCTAATTATGAGAAAATTATAATTGTGCCAGGTTGCTCTGCTAGTTTAATAGACATCGATTAACTTCTTACTGTAGTATTGTTATGTATTGTATGGTACCAAGTAGATAGCTTGGTAAGCTATTTACCAAGAAACTTAATGAGGGGTGAATTGATTAAATGTAAGAAAAAATTTTGTTGAAATTTATTTCGTAAGTTTTCCTTTAGTATGTTTTTAAAATTTAAACAAAATAAAACTTAATAACTTAATTTTATAACTTTTAAACAAAAGTTATAAAATTTTAAAACATACTAAGGGAAAACTTTGTAAGTTTAAAATTAAAAATTTTTCAAGTAAAGTCAGTTGTACATTGTTGTATTAAAAAGAGATACATACTCAATTAAACTGTGGACAAAAAATTAAATTAAAATTCTTTTTTTTTTCAAATCAAATAAATTCAGGTTTGAATTTCATAAAGTTTTTGTTTTGTTTAATTTTTTTTTTCTATAGTGTGTGTTGTTCAATTGACATAGATTTAGTAAACTATTACTAATATTTGTGTTTTTTTGTGTGTGTCGAGTATTGGAATCTGTTGTAGGTTCTTCAGCGCTCCTTTAAAGGGTAAATAGAGCCAAGATACTACGACAAATCGTTCCTTGTTTGACTTTGGAAACTAAACATCCAAATTAAGTAATTATATATGACCTACATATTCTCATTATCATATTATTATTATCTTGATTTGTATATATTTGTATGTGTGTGTATTAAGAAATAAGAAAAACGTGGTAATGATTATACCAACTCATTGTTTTTACCAACCAAAAAACATCTTCATCAGTAACGGTTCTGAATATTTAAATTAAATAAATAAAACCGATAAAAAAAATTAATTTAATTATTTTTAATTATGGGTAGATCTGAATTGATTATTTATACTTTCTTCGAGTAGGTATTTCAGAATCATTAAAACGTTTCTATGCCAGGATGAATGTTTACAAACCTCTTGAACAATTATCATAAATTCTGTAATATATATTCGAGCAAATTTTGTTAGTTGCAAAAATAATTGTGATTACCAAAATAATCATAAATTTAACTTAAATTATCAAAAATTATTCAGACCATTCTAACAGTTTATTTGAGAAGTTCTAGTTAATACAAATCTAGAGCACGGAAGTGCGTAAGACCGAGTTTATTTGACCATATTTGACCCCGAAATAACTTCTGAACGAAAAGAGCAATAGTGGTGATTTTTTGATTATATACTATTTACGGAATTTATTCTATTTACGTTATATAACGCGAAGCGGTCTCCGTTGTTTGTGCATCCGTTGTTTGTGCATCTACTTAGAAAGAAAAATAGTTAAGTATCGCGAAACGTAAAGTAACGCAAAGCATAAGATAACGCATGGCGTTTGGTCCAAAGCCTTCGGCTTTATATATTTATGCCTTGCAAAAAGTAGTCATATCCGATCAAAAACATAAATGTAAAAAAGGGCCCAGTTTTCGGGGAGATACTTCATATAATAGTTGCTTCTTAAAAAATGATGATATCCTATTCAAGGACCGAGCTATTTCCCAAGTAAATAGCTTAGTAAACTATTTACCAAGAAACAGAATGAGGGGTAAATTGATTAAATGTAAGAAAAAATTTGGTTGAAATTTCATTGGTAAGTTTTCCCTTAGTATGTTTTTAAAGTTTTAGATAACGCGGCAAGTTATTATTTCTGATGAATTCAATTATTTTAAAACTTGCCGCGTTATAAAATTTTAAAAACACACTAAGGAAAACCTACGAAATAAATTTCAACCAAATTTTTTCTTACATTTAATCAATTAACCCCTCATTAATTGTTTTAGTTAATAGTTTACCGAGCTATTTACTTTGTAAATTGCTCGGCTCTTTAATGGGAATCATCACTTTTTAAAGAGCAACTATTATATGAAGACTAGAGCTATTTACTTTGTAAATAGCTCGGTCCTTTCTTCCATATCATCACTTTTTAAGAAGCAACTATTATATAAAGTCTAGAGCTATTTACTTTGTAAATTGCTCGGTCCTTTCTCCGATATCATCACTTTGTAAGAAGCAACTATTATTATATGAAGTCTAGAGCTATTTACTTTGTAAATAGCCCAGCCTTACTCTCATATCATCACTTTTTAAGAAGGAACTATTACATTAAGGATTTTCCCGAAAACTCGGGCCTTTCTTACATTTATGTTTTTGGTGGGATATCACTCTTTTTTGAGAGGCCTAAATATACAAAGCCGAAGACTTCACACTCGCTTCGCGTATGCTCTTTTATATTTGATCGACATTTGAAGAAAGTTTTGCGAAATTTTGACTTCAGTACGGAACCAATAGCTCTATTTCCTTTCAGCATTTTCGCTAAAAGGTATAGTTGTATAATTTATTGATGTATGTAGGTGTAAAATTTATCAGTGCATAGTAGCAGATGTTCGTTGCTAAGGTGCTGTGTGTTATACGTTGTCTGCCAGGAGTGGGGATGTAGACATTTTGGCTACATTCCCAAGGACGGATGTAGACATCATTCCTTGACGGGAGAAAATATTATGTTATTTGGTTATAAGAGTGTTACAAAGTTTTTGCGGGCGAAGCCGCGACGGGTAATGCTAGTTATAAATAAATAAATAAATAAATACGTGTAGCAGTGTTCCAAGACAAACAGTATCCTTGACGAGAGATAATATTATGTTACTTTGTTATAAGGGGCTTATATAATTTTTGCGGACGAAGCCGCGACAGGTAATGCTAGTTATAAATAAATAAATAAATAAATACGTGTAGCACTGTTCCAAGGCAATTAGTATTCTTGACGGGAAATAATATTATGTTACATGGTTATAAGGGCTTTACAAAATTTTTGCGGGCGAAGCTGCAACGGGTTATGCTAGTAATAAATAATAATTGATCAATGCAAAATATAATAAAAAAGTTAAAATGAGAATATAAATTAATGTTTACAAAATTACAAAAAAATGTAACTGCACACAATGTCCACCCAATCCAAGTACTGATTTTAACCAATGTCGCTTAACTCCAATCACTAGACGAAAACTGCTGTATTCAACAAGCCATGGCCATTACCATCGGTTAAAGAAATTTTTAGGGATCATATAGTTCATTATGTTTTCCACATGGTTCTTTACTATGATATGGTCTAATACCATATCAATATTTAAATAGCGATTCGATGTTAGATGTTGACACTGAACATCGCTGTATCGAAACATATTGTCTCAAATTTTAACTGAGATTTCTTACCTGCTATCATCTTTCAATATATTTATATACTGTCGGAAACATTGACAAAAATTGATAATATGTTTTTATTTTGGATGCATGCTGAGTTCTAAAAATTCAAAAATAACTTAGCGAGGAAGGAATTTTTGTCCTTTGTTCTCTATAAAATAACCCTTGACAATAGAATCTGTTTATAATAAATTTTATTGCTGGGGATTTTATAGGAGGATTGAATACAAATTTTTCTTTTATTTAAAATAAAATATATTTCCTGATTGTATCTACATCTGCATACAGTCATTGAATACTTTTATTTTATAACCCAGGCATATTATATATTTTATATTTAACCAACTAATGTGTTTTTCTTCTGTTATATAGATTGGAGAAAAGTTTAGTTATGCCTACCACCGCCAAGCAGGCGGTGGTCCCTAGGCCGAAGATGCGCCAAGCAGCTCCAGCCCCAACAACATCATCATCATCACCATCAACATCACCCTCGACGCCAGCCACATAAACAATATTGATGCCAGCACCAACAGCAACATAACCAAAGGAAGCAGACTTCCAAGAGGTGAAGAACGACCGAAAACGACGACGAGGAAAGGTGGATAGCATCTCTTCGAAAAACCCAGCGATACACGTATCGAACAGGTTTGATACCTTGATCGATCATCTGCGATCAAGTTGCGTCAGCAACTCAAATAAACTCAAATAAACTCGGGCCTCAACAGCTTCATGAAAGTTGAGGAAGCCATAAAAGCGGCAGCTAAAAGTAGCGTCCGGTTCACGTTTGGACCTAAAACTATTAGTGTCCACTACGAAACGGACCAAGATTTCACGAAGTGCAAGGAACGATTGGAAGCCTTGCAGATGCCCCACCATTTTTATGGTACCAAGGGTGATTACGAACCAAAATTCGTAATCCATGGTACCATGCGCCACCATTCAGACGATATGGTGGCTGAAGCTTTAAAGAACTTCGGCCTTGAGCCCAATATGTTCGTAAACTTCAGACGAATAGGTGAGAAAACCATTCGCGCATCGCGTCTGGTTCAATTCACCAAGGGGACGCAAGCGCAAAGCGTTCTCAAGATCAAATGGATCGGTGGGGTACCTGTGAATGTCGAAAGGTACGTAAATAATCGGGGTGCAGTTCAGTGCTACCGATGCCAGCTCTACGGCCACGGTTCATGGAACTGTCGCGGACTTGTGCATTGCGTGAAGTGTGGTGATAATCACACTTCACGGGAATGCGCTGTTCCGCGGTCGGAGCCAGCGAAGTGCTGCAATTGTAGCGCTGCGCATTCGATCAGTTTCATGGAGTGTCCAGCACTCAAGAATTACGTGGCAGCAACGGCATCCCGAGTAGCAGGAGCGAGGCGCAACGCCCCTAGCAGAGGCCTCACAGAGCAGCGGATGACCTCAGCACCAAGGACGAAGTATGTTCCAGCACCACCCCCAAAAGTGAACCCGTGGACAACCAGGAAGTCATCAGAAAACGAGGTCATTGAGATCCTGTCCACTGCCCCCCTTTCTTCAACCAACCCATTTTTTGAGACCATCTTAGACTCTCCACTCTCTCCGTCTCCATTGGAGAAGGGTGAAAATCCGAAACCTGAACTCGACTTCATGGAACTCCTGAAACTCAGGATCAACATGGTAGTTGCATGGAAATCTTGCACATCGAATTCTGAAAAACTTCTCAAGTTTGTCCAGATGACTGCTCATTTATTCGAAAATGGCATTCCATCCTTCAAATTCAAGGTCCCAAATCCGATTTTTGCAATGGAACTCCCAAAGTCTCCTGCACAAACATCCCAAGCTTCACTCATTCCTCCAACAGCAGCAGATCCATGTTGCAGCCATCAGCGAAACATGGTTAAAGCCAGATAAGAAATTTAGAATCCCTTAATTCTATACCCACCGCCGCGATCGAGCCACCAGAAATGGCGGTCGCCCTTCTTGTTCAACACGACGTCAAACATTCTTTATTGCCTCCCGAAGACGGCAGCCTTGAAGCCATCTCTATTTTTATCTCGGTCAATTGTGGTAATTATAAAGTTACATCTTTATATAACCCTCCTAATAGACTCTTACAGGAAGTGGATATTGATCGTATTATGAGAACTCATGATCGCGTCATGATCATGGGCGATTTTAATGCGCGTCACATATCTTGGAACTGTATGTCTAACAATTCCAACGGAAGCGCACTCTTTGCGCATTCTCTCAAACGTAACTTCATTGCGTATCCGGAGGAACCCACCTACTATCCAGACGCTGCTCGGCGCCCTCCGCAAACCATCAACTTAGCATTATTAAAGAATTGCGACCTCATGTCGGATCTAGATGTTCACTTGGATCTACAAAGCGACCACCGCCCCATCAGTTTCACTTTGGGAGAAATGAGGGGCGCTGCAATTTTGCAAACCCAGCTGAGCTTTGAGAAGGCAGACTGGAAACTTTTCAAAGAGTATCTTAACGTCGAAACTTTGATCACTCCACAGATCAAATCCGTTAACCAAATAGACTTGGAGGTTAGTCAACCTCACAAGAAACATCGTAGTTGCTACCGAAAAATCCTAGGAAAGCCAGAACCTTCGGCTGTCGACTTAACTTAGATGATGACACACTACTACTAATGCGGACTCGAAACAAACTACGAAAATTTTGGCAAAGAGTTAGGCTGCCGAAGCTTCATGACGCCGTGAAGCGAATGTCAGCTAATATTCGAGCAATAGTCACGCGCACCGGAGATGCAATGTGGAACCAGAGGATTTCGCACTCGTGACAACAATGTATAGAAAATTGCAAGGTCTCTGCGTAAACGTTCCAACAGACTGCCCCCTTTCTCGTCAGAAAATGGGTACCTTTACTCAGATTCTGACAAAGCCCAACTTCTTGCTGACACCTTCTCTAAGGCGCACAGCTTAACTGATGGCGACGAGTTAAACGACGAAGAAACGGCCCGAATCTTTGTAAAATGTTCGTTCTTCCGTCATTAACTCTATCGATGTCAAATGCGTATCACCCCATGAGGTTTCAAACATCTTAAGGAAACTTAAGTGTAGGAAGACTCCTGGTGATGATGGTGTAACTAATCCGCTATCTTCCTCGAAAAACGGTAGTGCAGCTCAATTATATCTATACTGCGTGCCTGAGACTTGGTTATTTTCCTGACCTCTGGAAATCCGCTAAGGTTTTAGCGCTTCCGAAGCCGGGGAAGCAACTGAAGTCACCTTACCAAGTTACCGACCTATCAGTTTGCTGCCGTCTCTCATCCAGGTCATGGAGAAAGTAGTTTTGAACCGGCTGCAGTCGCATGAAGATATCCACAGAGAGCTCATGCCCCAACAGTATGGTTTCAGGACAAACCATTCAACAGTGAGTCAGCTTCACTGACTCACTGCCCACATTGCTACCGGATTTAACTGGAATAAATCCTCAGGCATGGTCCTCTTGGACATCGAAAAAGCCTTCGATACGGTTTGGCACGATGAACTTATCCATAAAATATCCAAACTCGATATACCAACCTACATCCTGAAATTCCTGATTTCATATTTATCAAAAAGAAAATCCCAAATTCATATTCAACAAAGTAAATCGAACCAATACCGTGTCAAAGCTGGTGTCCCTCAAGGGTCCTTGATTGAACCTCGGCTCTTTATATATTATATCAACGATATCCCGAAGGATCTAGCTACTGAAGCAGCCCTCTTCGCCGAAGATACGGCAATCTATTGCTCTTCTTGGCAAACGAAAGCTATTTCAAGTTGCCTCCAATCCCATCTATCCAGGCTTGAAAACTATTTCAAGCTATGGAAAATCAAGATAAATCCCACGAAGACTCAGTCCGTTTTGTTTACTAGGAGGAATAAATTTTCCTCCTACCCACTATTTCTATTTAAGTTTAGTTTTAGGGATGGCTCATCCATCCAATTTAGGTTAAATTTCATGTCAATGGTTTTTGTATTAAATTTTTCCCATTTCTAAACGATGTTAAAACGATTCTATAATCTCGATGTATATAATTTAATAAGATGATATATTATAGGTAAAGCATAGGCTGGGAACTATACTTTAAGATGTGTTGTACTGCAAGTTATGTAAAATATTGATGCTAAAATATACTTATTCTACTACTACTACTACTACTACTATTTAAATAGCTAGTGTCATCCAATCAGATAGGACTCTATAAAAATATCAACGAATAAGATGAATATATGCGTTCTAATGCTAATTTGATTAAAACGAAAATTGTAAAAATGTTCTTTTTTCCGATACAAATTTCCAATTTTCGCAACCCGTATGCGATATATCAAGTTTACAGGATATCTGGAAGAAGCGTAGAACTTTGATATACACGATGATATACACGTTTTTTTTAAGGCGTAACCGCGGATTTTGCGTTTTTGAAGTGAAATAACTTTTTAACAGTTAATTCGTTAACGATTATTGAAAAAACCGGTTTCTTATAATTCCGTAAAGTATCGATAATTTGAAATTTCAACACTGTAGCTCTTTTCGTTCAGAAATTATTTCGGGGTCAAATAACGTTCTAATATTTCCTGTAGTAATAGCACTGTAGTGAGAAGTCCAAATATGTCCCTTAAACTCGGCCTTGCGCACTACCGTGCTCTAGATCTACATAATATATCACCTACGAAGAACCGCATGCCCTTCACGTGATGTCGTATACACAGACAGCTATGGGTTTTAACGTGATAGATTTCAGTCTAAGACATTTTCCTCATGGTTCTTGTGATGAACCATATACACAAAACATACAAAGATAACTAATTATTCCATATAGAGATCCCTATCTACTACGTGTTAAATTCTACAATTTCAAGGAAACTGGACGTCAAATGTCTCCAAAAATTAATTAATGTTTATTTACTATTTATTAATAACATATTAAAAATTCAGCTGGTTATCTTTACTCTGCCTTGATGCACGTGATAAAGTAAGATTATTATTATGATTATGATGATTATTAATATTTAACACTCCACTAAATAATCTTAAAAAAGTTTATGTTTTTTAATCCGTTTCCACCCCGTAGGTACTTCAACCCCTTACATTATCAATTCGCACTTCAGACAATTTTCCTTCAATCTGCCTACATCTTATTTATTCATTTGTGATTTTATTTAAAATTTTCTCGGTGATACTTTTGAAGATACACTGCTGTAACTGTACAACTGTAATTGCAAAGATTTTTTTACAGAAAAATGTTAATGAAAATTAATATTTTTAAAACGGTGCTTCAAAAAGATTCTAATTAAATTGACAACACCATCCTACACAATAATCTTAACAGCTAACACCTTAACGGAAAAAATTCTCCAAACTGTCGAGTACTATTGTTTTTGCCACAATATATAAAATATACAGAACGCCTTTTTGTGCGGGGGGCCCAAAGACACGCAAGCCCGACCAATTCGGGGTATGACCGATTAAGTGAACGATTCTAGTACTCGTTTATAATAGTCATCGACCATAATATCGTAATATCAAAAATAATATAATGATAATATCGACCTATTTTGACAATAAATAATTTGTCGAATTTTATTAACTTAATAAATTATTGATTTTAATACAAGAATACACAAAATGACGCACAAGTTATCCCATAAATCGGCAGATGGCGAACAGTTACAAATGAGAGTTAATAACACGGGAAAAAAATTTAAATTAGAATGTATATAATTTTTTTAAATGATTTATCGTAACACCGGTTATTCTTGTTCAAGTTATTTTATAATGGTGTTATTTTTGACCAGGTTATTTCGTTACGATGTTATTTTATTCAAGATCATTTTGTCGGGGTTATTTTGTCGAAGAGCAACTACTCGCGGCACCAAATTCTCATCATTTACGTGAAATATTATTTGAGAAGAACGTCTCGGACAAACAGATACGTAAATACCGTTACCGTTTTACAGAACACGGAACACTAAAAATAAATCTTCTCACACTAGTTAAATAATATTTTTAATTCAATTCTGATTGTCAGAATCAAAATATTCCTGCAATTTTCTGTTTTATTTTATTTTTTCCGTATGATTTTGTAAATTGATTTCTATTCATTATTTATATATGTTTCTTATATTTTCATGATAGAAACATTTTCTGCCTTAACGGTTAGTTTTATGGTTTTGTTTTTGTTTTTATTTGTTATTTGTAAATTTTTATTAAATTTTTCCACTCCTTGCCTTCAAAAATTACTTTCCATCATCATTTCCCATTCATTAGAAATTCTTAAATTAGCTTCAAAAAGCCGGTTTTATGCAGGTTGCTGGGAACCGCAATTTTTTTTAAATCGATTCATCTTGACGTCCTGAATATGACCCTAAATTTTTACTGTCCGACTCGTGACGAAACAGGATCAAAATTGCATTTGTTTATAACAAAAAAGCGTTTTTTCTTTATATCTTTTTTAAAACTACAAATTTTAAAAATGGCATAGAATATTATTCAATTCTATACAAAAAAAGAAAACAAATGAGCCCATAAACATTAAAATTGGTTTATTAGAATTCGAGGAAAAAAAAGATTAAAGTTCGAAAAACGCAAAAATTTTAAATTAAAATAAAAAATCTAAAAATTACTTCATTTTTTTTTAACAATGGCAAAGTATGCCTTTTATATGTTAAAAATAATGTGCCAAATGTTAGCACCTAAAAAAATTTGGTTCCCGACAATTAATAAAATTCCATGTCACCTATTTTTATAAATTAAAAGGATGCATTTGATTGGAGAAAAAATAATTTTTTTTTTTAAAGAAAGGTGGTCAAAATATCTATAAAATTACAAAGAAAATTATTTTTTTAACTATATTTTTACTCATTATTTTTCAATTTGCTTATAATGAGCTATAAAAAAATTTTAAAATTGTAAAAATCGTTAAATCGTTAAATCGTTATGCAGGAGCTGCGTCAACTTAGCGAATTTCCTTAGAATACATAAATCACTCTCTAGCGGTCATAATTTTTGTGTGATCAAAATTAAATATAATATCTGATATGACTTTAGTATTTGCAAGAATAAAATTTATTAATAGCCAAAATAGAACGATATATAACGGTTATAGTTTATAGTTACTATGGAAACGACAAACAAAATTGACATTTCAAAATAAAAACAAAATTTTAATAAAATAATTTTATAGTTTATTTTAACCAACTCCAAAAAAAGAAGGAGGATATTCTATGTTCGACTGTTAAGTAATGTAACAACTAACTGACTTACATGTTTGAATGCCCAGTATATACTGAGTTGTATTTAATTAAATTAATAGAATTGAATTGAATTGAATTTAATTAATTTAATCAATGAATATAGATTTTTTATAGATCTTTAAACTTTTAAGAGAGTTATCGTATGTTTTACCGTTTGTTCATTTTCTTATAAACAAATTAATATTTGTAACTTTTATAAGCCTTAATCCAAGCAACCTGCCTGAAAAATCCTTATTTGACTCTACTAGTACACCAATGAGTTGTTTAAAATCATTCATATATCAGAACTTATGTAAGCGGGTTGAAAAATCCATTCTTCAGTGATAATGTTCGTTCGGTCATTGAGATTAACATACCTATAATATTTAGAATCTGAAAACAATCTGGCACCTTACCAAGAATTTAAAAAACGTAAAAAAATTCTTATAAATATATATATATATATATATATATATATATGTATATATATATATATATATATATATATATATATATATGTATATTTATATATATATATATATATATATATATATATATATATATATATATATGTATATATATATATATATATATATATATATATATATATATATATATATATATATATATATATATAAGCATGTTTAACTTTACCAACTCAGTTACGGATTATTATTAAACAAAACGGCTATCAGTTTTTACTTGTTGTAAAACTGTCAGATTTTTTGAGTTACGTTCCAACAATAAATTTCCATTCCTTTATTTTAAAAACGTATTATTTTTTTCAATTGTTTTCATTTCGATTAACTTTCCGTTTGCCGATATAATCTATATTATGTTTTTTTCTTCGTCTCTAAAATGGCTAGACTATATGAATATTTCATTTCGTGCATCAACATGAAATGAATGATCGTGCATCAACATGAAATAAATGATCGTGCATCAGCATGAAATGATGAATGATCATGCACCAGCATGAAATGAAGGATCATGAATCAGTGTGAAATGATTGAGGCATCAGCATATATTGAGCATAAAAAAACTTTGCAAACAGTAATAATATCCCACCAAAAACAAAAATGTGAAAATGACGTTTCCGCATTCAAAAAGTAGTGATATTCCAACAATAACCAAAATTTTTTGCCTTTAAAAGTTGTGAAATCTTTATAAGTTTTTGAACAAAAATGAGGAAATGATTGGTATATGTTTATTGTGTAAGTTTCTCAGGTGCCTGGTATTTCATATTTTACTTGGCAAGTTCTTCTTTGTATCTTATATGTAATAAAATGGGATCACTTGCCAAGTAAAATATGAAATACCCTGCACCTGACGATATAGTAATATCAAAATTACCGGCACAAGTTATAACTTACAAAACTCATAACGTATCAATTTAAACAATTCAACTGTTCCAATATGAAAAACATGATTTGGCCTTCGAATGACTCTTTGTTCCAACAAATTTATTCAACTAACTCCAAACAGTATATCATTAGGAAATCTTTTTATTTTTATTTATATAGTATTTTTTGTAACAAATTAAAAAATGACATGAATTTTGTATCCTTATAAATTTTAAATAACAAATTTAAATAAAATTCTTATTTAAATTTAAATAAAAAAGTATATTAAAAAAACAATTTACCTTTACCATGGGAGGGTGAATTTTTATCTAACGCTCTAGAAAAGTGTTGATCAACTATTGTAGCTGCGTCTCCTGTATAATGTGTAAAAACGACACAGTTAGCAGAGACGTATTGTGCTCTCGATGTACAAGACGATCCCAGCCCTTGACATGAATCATCATCATCTTCATCAACTCCAGGCCCTAGAAGTAAAAAAAATGCCATATATAATACATTTGGATAAAAAAACTAAAAAAATTAAGACTTTAAACTTAAAGCATAGTGTAAATGTCTAAACTTCGGTATTCATTTGGTAACATTCATTTGGACTAGACATTTTTAGGGTACTTTCACATACACCCGTTAAATGGGAACCGATACCGGCGTCGCTTCTTCATCGGAAAAATTGAAAAAGTCATTGAAGGTAGATTATTATATAATCCTAATATAGTATAACTTAGAAGAAATCTTAGAAGAAAACGTGAAATATATAAAAAATCAAAACTGGGTGGTACCTACATCCTGTGTTAAATGTGAGATTCCTAGAAAAGAGTTTTCCGAGTAGCCTGGATTAAATAATACTTAGAAAATGTTTTAATTACTAACAAGAAGTACAAATACGTTTTTTTCTTCTGGTTGAATAGTCGGAAGATAAAACACAAACACCATAGAACAGTGTAATGTCTGCGAACGTGCATAGTATAATATTGAAATGAATAACTCGAAGGTTAGTCCGGCACCCAACCATCATTAAATTCCGGTAAAAGCATTAACTAGATAACTTTGCATCCATCCAGTGTCTTATGGGTGCTTTCTCACATGCTCGCTCTTATTTATCTGTCGGAAATCTATATATGTACTTTCTACTGGCTTTCAATTGTTCAACTGGGATATTAAAATAATAATTCTCATGCGAAAATGATTAAAATATTTATCGTCGCATAGTCTCACTTTTTTGAAAACAGTGAAGTTTTTCGGTGTTTATTTTAATATATATATATATATATATATATATATATATATATATATATATATATATATATATATATATATATATATATGTTGGGGCCGCAGTTGACGCTAATGAATTTTATATTAATTTTTTTGTTTTATTTATGACGTTCTATGAATTTTTTATGACAAATTATATTATTTATATCAATGCCTTATTTTGCTAAAATGCATTAAGCGTTATATAATGATTGAATTATCTATTTGTGCTACATGATTTCTATTTTATATATCTTGGAAATCCGTCAATGATTAGTAGCTTTCCCAAATTTACTATCCATTTAATTAAAAAAGTTTCCGAAAAACCCAAATTATATATATATATATATATATATATATATATATATATATATATATATATATATATATATATATATATGTATATAAGGAAGTTATTCGATTTTAAAATATGAATTTTACTTGTAATCGAACGGAATGAACAATACAAAATCGAATAAAGGCTAATTAAAATACTAGCATTTTACATAATAAAAAGTAGTGGAATACCTTCAGTACTAGACCTTTCATGTACAGAAACATCCTCTTCAACTTTATGTTGACCTAACGGAGCACTGCGTATAGGACTTGGCGCTGGTGAAATACCACTAGTTGTATTACCACCACTACCACCACCACCTTGACCAGCACCACCAGGAGAACTAACCGAACCGGCACTGCTGTGGCTTGCCGAAGCTGATGTGGCCGAATGTGTTAATATTGCACTTCCACTTACAGTTCCTGAATGATGATGAAGACTAGATTGAACTACAGAAGTAGATGAAGTGGCGGCTGCTGATAAGTGTGCAGCTGATGAATGTAAATATAAATCACTAGGTAGACCTAGTGAAGATGTTGATGGTTGTGGATTATCCGATAGTGATCTTTGAACATTAAACTAGAAAAAAAAAGCAGAATTTAATAAAATCCTGACTTCAAGCATTCAATTATTGAGGAACCCTAGAGCCTGAGATATCTTGTGCATATATTCAGTCAGAATATCGTTAGAATATTTAGAAGTAGTTAAAACATATAGAACAAGAAGCAAATCAAACAAGAAAGCCCAGTAATATAAGCCTAAGAAATAGAAGCCCACATTCTCTTACTGAGAAATTTTAAATGAGTATATTTTTGTATTCCATGAATGCTCCACAGAATAATAATAAACACGTGAATTGGAAAAACTAATCTATTACGCAAAACCCTCTCCCTAACCCAAATATAAATACAGATATCTCTACATTTCTCAAAAAAATTTAATTTAAAAAAAGAAAACTAACTTTTTCCCCATTCCTAGATCAATTATTTGTATTTTATCATTACGTATTTCGACTACAAAGTAGTCATCATCATTATGAAGTAGCTAATCGTAACTGTCTCCGGGATATGGAATCGAAAATATATGTGAGACACGCACCAAATTAGCAACGAGTAACATCCCGGAGATAGTAACGATTAGCTAATTCATACTGATGACGACTACTTTGTTGTCAAAACACGTATTTATAAAATTAAAATAATTTTTCTAAGAATTGGGGCAGAATTTTAAATTTCTTTATATATATATATATATATATATATATATATATATATATATATATATATATATATAATACAAATATAATAGAATATAATATTAAAATATATATAATATAAATATAATAGAATATAATATTAAAATATATATAATATAAATATAATAGAATATAATATTAAAAAATATATATATATATATATATATATATATATATATATATATTTATATAATAGAAATATAATAGAATATAATATAAAAAAACGAAAAATTTATGTGATGCCACGACTAAAATCCACTAGGTAAAAAGGGACAAACTTCAAATCCCTTCATTTCGACGTAAATTGATGGAATTATTTCCAGGTTTTCGGAAAATACTTCAAAGTAAAATTGAATATTTATGGGCCTTTTAGTTCCTTGACCGATTTTGTCTGCATTAACGAACTTAAATCACATACTACGCATATTTAAATTTAAATGCTGATCATCTGCGACATAATAATAATATCAAAGTTATCATTCTCTCTCACTCTGTTTCATTAGAAGCATGTAAAAATTTATGCCCACCCAACTATTATCTGTTGTATTAGAAAAAATACTTGACAGAATTTAAAAAAAAAAAAGGAGAGTCTAACATATATTATATAAATTTTAAAAAAAAATCGTGTGTTACCGTTTTGTTTTCGAAATATAAAAATTTAAATTTAATTATTTTCTTCAAAATAACATTATTTTGTATATGTGAACAGTGTTTTGTCTATGTGTTGTATATGTGTGTTTATGAATTTGTGCTATAATAAAATCAAACCGGTTGCATAACGCAGTGTTGGAACGTCCTTAAACGATATGTTTGCTCGTTTTACAACGAAAGAGTAGAAAGTTTACATATAAACAAGTGAGATTAACAACTAACGGAGTTAATAGCTTTAATGCTCGTTTGATACTAAGTTCATTATCAATGCGTGAATTGTTTTTTAAGTGTTTGAGCTAAAATTGTAGAAAACCTATTCAGCTTATGAATTAAAGTGGTTTGTTTTTTAAAAAGGTACATATATTGTCATGTTCTGGCGAGAATATAGATACGACCCGATATTGCCCATTCACGAACTTTATTTAGCTTTTTAGTTCCAGAAAACACACACAAAATTTTTACTCGATATCTTTTTGCGTTTGCACAGGCGGGGAAGAGGTTTTGCGAAAATGGAATATGTAGTTCACTCAATCAACACTGACAACATAATATTTTTCCTGCGATAAGTATTTTCAACCGGTATAAAGTCGGGACTAAAATTAATAAAATCTTGAATATATATTATACCGGGTATAAAAGGGGGTTACGTTGATTTATCAACGAATTTTCGTCTTGTAAAAAATTATAACAAGCATAATCACACCATTGGTTTTTATATATTACTCACTGATGTTATACTTTATACAAAAAATCAAAATTTTAGACACTAATATGCATTATTACCTTATGAAACATTTTCCTAAACGATACTAAATGAAAACGATTATGAAGGACTATGTTAGTGGCGAAATATAAACGTAATTATAAAACAAAATTATGTTTTATCATTACAAAAATAAAATATAAAAAATTACCTATTAATTATAATATTTCTTGGTAACATGTGACTACCATATCAAAAAGAATGAAAAAAGAATTTATAATATATTCCTCTTTGTACAATGCTTATCTATACATATTTTTTTCTTTTTTTTATATAAATGGCCTTCAATTATACATATTTTTGCGTAAGTGAATACTATTATACAGAGTGGAGTGACTATAAACTTATTGACATTCAGAAACTAAAACCAATTTACTCAAATCTGAAATAATTCCCTGAAAGTTCAAATACTTCTGAAAAACAATACTTCTGAATATATAAATATGTAAACAAATGTGTTAAACCCTTCAATACTTTCTTTGTCCTATGAAATAATCTTAATTTGTTAACTTCATAAAGTATATTTCCCAGCACACTTTTTATTTGCTCAAATCTATACGCATTATTTGATGTTGATACATAAAAGTTTATAGATTTAACTGAATAATAATTTTTATAGTAATTTCTTTGTTATAAGATTGATAGTAATTATAATAAAAATTATTAATTACACGTTTTAATTTATTAGATAATAAAGCGGTAATTTTCAATTATTTTGGTTAAGCTGACGCCACAGGATGCCAAAACTAAAAAATAAAACAATGCTTCAAAACATATAATTAATGCTTAGTTTAGTTAGACTACGGCAGAACTTACGACATAAATGTCCGACAAAAATTTCTTTACTGGTCACACTTTAACCGATTTTTTGTGTCTGGACACTATCCAGACATGTTCATACACAAAATAACGTAGAACGAAACAGTTAGAGTTTGGTCATCATGAATAAGCGTCCTGCATAAGCCACCAACAAATATCGAGTTGAAACCGATATCACTCGTTCTTTTAGACGAGTTATTTTAGAACCATGCTTTATTGAAAGTCTCAAAAAATATTTTTCCCAAAAATTATCTTCAAATGTCAATCTTTGGGAAATTTATTTAATAAATGTCTTATAATGTTCTTAACAATGCTTTTATAGAGGTATACGTTTATAAAATTAAACAGAAATTGTAATTGAAGTAAACAATTATGATATGCCTGTGTATTATAAACAATTGGAAATATAAAGATTATTAAAATAATCAACGAGAACTCTAGGTTTTTTGAAATTACATTTGGTGAGACACGCACCAAATTAGCAACAAGCAACATATCTCTGAATCCATATCCCAGAGATAGTTTCGATTAGCTAATTCATACTGATGATGACTACATTGTAGTCGAAATATGTATTTATAAAATACTAACAAATGTTCTAGAAATTGGGGCAAAATTTAAAATGTAATTGGAAATATCTCTCTCCAGGCGTTGCAACGCATGCAAGGTACAGCTAGTGTTCAATAAAATATTTTTGTAATTTGTAATATTTCACAAATTATATTGTAATTCATAATTTTAAACTCACAAGTTTGTTTAGGGGGTGGTTTAACACTAGTGTTTCATAAAGTCCGTCAGGACACGAAGTCGGGGACCCTATGGCCCATTTGTGAATAAAATATTTTAGCTCGCGGGCGTTTTTGATGATATTTGGAAATATGATATTGGAATGTAAATGAATGCAAATGTAAATAGTGATAAATCAAAAACCGCTGAGGTACAAACGATGGGACTTGAGGTACAATCATGTACAAACGAGATACGAACGATTGATATCGGTTTCAACTCAAAATTTGATGGTGGGGGTGCACAGCACAAAATTAAAAAAAGACAAGAACTAGGAGTTTACCATTGATTGCACGAAGAAAATCCTAAATCTTACGAAAACTTCTGTCCAATGAAATATGAGGACTTCGAATATATATTAGAAAACGTACTCGTATAATTAAAAAAAGATACGCGAATCAGATTTTCGATCACTCCAAGTGAACGATTCGCACTAACATTGAGATTTTTAGCTTCAGGTAAATGAATAAAATATTTAAAATAATATTTGTTTATTATTGCTATGTAATAATATTTCTTGTTTATTACTATATAATATGTATATGGAATGTATGGAAAATGTCGAACCAGTTTGAAAACTGAGACACCACAAGAGACACTTGGACACAAGTGTTCAAACAACCACTGATTTGACAATAATTTGGTATCACAATCAATATCACAATTAGAGACCGGTGTGCACACAGTGACACTCGATGTATACACTGAGTGTACAGTATAGTGTCATAGTCTAAACATTGCTGCAATTTATTACTTTTTTGAATTCTCATAATTTTTCAATCATTTTTGACAAATTTTCGACAATGTTTATTGAGCATGATACTATTTTTATATTCAATTATAGGGTTTTATATAATTATATAATATGTTCTTAACTTTTTCTCTATTTTCGCTACGCAATTGATAAAGTTATCTCAAATTTACCTAATTAATTTAAATTATGTATTACGTATCGATATGGTTGTATTAGCGATATCCGTAAAATTAATTCATGAACAATTTTTTTTGTATTCTATAAAAAAGTGAACAATACAAATTTTATCTTCATCTTTTATTCATATATAATTTTTATCACACTCTAAGTCATTATTACTCTCTAATTTGAATTGAACTAATTTCAGAAATGAACGTTTGAAACAATTTATACTCTCCATTCTGTAGAATCAAGTAATCACATTATTATAATTTATAAGTAAATAGTTAAATATTACAATACAACTCATATTTTTAATCATTATTATTACCTATATTATATACCTACGACATAGACATTAATATCTTTTACATGGATATGACTCTAGTTATACTTTTTATCGTTTTTGCTATTATCATTTAATTATGAACATAGAATTGATAGGTAGTAAGAACATAGAATTAATTAGTACACATTGCATCAAGTGTATGTTGACCTACGGGTCATATCTATCAAATGCAAGGAATTTACGAAATTTTCTCTGAATTGAAGTCTTATTCAATCTCAGTATCTAAATTGAGGTTTGAGGTTTTTTGAAAACGACAATTGAAATATTAGAGAGCTACAAAATCGCACATTATTTTAACTTTTGAACAAAATGTCTAAAACGAGGCTTTATACTCTTCATTGTGTTTCAAATAGAACTCCTCTCTTTAGTCACATCACATGGACTCTACTAGAAGTTTGGATTTCGTAGCCGAATAATATTTGATAATAATAATCCAAAATCATTCTCAATTATGAATAATATGATATGATACTCGTCGAAAAGATGACGAAGATAGATAGATAGATTGTTGAGGTTGCACTGGACGGGCTACACTTCGACCATAAAGTCCATTGTCCTAAGGATGTGAGGATGTGAGTGGAGTGGAAGTAATTTTTGTGTATAGACTAGGAATTGGTATGATATGCGACTGCAGCCAACTATGATAGCAACTATGCCGATATTCAACTGGAGTTCGTGAAGGTAACTGCAGAAAACCTTCTCAAGCATAGCCGGTTACTTCGTTCTTGTCCATACGCCGACAGTTTAGTCTATTAACCGCCCTCCTTTTTTTTCTTAATAATTGACAAACTGCCGATGTCGGGATTCGAACCCATAACCTACCAGTTACCAAGTAGGCATACTGCGCAGACATAACGCCTTAGACGGCTCGGCCACTTGGACTGTTGAATATACTGACTGGAAGTTGACGAATAAGATAAAGACATGGGAATACTCATTCGTATTGCAAATATTACGCAGTGTATCAATCAGCGAGAAAATTGTGCACAATGTTCACACCAATAGGTTTGGTAGAAGATGAACTAATTGTACATAGCATTACAAATATTCAGTTATATTGAACCTATATCTTCATTTATACAATCAGTCTATGTACGCCACCTCATGCATTAGAAAAACTAATTCACTCGGTACTAATTCGTAGTAAAAACAAACTTAAAAAATTACACATTGGTAATATTATTCAGATTTTTGGATTCAGTCCATGGAGAAGTATTCAAATTCTAACAAGTACCAGTATTGAAAAAATATACTTTAACTAATAATTACCAAGTATATTTCTAAAATAATAAGTACATAAGTAAAATATAAGTATAAGTACCTTGGAAGTACGTATGAAAAATAAAGTATAAGTACAAAGAACTTTTTAATGGAAAAACTTAAATTATATTTAATTAGGTATATAACTTTATAATCTTCATAACTATAAAATTATGAAGAATTTTTTTCTGAATATTTTTTAACATTTTGTTAGCTTTATGTCGGAGGATGATTGTAGAAGTAGAAAAAATCATATAGTAGTTATATTAATACGAAACTTAGACCCACAGTCAGTTTACAAGAAAAGTATAGTTTAGCATTAAATCTTATTTAGCTAATGAAAATAATCTTTTGACTGCCGCAGTTACTTACAGAAAGCATAAACTTGCTTGCTGTACGTCAAATTTGAAAACAAATTTTTCTTGTGTTATTTAAATGAAAAACAGAAAATTGTCATGAAGGAGCGCTTAATAATATATACGTGCTCCAACTATGCCAACCTTTTTTTTGGAATAGTAATTTCAAAAGCAATTTTGAAAATAAAATTTTTGTATACACTAATTTATATATTTATATGTATATAAAAATCTCGTGACATAAGTTTGTCGTGAATGGACTCAGAAACTACTTAACCGATTTTGATGAAATTTTCTATACTGTGTGTAATTTGGTCAAACTTGAGAAAAAACGAAACACACAAAAAGCGGAATGAAGTTGAACGGAACCGATGAAATCAAAATCAACAACATAGAAATGTTGCGTTTAACCCCAGTCGAGCTGCATTTAATTATATTGTGGAAATCGATTACAGTTGACAGCAATGGACCAATGAACGTTGCGTGTCAATATTGAAAGGCATTTAAGTTTAAAAATGAAGCCCCTGGATTGTGTTGTGCGAGCGGTCAAGTCAAATTGACGCGATCGGTACCGCCAGAAGAGCCACTACATTTATTGGTTTCGGAAAATGTGCCAGATTCGAAACATTTTTTGACTCATATCGGGCAATAAAATAATTGATTTCAAATGACGTCATTTGGCACAACAAAAGATATTCGAGAAAAATTTAAGCCAAATTTCAAGGTAAGAATATTGAAAAACAATAAACTTTTACCACCACGTGCCTGATGCAAAATACGTTGGCAGCTTTCAATAGAAATGGTGTATCAATTGAAATGGCTTAAGTACATTTGTAGCTCGGTAAATTGTCACAAGCAGAAAGAAGTGAGTGTGTTTAAAAAAGTTGATGGTGGATGGGAGTGCTGCGAAAGTATTTTGAGAGCAACATGGGAGAGCCACATGATGGTACAAACAATTCGCTATAAAATATCCTATATTACATCTATTTATTATCTGTTTACTTTTGCAGACAAGGACAAATGTATCATCTAACAGATTCCATTGCGAACGCCGGATAGTGACTGCAAATTTTTGCAAATTTATTTTATGGGCGATCAGCGTTTTGCTTACAAAAATTCGGTGAAAAGACCAATTATGGAACAACTTCAAATGTTTTTCCATCAGCACAACGAATTGGTTGCATTATTCACGACCGCATTAGACCGCATGCCATCTGATAACCACAAAATTGTCATCAAAGCCAATAAGACGCCTGCAGGACAACACGCAATATGTTTAAATGCGTTAACAATTGATGAAGTCGCTAAAAAACAAAACTAAGATTGTTGTGTATCATAAAGCATTAGAATAATAAACAATGTAATGTTTTTGGAATAATAATAATTTTTTATCAATTATACCAATTCCAAGAAAATAAAAATGAACTTAGAAAATATAATATCATTGGTCTTACCGAAACTTGGACAATCGAAAAAGAACAACTAGATAAAACCTTTTATGAATATCATATTTATTTACAGTGTAGCCAGCAAAACATGAGCAAAACAAGTGGTAACAAGAGGTCGTACATCGGGCGGAACTGTTATGTTAATAAATAAAACACACAATTGGGATGTTGAATGGAAATTTTTTTTCACTTCAATTGAACCATGTTTACTTGACAAATATCAAGGTAAAATTACTTTTTAAATAACTTTAAAAATAAGCGAGATATGAATGATTGAAATTTCCGATTAGACAAAGAGGTGATAGCCCTCTTGATAGACATTATGACGTCATAATGTGCTATCACCATTTAAAATACACGTAAAACTCCGTTTTTAGTATTTTTGCAAGAAAGAGACAGATAATAATCTTTTAAAGCTTATAGCTTCCTTGATATTTGTCCGATTTTAATTTCGTTTTTAAATATTATTACAGTATTAATAGTATTTTCATATTCTGAAAATAAATGTGAAAAAAAATTTTCATTCAACATCCCAATTGTGAAGTAAAAGCATTATATATTTCAGACACAGGCATCGTAGCAAACATACAGCAAGGAAACTATAGATTTAGTCTCGCTACTGTGTAGATATTACCTACAAAAGATTTCGAATATGGGTTGAGTGAACAGAACTGTAGTGTATTTTGTAAACTCGATCAAGTGGTATTTTTTGTTATGGGAGGATATATCAATCAACGTAGATCAAAAATAGATTTAGTATGGCATACTCGAAGAACATCCTTAATCTAATAGACTGTCAACATCCTTATTTAGATCGAGCTATATAAAAAGATCTTGATCAAGCTATAAAAAGACGTTACAACAATTAAACTGTGAATAAATACCAGAAATACACAATAAACCAAATTAATTCTGGAAAAATTTACCAGATATAGGACAAGATCTCCTTTTAAACGTGCTAAATGAAATATTTGTACCCAAAGAGTGGACCAAAATTTATTATTTAAGCATGATTTATAAGATAGGAGAAACGTCCAATCCGGAAAACTACAGAAGTATTTTAATCATAAATACGATAGCTAAAATAATCACCAGTATATTACTAACTGAATTAATGATAGGGCGGAAAGTGACAAAATTATATCTGCAATAATATGGTTTTAGAAAAAAAGGGTCAGTTTTAGATAATATTTTCATCCTGGACAGTATAGTTAACACACAACTAAGATTTTCATGAAACAATGTTTTTGCCACGTTCGTCGACATTAAACAGGCCCCCGATACAGTTAATTAAGAGCTTCTATGGTTTAAATTATACAATATGGGTATCAGCTCAAAAAAAGTACAGATAATTAAAAAATTGTACAAGGAAGCCGAAATATGCATCAAAAATTATCCAAATTTGACCAGCACCACGGCAATGGATATAGAAGTCATGCAGAGTGATTGTCTAAGTCCACTATATTATTTATACTCTTTCTCTCAGTCTTCGGTGAGGTTTTACAATCTCAAAGATGCTGTGGTAGAGACATTGATGCTTACAATGAAATTATAAACTTAGAATTTGCTGATGATCTGGTAAAGTTATCTCTCTTAACCTTAGAATATTACTGCCGAAAAGACAAACTACGTGTTTCTACGTTTTTCTCAAAAAACCAAAGCAATCATCTTTCATAAAAGTAACCTGAGAAAATATCTGTATACTTTACTGCACAATGAAGAGAATATTGAAATTGTTCCACATTTTAACAATCTCGAAATAAGATTCACATCTTCAGGTGCATGGGCACAAACGGATCAAGATATGGTTAGTAAAACAGCCCGAGAATCCGCAATGATGCGAGAAATCATTGTCAAATCGAAGCTAGAATCGTGGGAAAGTAAATTACAGCTTTACCACTCTTTAGTTATATCGGTTTTACTATATGTAGTGAAATAGGCTCTTTGGCTCTTTGATCGAGAAGGCGCAGGAGAACTTTTTCAAATGTCTTGAATGAAAGGTGTTTGAGAGGAAATATAATTACCGGACCAAAATATTACAAATGGCGGATCGTAGAATTCCAAAAATATGCTACAAAAGGATACTAGAACTTGATGAGTCGAAGTTGCAAAGACATGACAGCGATTTGTAAAATATTTTCATAAAAAAATTAATACTTTTGGACTGGTAGAAGGCACTGAACTCTAGCTATTGTATCTTGAATAAGGAAATTAAAACAAATATTGCTGGAGAAGATTACTTACTTTACAAAACAAATATGGATAAAATCAGAGTAATTTGCCAACTTCGGACATCGCCAAACGAAAATTGCCGAACCTCGAACTATTTGCATTAAGCTGCTAAGTTTCTTAATTGAAAAACTCTTAATATTTTTATTTTCCTTTATTATTTGCGCTAATGTAACTATCATTACCTCTAATTTATTTTATACTACATTTCTTTAAACCTTTCAGGGCCATAAGATCCTGAAAGATAAAATAATCATTTTAATTATTTTGGATGATACATTGAGCGTCTAAAAAACATATTTTGAAATCAAAATACAAAACCAGTAATGGTTTTTTCTGTTTTTTTAGGAGACATAGATGTTCTTATGGTCGTTAGAGTTTAATTTTCGCATATACAACTTTACGTTTTTAAGATTTATTCTTTATTACGATTTTTACAAATATAAACGCATTTACTTATATTTATTTATTAATGAATTATGCTTATTTTAATTAAATAATGAAATAGCTACAGTTTAATTGAATTGAAGAAGTTGTTGATATAAATTTCACAACCCAAACCCTCCACTTTTTGCGTGAGCTGAAGTACTACTCATTCACCTAGTCCATACTCAATACCGTTCAATAGGTAACCCGTAGCCGCAGCGCATCGACACCATAATTTGAAACCCCATTAGACAGGCTTATTTTTTATATATTCATCACCTTGTGCCATCTAAATTTTATCATGTGCTCATCGATAGATTGCTCTTTAGTGTTAGTGAGAGCACTTTGAAAAGATGTATTCAGATGTTGCATTACAGGTCTAATTTTGTATGCTCGGCCAAAATTTGGGCTACTAGGATCTCTTACTTCTTCATTGTTGCAAAAATGTAGGTTCCTGCGTATTTCTGCAAATCGCGACCTAGGCATAACATTTGATATGAAAGGTACCGCTTTGTCTGGTTCTGTAGACCAGTAATCTATCAACGATGCAAAATATAATAACCCATGACTAAGTTCATACCAAGAAATTCTTTCATTTATTCAGTTTGAACAGAAAATTCTCGTCCGTTTTGGTGAGCGTATCGTACGGATTCTGACACTATCATTTGAACTCAAATGTCAAATTTCGTTATTGAAAGGAACATTTTAAAAGCAGTCAACATAACGCCTTCAACGTCTTGACAGATTTGCACCTTTCCGAATTCATATTCTATTCCTTTCACATTACGAAAAAAATTTGGAACGTATGGTTGCGAAGTGGTGCAGTGACAGGTTCTACTGCAGAAGTTGATGGCTCGGGTGATGATCTTCTTAATTCTTATTTCAACGTATATTCAATCTCGACATCATATACGCCTTGGCCATCATTCTGGGTCAGAAGCCTTTGATCTTCTTCGTCGAGCAGTAAATTGTCTTCATTGTCACGATTATCACCCATCAAAATCTGTTGGATTTCATTTTCCCTGAGTTCGAAAACTTCACGTTCCCTACAAAACATAATCTACAACAATAAAAATAAATAAATGAGGTTAATGGTAAAAAATCATAACTGCAGTATGTAAATAGAAACAGACTCATATGCCACAGGGACAGGTGTCCCTTTATATTTACAACGACTTATTAAAGTACTCAATATGAATAACGGTTTTATAACTGTATACAATAAAAATATACTTACCAGGCAATAAATATTGTACGATATAAAATGTTGAAAATCTCTTTTACACCTCAAAACACTTTTGCAAAATATAAGAATTCCGCGCCCACAAACTGTCAATTTCCAATGACCATAATCAAATAATGACGGTTCAAATGCTGTGTTGCCATAAAAAAAATGAAAAGATACGTTTAGGGACTACTTAAAGTAAAATAACCCACCGTTTCTTAGTTATGCATATCTTTTGAATTTTTGTTGTTTGGTAAAACGGTGACCCCGTAGTCGTCAAGAGGTTAAAAGTTTTTATATTTATTTATTTCTAAATCTATCTGCATGTGTTTCTTTTTCTTGTCTTTTGTACCAATCGTTATAAAAATTATATGAATTAGGTAATAGATAAATTCGAGTTTTTGATACATTCTTATTATAAGCTTTTATTTAACTTGCAATGTATGTACTATGTATGTATGTATCTATGTATGTCCTCGGGAGGGGGGAAATGCATCATACACTATAGGGCATCATACCCTACTCGTGTTGGACTGGCCAAATAGCCCCTACCGACTAAAACCCTAACCTCTTTCCTCATAACTTAACCTTCCCGTGGTACAACCGTTTGGTATTACTTCGCGAGAAGGCTTAAGCAGTTGCTTCTTCCTCCAACTAAGGTAGCTATACGTTAGCTGATATTCTGCTACGCTTCTAGGGGTTCCTGCTGCGTTCTTCCTTGCGCAGCTCCTTCAGAACAGTTGCTGCAAAGGTACTCACGGCCATTCATTCTACTTCTCCTGATAGCATACCTTCACTTAAATTGTCTGGGGTTATAGTATGACCCAGAATTCCTTCTAGATGAGTTCGATGGTAAAAGAATCGCGTTCAATCGAAGAATACATGTTCTGCATCCTCCACTTAACCTATACATTTCGGACATTCCGGGGATTCCGCTAGTTTATACTTGTGAAGGTAAGCTCTAAAGCATCCATGCCCAGAGAGAAGCTGCGTCTAGTAATAGTCGACGTCACCATGTTCACGATTCAACCAAATGTGCACTCGTGGAATTAGATGATGTGTCCACCTTCCCTTGGTCGATGCAAGCTGTTCGATGTCTCTTCTGATCTTAGCTGAGCTGCGTTGACTTCAGAGGACTTCTTTCGCTGGTAAAGCAATTTTCGTTCTTCAGCCAATATTTCAAGGGGGAGCATCTCGGCAATAACACATGCAGTGTCCTGGGATACTGTAGGGTAGGCGCTGGAACGCGTGCACTCAATCTGTAGACTGATGTGAGTTTCCTTCGGAATACATTTGTCTTTAGTGCATCAGCCCAGATAGCGATTCCATAAGTGAGTATCGATGTTATCACTGACGCTAACAACTTCCTTCTCCTCTGTTTTGGACCTCCGACGTTTGGCATTAGTCGTGACAATGTAGCTCTGACAGTAGAAGCTTTGGTACTTGCATATTCTATGTGTTGCCTAAAGCGCAGTCTTGCATCGATCATAACTCCCAAATGACGGATGTAGGGTTGAGTAGTCATATCGTAGTCTCCCATTTGTAACGTAGTCGTTTCTACTCGTTTTCTGCCAGTAATAAGCACGGCCTTGGTTTTATGTGCTGCTAGATCCAAACCGGCTGAATCCATCCATCTGCAGATTATTCCAAAAGTTTTCTCGAAGATGTAGTTTATTTCCTCCAGATGTTTCAAAACGACTACGATGGCCACGTCGTCTGCGAATGCCACAAGTTGAGTTTAACTTGGTAAGAACGGTAAGTGGGCCGAGAACTGAGCCTTGAGGCACACCACTAGTCACTTTGTACCATTTAGGACCGTCTTCTGTATCGTACTGGAGAATTCTGTTCGTGAAGTAGCTGGCCACCATCTTTTGCGGGTATCCCGGTACCTCCATCCTATTGGGAATCCCACCTGGCGGAATTAAAAGCATTTTTTACGTCCAAGGCTGCCACTAGACAGTACTACTTGGTGCCTTTCCTCCATCGTTTGCCAGCTATTGCAACTCTGGCGGTTTCAACGACTTAGTCAATGGCATCGAGTGTGGATCCTCCTTTACGGAAGCCGTACTGGTTTTGAGCCATGTTTCTTTCGGCAAAGGATTCTATTCTCCTGTGTACAATGCGTTCTAATATCTTACCCGCTGTGTCTAGCATGCAGAGCGGACGGTAAGAAGAAGGTTCGTCTGGAGGCTTTTTTGCCTTAGGTAGCAGAACAAGTTGTTGCTGTTTCCACTTTGCGGAGAACGTACCCTCCTGCAGACATGAGTCATATATGTCCAGAAACATACCAGGTGTTGCGTGGATGGCTGCTTTAAGTACAACGTTGGGAATCCCATCTGGTCCAGGGGCCTTATTGCTTCCAACTCTACCACAGGCTTCTACCAGTTATTCCTCAGTAACTGGAGGAATTATGTCTATAATGAAGCGTTCAACGGAGTGGTCAAGTTCCGGTTGTTGAGGGAACAACGTATAAACAATCCTTTCCCAAAGGATAGGACATGTCGGTGTTCGCATTGGCTGATTTTTCAAGCGACTCATGACTACCTTGTAGGGCCTGCCCCAGATATCTTTTTCGATCTCCTCGAACAGATCATCCCAGCATTCCTTTTTACTGATCTTGATGGCTTTGGTCAGTTTCCCACGCGCCTCCTTGTAGTTAGCCTCCAGTTGTTCAAAGCTGGTCTTTTTCCGGCTACGCTGTGACAGCCTTCTCGCCTGTATACAATCTTTGCGTAAGACGGCAATATTTTCGTTCCACCAGTACACGGGATGGGAACGGCTATCATGTCTCTTACGTGGCATGATAGCATCACAAGCTTCCACAATTCTTCTCATGACGTCGTCTACCTTTTCTGCAGCATTGTTACCACTAGCAGGGTGATCATTTAGTGCTACTTTTAACGCATAAGAGTTGAAGTAGCTTACCTTCCAACGACGTGCGTTCGTCTTCGGGGCTATCCTAATACCATGCTGCTTTTGTCCGTTGTTGATCTCCCAGACAATCGCTCGATGGTCATTGGCAGTATACGTCTCGGTCACTCTCCATGAACTGTTTTCTTTTCCAAGGCTGCTTCTCACAAAGGTGACATCTACAATTGAGTTTGCCTTCCCTCTTACGAACGTTGGTTCCTTTCCAGTATTAAGCAGGACTACGTCGAGCAAAGACATAGCCTCCAAAAGAACTCTGCCCTTCTCGCTAGTTTCCTTACTTCCCCAGTTGCTTGCCCATGCATTATAATCCCCGGCTATTGCCACAGGAAAATATTGTTTAGCATCGTGGGTTAATCGTTCCATGAGTTCCTCAAACTCTTCGATTGAAAGGCTTGGAGGAGCATAGCAGATAGACAAAGAATGTAAAGGAGAAAAAAATTGTTACTGTAATTACTCAATCTAAATATATTATAAAACTTAGTGATAAACATTCAGTGGCGTACCTACTAACTTCCCTTAGAATAAATAAATAAATTCTAATAACAATTTAAGCCACTTACTTATTACTTACAAGTAGTTTTTCACTTTAACAATCTGTATCTCTAAAACGAAGCTTAAAAACATCCCAGTTCATATGAACTTTTCTTTTTGTTTTTTGGAGATCTATCACCGATATTTTTTAACGATATCACTCAAAAACTTCGTTATTTTCATAAAAAAATATCTAATCGCAAGCACAAATAAAGCGCAATTGAAAAGTAAAGTGCATAAAATCTTTATTTTCGTCCTTAAAAATATAATTGGAAAAATTCTACTACTCAAATTTGATTATTTAATTGAAAGAAACAAAAAGATGCACAATTATGTTTCAAGGAGACTTCTGAAGCACAAATTTAGCACAATTTGCTGTCTTCTTCTCCTTTTCGCAAATAATGAATTGTGTTGCCAAGCACGCGATGCTAATTCATTTACCGTTCTTTGTAACATCTTTAACAAATGGGTCTACAGGCTGTAATTGTCAAGACTAACAACCATTGTCGTGTATTAATAGTAGTAATAGTACCGGAGGGGAGGTTGAAGTCTGGCAATAAGGCCTATCTAGGGCTTTTTTATCGACTTCTAAGGGACAAGAAATTTGTATGTAGACTGGGAACATCGAAAAAATGCTTTTTTCAATTAATTTTTTTTCCGTAAATTACAAGGTTTTATTTTACAATCTTACCCCCAAAAATGTATACAAATTTATAAAAATGTAGTTTATATTCAAAAAAATTCCAAATAAATAGTGGAGCACTTTGAAAAATTTCTTCTTTCTGCCAATCCCTACATCATACAAATATACATACTCGTATCTAATATTTCTTTTACTATTCCTACTTCTTAGTAGTAATAGGGATTGGCAGATATTCGGTGTTGTTTTACTAAGTTAAAGAGGTTAATAAGGAAAATATATATAACATTGTTAATTTCGACCCCCCAACATTGAATATATTTTTAAATTTTGGACCATATATGTCCCCTTTCGTCATCTTGGCAAATGTCTATTTTCTCTCATTCTTTACCTGTTATGAATTAACAAAAAACTACACTTTTTATGTTTCCGAAAGCGATATCTCGAAAAAGACAGAAATATTTCAATTTCTTAGGGTAATTTTATGACGAGTCATAAGAGAGTGTACATATAAGATTTAAATCGGATTGGAGTATGGAGCATAAACGAACTCCACTTTTTAATTTTTGTATCATATTAATTAAATTTCTTTTTTGATCTATGATAAAAGGCAGGTGCATAGTTTGTTCGTTAGGTGATTTACTTAGACGAAACCCATGAGTACTCGTATACACATAATATAATGATATACCTACTGTACTTTTTATACTAATCCCAAAGTATTTTAAAAGTGCTTAGTTAATTCAGACGATGTTTATAAGTTAATAAGATTATATCAAATTATTAATAAAATCAAACCACTATGGCTTTAAATATAATTTTATATAATAATTTATATGTATATTCTTAAAACATATAACTTTCATCATTGGACATGAATTTACATATTCTTAAGTTAGGCAGGTCATTTCATGGATTCGATGGAAGAAAATATTCAAGTTCAAGTTTTCCAGCTATATCGTTAAAAATGTCCTGCTGTACATGAGAGTTCAGTTTACTATTTGAGAATGTGGTAGTTATATAATATTGTTTAAAAAAATTTTTTTTAAGAATTAACAAAATCAAACTTTTTGCTCGAAAAACAAACAAATTATATATTATGTCTCTAGAAATTTTTCACTAAATTTAGTGAAAAATCATCAAAATTTAAAAAAATCGAAGTACATATTGTTTCAAAATTATATTTGAAAAACAGTAAACATTACTAAACATAAATATATTATTACATAAAGCAACACTTAGAATCAGTGGCGTAACTAGATTTTTAGGCCCATAAGCAAATTTTAACTACGGGACCCCTTCTAACATTTTTTTTATATCAAATGTTATACAAAGGAAAATAATTTTTTAAACTTATATATATATATATATATTTAAAGATTTTAAAATACATTTAAAAACGAGTATTAAACGTTTAAAAGAAAACTGCTTATAAATAAAAAACAAAACATATTTGAATATAAACAAAGGTTTAAAAAGTTATTTAAATGATTTTTCGTCTAGATTTTGCAGCCGCAAATTTGTCAGTTAGAGTCTTGTCGTATTTAATTGACTTTCTTCATGATTCTCAATAGCAATCAATGCTAAATATTTCAGATGAGATTGTCCAATTCAATTTTTTTTAAATCTTTTATAATTTTTAATTTGCTGAATGTTCTTTCTACTATAGCAACCAACAGTCACTGGCAAAGTAAAAAATATAACAAACATTGTGTATACTTCAAATAAATCACTTTTCAAGCAACTAAATTTTTCAATTACAATATTTGCAAAGTCCTTAGTTATAATTTAATTTTTAATAAATAAATGTAGGTATTTGATATTTTAATATTTCTAAACGATATTTATAACAAAAAAATAAAACAAAAAAGAAAATTAAATATATGATTTTTTTTATATATAAATAATAAATAAACAAATTTTTAAAGGGGCCACCTAGAGCCGGCGGACCGAAAGCGTTGCACCAGTTGCTTCCCTGTAATTACGCCACTGCTTAGAATGTTAGAGTAGTGTACGCTTTTGGTATTTGAAAGATCAATGGTAAAGAGAGGGGTTACAGAAAGAAGAAAAAATATAACATAGGATATCTCTCTTTATATTAGAAAAATCAACTTTGCCAAAATTCATTACCCGATTATGTTTTATAAAACTCTAATGTGTACAGAGATAATTAGAATATTAACTTTAAATCGATGGTAAATATTAGAGTAACAGAAAAATGATAATAACAGAAAGACTCTAAATTGTAGAAAAATTAATAACATTTTTCGGTTTTTAAAATACCAAAATAAACATCAAGATTTAAGCTAATTGGTACAAAGATTCGTAAAAAAATCAAAATTATCAACGATATGAATACTACTTTCTTTAAAGAATTATTCAAATAGGGAAGAAATGTGTTTCTTTCATTACAAATTCTTCAAATAAAGACGATCCTATATTAAAATAAAGTATAAGAAATACAACAACAAAAATTTAATTAAAAAAATTCAGAAAATAGTCGATTTTATTAAAGGAAAATTATATCCATCCACACTAGTTATTTAAATTAGTGCTCTATTCCCTATTTAATATTACGTATGTATTTAGTCTACCAACGATGTCATACTGATTAAATATTAGACGAAAATATGTTTGGCAACAAATATCTAATTATAATTATTTGAAAGACGAAAATATCTAATTTGCTCACTCATTGTGATTTCCAAAGTTACAGTTTAACTAATTATAAATTCATGAATTTTCGGTTCATTTTCAAGCATTGGAATTGTGAGAAACAAAATTTATGCTTTAGCTTCTTGACAGATAGTTAATCCTTTAATATTTTCGAACAACATTTACATTCAAACAATTAAAGGTCGTATATTTTCTTGTGTAATATCAGCTTTATAAATGTTAATTTATAGCTAAATAAAATGACACAGCATGATCATTGTATTACATTCCGACCCGATATTCTGAATATGTTTGTGTATAACTCCTTGTGTGATTATTATCATAGATGTTTAACTTGTATGTCTTCAATAGAATAGAAATACTGCTATTAGTTATGTAAGATATGCTCCTCTTTAATCGAGCGGACCCGTTTAGAATTTATCTAACTGACGGGCCGATCAAACAGCCACTGCTATCACAGATCTTTGATTGAGATATCAAAACTGTCATTGAGAATAAACTATGGTCATATTGTATTTATTGTTGGTTTATTTTGTTTTTGTTTGATACATTCATTTTTCTTATTGTTTTATTTATTTATTAAATGACATCTACGTATAATGAGTTTGTTTAGATATTTTTAAAAGTAAAAAAACCTCAATAATCTCTTTTAATGTATTAAAATTTGTTTCTTAAACAATTTACAGGTCAAAAACAAATGATTACATTAATTACAATACATAAAAAATATATATATTTATTTGAATAATGATGAAAAATTATTACCTGAATTAACAAATTAACGTTTCGAGAACCGAAAAGAATTATTTATATATATATATATATATATATATATATATATATATATATATATATATATATATATATATTAGATATATAATATTATATATACATATATATATATATATACATATATATATATATATACATATACATATATATATATATATATTATAAATATAATATTTATTTATTTCAATAAAGTTTATCAATATAAATCTAGAGCACGGAATATACGCACGGATATATATTTTTTTAAATTAAAGATCTATAAAAAATCTATAAGTTAAAAGAAAAAATATTTATTTAAATAAATTCTTAACTGTTTTTTTTAAATATGTTATAGCTCATTATAAACAAATTGAAAAATAATGGGTAAAATACTGTTAAAAAATAATTTTCTTTTTCATTTTATAGATATTTTAAAGACCTTTCATTTAAACAAAGATTTATTCGTCTCCAAACAAATGCCCCCTTTTTATTTATAAAAATATGTGACATGGAATTTTATTAATTGGCGGGGACCTAATTTTTTTTAAGGGCTAGAATTGGGCACATTATTTTTAACATATCAAAGGTATACTTTGCCATTGTTCAAAAACAAATGAAGTAATTTTAAGATGTTTTATTTTAATTGAAAATTTTAGCGTTTTTCGAATTTCTAATAAACCGATTTTAATGTTTATGGGCTCTTTGTTTTCGATTTTTATATAGAATTGAATAATATTCTATGTTATTTTTAAAATTTTTTGTTTTAAAAATGATATTAAGAAAAAACGCTTATTTGTGTCAAACAAATTCTATCGGACCGTAAAAATTTAAAGTCATATTCAGGACATCAAGATGAATCGATTAAAAAAATTGCGGTTCCAAGCAACCTGCCTGAAAAATCCTTATTTGACTCTACTATATAATACAAATCGGAAAATTTTAATTTTCACAAAACAACATCCCCAAAAATGGGAAAACAACCAAAATTACCTTTCTAGACATGCTAGAACGATGCGGTTTTTTGCATTCGATTTGACATACCTTGAAACCTCTATGAAAAATGAGCAAGTTAAATTTTTCCAAGGAAACTCCCCATAAATAGGAAGAACAAAAAATTTCATATAAGGGTTTAAATTTAAACCACTTCCAGACTTTTTAGAAGAATGCAGTTTTTTGCATTGGACGCGGAATACCCTGAAATCTATAAGAAAAATTGGAAAATTTTAATTTTCTCAAAACATTATCCCCAAAAATGGGAAAACACTAAAAACTAGCTTTGAGGATTCAGTTTTTTGGAAGGTGGCAAACCCCTAGCGAGCAGAGCGAGTTGACGTTATATAACGCGAAGCGGTTTCCTATTGCGAATCAATTTTAACAGAAAAAGAGTTAACTATCGCGAAGTGTAAAGTGACACATAGCATAACAAAACACGTAGCGTTTTGTGCGAAGCCTTCTTATATTTAAGTATATTTAAGCCTTTCAAAAAGAAGTGATATCCAATCAGAAACATAAATGTAAGAAAGGGCCGAGTTTTTGGGAAAATCCTTAATGTAATAGTTGCTTTATAAAAAATGATGATATGGGAGAAAGGACCGAGCTATTTGCAAAGTAAATAGATCCAGACTACATATAATAGTTGCTCGTAAAAAGTGATGATATCCCATTAAAGAGCCGAGCTATTAACAAAGTAAATAGCTCGGTAAACTATTTACCAAAAAAATTAATGACGTAAATTGATTAAACGTAAGAAAAATTTGGTTGAAATTTATTTCGTAAAAAGTGGGAATTTTATGTTAGCTTACTCAACCTGACTGAGTATCTTCGAGTTAGTATACTTTGAATTGAAAAAGTGAAAAGCCAAATTCGTGCTAGTGGAAATTATTCTTCGCATAATTTATTTTTTCAAAAAAAATAAAAGTAGTTTAATAATAGAGAATGTATCACAAGTAGTCTTGGATAAGTTCAGCAGTGGAGGTGTAGCGCCGCCTGCGAAGAAAAGGATGAAATTTTTGGCATCAATGAGTGGGAGCATTTCGGTATATCTAACAAAACTAGTGCATCATTTCGGTATATCTAACAAAACTGATAAAGAGCTTATTTGCCTATTTTGTGGTAAAACGTTTATTTGTTTAAAAACAAGTAATTTGCAACGTCATTATACCGCGAAACATTCTGCCGAGTTTGATAAATTCGAAATAAGGATTTTCAACATCTTTGAAATATAGTTAGACAGTATCTATCACTCATATAAGTTGGACATACTTCTAAAAACTGCTATATTAAAAAAAAAAAAATACAGACGAATTGAGAACCATCCTCCTTTTTGAAGTCGGGTTAATAAATTAAATATTTAACAATCAACCAATATAGGTATATTTATTTGACAACAAGATCACCAAATGTCCAAAATCCTAACAGTTTTCTCTAGCTTAAAACTCATAATAGCTACGAAATTTGTATAGTCAATTATTTTCGCTTTCTAGAAAATAGAGGTGATACATAAAATACGCCATGCGAATTGTTGCCCACAAAAACTATCAAAATCTGAATTAGGAGAATTATAAGGAGGGATGAAAATTAAAAATTTGATATTTCCCATTCCCTTATTAATCCCACAGAAACTTAGTAGTTGTTTCGCATCTTCTTATCTATGAGAACAATACTTATCTACGGGGTTTTCACATATGAAACATATAAAATCAGATTCGCGAAATTCCCTTACCGATAATCATTTAGAAAATATAATGCGAATATCCACAAATACGTATATTCCGGATGTTGAAAATTTATTAAAATGCATGCAAAATAGAATAATCGAAAACCAATAATTTTTTGTTTGTTTTTAATTTTTTGATATTTTAATTCTTATCCCTTTTGATTCTTTCTCCTTATTTCATCTCCCTACCTATTTCTTTTTCCTACCGTTCTCCTGATGAAAGACGCCTACCACCTTCCCGTGGTTTCCATGGAGTAGAATAATATTCATTATATTGGTCAAGAATTTTTGCATATTTATTATTTTTAAAGATAATTAATATTGTTGTTGTTGTTATTATTATTTTGATTATTTTCAAGATGTATCTCTCCGTAAACTCAATTGTTACTCCTGTTAATGTTTATTATTGTTATACATAATTATTATTGTTGCTTTTAGAGTCGTTGTTGTTGTTGATATTTTTGTTTTTTTGTTTTGGTGTATCTCTCCATATTGTAAAAGATATTTCTTAAACAATAAATATTTTATAAAAGTATTTCTAAATTGATTGAATTAATTTTGGGCAATAATCGATAGACAATCTGTATTGAAACATCGTTCCGTCTTACTTCAAAACATACCTTTCTTACATACTCTCACTCAGCTAATGGAGAGCTCCGTAGAGCCGTTTGTGCCCACCGGTTATGTAGATAAATTATAATTACTCTACCTCTTACGGTTTCATTGTTAGATATTTCCCCCTTCTTGTGAGTGAGAACTTGTAACTACTTGTTGGTTGGTACAGGCACTCAAAAGTAATAACTTTTTTATTTTTAAATATCTCATTTACTTGCAAACATTAATAAAGCTATTTTTTTAATTAAATATACTCAGTTTTTGATTTAGGTTTAGCCCATAGGGCCCGGGTCTTGGGGCGCCAGATTTTTTAACACTTAATATACAAAGAAATAATCTGAAGTAAAATATGAAAGCCATACACCTGTGAAACTAACCAAATAAATATATATCAATCATTTCCCTATTTTGGTTAAAAAACTTGATCCTTCCATAAATTTTACTACTTTGAAGGCGAACATTTGTGTTTGTCTGGGATATCAATACTTTGTATGCGAAAACTTGATCCCTCTCACATCAATGTTTCTTGTTGAATATAGTATTACATACAGGTATACTTAGAATGTTTCAACTTCGATTCAAATTTATTGCTGGGCAGTCTATGTAGGTACTATTGAAAAAATTTAGACCACCAATTAAGCAAAAGTTTGATTCAGCTTCAATAAGTCCATTAATAACATCAAGATTTACGCTAATTGCTGCAGAGGTTCGTAAAGAAAAGCAAATTAATCGTCATAAATCGGTACTATATTCAAGAAATTTAAATTTTTCTTTACAAATTCTTCAAATAGAGACAATCTTATTTTTAAAAAAAAAAGATAAATTTAAAAAAAAAATTTAATGTCTTATTTATAATTATAACTAAATATAACAAAATGGGGAAGAAGAGCCCCATATCAGAATGGGCCTATGACAGCATCTAATCTAAATCCGTCACATAATTTATAATGTTTGTAAGTTTTTTACCTCACAAAAGAGAGTTTTGCAATACACTCGATTAAATTGTCGATCTAGATTCTAGACAGCGTAGGTACATGTGTTCCTGAGTTGTTTGTAACTACCTTTTAACTACCAACAAACGTATAAATCATTATTGAATTTCGAAGCTAAAAATAAACATTGATTTATAGTCCATAAACGTAATTTTATTTAAACTCTTGTGTCAGATTAGGTTTTAGATCGAATATACCAGATTGTCTTGGTATATTACTACAAATTAGCGCCCGAGTACAAGATGGTGGAGATCCTGCAAAGTTTCTTTTATTTTTTTTAATTTAGTCAACATTTGACAGCTTCAATTTTTTGGTCATATTGGATATATTGATACTTTAAAAAGAGACACCGCCAACATCATTTTCAAAGGTAAGTATTTGCAAATAAATATAAGCTTTGCAAATTATAATTCGATTTTAAGTAAGAATAAATTTTTATAATTTTTTTAAATTTCATTTTTAATTTTTTTAAATAAATTTATAAAATTGTATTATGGTACCTAGAAATCGAAATATAGTTGTATGCATATAGAATTTTCAAAAATAACCGGAATTCAATGCAAAAGATATTGAACTGTGGAATATTCTGGTTTTACGTTTCTTTTCAATCCGAAATATTATAGTGATGAAACCAAATTCACACTTGCTTTATTAGCTAATCTTGGAGATTACACTTCTCACGTTAGAAGTGTCATTGTAAACCCGCCTGAAAAATTCAAATTTGATGGCGTCGAAAATGCTGTTGAGACAATTCTTGGACTGTCGCATACAGATGATCTAAATAAGTTATTGGGTTTATCATAAAACAATTTGATACACTCCAATTATTATACTAGGTACTTAATGATATCTCTATCAAGTGATTTATATCTTAAGTCACGCTTAATTCGAGCAGTTTATTCGTGAATTATTTATTGGTAAATTGGTATTATAATTTGTTGGTACCATACAAAGAATGATACCATTATAAGATGTAAGTGTATTTTACCTTGTTCTTTTTCTAAATTAAATACTCGAGATACAGAATCAAATAAAATTTCAAAAATATTCTAAGAGCTCCTGTTGAGTTGATCAATAGCTCTATTAATCATAAAATCCAGTTCAATGATACAACAGCATCATCGTGCAACTTAATCTTCATTAGGGTTTCACCGAGGCTACGAGGTAACCTCGCCTCGCCTCGGTCCTCGGTTATGAGGCACGAGGCGAGGCGAGGCGAGGTTCAAAATTTTAATCCTCGTTACTAACCGAGGCGAGGCGAGGTATATCGTCACTAAAACCTCGCCTCGGCCGAGGCAAATTTACATAAGAAATTTTATTTATTTATATATGCAGTGCAGTGACAGTGTGAGCATTTAAAAAATATATGCAATGTTAATGCATGTTAAGTGTTATATCTTCCTCTTACGTATAAAAATAAAATAAAATGTTGTATCTATAAAAAACATTTACTACAAGAATAATCAAAATTTTGAGGGTCTGTTCATTTTATATATAATACTGTAATTCTTACTATATTATATATCGTATGTTTTCATTATTGTTATTTCAATGAATAAATATATAATTAAATTAATAAATTTAAAACAATTGAAAAAAGTTTAATTTCCTTTATACTTACAGTAACTTGTATATGGGTTTCGCATTGGAAATCGTGGAAGCATTTTGTTTTATTTTCTAACAAGTTTTTTAACCATATTATGTACATTCATGCAAAATAAGTCAAATTTAGTAAAAATTTTACGATGCTAAAAACATTTTCAGGAACTCGTGGATTTGGGTAGGTGCAGACCTTAGGATTCTGAATGGTCATCACCTCTGCTCATGATAATGAAACCTGACGGTATAAACATTTATATGATTTCAATGTGAAATTACATGATAAAAAGGTATTTTCTAAGGTTGACTTAAAAAGACCTTATTATCAACTTCCTGTACACGATGATGATGTTGCGAAGAATGCCATTATCACTCCTTTTGGCCTGTTTGAATTTTTGAGAATACCGTTTGGTTTAAGCAACGCAGCGCAAACGTTTTCTCGATTTATGGCAGAATTATTCAAAAATAAAGATTTGTATTTAGGTATGTATCTTGATGATCTTTTGATCGCTTTTGATCAAGATCCCAAAACCGTTTTCAACATTCCCATTGAAGCTGTAATTTTAATAAATTCTTCGAAATATATTTTTGGCGTAACCAAATTAGATTTGCACACTACGTAGATTCTGAAGGAATCGCTCTCATGCCTTCCAAGTAGAATCTCTTTCAAATTTCCATATTCCGACCAATCAAATCACTCCGAAATTTTCTAGGGATGATTAGTTTTTATAATCGATTTGTTCGGAATTGTGGTGATATTAAAGCTCCCCACTATCTACCAGCCAATCCTTTAAGCACAATCATTGCCCTGCGACAACTGACTGCCAGGGGTGTGGACCCCACGTTCATTTCTTGTCAAGGACAAGTCCCAGAAACCTAATAGAGTCGGCACATCCAAGGCGTGATCCCTTTAAGTAAAGGATCTGTAGTGGACTCGCTACTAAATCTCAAATATATTTTCATATTTAGATACCTTTGCGGAAACACTACGTATGCTCTTTGTTATTTAGGTAATTACAAGTTGTTACCTTAGTTACTATCAACAAACTTAATTTGACATTGTTTATTAGGAACAATAAAGTTGAGTTTGAATTTCAAAATTCTGTCTATTTTACTTTTATAGAAATAGATTTCAGATACTGGAATCATCATTCCCTTCAACTTTAACAGTGTGCTTGCAGAAGTATACATTCAAGAGAGTGGTGAATTCCCATTACGTAATTTTTCCATACTGGCATTTTTAACTGGAAATTGGTATTTTTACTTGATAAACAGATTACACTATCAACAATATTTCAAAGATAAATTGAGCAATTTCTTTAATACGCTTAGTCTTTACGCTTGCAAATATTTCGATTTCTAGAAAAATATTTTTACTATTTTTTGTCAATTTGTCCATTCTAAAATTTTAATATGCCAGCTAGAAATCGAAATATTATTAATTTGCCGAATTTGGAAGCACCTCCAATAAATCTTCCAAAATTACAAGAATTACTAGAATTTAATGCAAAAGAAATTGAATTATGGATAATTCACACTACCTTCATTCGCTATACCTGTGGATTACACTTCGCATGTTACAGTTATCAATGTAAATCCATCGCACTATCTCATAAAGAAAGTCTAAATAAATTATTTGGCTTATTTCAAAATGGCTATCAAGTCGTCTAAATCTTGATTCACGCTTTATTCGCGAATTATTTATTGGTAAATTGGACACACAAATTCAGATTCAACTTGTCACTATTGATGGTAATATTGATCAGAAAACCGTTGTAAAGGTTGCTAATCAAATGCATAAATTAAATGCTGTGTCTAACATCGGTTCTTTTCCAATTTCAGGAATACAGAATGGTCAACGCAAAATTTATTTTTCTAAACGGTTCGCGAACAAAAATGTGTATTTACCAAAAGATTAGGGTAAACCTCCACTATCTTGTAATTATAGAGGTCCTTACTCTGTAATACAGAAGTTTTCAAAATTTTTTGTTGTTGACGTCAATAACAAACCCTCCTCTATATCCATTGATAAGCTAAAACCTGCGTACCTTATTCAATGTTAAATTTTCTTAAGTTTATATTTTTGTTCATATTTGTAAAAAATAAAATAAATAATCTTTCAATTTATCTTATTTTCATAAGCTCCTTATATTTTGATATGAGGTTGATCACCAATTAAAAAATATTTTTTCCTTTGAACAAGGATGTTTTGTGATCAACCTTTTTCTCTGGTTTTCTTTATTAAATCGTGGGATAAAGTGTGTAGTGGAGCTATATAGCTTTGCGGATTCACAACACATGGCCTTTGTTATTTCGGTAACTAAATGTTGTAACTTCAGTAACTTTCAATAAACTATTATGAAATTATATTTTAGGCAAAAAAAAGTTTAGTTTCAATCCCAAAATCTGTCTTTCATAATCTTTTAAAAAACAATACTAAAATTAGTACTTTTAGTACTGTTGAAATGATATTTGATTTCAGCAATGGTTTTGTTTTTCGACATGAATTCATTATTTGAGATGTTATTCATGACATACTAAGTATAGATTTTCTCACTTCAAAATATATTTTCGAAAATCTCTACTCATGAAAAAAAAAATTGATGGTTCTTTTCATGCATGTGGTGATTATCGTCGAATGAATTTGATCACGGAACCTGACAGATGTCCTAATTCCAAATTTATACGATATCATTGTTAAAATACATGATAACAAAGTCTTTTCTAAGGTCGACTTGAAGAGGGTTTCTGTACACGATAAAATGTCGCGAAGACTGCCATTATCACTCCTTTTGGCCTATTGAAGTTTTGAGAAAGTCCTATAGTTTACGCAACCCGGCGCATGTCTTTTCTTGGTTTATGGCAGAACAATAATGTAGATTTTGTCTTGACGTATCTTGATAACCAATAGATCGCAAGTAAAAACAATGTATAGTACTGTCTAGAAGATATAAAAGGCGGTGTTGATGTAAAGACGTGTTATTGAGTTATCTAATTCAAAAATAAAATTTATCACAAAATACAGTACAGTTAATTGATAACGTGTGTAATATATATTGTAAACATATAGTGAATATCGTGTAATAAAAGTGCAGTGCCTAAAATTCCACATATTAAAAATTATTTAAGATTAAAACATTTTAATCATTAGTAAGGTTAAATTTTGTAAAAAAAATATTCATAAGTCAAACAAGTTTATTCCTAGTTAAAACAGTTAAGATTCAATTGACTGCGACATCTGTTTATATTTTTGCGAAAATTACAAATTTGACAGATCTGTGAAATATAATCTCACCTTAGATGTTATGTTTATTTAATATACAAATAATTTTTTTTCAATTAAATTAATAATTTGAATGTTGTTTAATTAATACAATATAACAGTTGCTATTTTGTTTATGACTTTAATCGTAATTACTGCTTTCAAAACAAATGAGCTACTTACAAAAACTTAATATTAAATTCGTAATTAATTATTTGAATATTTATTTTGACTGAATAAATTATATATAAATGCAATAATTATACACATAGAGACATTAAATAATATCTTTTAAAACATTTATACTATTTAAACTTATTATTATTTAAATACAAACTCAATATTATTGTTATTATATAAAAACAAAACAAAAACAAACCAAAGAAATGCCATCAAATTATGAATTAAAAGATATAATGATAGCTCTTCAAACTATCCGAACAGAATTAAACGAAAATATAAACACGGTTAATAATAATATAAATGAAAAATTTAACGATTTAGTTGCCCAATTTGAAGGTTTAAAAAATAATATTGATACACAAGAAAAACGAATAGATCAAATAGAAAGGGATATAAGACGCAATATTTTATTAATTCATGGAATACCTGAAACAGAAAGTAATTATTTTCAATTGGAAAACATTGTTTACAATTTTATCCGCGACAAATTAAATGTAGAATGTGGTGTAAGTGAATTAAGTTTTATTCGTCAAATTGGGGCTCGAGAAAATAATAAATGCAGGCCATTAAATTTGGGGTTAATCAATCAGAGAAAAAAAATTATCTTTCTCAAAAATGCGTACAAATTAAAAAACACAAACACTTATTTTACCGAAAACTTAACAAAAAAAGTAATTGAAAAAAGAAAAGAGTTAAAACCTCAACTTATTAAAAAGCGCGAAGAAGGTTATTATGCTATCATAAAATATGATGAATTAATAGTTAGAAATAAAATAGATAAAGTAGAAGCAAATGAAAAGAAGAGAAAAACTAGTGATGAGATACATACGAAGAAAAATGAAACTGCTGACACACAAACAGCCAGCAAAAAACCTAACAGAGAAACAACCTACTAAAAAGCCACAAGAATCCAATTCAAAAAATGAATTCATACCGGAAATGTTTCGACAATTATTAATTAAACAATCATTAATTAAACAATGTACTTAATGAAATGAAAAGATTGGATATAAATATACTTGGAATAGCAGAAATGAGATGGACCAATAGTGGAGAACTATCTAAAGATGGAATTAAAATAGTTTACTCCGGTGGAAATACACATGAGAATGGAGTGGGAATAATAATTACGCCAAAAAAAGCAAAACATCTAATCAGTAACATCCCAGTTTCAAATCGAATCCTGCTGGTGAAAATGAAAACAAACCCCTTGAATTTAAATATAGTACAAGTATATGCGCGCACATGAGATCATTCAGACGAAGAAATTAACCAATTTTATAGCGATTTAGATACAACAATGAAATAATGTAAAACAAATTAAAACTATAATAATGGGTGATTTCAATGCGAAAGTGGGTATGGAAAAAACTAATTACGTCACTGGACCTTTTGGTTTGGGACAGAGAAATTCAAGAGGGGAAAAGTAGAGTGGTGTTGTGTAAATCAATATTCAATAATGATTGGTTTAAGAAACATAACCGGCGACTGTGGACATGGAAAAGCCCGAATAACATCAAAAATCAAATAGATTACGTCATAATCAATAATAGATTTACAAATATGATTCAAGATGTTAATGCGTATCCAGGAGCTGATTGTTTTAGTGATCATGTGCCAATCGCAGCCAAATTAAAAATGAATCTTAAAAATTTACATAAACAAGGAAATCAAATTATCAAATGAATTAAAAAATGATACAATTAAAGAATTATTTTACAATGAAGTCACTAATAATTTTAAAATTCCAACTCTTATAAAAAAAGAAGATATAGACAGCTATTGGACCCACTTTCAAAACATACTTTATAATGCTATCCAAAAAATACCAATCTCAGAAAGAGACCAGAAAAACCAAAAATGGATGACAGAAGAAATTTTGTTGCTTATAAATGACAGACGGAAAATTAAAAACACCGACGAACAAAAATACAAACAAATTAACCGTTTTATCAAGAAAAAATGTATAGAAGCAAAAGAAAAGTTCGGAATTAATGAACAAAAAAGTATCTGAAATATGTTATAAAAATAAAATGGGCAATATAGGTTATATCACAGATAATCACAAGAAAGTTTTCGATGAACAAGAAAAAATATATCTGTGGGAACTATACTTCAAAGAGAATTTTCAAGATAATAACAGAAACAACTTCATACTAAAGAACGACTCACTTACTGGAGAATCAATTATGAAATCCGAAGTAGAATTTGCCATCAATTCATTGAAAACCGGGATAAGTGAAGGTCCTAATAATATCTCTTTGGAAATGATAAAAAATCTGAAAGACTTTGGTATTGACGTTATCACAACGTTTGTGAATACTATATATGAAACAGGTTACATACCAGAGAATATGAATCAGTCACTGTGCGTTATGTTCCCAAAGAAAACAAATGCAACCACTTGTGAAGACTTTCGTCCCATTAGTTTAATAAATCACATCATAAAAATTATCAACAAAATTATAATAACTCGAATTAGAAAAATAATATCTTCTGAAATTTCCGGACAGCAATTCGGTTTTGTGACAAATAAAGGAACTAGTAATGCATTGTTTACATTACACATGCTTCTAGAAAGATCACTTGAAGTTAATCAAAATATTTTCTTATGTTTTCTTGATTTTACTAAAGCTTTTGATAAAGTACAGCATAATGAGCTTATATGTATGTTAGAAACATTAAATATTGCTGATAAAGACTTAAGACTAATAAAATCTCTTTATTGGAGTCAACAAACAGCTGTCCGAGTAAATGGTAATAATAAAACAAAGTTTATAAATATTGAACGCGGTGTAAGACAAGGATGTGTGAAATGGTTTTTCGTGGTCTAAATGAGAATTACGGTACACAAATAAATGGGCATGTAATAAACAATTTACGCTATGCTGATGACTCTCTCTTAATTGCGAGTAATGAACTAGATCTCCAGTGTTTATTAAACGAACTTAATACACGAGTGCAACTTTATGGCCTTGAAATAAATATTAAAAAGAAAGTCTCTATGATTGTATCCAAAAGCTCCAACATCACTCTAAATTTAAAATAAAATAATAATGATATAAAACAAGTTCACCAACAAAAATACTTAGGTCAAATAGTGACAAGTGATGGGAAGAGTGATAGGGAAATTAAAAATAGGATATTCATGGCCAAACAAAGTTTTGGTAATTTAAAATCATTACTTACGAACAACAATATTAGTGTTAATACAAAGGTGAGGATGATAAAATGCTACATATGGTCTGTGTTAATGTACGGCTGCGAATCGTGGACAATATCACAAAGATTTCCTATGTGCATTCTCCGTCATCTTGAAAAAAGGGTTTTTTTTGTTTTTTTTTTTTTGCAATTACTCGGCTCTCCGTCAAGATACGAAAATTGCGATAGGATACTTTTTTATTACTATTTTTACGCTCTACAATTTAAACCATTTATATTTTTCACCTACCGTTCATCGTTGTTGAGATATCGAACGAGAAAGTAAAAAATTCAGGTAGTGAAACTTGTTTTTTGTTGTTTCTTCATTACCCTGATAGACATCGAAGAAATGTTTATTATCAAACTTGTAGAGCATGTTAGTACCTGCAATGTCATTTTTTTATTTTTTTAAATTAAATATTACGACGTCTAGCGTGCAGTCAGTAGCATTCCAGTCAGTTGTCTCGCGTCAAATTTATTTTTATTTTTTTTTATTTTTCACCCATTCTATCGGCACAGGAGTTCTTAATGCCCCCCCCCCTACACAACATCAAAAATTCAGCTTTCTCGGTTCACTTGCATTTCCAAACGTATATAATGACTGGACTGACTATAAGATATTAAAACTAAGAATAAATTTGAAGACAACTATACAAGAATAATAATGAATTTTTGTTGCTTAATACATGTTGCGCTAGTACTCCACACAGTATATGTGCTTTCCATCGGTGCCCTGGTTCCCGGATTTGATTACTTATGCGCCCAGTTTTTTGACTGCTTGGATGTTTCCATGTATGTGAGTCAACCACGAGTGGTGATCATTTTGTTTCAGTATATAGATTTCTGTTGGATGTTGTTCAAGAAAGGGAGAATCGTGGAAGGAAGTGCAGGTGTGGGCTATTATCGACCTTATATATATATATATATATATATATATATATATATATATATATATATATATATATATATATATATATATTTATATATATATATATTTATATATTTATACCTGCATTAGGAGATACTGGTACTCTCACTTTCTTATTGGGAGCCCTGTGGCTCTGGAGAGCCGTCAATACCCACCGACATTAAGAAATTTTTGCCTGTGTACGCTACCGTGATATTACTTATTGTTAAATAAGACTAGATTTGACCCCGAAATGACTTCTGAACGAAAAAAAATTCAGTGCTGATTTTTCAAATATATCCTATTTAGGGAATTATAAGAGACTGTTTTTTTAATCACCGTTAAGGAATTAAAAACAATTAAAAAGTTAATTTCGTTCAAAAACCCTAAAAACATGGGCACACCCATAATTCTTGGAGAGACTTCTTAAAAGTTCGTATTTGGCATACAGTTAGATAAAGTGCCCAAACCGAAAGGAAAATTATCAAACCACGAAATTTATATCGGGAAATGGAAAATTTTTGTTTTTTTTTAAAATAAAATTAACATCATAAATGCATAAGAGGTATTGCTGCTGTATGATTGGTCCATATTTCCATACATAATTATTATAAGTTAAGTGTTTAAATTTACCCCACTTACAGAAATGAATCCGGAGCAGTGTCTCGAGTGTATCCTTCACGGAGCTAGTATACTCACCATCGGGTTTACGAAGTGAGCCGATGGTGTCAGCGGGTTTCTTCGCCAGGACACGATGAAGCCTTGCTCCCTCAGATGTGTTTTCAACATCATGACAGAGCTTCCTCCATGAGTCCACTTTTGCCTTCTTCAGAGACCTTTTGTATTCGGTAAGGGCTTCATGGTAATTATCCCAGTTCCCCAACCTCCTTGCTCTGTTAAATAGCTGGCGAACCCTTCGCCTCTGACTCCTTAGGCCCTCATTCCACCAACAAGTCGACCTGCTGATGTCTTTTGAGACCTCCGGGCAGTTTTCTTGGAAAGAGTAAATTATTGCATGCTGAAGCTCAGTTGCAGTAAGCTCAATGTCCAATACTGTTTTAACTTTCTTCGGAATTGTGGCGAGTTTGAACTTTAGTGTCGAATTATATTCGTCCCAATTGGTTCTCCTCGGATCCTGATAATGTATATTACATTGGTCCGTTCTCACATCCACATTGTAATAGATTTGTCTGTATATATATATATATATATATATATATATATATATATATATATATATATAAATCATTAAGATGACGATAAAAATGTGAGTGGTATTTCCCGATATCCATTAAATTGATATTTTGCATACAGTTAGGTATAGTACTCGAATCTTTTGGAAAATTACGAAAACTCAAAAATTCTTCACAGATATCTAGAGTACGGTAGTGCGTAAGGCCGAGTTTAAGGGACACATCGGACTTTTCACTACTGTGCTATTACTTAAGGAAATATTAGAACACTGTTTGACCGCGAAATATCTTCTGAACGAAAAGAGTTACAGTGTTGAATTTTCGAATTATCGATACTTTACGTAATTATAAGAAACTGGTTTTTTCAATGATCGTTAATGAATTAACCGTTAAAAAGTTATTTCACTTCAAAAACGCAAAATTCACGGTATACGCCTTAAAAACTTAAGTATTAGATATCATAATTATACGCTACTTCCAGATATCCTGTAAAGTTGATATTTGGCATGTAGGTAGATATAGTACCCAAACCGACGGGAAAATTGCGAAAACTGGAAATTTGTATCGGAAAAACGAACATTTTCACAATTTTCGTTTTAATCAAATTAGCATTAGAACGTATATATTTATCTTATTCGTTGATATTTTTATAGAGTCCTATCTGATTGGATGACACATAGGTATTTAAATATTGATTGTATTAGACCTTTTCAGCGTAAAGAACCATATAGAAAACACAATGAACTATATTATGACTAAAAATTTCTTTAGCCTGTAGTAGTGACAATGCCTTGTTGTATACAGCAGTTGTCGTATAGCATTTAAAAGTTAAGCAACGTTAGTTAAAATCAGTACTTGGATGAGTGAACATTCTGTACAGTTTTTTTTTTTTTGTAATTTTGTAATAAACATTAATTTATATTCTCATTTTAACTTTTTTATTATATTTTGCATTGATGCATTGATCAATTATTATTTATTAACTTCAATTGTTTCAGTGCAACCCCCCGGAAAATTGGAAAAACATACTCCAAAATTACGTTTTTCTTTTCTATAAATTCTAGAAAGATAGAATTTTCACTAATCGACCCAAAATAACGTCAAATTAAAAGAATATTTTGATTTTTATCGAAAACGGGAAAAACATCCCATAAACTGACCTTTTCACTTCTATTCATGATAGAAAGATCGGTTTTTTTCCATTCGACGTGGAACAGGTTCAAAATAACAGAATTATTTGAAAGAAGAAAATTTTTCCATCACAACCCTTCGAACTTGGGAAAAACATCCCCAAAACCAACCTTTTTGTTCTATACATGCACCAAGATGCAGTTTTTTGCAATCGACGCTTAATAGCTACAAATTAGGAAGTTATTTCGAAAAACTTAATATTTTTTATAGCAACCACCCGAAAAATCGAAAAAACACCCCCCAAAATTACGTTTTTCAGTTCTATACATGCTGAAATGATGGAATTTTCACCAATCAACCCGAAATAAAGTCAAGTTAACAGAACACTTTGAAAAATTTCATTACCTACATCGCATTCCACACCCCTCCCCCACCCAATTAATTGAAGTAAAATTGCCATTTAACTTCTTTATAAAGTCAAATTAACAGATTACTTTGAAAAATGTCATTACCTATATCGCAAACCTCCGAAAATAGGAAAACACCCCTTAAACTGCCTTAAGGCATTTTGATCAGACTAAAAATATGACCGCTAGAGAGTGATTTATGTATTCTAAGAAAATTCGCTAAGTTGACGCAGCTCCTGCGTAACGAATTTTTTTTTGTGACGCGGAGCCAACGGGTCAAGTCATTTCTTTGAATCCGAGCTGCCAATCGCCGTATTATCTTTGTTATATATATATATATATATCAAAACTATTGCATGCAGCACGTTGTTGTGGAATATGATTGTTCAAAGACTGTTACGTTGATAATCAATTATCTGAAGAAGAAAAAATCGATTATTTTAGAAGTTATAATCGAAACAAATCAAGTAACATTTTATATATACTAAATTTTATATAGTTATTTTAATAAAAAATATATCACTCTTATTTCACATTAATTTGTGGCGTTTTAATAAAAGGCCTATGATCGATGAATATTATTATCAATAATCCAATGTATAAAATTTATGCTTTCTTTTCAGTTTTCTTTGGCTTTAACACTGCTTGAATATTTGGTAATATACCACCTTGAGCAATTGTTACACCAGATAATAATAATTTATTTAATTCTTCATCATTACGAATTGCTAATTGAAAATATACTTGTTTATTTTTAAACAACTTGTTTATTTAAAAAAAGTTACATTGTAACAATACAATGAAAGAATCAATGTTTTCTATTTGGAGTATTAAGACAAACTGATTTATCAAATAGCTTGTAAAGACTTAAATACCTATTTTTATATATATACTAAATGTTTATCCAATCAAAAAGGAGGCGGTAACCATGTCAACAAATCTGATCGATATATGCTTCATATGTTATTTTAATTGCAATTAAAATTGTTAAATTTTCCGTTTGTAAGAAAGGGCCGAGTTTTCGGGAAAATCTTAATGTAATAGTTGCTTCTTTATAAAGCACAAAAGAATATATCAAAGAGTGATAAAAAGAAGAAGAGGAAGCGTAAGGAATCATACGCAATTTACATATACAAAGTATTGAAACAAGTACATCCTGATACTGGTATATCTAGTAAAGCTATGAGTCTCATGAACAATTTTATTAATGATATTTTTGAACGTATTGCTGCTGAAGCATCACGTTTAGCTCACTATAACAAACGTTCAACAATTACAAGTCGGGAAATTCAAACTGCAGTTCGACTATTATTACCTGGTGAATTAGCAAAACATGCTGTCAGTGAAGGTACTAAAACTGTTACAAAATATACAAGTTCAAAATAATATAATTCGAGGTGATATTTAAACAAACATCATCCTGTGAAATCGGCATTCTTTTTAACCCGACTTCAAAAAAGAGGATGGTTCTCAATTCGTCTGTATTTTTTTTTTAATGTTTGTCACCTCAGAACTCCATAATTTTTGAACCGTTTTTGAATTTTTTTTTTGTCTTAAAGGGTTTGATTCAAGGTAGGTCCCAATGTCACCAAATCGCATTCTGATGAGAGGATCCCCGGGAAATCGAGGAAAATCCTCATTTTATATGTGATAACCGATTTCTGCGAAATTTTTTTTTTTTAAAAAGGTATACTCATTCATAATGGGAAAATAAGAAAAATTTTTTTAAAACCGACAATGTTTTACAAAAAAAAAAACCGACCCAAAAAAAAAAAATTCGTACAAAAAAAAACCCAATTCCTTGTAAAAAAAACTGAAAATCTGTTATGAAAAAATGCATTAAAAATTTAAAAAAAAAAAAACGGATAAAAAAAAATGTGTTATAAAGAAATGCACTTAAAGTTAGTAGCTCGTTTATTTGGTCTACCCATATTTAGACAAATAAAATAAGTTATAGAACTTCAAAGTCACTAAAAGCGAGAAATAAACCTTATTTTGACAAAATGGAACCCGACTTCAAAAATCAAATATTCTATAACAAAAAATGCACTAAAAAGTAAAAAATTATTTCATATTCTTGTGCCAATTTTAGTTCTAAGCAAAAATTTTTAAATATATATGTACAATTATTGTTATTTTTGGAGTCGGTGTCAGCATAGAGAAATTCACATAACTTTTGGACACCGCCTCCAAAAATAACAATAATTGTACATATATATTTAAAAATTTTTGCTTAGGTGAACTAAAATTGGCACAAGAAGTTATAGAATATTTGATTTTTGAAGTCGGGTTCCATTTTGTCAAAATAAGGTTTATTAAGAAAGCCATCAAATATTTTTAAATAAGAGTAAACTATTATTAACGAGAATTTTTAAATAAATAGCTAAATAATTCCGTAACGGTGTGTTCGTATTCGAAAAAATAAGCAAAAATATTCCTTAGGAATTCCCAATTATCCCCAGAACTTAAATCTTAAGCTTCATCAACTTAGTCCATAGAACGTATGTATCACATCTGAATATACAATTTAGAAAACAACAGTATTTGTTGTAATCGAGATATCATATTGCATGCGGAATTGTAATATTATTTCTTGATCATGTTTTAAGTCATAAACCTTTCAAAAAGCGTGCAGAGCTAGTTGACGTTATATAACACGAAGCGGTCTCCTTTGTATATGTAAATCTAACAAGAGTAAAGTATCGCGAAGCGTACAGAAACTGAAAGCATACGTGAAGAGTAACAAAACGCGTAGCGTTTAGTGCGAACCCTCCGGCTTCGTATATTTAAGCCTTCCAAAAAGAATTGATATCCGACCAAAAACATAAATGTAAGAAAGGGCCGCGTTTTCGGGAAAATCCTTAATGTAATAGTTCCTTCTTAAAAAGTGATGATATGAGAGTAAGGACCGAGCTATTTACAAAGTAAACAGCTCTAGACTTCATATAATAGTTCATTCTTAAAAAGTGATGATATGAGAGTAAGGACCGAGCTATTTACAAAGTAAATAGCACTGGACTTCATATAATAGTTCCTTCTTAAAAAGTGATGATATGAGAGTAAGGACCGAGCTATTTACAAAGTAAATAGCTCTAGACTTCATATATTAGTTGCTTCTTAAAAAGTGATGATATGGAAGAAAGGACCGAGCTATTTACAAAGTAAATAGCTCTAGACTTCATATAATAGTTGCTCTTTGAAAAGTGATGATATCCCATTATAGAGCCGAGCTATTTACAAAGTAAATAGCTCGGTAAACTATTAACCCTTCCTTACATTTATGTTTTTGGTCGGAGAGATAGATTTGGCTATTTTATTGTTGAATTTAACATAGTAAATACATAGTTATTATACACACCACTATGTAATTGGTAGATACTAAATTGCTATTGGTAGAGCAAAGCATTCGTCAATGCATAAATAGTTTTCTCACCTTCAATGACATTTATTTGAATTCAGTATTTGAACGAAGTAACGCTAAAAAATACATAAGATACTTTCTTGGTAAAAAAAATAATTTTTTCAAAAAAAACTTTTTTGGCCATTATTATTTTTTCAAAAAACAAACAATTAAAAATTTATGGTTTACAATTTTATAATTTTTCGTTTCACTTAGTTTCGCTTTATAATTTTTCGTTTGTTTTTAAAGTTTGATAAGCTTATTCGATTGATACGGGTGTGGTTTTTTGCAGTCGACGTGAAATACATAAAAGCTTACGGCAAATATGCTTGAAGAATCCGGTTTTTGGCTTCTAGCGCCATTTTACTTTTATACTTAGAGGAAAAAATGAAAACCTCTTCTCCAAATTCCCTTTTTACATTTATATTTGCTAGGCGTTTTATAGGAATATCACCATGAAAAACTTTACCATTTTATAGATTTATGTTTCTGATCTGATAAATCATAATTCATCGGATAAAACATATTTTTTGACAAGTTAATAATTGTTTTAGTGAACTTATTATATCTGAATACTAGTACAAGTCAAATCTATACGATTATTAAGAACCGCACTTGAAACAACGAGATGACCACTATTTAGTTTAATCAACTCATATTATACAGCTTGTATTTGAAAATACACCCAATCTGGAATTCTGTATAGTCTATCTATCGCTGTCTATATGTAATATACTATGAAGTGGTTTACTTTGTCAAACATAAACAATCAGTATTGTATTATAACATAAATAACTTTTATATTATACTAATCACTCTCTAACTACAATCATTTATATATAGTTGCATCTTACTCGTGCATGTATACATCATCGTTATTATCCGTCGCCTGTCGTGTGAGTGTAACACCATACCATGGCATACTGTGCATAGACAGTGATAGATGCACTACACAATGTTGCTATTGGGTCTATTTTAATTTACGTAGTGTATATTATACTCATATTATAATGTAACCACTAGGACTCGAACCATAGACCTCCATCTAACCGAGACGTATGAAGTTGTTCTGCGTCGAATTAAAAAAATCCGCACCCATTTAGCATGTCTAGAAGTGGGTTAGAATTTGTATACGTGAGTCAGTGAGTGAGAGAGTAAGTCAATTACACAAAGGGCTGTATTTATTATAGGACTCACTGTGCATAATTCGCAAAACCACACCCTCTAGCATGAATAGAAGTTAAAAAGGTAACTTTGGGTTTTTTTTCCCCATTATCAGGGTTGTTGCGTTGGGAAAATAAATGCAAGAAACAAGAAACGCATACAAGAAACCGAATGCAAGATCGAATTCAAGAAACCGCATCCTTCTAGCATGTCTAGAAGAAGGTTAGAATTTGTATACGTTTTTTTTTCTGGAATTCTTACACAACAAGTCAGTACAAACAATATGAACTGTGTATTTTAAAGGATTTAACATCACTTAAATCAGATAAAAATTTACTTCTTGAATATAAAAACACAGCTACAACGCTCTCCGAATATTTTCCATGTGTCATAGAAACTTCGATATACACTTTCAAATTAATTTTTTTAGTGTGTGCAAACTTTTTGATCTCTCATACAAAAATTTGGTCTGCTATGAATGAAGAGTATTGTATTAATTATTATTCGTTGGAAAAACCGTGACCTTCATAAAGACGTAACGTTAGCAAAGAGTGAAGTATTTTCAAAAATGTATTATGAATTTATACTTTATGGTCATCAGCTCAAAATAATTGACCTTGAAAACATATTATTTTGATGACATACAAAGGGACCGTGTTGTAATCTATTATATTATTTGAATTTATCTATATTTCAAAGACAAATAAAAATTTAACTCTTTTTTGTAAGTTCCACATATAAAATTCTCAATAAATTATTTCTAAACATGTTCTTTTTAATTTCAGAATAAAAATAAATAGGCTTGTTAATTAAAAGTTTTGAGTAATAAATATTTTTTCAAATAGATGATCGGTAGATATAATTCGTAAGGTCTGTTCAAGCATCATTGTAAGTAAGTACGCCACTGGAAGGTGACGGTTTGATTCTGTGTAAATGTTAGACCGGGGTTGATTTATACACATCGCTCATCTCTTTATACACTGTCCTATAGTAGTAAAGAATGCTTTTGTTTCAATACCGCTGATACCGCCGCCATCCATTCTATAATCATATGTTGTTTGTATTATTTTACAACATGTAACATTGTCACATTGCCTAGGATTATCAACAATAGTTTAAATTATTATAAATTTAAATAAATGTATTGGATTCTTTCCCAACAAAGAAAAGCGGGATATACGAAGTATTCTTCCCGTGGTTGTAAATAGAAAATCGATTCAAACTTTTTTTAGAAGCTTTTATTTAATTTGACTTTTACGTGTGTAGTTTTGACTTGTATGTATGTAAGTCTTGCCGGGAAATATGAAATTCTAACTATACAATAATATGGTACATACAATATAGATAAACTTAAAATGAAAATTCGAATATATTCTTCGAAATAAAAATTTGGCCAGTAAATGTCAAAGCGTTAGTAAATTAAGTTGGTTTTCGGCCATAATATAATTTATTTTTCCTAAAAACTAAAATAAAAGTTTTTTCAATACGTACAAAATAGCAAAAAAATAATTTAATAGATCATTGTAAAGCGTAGGTCACTTATCGTTAGAAAACTTTTTGAGAATACAATAATTTAATTTGAACATAAAACGAACGCCCTACGCTATAAAAATTATCTAATTTTATTTCTTTTTAGTGCGTTACCTATATGTTTAATCTAAAATTCCTGAAATGATTAAAATTATTTTCAGTTCAATTAAAATTGCTTTGAAAAATTTTCATTCGCCATGTACATACATTCAGCAGCGTCGGACTATGTTTTGAAGTTTGTTGGGTTCTCATTTCTTCTAAAATTGAGAAGTAGCCAATGCACTAAGTAAGGTGAGGCGCTAAGTAAGGTGCCATTTCAAATAATTGAAATTCAAATCACATTCATACTTGTGATCATTTTATAATCAAATCTCTCTATGTATAAAAGGGATTAATAGGCTGTGTCTATGCGTGTTTGTTTCTCCCATTTGTTTGGAGAAAACTATATTAGATAGCAAAATACTGATAAGAGAAAATCCTTAGTAAATTTTCTTTACGATTCCAGAAAAACTATCAGAAGTTCGAAATTCCAAACCGTTCCAAAGTTATAATGTTAAAGTTATTATTATTAATTAACCGTTTATTGACGACAATAACGTTTTCTGGCGGCTAGATATATATAATATAGTACATAGTTTCTATAGAATTAAAAAAATTTTGCAAATAAATTATTTGTCCATATATTTAAAATATAAAATTGACGTTTCGAAATTTAGAAGAAAAACAATTATTTGAACAAAACGCCGGCTTTTTTAGATTGTAAACAATAAAACATATAAAATATATTTTACATATATTCTAAATTTCAATTATTTGAAATTGTGTCCACACCTTAGATAGAGGTAGATTGTAAAGGCTGCCCTGGACAGGCAACATTTCGACCATAAGGTCCATTGTGATGCCTTAGGATGTGAGGATGTGAGTGGAGTGGAAGGAATTTGTGAGTAGACTAGGAATTGGTAGGGTATGCAGATGGATATGTCCACACCTTGCTGAGAGCACATTGGCTTTCTTTTTTGGGAGTACATAAGAACCCAGCGTATATACCATATACCATACTACTTTAGAAAATAACGTACGTTAATACAGTGATACGTACACTTAGAGTGTGACCTACTGTTTCATTTAAGAGGCAGTCGAGTATACAAGCGAAATGAAATACCAAATTTCAGTCAAAGAACGTTCGACTTTTTAAGCCGCGATTACACTTTGTGACAAGCTATAGATACTTTCGTAAATAATATGGATAATGCTGAGCTAGGAACGAATTTTCCTCTTATCCAGTACTTATCTCAAAGAGTGCATAAGTGCTTTTAAATCCTATTATTAAGCTTACTATGTATAACAAACAAATTAAATGGCTATATTCTAAATTAAAACTCCCAACACTATTATTAGTTCAAGTGCCATGTCATGTAAAAGACCTTGCCAGTATGAACACGATCTTCCAATCGTAACGACTCAAGCTTGATTATTATTAATAGCCGAGCCGAGATTATGTGCATAAAATTTGAAGTCAATAAGGAGTAGGGTATTTTCATATTCCATTAAAAGGTGGTACGTGTGAATAAAACGACAGCGCTAGATATGCGGTCTTATATACTCCGAGACCCTGCCTAGTCTACTGAAAGTAAAAATGTAAATGTGCACGCCGACTGCGAGCGGTCGATGTGTGTGAAGTTAACACCACCATTTTGAAAAACCAAAGAATAATCATTGTGCTAGTTTGTACTACGCTGTGCCGTAAGCCAATCCTACAAATTTAGAAAAATGAAGTGAAAATTCGAAAAAAACTGTTTTTTAGAGCCAACACCGCTATTTTATCGGAATGAAAAAAAAATAGTGGTGCTAGATTCGGCTAGGGTTGTGCTAACATGTGCTGTAAACCGCGATTCAATATCGCAATTAGTTTCGTAGAAAATCGCGTTAAAAAAAATCGTAGCACCGCCATTTTGTCGGAATGAAAAAAAAATTGTTGTGCTCTATTGTGCTATATATATAATTTTTTTATATGGTATATAACATAAAAATAAAAATATTTTGTGTGCATATTATACCAAAGTGAATTATCATCCGCCAATGGGCGGTGGGTACATCATGGTGAGTAGAATCCACACTGGCAATTTCCAAATGTCAAATGGCAATGCTGCAAATTCGTATATTTTATCTTAATATTTCAGGCAAGTAAGTAAAATGGTTGTTTCATTGATACCTAGTTTGATTTGGCCTCACTTGCACATCCAGCGCGAAAACTATTACAGTCTTGCTGGTGTATTGACAATTGTGCCTGATCTGATTGAAAAAGTTCACTTCAACAGTTTCGTTAACGATTTTGCTGCAAAGAAGATTAGATAAACGAAATTTTGATTGAAGAGGTACTTTAACGTAATATAATGTGGGAACGGATTATATCGTTAACGGATTATCGAATCGTTAATACTATTCATAGCCCAGTTATTTTAATAGAAAGTTAGGACAATTTGCGAAAGCCCTTAATTTTGGTATTTTTACAAATCACTAAATGTCCCATGAATACGATTGTGACATAGTAAGACATTTAAGACATTGTAAATATCTCGTTATCTAAGAGACAATTGAGGTTACAATATAAGTTGTAGATTCTAACTTCTACTCCTTTCTAAAAATATTTTGTTTTTCTATTTTTCGTGTAACGAACGATTCTTGTGATAAAAAGATGATAAAACATAATATATTGTAATTCAATATTCACGATATCATAATCCAAAGTGGGCTGTCGCAAATTTAATATATCACCATTATGCCACTCAGCCCCGGATCTAAGTGTGGCAAACTGGGACACCTGTCCGGGCGGCACTTTCAGGGGACGCCAAAATCATAATATAATGAAAAAAAAACTTGTTTCACAAAGAGACTAGCATCCAGCGTACGTTGTTTTATCAATTAGTCATTTGATTTTAAAACTTTAATTATTCATAAAACTAATAAATTATTTAATTTCAAATTCCCGCGATTAGATGGCGCCAAAAATCTGCAGTGCTGCTGCTGCCCACAGCAGCAGCGCATTTCGGAACGTATATTAAGTTGATTTATAAACGTATCCTAAGTCGATTTTCAGAAAAGAAAGCACGCCGTGTGAATCTGTAGCATGATTAGAGAGACAAGAATGCTGAGACCTAATGATTGAAGAAATGTCTTGATTGTCTGTCGTCTTTCCTGGTTATATATAGATATGTTTCCTATATTTAATTTTATTTACACAAATGAAAAAGTTATTACTTAATAGATAATAAAGAGTACAAATTTATATAAAGAGTACAAAGGGTTCTTATTTTCCCGGTCACAAAAAATGCCACCCATTTTATATTTGTGAGTTTTTTTAAACAATTTATCTCAACTTTTTTTTTTCATTAATTCAGTATATATACCAGGTATTTAACAATTAACTCCGTTAGTTGTAATTTTCACTTGTTTTAAACTTTATTTTGATACCCTATATATATAATTACTACTCTCAAAAAATCAACAGAAAGAAGTAGTTTATTACATTATAAAATCATTTATGTAGTTGAATATCAACCACTTGCATAAGGTTCGATCAATGCAGGAATGTTACATACTAATTCTGAACTGATGAACTAAATTTCATTCTAATTGTATTGTACACTAAGATTGTTAGCATTTCTACATGTATTTTGTATACAATCTAAAAGCGATCGGAAATAATTGCATATTCTTGTGCCAATTTTAGTTCACCTAAGCAAAAATTTTTAAATATATATGTACAATTATTGTTATTTTTGGAGGCGGTGTCAGCATAGAGAAATTCACATAATTTTTGGACAACGCCTCCAAAAATAACAATAATTGTACATATATATTTAAAAATTTTTGCTTAGGTGAACTAAAATTGGCACAAGAATATGCAATTATTTTTTTACTTTTTAGTGCATTTTTTGTTATAGAATATTTTATTTTTGAAGTCGGGTTTCTATTTTGTCAAAATATGGTTTATTTCTCGCTTTTTAGTGACTTTGAAGTTCTATAACTAGTTTTATTTGTCTAAATATGGGTAGACCTACTAAACGACTTACTAATTTTTAGTGAATTTTTTTATAACACATTTTTTTTTACCCGTTTTTTTTTTTTTTTAAATTTTAACAGCATTTTTTTATTATAGATTTTCAATTTTATTTACATGCATTTTGTTTTTTTTTTGTAAAAATTTTTTTTTTTGGGGTCGGTTTTTTTTTTGTAAAAAAATTTTTGAAGTCGGTTTTTAAAAAAATTTTCTTATTTTCCCATTATGAATGAGTATACCCTTTCAAAAAAAAAAAAATTTCGCAAAAATCTGTTATCACATATAAAATGAGGATTTTCCTCGATTTTCCGGGGATCCCCTCATCAGAATGCGATTTGGTGCCAATGGGACCAATGGGAAACCAAAGTCTTTAAAACAAAAAATAAAAATTCAAGATCGGTTCATAAATGTCGGAGTTCTGAGGTGACACACATAAAAAAAAAAATAAAATAAAATAAAATAAAAAAAAATAAAAAATACAGACGAATTGAGAACCATCCTCTTTTTTTGAAGTCGGGTTAAAAATAAAATAAGAGCTGAAATATGAAATTGTTTTAAAATTATTTTTAGATAGATAATAAATGATAATGATAGTAAATCATTTTCGCAGTTTTGTCTATTAGCGAATTTCCTCCAAAGGAAATGCAGCTATTGTTTTAGCACCAATGTTGGAAGTTCGTAAAAATTTCTTCAAATGTGCATCGATCCTACTATTCGATGTTAAAAATATCTCGCATTCTAACCGGTCAAAAATTCTGAAACTTTGGATTTGTTACAAAACGTTATTTAGCCTGTGAAGAAAAAATGAGCAAAATCTGTCGAAGTGGGGGTATGTTAGAACATCATTAAAGAACAAAGTTAAATTTTATAACAATTAAAGGAAGAAAATAACATAATATTATGCTAAAGTATATTATTAATTTGTTGTATCATAATATTATGTTATTTTATTTTATTATGCTTAAATTGTTATAAAATTTAACTTTGTTCTTTAAGCTACAACTAACCATATATAATATATCATATATGTATGTATGCGCCCCCCGTATAAAATTACTAGATTCGCCCCTGGATAATAAAAATCTAATAATTGTTTTTAACAAGTCTTTAACTACTTTATTTTTGTGCGCACTTTGAGTGTTTTGGTTGTGTCTTATATCATGTCTTTGGGTGGTCTTTGTTTTGTTATAATGTATTGTATTCTATTGGATGTTGTAGAAAAATGAGAGAATCGTGGAAGGAAGTGGAGGTGTGTGCTATTATCCACTTGATTCGACTCACCCTGTATATACATATATATATATGTACATTTTTAAAAAGGCTGTGGACTCTCTAGCGGTCACAGTTTTATTCCGATTGGAATGAAATTTGGTATTTGAGTCGCTTTTGGTATTCTTAAGGTGAAGTTCGTTAATGGGTAAAATCGGACGAGGAGAAAAGGGTTTACAGGGAGGAGGAAACACAAAATTTGACTATCTCTATTATTTGAAAAATCGAAAAATTTATCAGGAGTTAAGTTGTAGGTACTAAGTTTAACTGTAATTTTGATTCTTATCATTTTTCTGTTACACTAATATTTACAGAAATATTTACAATTAAAGATTGTATTCTAAGGAAATTCGCTGAGTTGACGCAGCTCCTGCGTAACGAATTTTTTAATATAAAATTTCAGTCAATATAGAGCTTAGTGAGAGATTTTCCAATAAAACGCTGCGTATTAGGTACCTACTATGGGACACAAAAGTAGCGCTCGTCGCTCCAAATTTTTTATTGATTTGTGACTAGTTCTTTCGGGTTTCGAAAAATTTCTTCGGAAAAAAGTTGTTCATTGTAAATATACTATCAACTTTGATTCGAAAAGTTTCCGTAAACCGAATGAATAAGGTACAAATCTGCTAAAGAATTTTCATAAATTAGTTCTTCTTTTGTGTCCTATTACTATAACGAATATAAAAATAAACTTTCTTCGATAATTATCATAGTCAAAGAAATTCATTCGTTTACGATATTTTTGTGCCACAATATAGTAGTTATATATTATGTATAGATATATAGTTTGTTATTATATTATGCTCATGAATTAAATAGTCGTTTTATAAGTTGATTTTGTACTTCATATTATTTATTATCTTGTTAGTTAATTTTATTTTTAGTTGCTTTATTTACAGTCAGTTAACTACTGGAATCAAGTTTCAAAAATGTGATTATACGTCCACCAACTATATTACATCGATATTTCATAGTTAAAAATCCGCCGAAACCACATAATACAATCCAGTTCATGATCAAATTGGCTTTTTATTGTTTTATTCAAATCTATATTTTCGGTTAGGGAAGTAAAATTCCATAATAAAAGCATAAACTTACAAACACTGGGTGAATATTGAATATTTGTATTACTGTACTACGGGTAATAGTTTACAAGTGCTATAGTTTCAATAAATACCTAAGTTTAAAAGATCCGATGTTTTTCAAAATCTATTGTCGTTACAAGACAGGACAGTGAGTCACGGACCCCCAGAATGCATGGTGATTCTAGAAAATGCGACAATATGTACCTACCGAATTTAAAAATATACAAATTGATAAAAAATTTAATTGATTTTTTTTTTCTTTTAAATATTTTGTTATAGCATCGTAATATTTTGTGTATGGTTTGATTGTTAATTATTAAGTTATTAACAATTTATTAATTTTAAACTAAAATCATGTTGACCAGTTGTCCATACTCCCATCCCTGTCCTCCAGACTGGGTACGCCAGTTAAAACCTATGCATTTTAAAAAGGAATTTTGCGCTCGAAAAGCTCGAAAAATTAATTTTACAACAAAAAAAACTTAATTGCATTGGTGGTTTTTGGTAAAAAGAACTAAAGTATGTCAGATATATAATTTGTAAACTTAAATAAAATATATTGATAAAAATTTCGTTACTCAAAAAACCATATCCATTGAAATTTGAATTAAAATCTCATTTTTTTAAGAGGTATACTTGATAATGAAAATCACAGTTTAAATCTGGTTTTAAATTGGATTTCGCTGAAACAAATTTCATGGTATTCATGTCCAGTAATGTGTATGACGAAGACCCCGTATTAAAGTCTAAAGACTAAATGTTTGACGATTGGGACAATACTAATATTACTTTTTTGTAAATACGTGCTGGCGTAGGTATACAACTCTTCAAACGGATAAATTAAAGAGTTTAGCTGGAACGAATGACCTCAATTGTTGGTTTTGCACTGTTTATGACATAGCCTATCGATAAATTTATCTAATTTTCGGGATTATATTTAGGTAATTGGTACTAAATTGAGGAATTTTGATCCTCACTTCATTGTAGACACTAAACGATAGTAAATAGTCTAAATTAGGAACAAATTATGAAAGTTATATAAGTATATAATTTTGCCGTATAATTTTTCTCTTAAGTATCTAAATAAATACATCCTCGTGTCATATTTAACGTTTTTCAAACAGTGTAATTTTAGTGTATTTATTAAACAGTATATTTATTTCAAACAGTGTACCTACAGATATGCGAAAGATTGAAATTAGTTAAATAAATATCATGTTTTTAAATTTTGTTTTGTTTTTCTTTTGCCTAAAATTCATTCCCCCAATTTTGGCTTTCAAAACGTTGATTTTGCTTCATATTGAATAAGAAAGAGGTGTACTCCTGTAGGATTTTTTTTAAACATCTGATGCGCGGCTTTGAGAGAACATCAGCTTCCTAAATTTTATAGTTTTGAAGATAGTTTTTTCTGCGCAGAAGGCATCGGACTACCAAGAAATTGGTATATTTATAGATTTTATATACGTCAGTAATAAATTTATATAAATATCGTAAATAAGGTAAAATCAAATCACCCAATGCACACAAACAGCATAAAATAGTTTACTAAAAAAAATATGGTGAAACCAATGAATATTCATATAAGATGTTAGAAATGAACAACTGATACGTCATATTTTGTTACCAGTTTGTTGTTGATATTATTTATGGTAATTTATTACAATAAAACAACTTTTTTTTATTTATAAAGATATTAATTATTTATATTTTTCATGCAAAAAATATACATATTCAATGCATGCATACGGTGTCAATCAAGTTGGTCATTATAAATTTATATATCTCAGAATTGACAAAATATTAAATTGGTAGCAATAATTTTCTCAACAATCTTATTTTAACTTTCGATATCAGTATCATAACTGATAAGTAGGCCAGAAAGTCAAATATCGAAGAAATGCCTTAAGTCTGTGTAGCTCTGAAACCATTTAATCTATGTTACTTCAAATTCGAAAAAGTTTAACGTGAACAAAATAATGAAATCTTTTTATTCTATATTTCATCTATTTCTTGCCAACATTATATACTCAAAACATGGTAATCCTATAATGAAAAGAGAACAATTCTTATTGTATGAGCTTTCCATAAATAAACTAATTTTCAAAGATATAAAAATATAATGTTGCAACGCACGATGTATTTACGTGTCTAACCTATGTGGCAATTCTGCAAACACCGTCCAATTTTAGTATTTTTCAAACGCAATCTATCCGATATGTCGTCTTCCTTTTAAAGACTTACAATTGGGTATAGAACCCCCACTTTTTGATTAATAATAAAAAAATTCAATCTTTTTTGAGTGAAAATTAAAAGCATGCCTTCAGTTAAGTTTCTTTTCTATTTTGACAAAAACATTAACATAAAGATTATTAAAATAAATAAAAGAGAACGCTAGGTTTTTTGAAATTAAATTTCAAATTTGGCCCCAATTCCTAGAACAATTATTTGTATTTTATACATACGTATTTCGACTACAAGGTAGTCATCATCAGTATGAATTAGCTAATCGTAACTGTCTCTGGGATATGGAGTCAGAGATATACTGTTCGTTGCTAATTTGGTGTGTGTCTCACGATAATATTAAAAAAGTTTTATCTTTTATATGTTCTGACAAAGGTAGTACCTGAAGGATTATTTAAGTTGACTGACCAATTAAGCCCATTAGAACCAACCCATTTATTGGCGGTATCCTTTTCTGACCATGCGGTGTTGTTAGTTATTGTCAATAAGGTGGGGGTGTTGATCGAAGCTCACCTTGATATTCAGGTAATAAATTTTAAATATGGTTTAATTTTATTAAAACAGAATTTGGAATTGGGCCGTTGTCTAAATTCATTATCAGTTTTCTTAATTTATGTATGCAAATGTATGAAAATTAATTTCTTAATTTTTACTTTCGTATGCATCTAATTCTGTGGCGTTTTGTACCGATTTCAGTAGTTTTAAATTCGATTTGTCAACTTTGTGGTTGTTCTCAATAACGTGCGCAGCTATACACGATTTTTCGCTTCTCCCAAATTTCACATGAGCCAGATGTTATTTGATTCGAGTTCCGATTTGTCAACGAGCTTTTAAAGGAGCCATGTCGAACCTACAACAGATTCCAATACTCGACACACACACAAACACAAAAAAAGTTTACTAAATATATGTCAATTGGACAACACGCACTTTAAAAAAAAATTAAATAAAACAAAAACTTTATGAAATTCAAACCTGAAGTTTTTTTGATTTCAAAAAAAAGAATTTTAATTTAATTTGTTTCAACAATATTTAATTTATAACTTTGAAATTATGCAAACAGTAGTAATTTTGAACTGATGATTTTAATCCAACATTACTTTAAACTGAATATACTCGAACAGTAGCTTGTTTTAAACTTTGATCTTAATCGAACAAGGCCAATTTAAAAACTTACTTTGAAGTTGCAACTACCGGGGCTTTTATACCCATCAAAGACTTTTCTAGAACAATGGTTGTTGACTCTTTAGAAATATTGTTTTTGAAAACATATTTTACAGGCTTCTCCATAACAATTTAGTTTCTCAACAACCATCCGCGCACTCAGAGAGACTGATAATTAATAATATTTAATAATAAACACTGATAATTAATAAAAATTATAATGGCCCAGCTGTGATCGAACCAGTACAACCCCCTCTTGTTTGATGTTTTAATGTTCATTTGTCGCACATGACTATTGCCAATTTAAAATTCATATACAATTTGCAAAATTATTTACTTCAAGAAGCTAACTGTCTCGTCTCGACTATTTAACAAAATTTATTGGTGCATGTATGTGTTTTTGAACAAAATTTTCATAAAATAAATTGATTTTTTAAAATTTATCTTTCTTTCAATTTCGGTTGTTTTTATTTAAAAAAAAAAAAACTTTTCTTTTGAAAGAAAAAAAATATATATTAAATCAAAATGTAATTTCCTTGCAATTATTTGATTTAAAAAAAAATTTTTTTAAGATAAAAAAATTTTAAAAATCATACTTAATCTTATTATTCTGTTTTTTTTTGTTTGCAATTAAATAACAAAAAACTTCTTTCTCCAATATTTATCATCAAATATTTTCATTTTAAATATTTTACTATATATACTTTAAATATGTGTTGGGTCCAAGCAAAATTATTCTTAATAATTTTCGAAACAAAATTAATATTAATATAAATTTGAAGTCTAAGATTAATTATGTTTTTAGCAGAATCTGTTGAAGAATCAAAAACAATATTTGAATGAATGTTTAAACAAGCCTGTATCAGCAGAAAATATTTATTTAGGTCACTATATCTATCTAGGTCAACTATCTAGGTCAACAAAGAATCCAATGAATCCTATAAAAGATGAAATAGATCGGTGTTAGTCATTAAAATATATTTTGGATGACACACACACACACATACACACACACACACTCACACACTCACACACAAACACACTCACCACTCAGGAGAAGCCGAACTTCTTAGAGTGCGCGTCCCCAGGTGGCGGATAGGGGAACGTCCATACCGGCTTAGCTGGTGGATAGGGGTGAAATAAAATATCCTCCGCGGACCAAAATCGGCATGAATTATTATCAATCCAATTATTATGAATATTTCAGCAACGCAAACACGACGGAAGAAGCTCGAGCACTAGCACTGCCCACTCCATTTCATCTCTCGAAAACAACGGTGAAAGAAACGGAAGTGGAAGATGAATAGGCATCAACACCAAATAGCCGAGTAACCCGTGTTGCGAAAAAATGTTGCAGATACAAACATCCAAAAAAAGAAGAAAAAGGTAGAATCAACACCGCTAATGGAGGCAATTCAGTCTGATAGAACTCAGAGTGGCAGCAGGTCACCAGAAAGAAAAAGGTTAAAGATCCTCCTTCAAATCAACCCCGGGAACAACGAAAACGGCCAATCAGATCTAATGCGCTCATTGTTCGTCTGAAAGAAAAGGACTACTATGCTGAAATTCTGAAACGTGTTAAAAAGGATGTCTCCTTTGAGACAGCTTCTGACTGTGTGGATAAAATCCGCAGGACAATGACAGGTGACATGCTGATTGTCTTGACCAAAAACAATACCGATAAAGTTCCTGACTTGCAAAAAGCAATAGTGGATATCCTAGGTGAAGAAGCAACGGTAATAACTAAAGGCCCAGAAAAAATATTGAAATCCTAGACATCGATGAACTTTCATCAAAGAAAGAATTTAGAGAAAGTTAGATTTTCATAGACATATAGAAGGCATATGGAAATACTCAGACTGCTGTGGTGAGGCTGGGAACAACGATAGCCAGAACAGTCCTAGGAGAAAAATAGAGGCTAAACATATGATGGGTGAACTGCCGAATAAGAGTACTTTAAAGGAGGCCTCTAAAGTATTTCAGATGATGTCACTACGGACATCTTGCCAACGCCTGTAAGAGTGAAATTGACCGATCTAATGTTTGTATTAAGTGCGGAATGCCTGGCCACAAAGTGCAAAAGCCCGCTGTGTCTTCAGCACCGTGAATGGCAATAAAATCAGCGGTTCTCACATTGCTGGTAGAAGCATATACCCAACCTATAAGGAAGCTCTAGAGAGCTCAGTAACAAACATCGATGAGAATATTGCAGTTCAACCTCAATCATTGTGAGGCAGCTCTTGACCTACTGATGCAGACCGTAAGAGAGCTTAAGATCGACCTTTTTATGATTTCGGATCCATATAAACATTTGGATACTCAACAATGGGTTTGCGACGCGCAAGTATCTGATCTTGTGGTAGGCATTTGTTCCAGAGTGTCACCAATGGCACAGATAATGGATTCGTAAGAGCTCAACTGAACGGGATCAATTTTTACAGTTGCTATGCTCCTCCAAACCTCTCAATCGAGGACTTCAATAATCTCACGGAACATCTAACAGTAGATGCTAAGCAATATTCTCCCGTGGCAATAGCCGGAGCAAGGAAACTAACGAGAAGGGCAAAGCTCTTGTGAAGTCCATGTCTTTACTGGACGTGGCCTTGCTAAACATCGGCGATGAACCAACATTCATAAAAGGAGAGGCAAGCTCAATTGTGGATGTAACATTTTTGTGTAGCAACTTAGCAAAAGAAAACAGTACATGGAGAGTGAAAGAGACACATACTGTCAGTGACCATCGAGCGATATTCTGGCAAATTACGAACGGTCAAATGAACCTGGGTAGCCGAATGACCACCTATACGAACGCACGTCGCTGAAAGGTAAGCTTCTTTGATCCTTACGCGTCAAGAGTAGCAGTTGACGATCGCCCAGCTAGTGGAAACACTGCAACATAAAAGGTTGAAGATGCCATGAAAAGAGTTGTCGAAGCCTGCGATGCCATAATGCTCCGTAAGATCTGCAATAACCAGCACCATTTGGTATACTGGTGGAATGACAACATCGCCACCTTACGTAAGGAATGTATACGTACGAAAAGGTTGTCACAGCGTGGCCGGAAAAAGCCTAGTTTTGTAACGCTGGAAGAAAATAACAAGGAAGCGCACCGGAAGCTGAACAAAGCAATCATGAACCTACTGAACAGAATATATATTAGAACTTCTTATCATTAAATAAAATGTACTTTATCTGACGTCGAAAAATACTAGAAACTATACTATTTTGAATTCTCTTCCAGTTTAGGTGGTACACTTACAGTCAGGTCAGTTTTTACACAAGCTGTACACTGCACAGCAAAAAGAAAATTTGTCTATTTTAAGTAAATTTTTTTAAATAAATTTTTTGTAATTTTACCCGAATGTCGAAGGAAACATACAAATTTATAAAAATGTAGTTGATACGCAGAAAAATTCTAAAGAAAATAATTTCAATTAGTTTTTCAAAGAGCGACACTTTTTTTCTGTGGAGTGTGTACCTTAGTTACAATACATATTTTCTGAATCGGATATATTCATGTATTTTGTATTGAATGGGTCGTTACTTGGCGAAAATCTATTATAATTATTAAATAAAACAAATATTTGAGAATTTCCATAACCCTAAAATCTCAAATATACACATCGCCACAAAAGTGGCGTTAGTTTTTTAACATAGCCTATTTGTACCCAATCCATTTGGACACATTCTCACATAAGGATTTATGTGAGAACACAAAATTAATTCATTCTATATTACTTCCTTAATTTATAGTGTTTCACGAGGCACGAGGCGTTTTGGTATCACCTCGCCTCGCCTCGCCTCGGTCGAGGTAGAATGTTGACCAGCCTCGCCTCACCTAGGTTGGGTTAGCTATCATACTCGCCTCGCCTCGCGCGAGATAAAATTTTTATTAAATTTGACTTATTGTGCATGAATGTGCATAATATGGTTACAAAAACCTGTTAGAAAATAAATGTCTTTAAAACACGGAATATAAGTTGCTTATGGTTCTTATGGTTCTCAATTCGTCTGTATTTTTTTTTTCAATTCTTTTAAATTTATTAATTTAATTATATATTTATTCATTGAAATAACAATAATGAAAACATACGTTATATAATATAGTAAGTATTACAATATTATATATAAAATGAAAAGACCCTCAAAATTTTGATTATTCTTGTAGTAAATGTTTTTTATAGATACAACATTTTATTTTATTTTTATACGTAAAAGTAAGATATAACAACATGTATTAACATTACATATATTTTTTAAATGCTTACACTATCACTGCATATATAAATAACAATTTTTTTTTGTAAATTTGCCTCGGCCGAGGCGAGGTTTTAGTGACGATATGCCTTGCCTCGCCTCGGCCGAGTCGAGTTATGACGATATACCTCGCTTCGCCTCGGTTAGTAACGAGGATTAAAATTTTGAACCTCGCCTTGGTCCTCGGTTACGAGGTACGAGGCGAGGCGAGGTCACCTCGTAGCCTCGGTGAAACCCTATTAATTTACATTGTGGTATTCTTTGTACCATCTTTTTTAATAGGTATAAGTATTCTGGCATTTTCTTGTTATCGATTTTGTGCCCACGGGCATACGTTTTACAAAATATATTATGATATTTATATTAACAAGCAAGGTTTTTGTAACATATATTAGCTTTTTGTATGGTAGAGGTGTACACGATGTGAGGATTATGTTTTCTAAAGAGCTAGATCTAAACTAAACCTAAAGTACCTACAATTATTTTGCCAAATGCCGTGATTGTATCAGTGATTTTTCAGCAGGTTTCAGGTAATTATTAGAATAAATACACTCAGTAAATACAATAGAACCTGTTTTCCTACTTTAAGTAAAATTTCAAACTTGTATTAATATAAATTAATTAATGATCAGATATAGTATTGAAAATGAAATTATTTGATAGTTTTACTATGCATTTTTACTTACGTGGACAAATTTCAATTCAATTAGTTAGTTCATCTTATACCTTCCATTTCTTAATGACAAACTTTAAGGCGGTTTTCAAGAATTTTTAGTTTAATGTACCGATTTGGAAAGAAATAAGTTTGTTAGCAATAAAATCTGTTGTTAACCTACTGTTTTCCATCAAGGTTGAAATTTTATGCACCTATGCCGAGAATCAGGCATTCTAATGATAAAATTTTACGAACTATTACAAATGTTCTACATGTGATAAAAATTACTCGTCTATATATACAGGGTGGATAACCAAGTGGATAATAGCACACACCTCCACTTCCTTCTACGATTCTATCATTTTTCTGCAACATCCAATAGACGACAACCTCAACCTGTATATATATATATATAACACAAAATTTGACAAATCTCCCTTAATATTCGAAAAACAGAAAAATTTATAATAAGTAAAGTTTTAGGTAGTAAATTTTACTGTAGTTTTGTTTCTTATCATTTTTTCTGTTACACTTATATTTACAGAAATATTGACGGTTTAATATTGAAAACTAAATTCCTTAATATCACATTTGAGTTTGAGCAAAAATGATATGGTGATGAATTGTAGTAAATTTGATTCCCCTCGACGTATGTCATTAATTAATAAAATTGAACATGCAAATACTAAAATCATACAGGACATTTCATTTTGATCAGACTAAAATTGTGACCACTAGAGAGTAATTTTTGTATTCTAAGGAAATTCGCTAAGTTGAAGCAGCTCCTGCGTAACGATTTTTTTTTTTATAATTCATATGCAAACAAAAATAGTTTCTTAGTTTATAATGCTAGTTTAGTTCCTTCTGTTACCAAAGTTCGAGTTTTTTTCTTAAGACTCCAACTAACCCCTAGGGTGGTTTGTGATTAAAAATAAAATACTATTTACGATATTTTTTCAAAAATATTTAGTAAAAAATTTAAAAAATTAGTAAAAAATAGACAGTAACAGAAAAATGAAGATATTTTAAAATATAGCTATAATGATAATTTTAGCGAATTTCCTGAAAGGAAATAGTTCTATTGGTCCCGTACCGAAGTCAAATTTTCGCAAAAATTTCTTCAAATGTCCATCGATCCTACCAAGTAGATGTCAAAAATCACCATCTGTAAAATTTATATATATATATATTTATATATATATATATATATATATATATATATATCTATGGACATATATATATATATATATACATATACATATATATATATATATATATATATATATATATATATATATCTATGCACATATATGTACACATATATATATATATACATGTCTGTAATCACTCTAGCGGTCACAGTTTTCGTTTTATCGGAATGAAATTTGGTATTTCAGGTGCTTTTGGTATTCAAAAGGTCAAGTTCGTTAATCTCTAAAATCTAAACTCTAAAATCTGAAAAGGGTAAACGGGGGTTTAAAGGGAGGGGGAATCTCAAAATTTGACATATCTCCCTTAATATTTGAAAAATCTAAAAATTTATTAGAAATAAAGTTGTAGGTACTAAGTTTCACTGTAATTTTTTTTCTGATCATTTTTTCTGTTACACTTCTGTTACACTGTTACACATTATTTACAGAAATATTGACAGTTTAAGATTGAAAATTAAATTCCCTAATATCTCTGTACACATTAGAGCTTGAGTAAAAATGATAAGGTGATGAATACAAGCAAATGTAATTTTCTACAACTTTATTCCTAACGCTTTTTTCGATTGTTCTAATATTAAGAGAGATATTTTATATTTTGTGTTTTCTTCTTTCTTTAAACTCCCCCCCCCCCCCCATTCCTCTCGACGAATGCCATTTATTAAAAAAATTGGACTTGCAAATACTAAAATCATATACGACATTTCATTTTGATCAGACTAAAATTGTGACCGCTAGAGAGTCATTTATGTATTCCAAGGAAATTCGCTAAGTTGAAGCAGCTCCTGCGTAACGAATTTTTTTGTTTTACTGCAGTTTGTATTTTTAATATTCAGGTGTTGGAATTAATTTCTGGCGTTTTACAAGAGATGACATAAGTATAGTACAGTATTACGTTGTTACCATAGACATCGTATAATACTAGACTGCGCATTCGATGAAATTTATGTTCCAATATTAGAAAGAAATACAAACACGGTTACAGTAGAGCTCTCTCTGTCATTCATTCACAGTGGAACAAAGATAGAAACACTGCAAATCAGAGGCTGTCTGTTTCTAAAGTTGGTACAACTTTTCAATACAGAAAGTATATGAATCGCGCAGTCTAGTAATACTATGTCTATGGTTGTTACTTACAACAATATATTCATCGTGAAACTGCAGTTATTAGGCGTCATTTAAATACTTTGTAATGTATCGAATACGCCGAAATATGTGCCGAATAAAGTGTTTTTCGGGAAATTTTACTTCATTATTTTTTGATGAGAAAAGAAAGCGATTTTTGTAAGGGGTCCAGTACGACAATCCCAAGCGCAGATAGTCGTGGATTAAGCTCGGCCAACCATCAACATCAGTAGCGGAGCAGAATATCCATCGGTCTCAGTTCATGCTCTTTATTTGGTGGAATCAGACGGGTGTAATTTATAATGAGCTGCTAAAACAAAATGAAACTATAACTGGGGATCATTACCGACTACAATTGATGCGCTTGAGCCGTGCATTGAAGGAAAAACGACCGGAATCCGAATACTTCGAAAGATAAGACAAAGTAATTTTGCACCATGACAATGCTCGTCCGCACATCGTAAACCGTTAAAAACATACATCGATTTGGCAGCCGATTTTTTATCGATAGTGCTTAGAAAAAAAGACGATTTCCACAATATGAGCTTCATCTGATCAAATCCAGTGGGTGCGGAATTTTTTGAAATTTTCAAAATGCCACTTTTTTAATCATTTTCAGACGCTCATTGCTCTGTCTCTGAATAACTTTGAAACTTGAAACAAACGTCCTCTTTTCATTTATCTTGTACTTTGAAGAAACCACATAAAGTTGACAAAAAGCCAAAATCTGGTGCCACAGTCATCGTTTACCTGAACCACTGTTTTAGCAAAATTTTTAAACGGTTTCAGATCAACAATTTTTTTTATTTATAAAGCTAAATAGTGACTCATATTTTCGTATTGGCATACTCTATTGATAACTTTCATCAGTTTTACTTACTGACTCTTCCCTTTTGATACATGGCCTCTCAAATTCAATCAATTTTTGATAAATCGCTATTTTCAGATAGCCATAACTATTTTCTTTCAATTTTCAATTACTTGACATTGTCAGGAAATAACTTCGTCATGTCGCAAAAACAACTCTGGTAGTTTTAAGTTTGGGTTCGAAATAGTTTACGAGTTATAATTTTTTTTTAATTTCTAGTTTTACGCTTAATATATCTTATTTTTGTCAACTGACTAAATAGTCCATGAATGACCAAAAGGCGGATAAGGACAATATGGAAGAATGAATGAATTATGGAATTTGTTAAGGGAACGTAAGAATTAAACATACTAAGAAACCCCGGCCACACCCCTTCCACTTTTTGGTGAAAATGATGGGGTAAATACCCCTATTAAGGAATTTTCACTTATACCTCGAAAACGGTGAGTCGTATCGAAAAAATTATACAGTTTACTCCTCCTTAGAGTTGCCAAAATTGTCAATCACAGCCAGTGAAAGCATGTAGGAACAAAAACAGTCCATCACAAAAGCATCTAATGGCTATAATTGGGGAAGATGACGAACTTGCAGTGATTCCAACTGCAAGTACAAATCCTTATCAGAATATTTATTTGGAAAACCTGGCAGAGGAAAACTCAAACCAATATTTATTTCTTCCATCGAATGCAGAAGCTGGCATTAAAAGGTGTTTTGTTCCTGCCTATCTGTGATACTATCTATGATTGCAAATGTGCAACATTTAAGAGATGGTTTTGTAAGACTGTACCAGAAATATATATATATATATATATATATATATATATATATATATATGCATATGCACAATTGTGTGTTCGATTTAAATTTCCCCAGGCCATTATCTCGAGAACTAAGTAAGATAGTCATAAATGTTTCAGGCAAAAGTAGTAATAAGGTTTTTAGGGGATCAAATCTTTGACTTTGAAATTAGTTTTCAAGGTTAATCCCAGGTAACCATTAATTTTTGTAATGAAAAACTACACTTTTTATATTTTTTGTATTATACAGATTTGTATTTTACGCGAACAGCCTTTTTCAGTGTTGTGATGTGCAAAACAGATCGCAAAGCTCTCGTGGTCCTCATTGGGAAGGCTATTGTCATTGATGAACAAATTTTTTTGACTGATTTAAATATCGTCGACATTAGAGTCGATCCAATGTGTACCAGTAGGAGGACGTTAGCGATCGCTTTAGCACATTTTAACCCTGAAAAGAGCTGTTTGAAAAAATATTGTTGATTTTGACAGAGTTGATTTAATATGTTTTAAAATTCATTAAAAATCGATTATGCTTAAGTTTAAAACCTAATATCCTTAACAATTTTTTCATGCAAAACATGAATATTGTTTACAATCTGTAAAGGGGGAGATGCATTTACCTTTCTCCGACTAGGGTTTCACCGACGCTACGAGGTAACCTCGCCTCGCCTCGGTCCTCGGTTACGAAGCACGAGGCGAGGTACAAAATTTTAATCGTCGTTACTAACCGAGGCGAGGCGAGGTATGTCATCACAAAAACCTCGCTCGGCCGAGGCAAATTTACAGAAATTTTTTTATTTATTTATATGTGCAGTGTCAGTGACAGTGAGACCATTTAAAAAATATATGTAATGTTAATACATGTTAAGTGTTATATCTTCCCCTTACGTATAAAAACACAATAAAATGTTATATCTATAAAAAACATTTACTACAAGAATAATCAAAATTTTGAGGGTATGTTCATTTTATATATAATATTGTAATACTTACTATATTATATAACGTATGTTTTCATTATTGCTATTTCAATGAATAAATATATAATTAAATTAATAAATTTAAAAGAATTGAAAAAAGTTTAATTTCTTTTATACTTACAGTAACTTGTATGTTACGCATTGGAAATCGTGGAAGCACTTTGAAGAACCTCTTATATAGTTCTTAAAACATCACGGGATTTCATTTTTTCAGAATATTTTTTTAGGCCAAATTTTTTTGAATTTACTGTTTTAAAGACATTTATTTTCTAACAAGTTTTTTTTTAACCATATTATGCATATTTATGCAAAATAAGTCAAATTTAGTAAAAATTTTACCTCGGGCGAGGCGAGGCGAGGATGATGGCTAACCCAACCCAGGCGAGCCGAGGCTGGCCAACATTCTACCTCGGCCGAGGCCGAGGCGAGGCGAGGCGAGGTGATACCAAAACCTCGCCTCGCCTCGTGCCTCGTGAAACACTAACTCCGACCTAGCTGCAATATCGTAAATGTATTTTTTTTTCCATTAACTAAAATGTATCTGTAGAAGCTGCTAAATCAAATAAAATAAAACGTATAATTATCTATTATTAACGTTAAAAATATCGATATTATCAAACAAAATAGTAAAAACGATCGTTTCAAGGTTCGAAAATTAAAAAATAGCATATTTGTACCCAGCTAATGTAAGACCGATGGTAAATTACAGACATATACAATTAATTAACAGTATAATAGGTTTGTATGTATAAGTACATAAAAGTAATTTAATAGCGTCGGCTCTAGTAGAAATTTACCTACTTACAATCAAATTACTTAAATTATACATAACACATTAAGATAATACTGTTAACCATTTTAGTAAAAATAACAATTAGAATGACTCTATATTTAGACACTTTTTTTATGTAAAAGAATACACACCTACCTACAAAAGATTTTAAAAACAATGCGACTGGCTCTTTAAGTGCTAAAGACAATATTTATGTTTGGTAATAAAAGAATGTATTGTAATAGCATTACGGTAGCTCTTATTTCTATTTTTAGGGTAAATAGATTCTTACTAAGTTATAGCCACATAATTTGTGTTTTTAAATACTGGTACATTTAATGCCACAAAGTTTAAATCATTGACTTCTAAATTTAGACTGCGTTTAATGTAAACCGTCGGCAAAGCTACTCATTTTTAAGATATGAATAAATACAAACATACTTTTGCGTCATTCTTAAAAATATACCGTCCTGTGATGTTCCTAATAGACTAGCCAACAAGTTAAAAAACGTGTTCATCCTTGCTACATGTCGTTGAACTCATTATGACATTCAGAAAAATGTGCAAAAATTTCAAACCCCCACATAAACAATTGCAAAAGTTGTTATAAACAATTTACAAAAAAAAAAAGAGCGGGTTTTGTTTTTTGCAAATATCTCAGAAACTATTGCAGATGTCGGAAAAAAAGGTTCTTAAATAGCAGGAAATCTCAAAAAAAAATTCCACCTCCCGGAACTGTACCACTAATATTTATAATTTTAATCGAGAGATGAAAATAGTGCTATAAAACAGGTGATTCGGATCCGCTTGATTCCGACACTTGAACAAAATAATGGTGTTATCCCATTAAATATGAATATTAAGGAAAGAAATAATTCGGGTACTTACTGGATATTTAAACAAACATTAATCCGTCGGCAAATAAATTTTTACCCCAATTTTTCCATTAACTACGCTTTTGTTAATTAAAAAAATTTGTTCATATATAGATAACAACAAAAAAAAAAACCAAAATTTTTACCCGCAATTCTTTGAAGGATACCTAATATATCTTTGAATTTAAAAAATTTTTGATTTTCCATTTTTTTATTAACAAAGATACGAAAAATTCAAAACATAAATAAAGTATTGCGACTTTAAAATTTAAATATTTTTTAAGCTATTCAAGATACGACAAGACCACATATTACCACGTACGCGCTTTTAAACGAACCTCTAACTCAAATTTTTAATAAATTACGAATGAAAATAATGGATCATTACTTTACATATGTTTTGAATTTTTCGTATCTTTGGTTGTTAATAAAAAAAATGGAAAAACAAAATTTTTTATTTTCTAACAGGGATCTTTTTTAAATCCTTCAAAGAATAGCTCCCAGAAGTTAAAAAATTCCAGACTTTTATTTTAAAAATTGTCGTTTTTTTTTTGTTGTTATCCAGATTTGAAAAATTTTTTAATTAACAAAAGCATAATTAATGGAAAATTGGAGCAAAAATCATTTGCCGACGGATTAATGTTTGTTTAAGTCTCCAGTAAGTACCTACCTGAATTATTTCTTCTTTCCTTAATATTCATATTTAATGGGATAACAAAATTTAATATTCATATTTAATGGGATAAGTGTCGGAATCAAGCGGATGCGAATCACCCATTTTCTAGCACTATTTTCATCTCTCAATTAAAATTATAAATTTTAGTGGTACACTTCCGGGAGGTGGGATTTTTTTTGGAAATATCCTGCTCTTTAAGAATCTTTTTTTTATTTTTATTTCCGATACCTGCAATGGTTTCTGAGATATATGCAAAAAAAACCTCTTTTTTTAATAAATTGGTTATAAATTTTGCAATTTTTTAGACGTCATAATGAGTTCAAGGAGCTATCGCACGTATTTGACTTCACAGTAGCAAGAATTAACACGCTTTAAACTTGTTGACTAGACTTTAAGATACTTCGACGACATTACTTTATGTAACGAAAGGGTAGCAAACTTCAAAATGAATAAGATATTTAACAAATAATACAACAAAAATAACGTTCATAAAGTAAATAAACTGGAAATTACAGCTTATTCATTATTCATCGATGTGCCTCCCATTTTCAACCAAACTAAAATTTGACAATTATTTACAGTTCCCTGAATTTTTATTAGTAATGCAATAAAATTTCAATTATGGAATTACAAATTTTATAGAATATTTGATAGATAAATTTATTTTATTCCAAAATATTTGAATTGTTACAAACTAAGGACTACTGAGTTTTCCATACAAATGATTACGTTTACTTTAACATTAAAAGTTGAAAAAAATAATTGTGTGGCTACGAGAAATGAGAATTTCGAGCCGAGATAAGATCATATTGTCCAGAGTCGAACAAACGGGAATTAAAACTTTTGATCTTCGCCGAAATCGATAGATGACGAGAAATACATACATTGTTGAGAGTCGAGTTTCTTTCTTTAAAAACAATATTTCGTAGGTGAGAAAGTATCTTAAAATACGACTAACAATGTCAGAGAGACAAAAATTACCTCAATAAATTCGATACATGATTATATTTCAAATTTTGCCCCTATTCCTTGAACATTTGTTTGTATTTTATAAATACGTATTTCGACTACAATGTAGTCATCATCAGTATGAATTAGCTAATCGTAACTATCTCTGGGATATGGATTCAGAGATATGTTGCTTGTTGCTAATTTGGTGCGTGTCTCACCAAATGTAATTTCAAAAAACCTAGAGTTCACGTTGATTATTTTAATAATCTTTATATTTCCAATTGTTTATAATACACAGGCATATCATAATTGTTAACTTCAATTACAATTTCTGTTTAATTTTATAAACGTATACCTCTATAAAAGCATTGTTAAGAACATTATAAGACATAGTTACAGTTACAAATATAATAGAAAATACAAATACTACAGTTACAAATATAATAGAAAAAGTATTACTAATAACGATCTATAAACAGAATTATAGCCTGGACAGTAATATACGTATCAATCATTACAAATAAATATAAATGATGTACTATTTTTATACCATCCTACTAGTATTATAAATGTGAATGTTTGTGAAGATGTTTGTCTTCGCATCAAGTTAAAACGGCCATCCGATTTCGACGCGGTTTTCACCGGATAGTTGAGATTTTTAGCATGTATGTTCTATACTAAATAAATTTGCCGCATGGTATAACCTATCTTTTAAACAGTGCAGAATTGAGAATATATTTAAATACAAAACATATTTTTGTTATAAAAACAACTTAAAGTTTTGATTATTTTCTTTAACAACTTTTGTTTGAATCATTTTTTCATACATTGAATAGTTTTGACCCAAATACGGTTTAAAAGAAAAAAAGTGTCTAATTATTAAACTGTAAAAAAGTCGTGTTTATATTTTGAAAAAAATGTATGGGGTATGATAATACGTGGGGTATGATAATACATTATTTGTACTTTTTATATGCTGAAGCTATACTTAAGGTGAATGCCCATATAAGTCAAAGGTTGAATGCGATAAAATGGTGGGCCTACCTAGCGACATTGTTAAGAAAAACTTTTTTAACTTTATCTACCAGCTTACAGTCGAGGCTACGGTAGGATTAAGCTATGAAATTACAACATATTTGTTTGATTTTGGAAGAAATCATTAGAAACTCTACTATAAATTATATAAGAATATATAACTGGAAATAACAACTATAAGTGAGTTAGTTGCTTAAATAACCTGAATATACTGAGTTAACTATCAATTAGTGAACTATTTATTTTACATTTTACAAACGCCCAGATGTGGATAAATACAAAGTAGTGTTTAAAACTATTCAGCTTCTATTAAAAAAATTTCACACAAAAGTTGTTTATTTATTTATCCATCTTCCTTTTTCATGTGAATGGAATTATTGTAGTTTAACCAGGGTTTATTTTTAATACCTCGTTGATACACTATTCCTCTGTGAATCTTAGAGCGTTTTGCATAAGCTCAGTGACTGTGCTTTCACAGGGTGACCCTTGGATTGCAATTGCAATTTAATGTCGTCCGCATATCCCTGAGTATAGTATCCTCCTTGGTTGAGGTTCGTCTGTAAGCTGTTCATTGTCAGACTCCACAGGAGTGGATATAAGACACCCCCCTGCGGACATCCTTTGTTGGCTCTCACAATGACAGACTCGTGAAGAAAAGAAGTTTGTATTCTTGTACCTATCATCATAGAGTGTCTGCTACTCCGTGCTGACTTGCACAGTTATAAATCATGGAATTGTTAGAGGCATTATCAAAGACCCTCTTGTTGCCAAGAAGCATGCACAAGGTGGTCTGTTTCCTAGCAAATATATTAAGTTGTGGAAGGCTGAATCACAAGATTTTCTCACCCGATACGCTTGCTGGTTGGCATGAAGCGGATTTCTTCTTCAAGTTTCTTCAAGTAAGCAAATTCCTTCTATCAGTGTATGCGTAAGTTATTAGTATTAATTAGACAAGAATTAATCTCACAGTATATAGTAATAAAAAATTATTGATTTTAGACCAAGAGATTTCAGGGAATTTTCAAGTTTGAAGGGATAAAAAGCGATGTAAACGGTAACCAACAACTGGCTCATCCTACTACATCATTCGTGGTGTACCTGGTAGATGAGTTAATTTAATTTTTTCACATCAATTAATAAAATTCAGTGTGTTAGTCCATACAGTACCTATACGCTTGTTCGATAAATGTAATTTTTAGATATTAATGAATTTTCAAATTTGTAAAATTAATATTGCATATTCTACGTGAAAAAGGAACTTAAACAATTACATTGAAAATTGCGAATTAATGCACGAATTCAAAATACGGGATAAATAAACAGATTAACAAATGTCTATATATCTTTCTTAATATGTATTATGGCAGAATTAAGATTTTTTATTTAAATGATATACTGAATATTCTACGTAATCTCTAATTACATACATTGCCAGTATAATTACTTTAATTGCATACCATTCTATTTTTAATAATCAAATATTTAACTTCAAGGAGTTTTTGTTTGTTTTGTATATATAGTAATTATAAAAGATTAACGCAAAGAATCAATTTATAAAATAAAACGATCTTTAAGTAAAAAAACTTTAGTGAAAGGTCTTATTAAAATATTAGAAATCATATATGATCCATAAAACTATTTCCCAGATTGTCGTACCTACATCTTCGATTGTGCATCAACGATTTTAAAGTCAGGACTAAACTTATAATACCCTTGTCTATCTCTATATATAAGTATAGGTAATAAAGAAATATGTTGTGTGTGTATGTTTGTCTAAAGTTTTTGAAGAAAAGTATAACGATAGCGAGAAAATAATAAGACCATACCCTATGAAAATTTTCCTTACGACTCCAAAAGAACTATCAGAAATTCCACATTACCGTTTCAAAGTTGTCTTACAGCTAATATAACGACATTTTCTGACATTTCTAATGTAGTTTATAGTTTTTATAGAAATACCCGCATACACAAAATTTTGAAAATGAACTATTTTTCAATAAATTAAAAATTCATAAATAACTTGATGTTTAAAACTGTCAAAATTTGAAAAACATTTGAAGCCCAGGTAACGCCGGCTTTTTCAGCTAGTATTCTATCTACCTACACGGATAAATTTTTACGAAGAAAAATTAAAAAGCAATTTCATTTTTTCGGTAGACATTTCAGTAGAAAGAATTGAGATATGGATTCTGCTGAATTCATTCGACTTAAAAAAATATGATTCGGCCGTATGATGTCCAGTCGAAACTGCAGTGGAAATAGGATCATTAAGCGACTTGAACCTAGATTTTATGTAATGTAAATGGTCGAAAAATTTTCTCATAACACCTCACATCGCATTTCGAAAAACATTTTCCCAAAGTTTTCTGAAAACTTAGAGAAACCAAAAAAATTCTTAATATTAGCATTCATACAGGGTAGGATCACATATATGATCATTTCATACAGCCTATACAGGATAGTTTTTCGTATTCAAAAATTATAAACGTAACTATAGAGTGCATTTTTTGTATTTTTTTAGTTAAAAGCTAAACTTGAAATAACTTTAGTAGTTATAGTATAAATTTTAAACACACATTCTATAACATATAATTTTTGGGTAAGAAATTAGAGATTCAAAATTTTTATTTATGATGGCAAATACCTATATGACCTTTTGTCATTGTCTTCATATCTTTCACTGGATCAAAGATTCACTAGAAAAATTTAAAGTACATAATAAGATTTTTTCGAAACGTAGTGTGACGAAAGTAGATTTTAATAATTGTTAAATTATTTGTTTAAACAATTGAGCTAGTACCTACTATAGATTAAGTCGCAATTATCCGGAAACAGATTATTATCAATCTACTTTGTGAATAACCAGCGGTCTTTTTTTTCTCTTCTTGGTTTCTTCCGATCAAATAAATAAAAGGAACCAACTTGTACCTACTATTACATTAAACTATAAGAGAGATTTAAAAAAAACAGGAAAATTTTTCTAGTTCCCGACGTGAATATCTAATTTCACTTCACCGTAGATTTAGATATCTCTGTTATTTGCGTAGAGAATCATAAGAAACTACTTAGATATTTTAGTAATAGACAATAATATTTTTTATACCCTATCATATTGATGAGCTGTAGCCGGTGTAAACGGACTCACTGTTGTAGAACTACCAAATGAACTATGATGATGACCACTGGAAGATGGGGTTGGTGTATGAGGGTGTGAATGGTGACGGTGATGAGCTGCTGGAGGTGGTACAGTACTCCCGCTAGCTGCTGCACCCGCTGCTGCTGCCCGTTGATATAAGTATGGATAATATGCTTGATACATCTGAACCTCGCCACAGCTCATAATTATTAATACACCTCTTTAATAATGTTAAAAACAATGCACACCGTACGTATAATATTGCATACACTGTTAATTTGTTTAAAATATATCACTACACTAATCATTAGGTATACTATTTAAAATAAATTTAATAATAACAGATACAAAAAACTTGACAGGATTACAATTCACATTTAAAAAGGTTCTCAAATTTACAAAATTATTAAAAAATAACAACAAAAGTATCAAAAGTAGTACTCGGTGGGTATATTATTAACGGTTTCATTAACTTTGCACTATTTAACACAGAAAAAAACAAAAATTAATTGAAGGAAAACAGGTTGAAAACACTGAATTGATGGAAAGTAAAAACGTAATTCATAATTTCCGGATACAAATATATGTGAGAAATGTTTGTAAATATGTGATTTATTTTCAATGAGCACGGCGCAGCGTCAATTTAATAAAATCGCGACATAAAACCGGTAAATACAATTATTTCTTATATCATCCACACTCATATTATACAAATCTCTTACTGAAGATATTTAATGTGAACCCCCAAACATAGCCAACACAATACATTAGGAGCATTTTAAAATACAAGACATAAATGTCTTCCCCAAACTAAATATAGGTGGGAAAATTCATGTGTATGCATAAAATATACATCCCCAGGACACGCCCTTGAACTATCCCACTCTTCATAAAATTAAGCCACGCCATTTCAAAATTAAACTTGAAACGTTATGTTGAACAGTATACAACCAATCAAAAATTGTATTGTAATTGTATATGAACCAATTGTATATGATATTCAGAAATATTTACTCTGGCATTTTCATGTATAGTACATATTATTTAATATAGTAAACAATGTTTTTGTTCTTTTCAATGCTCAATTATTGTGTTTGATAAGTTACTATACTGTTTGTGTTCATAATTATAATTGTACACATGGCCAAAAGAGTAGTGCTCATTTTTCAATTTGTCTAATTCATTCGATTTTCGAAAAATTTTTTGGATAAATGTTGTTAATTATTATACAAACAACTTGTATTCGAAACATTTTCCCAAAAACCAAATGAATCAGGTACAAATCAACAAAAAAATTTATAAAAAATAAGAGCTAGGTAATCTTCGAACCACAATACCTACTGTACCTACTTAAGTATGCTTTATTATACCTGTGGAACCCATTACGTTGTTATTATTATAATTATTTAGTTATTGGCATTGTTATTATTATTCAGATAATTTATTTTATAGTTTTAACTTTATATTAACAATAGGAATTGACACTGATAGAAGTAATTCCTTGCAATAAGAAACATTTTTTTTAACCAAGAATTTGTGACTCTCATATAGGTATAGGGAATATATATTTGGTACAAGAAAATAATAAGTAGGTATCTTGACATTTAGAGTTTTGACTTGAAAAAATTATTTCAACTAAAGATAAATTGATTCTTGACTCAAGAATCTCGAATTTCTTAAACTGAAATGATGATTTCTTTGGATCAAGATGCTAAAATTTCGGACCAAAATAAACATTTGTTTAATTCAAACAAATGAAACTTTTTAAAGAAGTAACGATAAAGTTGTTTTAAAGAAATAATGATAAAGAACTAATAAAGAAGCTGCAGAAACTTTGTCTTCTGGAGTTTTTATTTATTTTTTAATAAGAAAAATTGTTTTTTTTACAAGAATTTAATTTTCTTGACTAAAGAATCACAAGAGTAATTGGCCAAGAAAGACTCTTTTAGGCCAAGCTAACGAACTCTATTAAAAAATATGTTAGACACCATTCAATAGATTTAGTTTCTTCGCTCAACTAAACGTATGTTTTTGGTTCGATTGAGTATTGTCTTGAATGAAAACAAGGGTTTCTTTATTGAAGAAAATATATTTCCTGGAGGAAAGAAATTCCTTCAGTGAATCAGTGGAGTATTAAAAATTTATCTAGATAAACCAGTCCAAGTGGCCGAGCAGTCTAAGGCGTTTTGTCTGCGCAGTTTAAGAAGTATGCCAACTTGGAAACTGGGAAGTTATGGGTTCGAATCACGACATCGGCAGTTTGTCAATTATTAAGAAAAAAAAAGGGGCGGTTAATTGACTAAACTGTCGGCATATGGACAAGAACAAAGTAATCGGCTATGCTTGAGAAGGTTTTCTGCAGTTTCCTTCACGAACTCCAGATGAATATCGGCATAGTTCCTAGTCTATATATAAAACTTCCTTCCACTCCACTCACACCCTCACATCCTCAGGTATCAGAATTGACCTTATGGTCGAAGTGTAGCCCGTCCAGGACATCCTCTATCTATCTATCTAGATATTCGTAGTTTGTTGCAGAAATATTTAAAAAAGTATACAATTATAATATCACACCACAAATTCAAAGAAATTCAATCTGTCAAAGAAATCTAACCGTAGACCTCTAAGTACTTGTTGAGAATCAGCTGCAGATAGAGGTGACGTCGCTTAATTGATACATAGATTTAAAAATTCTATCTATTGCTTCATGTTTTTTTGTAAAAATACATGTAAACCCGAGTTGCCACTATGAAAAAAAATTTCAAAAGTAATTTTTTACAATAAAAATAGATTATTTTTAAATAAAAAGGGGAAGCAGCTACGGGAACAAAACTCATCGTTTTACAATAATTAAGTATCGTTTTACAATAAAACAGTTTTTCTTAACTAAAAACGGGAAACGGTTACGGCTACAAAGTTCAGGTATATTATTTAATTATCAATGCTCTGTTCTTAATAAATAATTCTGTAATTTGTAGAGTGCCTACTATTGTTTAGTCTATTTGAAATTTGTTGCCATACCGGCTACCTGTTTTTAGTGAAAAAAATGGTTGTTTTAAGTGAAAAAAACTGTTTTTATTGTGAAACGATATTAACGACTTTAGTTGGCATAGACGGTGGGCGTATACGGCTCTCCGGAGCCACGGGGCTCCCCATAAGAAAGTGAGAGTAAGTAAGCAACAGATGTTTTGAAGTAAGACGGAACGATGTTTCAATACAGGTTGCCTAACAATGCATCATTGTTAATATATAATTTTTTGGCGGACGATGATTCAAAATAATTATTTTTAAAAACAGCAATTACGAGATCGCGTTCTGCTGTCCCTATTTCGAATTTATCAAACTCGGCAGAATGTTTCGCGGTATAATGACGTTGGAAATTACATCTTTTTAAACAAATAAACGTTTTATCACAAAATAGGCAAATTAACTCTTTATCAGTTTTGTTAAATACATCAAAACGATGCTCCCACTCGTTGATGCCAAAAAATATCCTCGTTTTCTTCGCAGACTGCTTGCGATGTATTTTCCATTATTAAAATCACTACTTTTATTTTTTTTTTAAAAGAAATTATGCGAAAAATAATTTTCAATAGCACGAATAGTACTTAACTTTTTTAATTCAAAGTAGACTAAATCAAAACAACTCAGTCAAGTTGAGTAAGCTATCATAAAATTCCCACTTTATGTAAAATTTAACCATTTAGAAATTAGTAAAAAATTAACCCCCGCCTATCCAGCTTTATCATTGGCATGTTTATTGTCATCAAATTCCCATGACACTATACCCTCTACTAAGAAAAATAATTAAATCAGGTATATAATTGTTTATTAGTTCTCCGATATGAATACTTTTGGCAAATTATTCGGAATTCCAAAAACCTAATTCTAAAATCTAAATTAAAGCTAAACCATCAAAAAATTAACAAGCGGTTTACAATTGCCAAGCGGTAAACGTAAAAGATCAAAAGATTTATATTTGATTCATACACAAATATATTAAAGGTAAATTTTATGACCCAAATTACCAGCCCAAAATTCCAGAGTATGTATTCAATGAATTGTATAGACAATAGTGTATACTTTGTGTAATTATAATAGATAGTGACCATAAAAAAGGGTCGGTATTATTATATTTTTTTCAGAAAATGTTTTAATTAAAAAAAGAAAATAATAATAATTGGTAGGTACTCAGTATTTATGTTATCTCTGTTCCTACCTCTCACTCAGAGTTTGTAAAGTCAAACCCTGTCCACCTATGGCATAGCCGACCCTTTAAAAAAAACTATTTTCATTGTAAAACATTACTTTTGAAATTTTACGTCATTGTGGCTACTCGGGTTTAGTCAAATTGAAATTTGTAGCCATAGCAGCTACCCGTTTTTAATTTAAGCAATACTTTTGTAAAACAATTCTTTAGGTAATAGTAGCCATAGCGGCTATCTACTTTTAGTTTAAAAAAACTATTTTTATTGCAAAAAATACTTTTGAATTTTGAGCCTTAGCGGCTGCGTATTAAGTTTACTGTAATGTAACTAATTTTACTGCATTTTTGCATTTTAATTGTTTCTATCCCATAGATATTGACCGTATACAAAGTTTTATGCACTTGCAATTGCTAGCTTCATGTTAAGCTAGCGGATACCTTATTTGTTTTAGTTTGGCTAGGACTACAAATTTTTAATAGCGTAACAAATTGGCTAGAAATGCTAAGTCCCATTTGTAGTCCGCTAGCTTGAGGGGATAAGGTATACATACTTGTTTTCATAACAACTACAGTTATGGGCTAAGAGCTGGCTACATAAAAGTGAACTGATAAAACATTGTCGTGATTTTTTCTCATAAGTTTTCCATGATATCGTGAAAGCAACAGCGGCAATTTACAGAAGTCTCAGATGAGGCTGAGAGTGTGGGTGAGGGGTCAAACGTGTAGAGTTTTCATTAAACAAAAAATCGATCGAACATTGTTCTGAAAATTGGTGTAGTATTACATATTGAATATAGAAAGAAAATATTCCCAGAAGTGTAGGGTGAAGCCAAACCGCACCCAGAAGCGGTAAAGTGGTTAACTTTGAGTTGAAATTGGACTCATAAAACATAGTTATGCAAATTTGTTTACAGCAAGTTTACGATATAATTAGATTTTTCCACAAACTTTCAGAAGTTAAAAGTGAGGGTAAATGACCAAAAAAATTTATTAATATATATATATATATATATATATATATATACACATATACAGGGTGAGTCGAACCAAGTGGGTAATAGCACACATCTCCACCTCCTTCCACGATTCTCTCATTTTTCTACAACATCAAATAGAATACACTACATTATAACAAAACGAAAACCACCCAAAGACATGATGTAAGCCACAACCAAAACACTCAAATGAATGTGCGCTCAAAAAGAAAGCAGTTTGAAAGATTAGGGACACATAATACTTAAATACTTGTTAACATTATAGAAAAAAAAATAGATTTTTATTATCCAGGAGCGAATCTAGAAATTTTACACGGGGGACGCATATATACAAATATGATATAAATGGTAAGTTGTAGCTTAAGACACAAAGTTAAATTTTATAACAATTAAAGGAATAAAATAACATAATATTATGATACAACAAATTAATAATATACTTTAACATAATTTTTTTTTTTTTTGTTTGTTTACTATTTGCAATCTGTAGAAAAAATAAGCAAAAAATATGGCTCATAAACGAAAAAAAAATGGCTTATCATTTGTTATCCCTTGATAACAAATTTAAAAGTTTACTTATTAATATGCACTAGAATGTTTTGAAACTATGAACTTCGTAAAAATACTGTTTTTGCTGATGCATTTTTTTAACTAAAATAATTGACTTATAATATATAATTATATGTAGCTTATAATATGTAATTTAAATACACACTGGATGTCTCTCAAACAGGGTATAACACTAAAATCTAAATGGTAACTGGAGTGGCTGAAATATTTTTAGTCTATGAGTTTCTTCACTATTGTCTATCAGATTTACTGCCAATGTATTTGTATGTGATTCTAATCTTTCTAAATACTTTGCACTAGATTTCACTATCTCACTTTTCATTGTGTTCACTTTAAGGTCTTCACGAATTTCACTATTCGGAATAAAATAGGGAGCATCTGTTATAGCACGAAGTATTTTGGATTGAAATCTTTCAAGAATCTCAATGTTGGAATTTGAAGATGAACCCCAAAGTTGGATTCCATAAGTCAATATTGGCTTGAAAGCTGCATTGTACAATAATAATTTATTTCTGAGTGACAATTTTGATTTTCTGCCTAGAAGCCAATAATACTTACTAAGCTTGAGTCCTAACTGTTTTCGTTTTTTCCAAATGTGAGTTCGCCAAATTAAAGTTTTATCTAGATGCATTCCAAGATACTTTACGTAATCAACTCGTGGTATTACTTTACTGTTTATGTGTACATTCAGAGAGACACCTCTACATTTACTAAATACGATATGAGCTGACTTTGTTTCGTTGATAGATACACGCCATTTCCTAGTCCATTCATGAATTTGATTAAGGTGTTGTTGTAGCTGATTTGCTGCTATACTAGGATTAGAATGTTGCGACAGTATAGCTTTATCATCTGCAAATGTGGCGAGTGTCATGTTCTTATTAGTTGGTAATCGGCAGTGTAAAATAAATATAAAGTTGGCTCTAGGACGCTTCCTTGAGAGACACCTGATTTAATTTGATGGAGTTGACTTGTTTCATTACCAAACCTGATTTGGAAAAATCTCTCTTCGAAGTATGATTGAATGATCCAGTACATAGTATGGGGGAGCAAACTTTTTATTTTGAACAGCAAACCTTCATGCGAAACTTTGAAACTTTCTCGAAAGCTTGACTGACATCAAGAAATGCAGCAGAACAGTAGCTGTTATCTTCAAATGTCTGCTTTATGATTTTAACCAACCGATGCACTTGCTCAATAGTACCATGATTTTTGCGAAAACCAAACTGATGTTCTGGAATTAATTGCTCATTAACGATAACATTGTTTATGCGCTTTAATAAAAGTTTTTCCAGTAGCTTTCCAAGTATAGGTAGAAGACTAATTGGTCTGTACGACGTAATTTCGTGCGGTGGTTTTCCTGGTTTTGGATTCATAATCACTTGAGCAATTTTCCATTGACAGGGAAAGTATCCTAGCAGTACAGCGTTGTAAATCAACGTCAGCATAACTACGCCCTTTCTAGGCAATTTCTTGATGATATTTCCAGTAATCAAGTCATATCCTGGTGATTTATTTGCATCCAACTCGTTCTTTATGCATTTACCAACTTCTTTTACTTTGAACAGTTCAGGAATTGGCGACATTTGAAAAGGTGCACTGAGAAAGTTTATGATAATTCGGACTCTTCATCTACTGTACACTCAGATGGAAATGGTGTAAATACCTCTTCCAGATGATGTGCTAAAACGTAGGCTTTGTCCATCTCAGTACGTGCCCATTCTCCATTACCCTTACGAATAGGTGGAATTGGCACGTGTGGATGGTTAAGTCTCCTAGTTGCCTTCCAAACAGAATAATGCTTTTCTTTTGTCGCGGCAAGCCCTTCTAGATAATTATTAAATGAATCATTTTTGAGATTTTTTATCAATTCCTTTAGGCTTCTAGCTGCTTGGTCAAAACGTTGCTTGTCTGATGGATATCTACTTTTTTGCCATATTCTCCGTAGTCGACGTATTTCCGAAATTTTTTGCTTTACATTAATTGGACAGTTTTGTAGCTGGCTGCTCGATGGCAACTCAATTGCAAGAGGTCCTTTCCAATCATCACACTAACGGCCTGCATGAAATCTTGTTTATATTCAGGAAGAGTATAATGCTTAATATGTTGTTTAATAATCACATGATATTTGTTACTTCGTGGCCAAAAGTTTTTAATTCGCGTTTTATGTCTTCAATATTTGTAGAATGATGCATATTTTTGAGAACCACCCTGTATGCCTTTTCCTCGTCAAGACTATACGTATGTCGTGTGACGTTATTTGCAACTAGGACAGATTTCAATAATTTGTAATCGTCAACAGTGCTTACTTGTATTTTAACTTTATTATCATTCATTAATTGCATATAATAGTTTTTTTTGTCAATGTTTGATTCAATTAATTTAATCAGTGGCGGCATAGCTGTGACAAAATATAAGATGAATGGTGGTATATGTTGTTTTAGATTGGACTTTTGACTTGCCGTCTTTAATACTACTGATCCTGTCTGGTCACGCATCTGCTAATGCTTGAAATTTATTTGAGGCGTTGGATCCATTTTTTATTTCAATGTTTGCTGGGTCGGAGAACTCTTTGCTTCAGCAACTCCACTTTTTCTAACCGAAAGGATTTTGTTTGGCTGACATATTTATCTAACTTTTGCATTAGTACTTCAAACTTGCGTATTTCTAGTGAATTTTGAATTTCCGGGCTGATTGAGAAATTATCTACTGATTGGATCACTGATTCACTTTCACTATTACATACATATGGCAGATATAATTTTCTGTTTATGAATGAACCGCCACTGTTGGCTTGCATAAATAAAATTGTCTATTTGTAACTCACAAAAATTATTTATGTTGAAAAATTTGTGTACACTAATCACAACAATAAACACGTCTTTACTAACTGTATTGATCGAACTGATTTAGTATTTAGCATAATATTATGTTATTTTATTCTTTTAATTGTTATAAAATTTAACTTTGTTCCTTAAGGATGATCCAGCATACCCCCACTTTTCGAAAGATTTTGCTCATTTTTTTTTCACAGGAAAAATAAGGTTTTCTAATAAATCCCGTTTCAGAATTTTTGACCGTTTAGAACGCGAGATAATTAATATCAAAGTTATCATTCTGCCTCACTCTCTCTGGGTAATTTTATTATTATTTAAACAATTAAAACTAAATATATTTTTAAAAAAAATTAATTGTTTACTTATTAATCCAGGGGCGAATCCAGAAATTTTTCATTGGGAACGCATATATACAAATATCATATATTATATATGGTAAGTTGTACCTTAAGGATGTTCCAGCACTGCGTTATATAATCAGGACAAAAAAACCGGATTCATTTTATTATAGCATCAACACATAAGCACACATACACAACACATAGACTAATACACTGTTCACATATACAAAATAATGTTAATGTTCTTTTTGTTGCTTTGAAGAAAAAAAAAAATTTTAACTTTTATATTTCGGAAACAAAACGGTAACACACGATTTAAAAAAAAATTTATATAATAAATGCTTGGCTTTGCTCTCCTTTTTTTTTTTTTAAATTCTGTCGAGTATTTTTTCTGAAGTTTAACATGCTTCTAATGAGAGAGAGTGAGACAGAATGATAACTATGATATTAATTATCTCGCGTTCTAAACGGTCAAAAATTCTGAAACTTCGGGATATATAAGAAAACGTTATTTAGCCTGGGAAAAAAATGAGCAAAATCTGTCCAAAAGTGGGGATATGCTGGACCAGCCTTAAGGAACAAAGTTAAATTGTATAACAATTAATGGAATAAAAAAACATAAGATTATGCTAAAGTATATTATTAATTTGTTGTATCATAATATTATGTTATTTTATACCTTTAATTGTTATAAAATTTAACATTGTTCCTTAAGCTACAACTTACCATATATATCATATTTGTATATATGCGCCCCCCGTGTAAAATTTCTAGATTCGCTCCTCCTGGATAATAAAATTCAATTTGTTTTTTAATAAGTATAATGTTAACAAGTACTTAAGTATTATGTGTCCCTAATCTTTCTAACTGCTTTCTTTTTGTGCGCACATTCATTTGAGTGTTTTGATTGTGGCTTACAACATGTCTTTGAGAGGTCTTCGTTTTGTTATAATGTATTGTATTCTATTGGATGAGAATCGTGGAAGGAGTGGAGGTGTGTGCTATTATCCACTAGGTACGACTCACCCTGTATATACATATATATATATTTATATATATATATATATACATATATATATATATATATACATATATATATATATATATATATATATATATATATATATATATATATATATATATATATATATATGTATACAGAGTGAGTCGAACCAAGTGGATAATAGCACACACCTCCACTTCCTTCCACGATTCTATCATTTTTCTACAACATCCAATAGACGACAATACATTATAACTAAACGAAGACCACCCAAAGACATGATTTAAGCCACAACCAAAACACTCAGATCATTGTGCACACAAAAATAAAGCAGGCGGGTCAAACAACGCTGTCAAACCTATGTGCGCATAAATAATCAAATCCGGGGCCCGGGGAACAAATATACGAAAAACAAATAAACGATATGGATTACCAGGGTAACATGTATTAAGACAAAAACAAAAATTCGTTATTTTTCTTGTATTATATCAAATTTGATTGTAATTTTAGGGTGACCAAATTTAGCCCCCATAATTATTTTTTTAATTTTTTTATTTTTATTTTGATATATCGTTAGTTTGTCTTTTGTTCTTGATTGTTTTCTATAAACAATTGTTTGTCCTTAATTTGTTTACTTAAAAAGAATTAATTAAATGTAAATATATATATATATATATATATATATATATATATATATATATATATATATATATATATATATATATATATATATTCATATATATATATATATATATATATATATATAAATATATACATATGTATATACAGGGTGAGTCGTACCTAGTTGTAGCTTAAGGAACAATGTTAAATTTTATAACAATTAAAGGTATAAAATCACATAATATTATGATACAACAAATTAATAATATACTTTAGCATAATCTTATGTTATTTTATTCCATTAATTGTTATATAATTTAACTTTGTTCCTTAAAGCTGGTCCAGCAAATCCCCACTTTTGGACAGATTTTACTCATTTTTTTACACAGGCTAAAATACCGCTTTCTAATATATCCCGAAGTTTCAGAATTTTTGACCTTTAGAACGCGAGATAATTAATATCAAAGTTATCATTCTGTCTCACTCTCTCTCATTAGAAGCATGTTAAACTTCAGAAAAAATACTCGACAGAATTTAAAAAAAAAGGAGAGTAAAGCTAAGCATTTATTATATAAATTTTTTTTTTAAATCGTGTGTTACCGTTTTGTTTCCGAAATATAAAAGTTAAAATTTTTTATTTTCTTCAAAGCAACAAAAAGAACATTAACATTATTTTGTATATGTGAACAGTGTATTAGTCTATGTGTTGTGTATGTGTGCTTATGTGTTAATGCTATAATAAAATTAATCCGGTTTTTTTGTCCTGATTATATAACGCAGTGCTGGAACATCCTTAAGGTACAACGAACCATATATAATATATGATATTTGTATATGTGCGTTCCCAGTGAAAAATTTCTGGATTCGGCCCTGGATTAGTAAGTAAACAATTAATTTAAAAAAAAAATATATTATTGTTTTAATTGTTTAAATTACCCAGAGAGAGTGAGACAGAATGATAACTTTTATATTAATTATCTCGCGTTCTAAACGGTCAAAAATTCTGAAACGGGAATTAGAAAACCTTATTTTGCCTGTGAAAAAAAATGAGCAAAATCTTTCGAAAAGAGGGGGTATGCTGGATCATCCTTAAGGAACAAAGTTAAATTTTACAACAATTAAAGGAATAAAATAACGTAATATTATGCTAAATACTAAATCAGTTCGATCAATACAGTTAGTAAAGACGTGTTTATTGTTGTGATTAGTGTACACAAATTTTTCAACATAAATAATTTTTAGTAGAGTTACAAATAGACAATTTTATTTATGCAAGCCAACAGTGGCGGTTCATTCATAAACAGAAAATTATATCTGCGATATGTTTGTAATAATAGTGAAAGTGAATCAGTGATCCAATCAGAAGATAATTTCTCAATCAGCCCGGAAATTCAAAATTCATAGAAATACGCAAGCTTTAAGTACTAAAGCAAAAGTTAGATAAATATGTCAGCTAAACAAAATCTTTTCGGTTAGAAAAAGTGGAGTTGCTGAAGCGAAGAGTTCTCCGACCCAGCAAACATTGAAACAAAAAATGGATCCAACGCCTCAAATAAATTTCAAGCATTACCAGATGCGGGACCAGACAGGATCAGTAGTATTAAAGACGGCAAGTCAAAAGTCCAATCTAAAACAACATATACCACCATTCATCTTATATTTTGTCACAGCTATGCCGCCACTGATTAAATAAATTGAATCAAACATTGACCAAAAAAACTCTTATATGCAATTAATGAATGATAATAAAGTTAAAATACAAGTAAGCACTGTTGACGATTACAAATTATTGAAATCTGTCCTAGATGCAAATAACGTCACACGACATACGTATAGTCTTGACGAGGAAAAGGCATACAGGGTGGTTCTCAAAAATAAATAAATACATAAATATATATATATATATATATATATATATATATATATATATATATATAATATATATATATATATACATGTATATATATATATATATATATATATATATATATATAGACAAAATATAAAATAGCTGAGCCGACAGACGTTGTCCTGTCTTAACTATGAATATTGAATTCGAATTGGTATAATTAATAAAAAAATAATTATTATTCCACAAACCTATTGTTTATTATTCTAATGCTTTATGATATACAACGACAGCGACATATACATATACAGCGACTGCATCAATTGTTGGTGCATTAAAACGTTTTGCGTGTTGTTCTGCGGGCCTCATATTGGCTTTGATGTCATGCGGTCTAATGCGGTGAATAATGCAACCAATTTGTTGTGCTGATGGAAAAACATTTGGAGTTGCTCCTCAATTGGTCTTTTCACCGAAGTGTTGTGTGAACAACGCTGATCGACTTGTCTTGCTGAATTGCCCATAAAATAAATTTGCAAAAATTTGTAGTCACTATCCCGCGTTCGCAATAAGGAACCTGTTAGATGATATATTTGACCCTGAATCTGCAAGGGAAAACAGATAATAAATAGATGTAATATAGGATATTGTATAGCGAATTGGTTGTACAACTATGTGGCACTCCCACGTTGCTCTCAAAATACTTTCTCAGAACTCCCATCCACCATCAACTTTTTTAAGCACACCCACTTCTTTCGGCTTTTGGCAATTTACCGAGGTGCAAATTTACTTTAAGCCATTTCAATTGTTACTCCATTTGAATTGAAAGCTGCCGACGTATTTTGCATCAGGCACGTGGTGGTAAAAGTTTATTGTTTTTCAATATACTAACCTTGAAAATTTGGCAAAAATTTTTCTCGAATAAATTTTGTAGCGCCAAATGACGTCATTTGAAACCAATTATTTTATTCCAATTATAAAATTTTTAGAATCTGGCCTATTTCCCGAAACCAATTAAAGTAGTGGTTCTTCAGACGGTACCAATCGCGTCAATTTGACTTGACTGCTCGCGCAACACAATCCAGAGGCTTCATTTTTAAGCATAAATGCCTTTCAATATTGACACACAGCGTTTATTGGTCCAATAGCAACGATTTGCTGTGAACTGTAATCGATTTCCACATTATAATTAATTGCAGCTCGCTAGGGGTTAAACGCAACATTTCTATGCTGAATTCGATTCCATCGATTCCCTTCAACTTCATTCCGCGTCTCGCGTTGCTCGTCAGTTTTGCTTGCTCTTGTATATCTTTCACTTCTAGCTTTTTGAGTTCTGCGACTGAAGTTTGTACGTCAATTTTAAAAACTAAAATTCATTTGAGAAAAAAAAAAATTTGTTACGCAGGAGCTGCGTCCACTTAGCGAATTTCCTAACAATACATAAATCACTCTCTAGCGTTCATAATTTTAGTGTGATCAAATTGAAATATAATATCTGATATGATTTTAGTATTTGCAAAAATTAAATTTATTAACAGCCAAAATAGAACGATATATCTAGAGCACGGTAGTGCGTAAGGCCGAGATTTAAGGGACACATTCGGACTTCTCACTACAGTGCTATTACTACACCTTAATTTAGAGTCGTTTTTTAGGTGCTGTATCTTTTGAACGAAAAGAGCTACAGTGTTGATATTTCGAATATTGATACTTTACGGAATTATAAGAAACATTTTTTTCAATCAACGTTAACGAATTAACCGTTAAAAAGTTATTTCACTTCAAAAACGCAAAATTCGCGGGAACGCCTACAATTCTTGGTAACTAATAGCTCAATATTCTAAGATACTTCCAGATATGCTGTAAAGTTGATATTTGGCATGTAGGTAGCTGTAGTACCCAAACCGACGGGAAAATTGCGAAAACTGGAAATTTGTATCGGAAAAAAGGAAATTTTTACAATTTTCGTTTTAATCAAATTAGCATTAGAACGTATATATTTATCTTATTCGTTGATGTTTTTATAGAGTCCTATCTGATTGGATGACACTTAGGTATTTAAATATTGATTGTATTAGACCATTTAAAACTAAACATCCATGTAGAAAACACAATGAACTATATTATCACTAAAAATTTCTTTAACCTATAGTAGTGAATTGGCTTGTTGTATACAGCAGTTGGCATATAGCATTTAAAAGTTAAGCAACGTTTGTTAAAATTAGTAATTGGATGGGTGAACATTGTGTACAGATTTTTTTTTGTAATTTTATAATAAACATTAATTTATATTCTCATTTTAACTTTTTTATTATATTTTGCATTGATCAATTATTATTTATTAACTTCAATTGTTTCAGTGCAACCCCCCGGAAAATTGGAAAAACATACTCCAAAATTACGTTCTTCTTTTTTATAAATGCTAGAAAGATAGAATTTTCACTAATCGACCCGAAATAACGTCAAATTAACAGAATATTTTGAAAAATTTCATTACCTATATCGCAACCACACCGAAAATGGGGAAAACATCCCTAAAACTGACCTTTTCACTTCTATTCATGATAGAAAGATGGCACAGGTTCAAGCTAACATAATTATTTGAAGGAAAAAAATTTTTCCATCACAACCCTTCGAACTTGGTAAAAACTCCCCCAAAACCAACCTTTTTGTTCTATACATGCAACAAGATGCAGTTTTTTGCAATCGACGCTTAATTGCTACAAATTAGTAAGTTATTTCGGAAAACTTAATTTTGTTTATTGCAACCTCCCGAAAAATCGAAAAAACACCCCCCAAAATTACGTTTTTCAGTTCTTTACATACTGAAATGATGGAATTTTCACCAATTGACCCGAAATAAAGTCAAGCTAACAGAATACTTTAAAAAATTTCATTTCCTACATTGCAACCCCCTCCCCTCACGAAAATTAGGAAAACAACCGTAAAATTGCAATTTCACTTCAATTCTAGTTAGAAAGATGGGATTTTCTTTTTAAAGTCAAATTAATAGATTACTTTAAAAAATTTCATTATCTTCATCAGAAACCTCCGAAAATGGGAAAACACCCTTTAAACTGCCTTTTTCACTTCTATTAATGTTAGAAAGATCAGGTTTTTTCATTCGATGTGGACCGGGTTTAAAATAGTAGGACTATTTTAAAAACGTAAATTTTTCTATCGTTACCCTTCGAAAATGGGATAAACACCCATAAAACTACCCCCTTTCTTGTATACATGCTAGGAAGATGGAGTTTTTTATATTCGACGCTAAACAGCTTCAAATTAAGAAGGTTATTCAAAAAACTTAAAAATTTACATCGCTTCCTCCCAAAAAAAATTTCAAAGCACCCCCGAAGCTACCCTTTTAACTTCTATTCATGGCAGAAAGATGGGATTTTCACCAATCGACTCAAAATAAAGTCAAATTAACAGAATACCACGAAAATTTTATAACCTACATCGCAATCTCCAAAAAGAGGAAAAACACCCCTAAAACTGCCCTTTTCACTTCTTTTCATGTTAGAAAGAACGGGTTTTTTTTATTCAACGTGGAACTGGGTTAAATTCACAGGATTATTTTATTAGAGTAAATTTTCCAATCGCAACCATTGACAAATGGAAAAAACACCCCTAAAAGCACCCTTTTTCTTCTATACATGCTAGAAAGATGTGGTTTCTTGCATTCGACGCTTAATAGCTACAAATTAAGAAGATAATTAGAAAAACTTAAAAGTTTTCCTCACCACTCCTTAAAAAGATGGGAAAACAACCCCCTAAAGTTCCATTCATGGTAGAAAGATTGGGTTTTTTGCATTTGGTGGATAATTTCTAAGACATTTCTATTATACTATTGGTCAATACCTAACATATATGAGATTCTATATAATAAACATACAAGTATTTAATTGTTTTATCTCAGAACTCCGTCATTTATGAACCGATTTAGAATTTTTTGTTTTAAAGAGTTTGATTTCTCATTGTCACCATTATTATATAACAACCATACTATATTGATGTTTAAGCCTTTCAAAAAGCGAGCAGAGCCAGTTGACGTTACATAACGCGAAGCGGTCTCCTTTGTATATGTGAATCTAAAAGTATCGCGAAGCGTAAAAAAACGCAAAGCATACGTGAAGAGTAACAAAACGCGTAGCGTTTTGTGCGAAGCCTTGGGCTTCGTATATTTAAGCCTTAAAAAAAGAATTGATATCCGACCAAAATCATAAATGTAAGAAAGGGCCGAGTTTTCGGGAAAATCCTTAATGTAATAGTTCCTTCTTAAAAAGTGATGATATGAGAGTAAGGACCAAGCTATTTACAAAGTAAATAGCTCTAGACTTTACATAATAGTTCCTTCTTAAAAAGTGATGATATGGAAGAAAGGACCGAGCTATTTACAAAGTAAATAGCTCTAGACTTCAGATAATAGTTGCTCTTTGAAAAGTGATGATATCCCATTAAAGAGCCGAGCTATTTACAAATTAAATAGCTCGGTAATCTATTAACTAAAAAAATTAATGAGGGGTAAATTGATTAAATGTAAGAAAAAATTTTGTTGAAATTTATTTCATAAGTTTTCCTAAAAATTTATTTCGTAAGATGTTTTTGAAATTTTATATAACGCGGCAAGTTTTTTTTTCTGATGATTTCAAATATTTTAAAACTTGCCGCGTTATAAAATTTTAAAAACATACTAAGGGAAAACTTATGAAATAAATTTCAACAAAATTTTTTCTTACATTTAATCAATTTACCCTTCATTAATTTTTTTAGTTAATTGTTTACCGAGCTATTTACTTTGTAAATAGCTCGGTCCTTTTTTCCATATCATCACTTTTTAAGAAGGAACTATTATGTAAAGTCTAGAGCTATTTACTTTGTAAATAGCTCGGTCCTTACTTTCATATCATCACTTTTTAAGAAGAATCTTTTACATTAAGGATTTTCCCGAAAACTCGGCCCTTTATTACATTTATGATTTTGGTCTGATAACGATTATTGTTTATAGTTAGATAGATTGTAGAAGCTGCTGTGGACGGGCTACACTTCGACCATAAGGTCCATTGTGATACCTAAGGAAGTGAGAAGGTGATTGGAATGGTAAGAATTTTTGTGTATAGACTAGGAATTGGTAGGATATGCGACTGCAGCCGACTATGAAAGGAACTATGCCGATATTCATCTGGAGTTCGTGAAGAAAACTGCAGAAAACCTTCTCAAGCATAGCCGATTACTTTGTTCTTGTCCATATGCCGACAGTTTAGTCAATTAACCGCCCCTTAAGTAATGTAAGAACTAACTGACTTACATGTTTGAATCCATACGGACAAGAACAAAGTAATTGGCTATGCTTGAGAAGGTTTTCTACAGTTTCCTTCACGAACTCCAGCTGAATATCGGCATAGTTCCTTTCATAGTTGGCTGCAGCCGCATATGCTACCAATTCCTACTCTACACACAAAAATTCTTACCATTCTACTCACCTTGTCACATCCTTAGTTATCACAATGGACCTTATGGTCGAAGTGTAGCCCGTCACACAGCAGCCTCTACAATCTATCTAACTATAAACAATAATCGTTATATATCGTTCTATGATGGCTATTAATAAATTTAATTTTTGCAAATACTAAAATCATATCAGATATTATATTTCAATTTGATCACACTAAAATTATGATAGCTAGAGACTGATTTATGTATTGTTAAGAAATTCGCTAAGTTGACGCAGCTCCTGCGTAACAAATTTTTTTTTTCTCAAATGAATTTTTGTTTTTAAAATTGACGTACAAACTTCAGTCGCAGAACTCAAAAAGCTAAAAGTGAAAGATATATAAGAGCAAGCCAAACTGATGAGCAACCAGAAACGCGGAATGAAGTTGAAGGGAATCGATGGAATCGAAATCAGCATAGAAATGTTGCGTTTAACCTCTAGCGAGCTGCAATTAATTATAATGTGGAAATCGATTACACTTCACAGCAAATCGTTGCTATTGGACCAATAAACGTTGTGTCTATATTGAAAGGCATTTAAGTTTAAAAATGAAGCCTCTGGATTGTGTTGCGCGAGCGGTCAAGTCAAATTGACGCGATTGGTACCGCCTGAAGAACCACTACTTTAATTGGTTTCGGGAAATAGGCCAGATTCTAAAATTTTTTTTTTTCATATTGAGCAATAAAATAATTGGTTTCAAATGACGTCATTTGGCGCAACAAAAGTTATTCGAGAAAAATTTATGCCAAATTTTCAAGGTTAGTATATTGAAAAATAATAAACTTTTACCACCACGTGCCTGATGCAAAATACGTCGGCAGCTTTCAATTGAAATGGAGTAACAATTGAAATGGCTTAAAGTACAATTGCAGCTCGGTAAATTGCCAAAAGCAGAATGAGGTGGGTGTGTTTAAAAAGGTTGATGGTGGATGGGATTTCTGAGAAAGTATTTTGAGAGCAACATGGGAGAGCCCCATAGTTGTACAACCAATTCGCTATACAATATCCTATATTACATCTATTTATTATCTGTAAACCTTTGCAGATTCAGGGTCAAATATATCATCTAACAGGTTCCTTATTGCGAACGCGTGATAGTGACTACAAATTTTTGCAAATTTATTTTATGGGCAATTCAGCAAGACAAGTCGATCAGCGTTGTGCACACAACACTTTGGTGAAAAGACCAATTGTGGAGCAACTACAAATGTTTATCCATCAGCACAACGAATTGGTTGCATTATTCGCCGCATTAGACCGCATAATATCAAAGCCGATATGAGGCCCGCAGGACAACCCGCAAGACGATTGATGTACAGACGATTGAAATGCACCAACAATTGATGCAGTCGCTGGAAAATAAAACTAAGAATGTTGTGTATCATAAAGCATTAGAATAATAAACAATATGTTTGTGGAATAATAATTATTTTTTATTAATTATACCAATTCGAATTCAATATTCATAGTGAAGACAGGACAACGTCTGTCGGCTCAGCTAGTATATATTATGTATATATTTATATATATATATATATATATATATATATATATATATATATATATATATATATATATATATATACCCATTTTACCCATTAACGAACTTTAGAATACCAAAAGCGCATCAAATACCAAATTTCATTTTAATCGGAATATAACTGTGACAGCTAGAAAGTCCACATTTTAAAAAGTACATAAATATTTTTTTCTCTTTGAAAAAGACAAGTTAGATGTTTTTTTTCCAAAGAAAAATAATTATTGAAAAAGATATTACATCTTGACTTAAAATTTTTTTCTATATAAAATCAGTCAAGAATTATTTTATTGAAAAACACTTTTAAAATCTAAAATTCTTTTATTCACAAAAAAAAAATCAAATATAATTTATTTCATAAAAATTCAAATATGATTTCATCAAAAAAACATGTTAAATTTCGTAAATAAGTAAGTTTTTTTGTAAATAACTATAAACAAGTTCACACAGAAAAGTAGGCCTTCTTGCGAAAGTACATAATAAAGATATCTTGTATATACTGATGTTCAATTGGCGAACTGGACTAGTTATTTGTTATAACATAATATGTTTTATATTTTACAATGTTTTTTTTAAACACGTTGTTGTGCTGACAGTATACCGACCGTTTTCAAAACCATTTCTAATAGAGAATCAATGTTAAATAAATAAATAAAATATTTACTATAAAACCATACATACACATACACACATATATCTGGCTATAGCTTGTGATGTATGGTGTTTGTTTGATGTCATTTAAGAGTGCATGCATGGGAATATTTGGTTGTGTGTTTTAATGGTATTACCGTATTTCAACAATGGGTTATTACACAATAATAGAAAAAGTGCAAATTATTAAATGGTACTTTGGGGGACATTCGGCACAGGAATATGTCAATTTATCTATTGTGGCATTTGAGGATAGGCAATCGCCAAGCAATCGAACAGTTACTCAAATGATTAGCTGTTTTGAAAAATGGGGTAGTATATCTAGTTGCAAAGACTGCCACAAAGATAAAGATGATGAAGCCCCACAATAAAGTGGAGAGAGCGATATAGCAGTTTTTATTTTATCATTTATTGACGATAAAAAATCGACAAGAGAAATTGGTAGAAACTGGGCCTACGCAACTCTACAGTTGAAAACATGCGGAAGCGGAACAATTTCAAATGTTTTAAATATGGAAAAATACAAGAGATTTTGGTTGAGGATCCTTATAGCAGGATGGAGTATGTGGAGCTGTGATGGTAAAGGCGAATCGAGAAGATAATTTCATCAGAAATATTTTATTTATTGATGAATCATCTTTTCCATTACATGGAAAACATAAGCCACCTGTCATGCGATATTGGTCTCAGACAAATCAGCATCGATAAATCAGTACCCGAACTCAGAAACCCACAGAAATTGAAAGTCTGGACTGGAATATTGGGTGACCATATTATAGGACCATTCTTCATTGACAGATCTTTAGATTCTCAAAAATATTTGAGTTTGTTACGAAATAATATATTGCCAAATGTTAGAGCTCTTCCCAGTTTACACCTAGAATCTGTATGGTTCCAACAAGATGGTTGCCCTGTACATAATGCCATGATAGTAAGGCTGTTCCTGGAACAAACTTTCCAGGAACGTTTTATAAGTGGTTTTGGAACCTTCAACAGATCACCAGATCTATCTCCTAACATTTTTTTTTTGTGGGGTTTTCTCAAAACAGATCTATTCGCGGAATAGGCCGGAAAATTTTCAACAATTAAGAATTGTACGAATATTTCACCTCAAGTGCTAAAAAATACCCGGGTAGATTTCTACAATCGACTCGGATATATTTTAGCAAATAATGGAGGAATATTAGAACCGTTGGTTTAACTTTTATTTTTGTCGGAATTCTATTTTCTTTTCTATATGGGGTTTTAGTTTTCTTTTAATTTGTGTGAACATTCCACATACAAATAATAAGGGATATTCAAAAAATAATTTTCAATTGTTAGAAGTAATGCTAAGCTTAAGAAGTCAACAATAAACATATTTAACCCACTATCATTACATGTTAATGCAGTGGATTGAGTGCAAAACAGTCCAGCAAGAATAAACAACAGACACACAAAAGAGTACCCCCATTATTTTTATTTCTTTAATAAGCATATTGTGTATAGTTATTATCGTAAATAATATTACACATTGATTATCTATTAGCAATGCTTTCCCACATACGGTATAAAGAGCAGCTTCGCCCAATTGAAAATCAGTTTTTAAATTCAGTTTTAAAGGAACAGTAATAAGGTTTAAAATTACCATTTTTGAATTTAAAAAAATTCGTTACGCAGGAGCTGCGTCAACTTAGCGAACTTCCTTAGAATACATAAACCACTCTCTAGCGGTCACAATTTTAGTCTGATCAAAATGAAATGTCGTATATGATTTTTGTATTTGAAAGTCCAATCTTATTAATAAATGGCATACGTCGAGGGGATTGGGGGGGGGGGGGGTATAAAGAATGAAGAAAACACAAAATATAAAATATCTCTCTTAATATTTGAACAATCGAAAAATGCGTAATAAAGTTGTAGAAAATCAAATTTGCTACAATTCATCACCTAAACATTTTTGCTCAAACTCTAATGTGTACAGAGATATTAAGGAAATTAATTTTCAATCTTAAACCGTCAATATTTCTGTAAATATTAGTGTAACACAAAAAATGAAGAAACAAAATTAAAGTAAAACTTAGTACCTACAACTTTACTTCTTATAAATTTTTCGATTTTTCAAATATTAAGGGAGATATGTCAAATTTTGTGTTTCCTCTCCCTCTAAACTCCCCTTTCCCTCGTCCGAATTTATTCATTAACGAACTTGACCTTTTGAATTCCAAAAGCGCGTCAATTACCAAATTTCATTCCGACAAAAAGAAAAATGTGTATATATATGTATATATATATATATGTAAAAATAAATATATGTATATATATATACAGGGTGAGTCGAACCAAGTGGATAATAGCACACACCTCCACTTCCTTCCACGATTCTATCATTTTTCTACAACATCCAATAGACGACAATACATTATACCAAAACGAAGATCACCCAAAGACATGATTTAAGCCACAACCAAAACACTCAGATCATTGTGCGCACAAAAATAAAGCAGGCGGGCCAAACAACGCTGTCAAACCTATGTGCGCATAAATAATCAAATCCGGGGCCCGGGGAACAAATATACGAAAACCAAATAAACGATATGGATTACCAGGGTAACATGTATTAAGACAAAAACAAAAATTCGTTATTTTTCTTGTATTAAATCAAATTTAATTGTAATTTTAGGGTGACCAAATTTAGCCCCCATAATTGTTTTTTTAATTTTCGAATTTTTATTTTGATATATCGTTAGCTTGTCTTTTGTTCTTGATTGTTTGCTATAAACAATTGTTTGTCCTTAATTTGGTTATTTAAAAAAAATTATTTAAATGTATATATATATATATATATATATATATATATATATATATATATATATGTATATATATGTATATATATATATATATACACATATATATATATATATATATATACATATATATATATATATATGTATATATATATATATATATATATATATACATTTAAATAATTTTTTTTAAATAAACAAATTAAGGATTGTTGATTGTTTGCTATAAACAATTGTTTGTCCTTAATTTGTTTACTTAAAAAAAATTAATTAAATGTATATATATATATATATATATGTATATATATATATATATATATATATATATATATATATATGTATATATATATATATATATACATATATATATGTATATATATATATATATATACATATATATATATATATATATATATATATATATATATATATATATATATATATATATATATTTATATATATGTATATATACATATATATACATTTAATTAATTTTTTTTAAATAAACAAATTAAGGACAAACAATTGTTTATAGCATACAATCAAGATCAAAAGACAAACTAACGATATATCAAAATAAAAATTAAAAAATTAAAAAAATAATTATGGGGGCTAAATTTGGTCACCCTAAAATTACAATTAAATTTGATATAATACAAGAAAAATAACGAATTTATGTTTTTGTCTTAATACATGTTATCCTGGTAATCCATATCATTTTTTTTTCGTATATTTGTTCCCCGGGCCCCGGATTTAGTTATTTATGCGCACATAGGTTTGACAGCGTTGTTTGACCCGCCTGCTTTATTTTTGTGCGCACAATGATCTGAGTGTTTTGGTTGTGGCTTAAATCATGTCTTTGGGTGGTCTTCGTTTTGTTATAATGTATTGTCGTCTATTGGATGTTGTAGAAAAATGATAGAATCGTGGAAGGAAGTGGAGGTGTGTGCTATTATCCACTTGGTTCGACTCACCCTGTATATATATATTGTATATATTTATATAAATATATGTCCTTAGATATATATATATATATATATATATATATATATATATATATATATATATCAATTTTACAGATGGTGATTTTTGACATCTACTAGGTAGGATCGATGGACATTTGAAGAAATTTTTGAGAAATTTTGACTTTGGTACGGGACCAATAGCTCTATTTCTTTTCAGAAAATTCGCTAATAGTCAGTTGCAAAGAAAAAAATTAGTATTGGTCAAGTAAAAACAGTTGTACACTGTTGCATAAAACCGAGAGAAAAGACTCAATTGTGGAAATAAAACGGAAATTACTAAAATTCCAATGCTTTTGCTTTGTTCAAAGCAAATTTTTCAGGTTTGGAGAATCATAGAGCTTTGTTTTATTTAATTTTTTTTAAAGTGCGTGTTGTCCAAATTTACAACAAATTAGTAAAATTTTACTAATATTTGTGTTTTCTTTTTTGTGTCGAGTATCGGAATCTGTTGTGGATTCAACAGCGCTCATTTCGAAGGTTAAAGAGAGCCAAGATATCGCGACAATGTTAATCTAAATGTAAGGAATTAATCATAGAGCCGAATACAGGCAGCTCTTAGCTTATCGATAAATAGAGTAATTTATTTTTTATAATCGGTTTTTAATTGTTTCTTCTTCAATTATATCGATTAGTTGTCGATAATTGAATATACATAATTAACAGGAAAAGGGAATAAATACCATAGACATTGTCTACCATACATAATACATATTTTAATATGGTTTTATAAAGGGAACTTTTGATTATTTTTAACTTACTTTTATTAGCTTGATTTGTATGTAGGATGTATATATGTATTTATGTAATGGAATATTGTAATTCTGTTATCATCCACTTTCGGACGTTTGAATAATTTGAAATATTTTATTAAGATCCAACGACAACACACACACAAAATTTGCATTTTTAGTGCATATTGCAATAAAAGTGTGTTTTAGTTTGTTTAAACTAATTGTAATATTTACACAAAAACTAGAAAGGTTTCTCGTTCGCAAATATCAAGCAGCAAAAATAGAATGTCTGACTAAAACTTAGTTTTGCCTTCAGCTTAAAGTTAAGATATTATTAAAAATTACTTTCTATTTTTGTTTTAAATGAAACAATCTAAAAAAAAAACTTTCCTTTTTTACCGATGTTATTTAAATTTTAAATTTTGAGAACTAACATAATGACTTTATTTATATATTTGCGGTAATTCATGAATATCAACTGTCAATTCTCAGCGAAAAACTAATCCGCTATAGTGAAATTTAAGTTTGTCAACTCATTATTATACGTAGACAACAGAAATTAACACTAACGTATTTTTTACGGATATCGAAAACCCATTTCTGTGATAATTTTTATTTTTTTTTGGATGTGGATTAAAACAGTAAGGTTTCAATGAAACCACAAAAATTTGCAAAAATAAATACTCTCTTAAAAAACCATGCTTTATATCCTGGCACATATTCACGATTTCTGTGATACCGAATTTAGAAAAGTATAAAACAATCATTTTACTCTTTATTTCACCAAAAATAGGTGTTGACTGTCAACTTAGTACAACACCCAATCTCTTTGTTGAATAAAGAGCGACAAAATTTTTCTTTACACAATTGATTCTGATCTGAAAAAGTTGTTGTGCGTAGTTGATAAACATCTTGTTTATTGAATTTCATACAAAACATATATTAATACGGATTTATAAAGGGAACATTTGATTATTTTATCAACAAAAATTTAATATCTTTTTCATTCACAAATGTCTAGCAGCAATAACAGTCTTAGTGAAATTTGAATATCGCCCTTTTTATTACGATATTTTGAATATAGCAAATCCTAAACTTTGAACGCACCTTACGGCTAATTTTTGTTGTCTACGTACAGCAATGACGATACAAACTTACATATTATCGTAGACATAGAAGGCTGTTATTCCACTGAAAATTGACAGTTTTTATATATGAAATATCTCAAAAATATAAATACAAGCATTACGTCAAAAGAGCACCGAATTTAAAATCGTTAAAATTTAAGAAGAAACAACTAAACACAAATTATGAACTCGACTTCAAAAACGAGGATGGTTCTCAATTCGTCTGTATGTTGTTTTTTTTTATGTTTGTTACCTCGGATTTTGAATTTTTGTTTTTTGTTTTAAAGGGTTTGATTTTCGATTGGTCCCATTGTCACCAAATCGCATTCTGATGAAGGGATCCCCTGGAAATCGAGGAAAATCCTCATTTTATATGTGATAACCGATTTCTGCGAAATTTTTTTTGTTTTGAGAGGGTATACTCATTCATAATGGAAAAATAAGAAATTTTTTTAAAAACCGACTTCAAAAAAATTAAGAAAAAAAAAACAGACTGCAAAAAAAAAAAAAAATGCATGTAAATAAAACTGAAAATCTGCTATGATAAAATGCACTAAAAATGAAAAAAAAAAAAAAAATTTTGACAAAATGGAAACCCGACTTCAAAAATCAAATATTCTTAAACCAAAAATGCACTAAAACGTAAAAAAATAATTGCGTATTCTTGTGTCAATTTTAGTTCACCTAAGCAAAAATTTTTAAATATGTATGTACAATTATTGATATTTTTGGAGGCGGTGTCCAAATTTTATGTGAAGGATAAATTTTATGTGAAACATTAAAATTTAAATAAATAAAATATTTTTTCGAAATAAAAACGACAATATTTTTCAATTTCCCAATGCTGACACCGACTCCAAAAATAACAATAATTGTACATATACATTTAAAAATTTTTGCTTAGGTGAACTAAAATTGACACAAGAATACGCAATTATTTTTTTACTTTGTAGTGCATTTTTGGTTTAAGAATATTTGATTTCTGAAGTCGGGTTTCCATTATGTCAAAATATTTTTTATTAATAATACAATATGTCTATATTATCTTTAAGCTATGAGCTCTCTATATTCTTAAAAGTTCTATGATTATTTCCGTTTCGTTACATTAGTTATTAGTATAAGAGATAGCAACGCCGCGAAAACATTGATCCTACAAATGCTAGTTTTTAGATATGTCCTTTCTTAGTGATCCAGGGAATAAAGACATTTCACTTCGGAAAAATTAGGGGAAAGCTGGATTTTTGCATGGGCCTTCTATTTGTGGTTCTAAACAAAATCCCGAATGTTCCCATCGATCCGTGTGCCGCTAAAAAATTTATACGGGGTCAAAGGTAACAAAATACGGTTTTTCGTTAATATCTCGCTAACGGTCACTGTCATCGAAAAATTTTGGTTATCAAATTTGCAGATTAAGAAATTCCCTACAGGCAACATAAAATTACTTTTTTCGTAAGACTAACAGTTTTCGAGATACCGTGATTCTAGAAGTTGTAATGTTTTTGTTTCTCATGAAACGTGCACTCCTTTCCACACCAGCTTTGTGGTAGAGTACAAGATGCGTTTTTTTAGTGGTGTCCCCAGTAGGTCTAATCCACGACCATCTTTGATTGAAAACTTAATTGGTTGAGAAAAATTATAATAAATTATTCTCGCTAATGTATTCATTATTATGGCCCTTCTTCAGATTTCATGTCCATCAACTTAATCATCTCGTCAACATCTTTTTCTTCTTCTCCTTCTGTTTCCTAGATTTCCATCTTTTTAACCAAGAAACACGATGGATCGACGTCGTCAATATGATTGTTATTATCAATATCATTATGAGTATCGCGTGATACATTCAAACAATCGTGTCAGTGACAATTACAACAAATTGGTGAACTGAATAACTCAACTTTTCTGCAACCACATTTCAATTTTCATCTCTTGGTGCGGTTATAAAAAATGATGTTTAATAGAATGTCAGGAGCAGGTGGAAAGAGAGTTTTAACTGGCTCCAAAATGTCATCTTGTACCATCCATCCCCAGTCTAGAGGGTTAAGTTCTTTGCTTAGCCATACTTGCACTTGATGGTAAACTCTATATAAATGTTGTAGAGCAGCACTAGTTGTTGGTGGAAGAGAAGATAATTCAACAGCTTTTGTAAGCTGCGTGAATTTTGCAAATGCTGTATGCCTGTGATTATTAATAGATTCTTCTTTCACAGGTGCTTTATACATAGTCAGGAGAAAACGGATACTGTTATTTAAAATTACGTCGGGAGAACATTCTGTTTTAGTGAAAACATCGGCGTATTTAATTAATTCTTTATTTTTTTCAAATAATTTGAAAGCATTAGGTTTGCCCTTATGAATATAGCTGACGGTGTTGCAACCGGTCATCGCGTGTAAAAATAAAATATGATCCTTACAATTTGGAGGTAAGTTTAAACTTTGTGTAACATAAATTGTTGTTTGAATTTTTCCTTTTCAGGATTTAAAAAAATTAATGATTTTATCACTGGGCGTTCGTACAATTTATATTACTAAATAAATATACATCTTCACCGACAACAATACTTGTTCATCTATCAGATTCTTCAATTGCTGTTTCAATGATGAGAACATCAGTATATATATGTTTGTTTGTATTGTTATGGGCTTTAAAACTTTAACATAGATAAATTTTTGAGTATTTTAAGGCATATACCACGTTTATTATTACAAATATATGACACATACACATCATTTTAAAATCAAATTATCTCAAAAACAGTCTTACAAAAAAAAGTAATTGCATGTTTTTTGTTGGAAAGTTTATAATTTACAAATTTGATAACTACTATTTTTTCGATAACAGAGACCGTTAACGAGATGTTTTCGAAAAACCATATTTTTTTGACCTTTGACCCCGAGTAACTTTTGTAGCGGCACACGGATCGATAGGGACTTTTGGGATTTTGCTTAGAACCACAATTAGAAGGTTTTTGCAAAAATCCAGCTTTCGCCCAATTTTTCAGAGGTTCGGTCTTTTTTGTTCTTTATTCCTTGGATCACAGTGAATTCAGGTAAGAAACCGATACGTCTCCAGATCAGATTCGTTGCGCTTACCTGCGCGCATCCTGTTTGTATAGGTTAAAATTGCACACAAATTTATATGAACAATATACCTAATAATGTTAATGAAGGCGATAAAAGATACTTTTTTTTTTAGTTTAGTTTGTTGCTAATAAAAAAATTGAATTTAACGGTTAATGCAAGGACCATTAATATTTTTTTATAAATATTTTCATTTTCATTTTTAATATTTTTATTTTAATCATTAAATTCAATTTTTTAATAGCAAAAAAGAGTATCAAAAAAACTTGAATTGGTGTCACCTGGAACCTTGGCCATCGTGACCGCATTATACAAAGTATACAATACATACAATACATTGAATACATACTCTGGAATTTAGGACTGGTAATTTGGGGCATAAAATGTACTTTTTTAATATATTTGTATGAATAAAATATAAATATTATATAAACTATAAAATATAAATCTTTTGATCTTTTACGTTTACCGCTTGACAAGTGTAAACCGCTTGTAAGTTTTTTGATTGTGTAGAATTTAGAGCTTTAGAATAAAAATCTACCAATCTTTTTAGTATGCTATATAGTAAGTAGTATATAGCATTGTTATAGATTTTGCTATGCTATATTATTAATTATAGTATAGCAAAATCTATAACATCAAAGGATAAAATGGGTTTTTCCGTTATACAGTGTCGCTTCCTATTTAAATAAAATGACAAAATTTGTTTTAAAATCGACAATTTTTAATTTATTGTCTACTTATTTTGATAAATGGGAAAAAATAGTTTACAGCTACATTGTTGTGTAGTTGTAATGAGTTTGAATTAACAAAGTTTCTAGCTGAAATCTATAATGTGTTTGTGTAAGTTTAACTTAATTAAACTGTAAAATAATTATTAAAAAATAATACAGTATTGTCTCTTCGATTATATCTCATCTGTCCATAGTAAAATCAAATTAAAGAAACAAGACAGAAAACTTCAATCAATAACGAAAACATTGCTTTTTTTATTTAAATCGATTATAACAATTCAAAATTTTATACGTATCCTTATAATTGTTCCCAATTGTTGACAGCAAAAATTAGCCAAATTTTATCGCAACATATACCATAAGGTTACACAGAGGAACAATTAATGTATTAAGTATTGTATTAGAAAAAGTTTGATCATTGTTTCACAAACGATTCTGCATATGAAGGGAAATATTGGACTCCGTCTCAATCCCTGCATTAAAATAGGGATAATTTGAAAACCGTTGAAGTACAAACGACGGGACTTGAGGTACAATCAGGTACTAACGAGGTACAAACGATTGACATACATTTAAACTCCAAATTCAATGGTGGGGGGGCTGTGGAAATTCTGACTGGAAATGAAAATAGTGATAATTGAAAAACCGTTGAGGTACAAAAGACGGGACTTGAGGTACAATCAGGTACTAACGAGGTACCTGACGATTGATATCGGTTTCAACTCGAAATTCGAAGATGGGGGGGGGGTGGAATTTCCACAGACTTGAGGTGCAATCAAGTACTAACGAAGTACAAACGATTGGCATCGGTTTCAACTCGAAATTCGAAGGTGGGTGGGGGCTGGAATTTCCACAGCACCCCCAAACATAAACAGTGATAATTCGAAAACTGTTGAGGTATACACGACGGGACTTGAGGTACAATCTGGTACTAACGAGGTACAAACGTTTGATATCGGTTTCAACTCGAAATTCGACGGAGGGGGGGGGGGTGGTCGTGGAAATGGATCTCGTAAAAGTGTTGTTTTTTATAATAAAATTATAAAAAAAATTAATTGACAATATTCAATTAACCTGAGACAATGTGTATTAAGTTCACAATTTGTAATAAGAATATAGTACTAGAATTTAAAACACTTTGACAAATATATTATATTTTTTATTAATCAGAAATTTCTATTATAAATAAATACTATTTTTTATTTATCCCCGTAAAATTTTTAGTTAAAATTTTTTTCATAAGTAAAAACAGTTTATTATATAACTAAAAGATTTTAATGATAATCATAATAAATATTATTTAAAAAAAACTCATTGAAAAATTAAGATTTTTTTCTGTTTAATCTTCGTGCCAGTTTGATATATGATTAGTTCTCGCTAATAAACTCAGTACAAATAGATGGGTCTAGTGTACGATAAATTGGGCCATTTTTTAAGTTTTATGCCATAAGAATAGTTAGTCCATATAAGACGGATGGAGGTCAGTGGTTGTCAATCTCTTTATTCAATTCTATTTTAAATTATTTTGTATTTTATATTTTGAATATTTAAGTTTTTAAAGGGATATTTTACACCTATATTCAGGTCTTGAATCCTAACGATCTTGGGGCCCATCATGTTGAAAACAACTGACTAATAAAAATAATTTTGGAATGTATTAGCTACTACGGGTTACTCAAACAACACGTTATATTTCTGCCAAAGAAGTGTTTATATCCACGGTTATATAATAGTTGTAGTGAAAAGAAATCCATTGTTTTTGCATGAAATTGAAGAAAAAAAAGCTAATATCTCTTAGCTTTTTTTAGCTTTTTGTTACTATTTTTATATGACGGTTGGACTCGGCCATTTCCATGATTTTATCCACATTTTCGACAGTTGGCCTTCCAGAGCGTGATGCATCTTTGACATCGAAATTACTGGAACGGAATTGACGAAACCAAAGCTGCGCTTGATTGGCTGTTACAGTATCAGAACCATAAACGCTATTCACATTTTCAGCCGCCTGGCTTGCGTTTTCTTCTTTATCGAAGAAAAACTGTAAAATATAGCGTTTTTTCTCTTTACTTGTGTCGACCTTTGACGTGAGCTCAAACAAAACTTTCCCATTCACTGTTTTGTGAATTAACCATTCACAAATAAGTCAAATAAGTTTTTTTAGTACCAAATGGTAACTGACTTACGCCATCTATTGTAAACCGATCGAACTTTTAAAGCGCGAAATACAATTTATTAAAGCTGTCTATTGAAAAATACTGGACAATACTTTTTTTTTACTATACCTAAATTTACTAACCATACTCGTATGTATTAAGTACTTATATATATATACTTTCTATTTTAGAATTTTTTATAAAAATCATTACAAATTATAAACTTACAGGCAACAATCACAGAAACTTCATTATACCCAATTTTGCGTCCAACATTTAAATATTAATATATGCACTGAACGAGTGAATCTTATGTTAAAACTGATCAGCTTAGTTTTAACGTTTTCGTTTATTAAAAATTTCGTTTACGAAAGTATGGCATCAATTTACCCCCTGGTAACACACAATTATTATTATCGGTACTATTTCTAGAAAAAAATTGCGCAAACAATTTTTTACCGAATAGTTTCCGGTACTCATGCGCCAATTCGTTCTAGAGTCAATTATAAATAATAATATTAAATTGACTTTTTATTTTTAAAGACCCAGCTATTACAATTATAAACGATTTTTTTCAAATTAGTTTTCATAAGTTCAGGCACTTGAATATATATTTTCCCATGGCCTGAGTAGTCAAAAAATGAAGCTCTCTTTTAAAATAAATTTAAAAAAACTATAAATATACATAAATTTTGTATGTCTAAATAATATCTTAATTTTTATGAGATGCTTTTGGTCCTGAGCCCTAAGGAGCCCCTCGTAACCTAGGGTCTAGGTGCAACGACCAATAGAATATACCAAAAAAAAAATACTTTTTCCTTACTATGAATATATATATATGAATGAATTCATATCTAACTGCAAAGTATTACATATTATAGTTGCTTATTATTTTATATCTATTAATGTTATGTTTGTTTATTTTCAAATTCATTCACATAAAATTTTATTAGATACAATTAAATCTATAACAAAACAGTTAAATAATTAAAAAGCCGTTTATGGATCTATTCCCATTCAACCAACTGGTCAATATCTGATAATAAATAGAATAAGTGGCCAAATTTATGAACGGTAAGCACGGAATAGCATTACTTTGAAGAGAACCACCCAAGTAGTTTTAGTACCTATATTTTAATTTTTTTTTTAAATAGATAAAAATTCGTGTTCTAATCTTAATTATTATTTCAACTTATAGCGGCTTCTTTTATAATATATCCATACAATCTAATCTTATAAACATGACAATATTTTTTACATACACATCGCATAAAAATATACTTGAATCTTAATTATTAAATACCTTAACAAAAATAAAAATATACCTGACAGGTGAATTATAACGATGAAAACTCAGTAACAATTATCAATTGTATTGTCAAAATATTTATTATTCGAAAAACTTACATTAGCTTATTTGTTGAAAAACAGGTGTTATTTTTTGTTCACTTAAGATTCATCCCTCATAAATTAAGTTCGTAATTTGATCTGATATAATTTACTTATTCGTTGAAAATGTGAAAAAAAGTCTTGATTTTATTTCTATACGTTTTATATGGAATTTTTCTACTGATGATGATTGCATTGCAATCGAAATACCGGTTTCTAGGCGTAAGTCTTATGTGTATTTTTTAATGATAGTTTTTAATAAATTTTCTATACAATTTTGTTTGTATTATAGTATTGTGGTATATGTTTTATTACTTGAATCAGTAATAAAAGTTGACTAAGTAATAGGTAATTTGTGACCTTGTCTGAGTAAGGAAAATATCTCTCAGGAAAATGTCTCTTGTTTGATAAAGATGTAATTGATCAGGAAAATGTCTCTAATAAAGATTAATGGGCGATTTTTCATGTCTATTAAGCTAGCAGAGCAACCTGCGCAGAAAACAATTATAATTAAAAATTAAATGCTCTATGTTGTATTGTGTTACCGCATGCCCTGCTAGCTTAATGTTAACCTAGCAGAGCAATATTTAAAAAATCAATTATTTATATTGTATTTAATATCAAAATATTAAGCTAATTAAATTCTAATTGAATACTTTATAGATATTTGAGGGCCAAATATATTTGAGAGAGTAAAAATTCTGTACAGTATGTGGTTGGTTGGTCGGAAAATTTAGTATAAATTATAAGTAAATGAAAAAAGATGAAGAATTATATGTAAAAGTTGTAGATAATCAACATATCTACAACTTTTGTATTTACCAATTTCCAACATTACCTCAAATTTATAGAGAATAACGCAAAAAACCGGTTTTTTCGTTTTTAATTTTTTTCTGCAACAAAAATAATTCGCTTTCGATGAAAATCGCAGAAAATATAGATTTGTATGTGTTAAACAGTGATTATTTTGAAGCGAAATATTCAAATTTGTATTTTTTACGAGTTACAATTGAAAAAAAAGCCGAATTTTCAATCCATAAATTTGGTTAGTAAAATTTCGAATTTTTAACTTTACCAGTTCTCATTTTTTTCTTTGAAACCTCAGCCTAACGATGAGATAAATAAAAAATATTGTTTGTATGAAAAAATATTGTTTAAAACGAGAAAAACCAAAAAATGATTTTTTCAAGATCAATTTTTTAATAATTGCTATTAATTTTCATTTTTATGACATATGGTGGTTAAATTAATGCAAAAGCGTAAATTTTGTGTAATACTAAACAAACTTTACTAAATTATACTTTTACTTTTTAGAAAATTTCTGAAAACATTGTTTAAACAATAAACGTACATTTAAGACATTCAGGAAATGAACGCATCAGCTCGTAAAAAAGTTTAAAAAATCTTTCAACATTTTTAATGAAATATTTTATTAAAATATAAATTAGTTGCACATGGTAAACAGTAAATGGATAAGATTTGCAAGTTATTTAAATCGAACTTTCTTTGAAGGGTTCTCTCCATCGTCAGAGTTAATTAATGCGAAAGCGTAAATTTCGTGTAATACTAAAGAAACTTTACTAAATTATTCTTTCTAGGTTCGATTCCTGGTTGACGATTTAATTTTTTCATATCAGTATTTAATTAAATTAATAAATTCAATGGCAATGAAATTTGTCGGAGTATACGCTATAGTCGCTACAGTTTGTCATACGTAACCGAAAGGAATTTGGACAAACATCGTTATGATGACACGAAAGTATACACAAATAAACAAATATTAAATGAACAAATCACTTCAGCAGAAGTAAATACTGTCTAATAAATAAAAATTAGAATAATATGAAAAAGTTGGCCGTTGCATCACAATCGTCTTTGGTGTAGAGGAAGCATACTGGACTAGTTATCCAGAGGCCCGAGGTTCGATTCCTGGTTGACGAGTCAATTTTTTCATATCAGTATTTAATTTAATTAATAAATTCAATGACAATGAAATTTGTCGGAGTATACGCTATAGTCTTCTACAGTTTGTCATACGTAACCGAAAGGAATTTGGACAAACATCGTTATGATGACATGAAAGTATACACAAATAAACAAATATTAAATAGTTGCACATGGTAAACAGTAAATGGACAAGATTTGCAAGTTATTTAAATCGAATTTTCTGTTTATGGTTCTCTCCATCGTTAGAGTTAATATAGCTTCCGATTTCTTCAGGTTCGTCTAAATCTTGCAGATCTTCGGATTCTTCGTCATCAATTAGATCTGGATTATCAGCATTTTAAATTTTCCGACCAACCACATACTGTAAAGAATTTTTCTACAATTCGGGGTTTCAAAATCGGTTTGGCCCTGGTCAATTAATAAAAACTTAAATGCTCTTTTATGTACTGCGTAACCGCATGCTCTGCTAGCTTAACCAGCAGAGCAGTATTTAAAAATCAATTAATTAAGTTGTATTTAATATCAAATTATTAAGCTAATTAAATGCTAATTAAAGGCTATAATTAAAAATTAATTGCTCTTTGTTGCGCTGTGTAATCGTATGCTCTGGCAGCTAAGCCAACAGAGCAATATTTAAATATCAATTAATTATATTGTATTTAATATCAAATTATTAAGCTAATTAAATGCTAATTATATGCCCTAATTTAATGCTCTTTGCTTTATCGTGTAACCACGCGCTCTGAATTTTGCTCTAGCAAATATTTTAGCTCGTTATCTCTTTTCGTTCTCAGGTTATCGTGTCCACAGACAAATAGACGGGTATTCGGAAATGGCCAAATTTTATGAACACATAAACCAAACATTCATCCTACGATCAATATTTTTATGCGTTACAATCATGATCACACTTAATATACCTTGTATATTTACATAATATACTAAATTATACGTAATAGGTTTAGGTTTGGGCAAGAATTGTGTTTTGGATTAAATCAGTAAATTGTTATTTTTAGCTTTTTAATATAGTGACATTTTGTGTTTTTTGAAGTCGGTTGAATTTAAAAAAAAGTTTTTTACAATAAAGTATATTTCATATAATCGTGTCAAACAAACACATAATATTAAATATCTCTCTTAATACAAGAATAATCGAAAAATGTATAAGGAGTAAAGTTGTAGACAATCAAGTTTGCTGCAATTCATTGCCTGATCATTTTTCTCAAACTCTAATGTGAACAGAGATATTTAGAATTTTTACTTTCAATCTTTAATTATAAATATTTCTGTAAATATAAGTTTACAACACATAGACAAATATAAGGGACACATTTGGCCTTCTCACTTACAGTGCTATTACTTATCGAAAAATCAGACCAGTATTGACCCCGAAATATCTTCTGAACGAAAAGAGCTACAGTGCTGATTTTCCGAATATGGAATATTTAGGGAATTATAAGAAAAAATATTTTTGGTTTTCGTTTAGAAATAAACGGTGAAAAAGTTATTTCACTTCAAAAACGCAAAATTCGCGGTTACGCCTTAAAAAACTGAAGTATAGTATATCATAATTCTACGCTACTTCTAGATATCCTGTAAAGTTGATATTTGGCATACAGGTAGATCTAGTACCCAAACCAACGAGAAAATTGCGAAAACTGGAAATTTGTATCGGCAAAAAAGAAATTTTTTACAATTTTCGCATAATTCTCGGCGATTGAGTCATCAAAACTCTACGCTACTTCCAGATATCTTGTGAAGTTGTTATTTGGCATACAGGTAGATCTAATACCCAAACCGACGGGAAAATTGCGAAAACTGGAAATTTGTATCGGAAAAAAGAAAATTTTTACAATTTTCGCATAATTCTTGGCGACTAAATCATCATAATTCAACGCTACTTCCAGATATACTGTATAGTTGATATTAGGCATATAGGTAGATCTAGTACCCAAACCGACGGAAAAATTGCGAAAACTGGAAATTTGTATCGGGAAAAAGAAAATTTTTACAATTTTCATTTTAATTAAATTTGTGTACGTGAGTACGGCCCGGAGATATGACGTGTAAAGTCGATGCTTGCTCTTGGTGTTGAGTGACGGCTATAGTCCTGGAAAGGATGCGTTTCCATGGGCAAGACGCCTTTTGGCGGCTTGTGTCCAATTCAACTGCCTTTGAAGAGTTATTCCTAGATACTCAACACTTTGAGTTTGCCGGATTTCAGTGTTAAACATCTTCAATTCAAGTGGGTAGGAGGAAAATTTATTCCCCCTAGTAAACAAAACGGGCTGAGTCTTCGTGGGATTTATCTTGATTTTCCATAGCTTGAAATAGTTTTCAAGCCTGGATAGATGGGATTGGAGGCAACTCGAAATAGCTTTCAGTTGCCAAGAAGAGCAATAGTTTGCCGTATCGTTGGCAAAGAGGGCTGCTTCAGTAGCTGGATCCTTCGGGATATCGTTGATATAATATAAAAAGAGCCGGGGTCCAAGCAAGGACCCTTGAGGGACACCAGCTTTGACACAGTTTGTTGGAACGTTTACGCAAACACCTTGCAATTTTCCATACATTGTTTTCACGAGTGGTCAGAGCCGAAATCCTCTCGTCCCACATTTCATTTCTGGTGCGCGTTTCTGAGTCCGTATTAGTCGTAGTGTATCATCATCTAAGTTAAGTCAATAGCCGAAGGCTCTGGCTTTCCTAGGAATAGATTTTTCAGTAGCAACTTCGATGTTTCTCGTGAGCTTACTAACCTCCAATGTATATTTAGTTAACGGATTTGATCTGCGGAGTGATCAAAGTTTCAACGTTGAGATATTCTTTGAACAGTTTTCAGTCTGCCTTCCCAAAGCTCAACTGGGTTAGCAAAGTTGCAGCGCCCTTCAATTCACCCAAAATGAAATTGATGTGGTGGTGGTCGCTTTGCAGATCCAAGTGAACATCAAGATCCGACATGATGTCGCAATTCTTTAATAATGCTAAATCGATGGTTTGCGGCGGGCGGCGAGCAGCGTCTGGATAGAAGGTGGGTTCCTCCGGATACCAAACAATGAAGTTACGCTTGAGAGAATGCGCGAAGAGGGCGCTTCCGTTGAAATTGTTAGACATACAGTTCCAAGATATGTGACGCGCATTAAAATCGCCCATGATCATGACGCGATCAAGAGTTCTCATAATACGATCAATGTCCATTCCCTGTAAGAGTCTATTAGGAGGGTTATATAAAGATGTAACTTTATAGTTACCACAATTGGCCGAAATAAGAATAGAGATGACTTCAAGGCTACCGTCTTCGGGAGGCCAATAAAGAATGTTTGACGTCGTGTCGAACAAGAAGAGCGACCCTACCGCCATTTCTGGTGGCTCGATCGCAGCGGTAGGTATAGAATCCAGGGATTCTAAATTTCTTATCCGGCTTTAACCATGTTTCGCTGATGGCTGCATGGATCTGCTGCTGTAGGAGAAATGAGTGAAGCTCGGGATGTTTGGGAGTAGGAGTCCCAAAACAGGAGACTTTGGGAGTTCCATTGCAAAAATAGGATTTGGGACCAAGAATTTGAAGCATGGAATGCCATTTTCGAATAAATGAGCAGTCATCTGGAAAAACTTGTGAAGTTTTTCGGAATTCGATGTGCAAGATTTTCATGCGATTTCCACGTCGATCCTGAGTTTCAGGAGTTCAATGAAGTGGAGTTCAGTTTTCGGACTTTCGCCCTTCTTCAATGGAGACGGAGAGAGTGGAGAGTCTAGGATGGACTCAAAAAATGGGTTGGTTGGAGAAAGGGGGGCAGTGAACAGGATCTCAATTACCTCATTTGCTGATGGCTTCTTGGTTGTCCATGGGTTCACTTTTGGAGGTGTTGCTGGAACAATCTTCGTCCTTGGTGCTGGTGCTTCAGTCATCCGCTGCACTGGGAGACCTCTGCCAAGGGCGTTGCAGTCTTTTGCGTGACGGAGGGCTAGAAAGTCCCTGGCCTGGAATGATGGTGGTGGGTGGCGTTGCACCTCGCCCTGAGTGGTCTTGCGCCTCTCTCCTGCTACCCGGGATGCAGTTGCTGCCACGTAAGTCTTGAGTGTTGGACACTCCTTGGAACTGGCCGGATGCGCAGCGCCACAATTGCAGCACTTCGTCGACTCCGACCGCGGGAAGGATTGCGCATTCCCGTGAAGTTTTATTTTCTCCACACTTCACGAAACGCACAAGTCCGCGACAGTTTCATGACCCTTGGCCGTAGAGCTGGCATCAGAAGCACTGAACCGCACCTCGTTTGTTTACGTACCTTTCGACATTCACAGGTACCCCACCGATTCATTTAATCTTGTGGACGCTTTGCGCTTGCGTCCTCAAGATGAATCTGGTGAATTGAACCAGACGCGATGCGCGAATAGTTTCCTCACCTGTTCGTCTGAACTTTACGACCTTATTGGGCTCAAGGCCGAATTTCTTTAAAGCTTCAGGCACCATATCGTCTGAATGGTGGCGCATAGTACCACGGATTACGAATTTTGGTTCGTAATCACCCTTGGTACCATAAAAATGGTGGGGCATCTGCAAGGCTTCCAATCGTTCCTTGCACTTCGTGAAATCTTGGTCCGTTTCGTAGTGGACACAATAGTTTTAGGTCCAAACGTGAACCGGACGCTACTTTGATCTGCCGCTTTTATGGCTTCCTCAACTTTTATGAAGCTGGTGAGGCCCATATGTACAACTATGGGCGATGGTTTCTTAGGCTTCGAGTTCATTTGAGTTGCTGACGCCACTTGATCGTAGATGTCCATCAAGGTATCAAACCTGTTCGATACTTGTATCGCAGGTTTTTTCCAAGAGGTGCTATCCACCCTGCTTCGTCGTCGTTTTCGGTCGTTCTTCATCTCCTGGAAGTCTGCTTCCATTGGTTTTGTTACTGTTGGTGCTGGCATCGATGATGTTGATGTATCTGGTGTCGACGGCGATGTTGATGGTGATGATGATGATGTTGTCGGAGCAGGAGTCGCTTGGCGCATCTTCGGCCTAGAGACCACCGATTGCTTGGCGGTGGTAGGCATAACTAAACGTTTCTCCAATCTATATAACAGCAGAAAAACACATCAGTTGATTAAATATAAAATATATAATATGCCTGGGTTATAAAAAGTATGCAATGACTGTATGAGGATACAATCAGGAAATATATTTTATTTTAAATAAAAGAAAAATTTGTTTTCAATCCTACAAAATCCCCAGCAATAAAATCTATTATAAACAGATTCTATTGTCAAGTGTTATTTTATAGTGAACAAAGGACAAAAATTCCTTCCTCGCTACGTTATTTTTGAATTTTTAGACCTCAGCATAAAATATTATCAATAGATTCAATATAGTGTAAAAACCCAGAAAAAAACAAAAGTTTTTTGTTTCCAACAATAAATAAATATATTGTAAGATGATAGCAGGTAAGAAATGTCAGTTAAAATTTGAGAAAAATTGTTTCGATACAGCGATGTTCACAGTGCCAACATCTAACATCGAATGTTAAAATGTCTTTCTGATTGGATGAAATATTTAAGACGATATAATCAGTAAACTACCATGTAGAAAACATAAATAGTTATTCTTAAATAATAGAATAGTGGTCACAGATTTCATTTCATCGGAATGAAATTTGGTATTTGAGGGGTTTACAGGCAGGGGTAAACACAAAATTTGACATATCTCCCTTAATATTCGATAAATCGAAAAATTTATAAGAATTAAAGTTGTAGATACTAAGTCTTGCTATAATTTTGTTTATCTTCATTTTTTCTGTTACACTAATATTTACAGAAATATTGACAGTTTAAGATTGAAAATTAAATTCCTTAATATCTCTGTACACATTAGAGTTTGAGCAAAAATGTTAAGGTGATGAATTGTAGCAAATTTGATTTTCTACAACTTTATGCCTAACGTATTTTTCGATTGTTATTTTATATTTTGTGTTTGTATATTTGTTAAGTGTTATGACATACATATATTAAAATCGATTTTACATGATCTATGAATGCTGCCTAACATATATGAGATTCTGTACAATAGACATACATGTGTTACACATTAAATTATTTTATTAATAAAAAAACAAAAATTGCAGGACAATTTTTAATGTGTGTTACCTCAGAACTCCGTCATTTATGAACCGATTTTGAATTTTTTGTTTTAAAGGGTTTGATTTCCCATTGGTCCCATTGTCACCATTATTATATAACAACCATACTATATTGATGTTTTAGCCTTTCAAAAAGCGTGCAGAGCCAGTTGACGTTATATAACGCGAAGCGGTCTCCTTTGTATATGTGAATCTAAAAAGAGTAAAATATCGCGAAGCGTAAAGAAACGCAAAGCATAACAAAACGCGTAGCGTTTTGTGCGAAGCCTTCGGCTTCGTATATTTGAGCTTTTCAAAAAGGAAAAAAGGATTGATATCCGACCAAAAACATAAATATAAAAAAGGGCCGAATTTTCGGGAAAATCCTTGATGTAATAGGTCCTTCTTAAAAAGTGATGATATGAGAGTAAGGACCGAGCTACTTACAAAGTAAATAGCTCTAGACTTCATATAATAGATGCTCTTTAAAAAGTGATGATATCCCATTAAAGAGCCGAGCTATTTACTTTGTAAATAGCTCCGTAAACTATTAACTAGAAAAATTAATGAGCAGTAAATTGATTAAATGTAAGAAAAAATTTGGTTGAAATTTATTTCGTAAGTTTTCCCTTAGTATGTTTTTAAAATTTTATATAACGCGGTAAGTTTTTTTTCTGATTATTTCAAATATTTTAAAACTTGCCGCGTTATAAAATTTTAAAAACATACTAAGGGAAAACTTACGAAATAAATTTCATCCAAATTTTTTCTTACATTTAATCAATGTACCCCTCATTTTTTTTAGTTAATAGTTTACCGAGCTATTTACTTTGTAAATAGCTCGGCTCTTTAATGGGATATCATCACTTTTTAAAAAGTAACTATTATATGAAGTCTAGAGCTATTTACTTTGTAGAGCTACTTAAGTCTATTCTAGAGCTATTTAAGTCTAGAGCTTGGTCCTTTCTTCCGTATCATCACTTTTTAAGAAGGAACTATTACATTAAGGATTTTCCCGAAAACTCGGCCCTTTCTTACATTTATGTTTTTGGTCGGATAATGTTGTTTTGAAGAAAAAACGGTAACACACGATATTTTTTTAAAGTTATATAATATTTAGCTTTACTCACCTAGTTTTTTTTTTAAATTCTGTCGAGTATTTTTTCTAATACAACAGATAATAGTTGAGCGGGCATGAAGTTTTACATGCTTCAAATGAGAGAGAGTGAGACAGAATGATAACTTTGATATTAATTATCTCGAGTTTTAAACGGTCAAAAATTATGAAATTCGGTATTTATTACCAAATCTGTCGAAAAGTGGGGGTATGCTGGATATCCTTAAGGAACAAAGAGAATATGTCTTTAGAAAATCTGCAAGTATATTTTGCTAAAATAGTCGAAAGCCGACTGCCGCTATATAAATATTGACAATGAAAATAACATAAAAAATATAACTGACACATTTTCTAAAGAAAAACAAAGAAAACTTGACTTTGACTTATAAAAATTAAGTATATTATTCATTTGTTTTTCCATAATATTATGTTAATTTATTCCTTTAATCGTTATAAAATTTAACTTTGTTCCTTAAGCTACAACTTACCATATATAATAAATCCATATTTGGATATACGCGCTCCCTGTGAAAAATGTCTTTATTCGCCCTTGGAGTTTTTGGGAATCAAATCGTTTGTAATAAAAATATATTATTGTTTTTAATAATTATTAAAAACAATAATATATTAATTATTAATATTTTAATAATTAATTAATTATTATTAATTTAATAATTATTAATAAACAATTATTATTATTGTGTTAACAAGTATTTAACAAGTTTTATGCTTCCCTAATCGTTCAAATTAAATTTTTTTTGCCCACCGCTGCTTACGTTCCCGTATTTGATTATTTTGAATTTGGAAAGGAGCGCGTCTGCTTTATTTTTGTGCGCAGTTTGATAAGAGTGTTTTGGTTGTGGCTAATATCATGTTTTTGGGTGGTCTTCGTTATGTTATAATGTATTGTATTCTATTGGATGTTGTAGAAAAATTGGAGAATCGTGAAAGAAAGTGGAGGTGTGTGCTACTATCCACGTGGTTCGACTCACCCTGTATATGTACATTTATGTGTCTGTGGACTCGCTAGTGGTCACAGTTTTATTCCGATTGGAATGAAATTTGGTACTTGAGGCGTATTTGGTATTCTAAAGGTCAAGTTCGTTAATGGTCAAAATCGAACGAGGGGAAAGGGGTGGTTTAAAGGGAGAGGGAGACACAAAATTTGACTAAATCCCCTAATTATTTGAAAAATTGGCCAGGAGTTAAGTTGTAGGTACTAAGTTTTACTGTAATTTTGATTCTTATCATTTTTCTGTTACACTAATTTTTGCACAAGTATTTACAATTAAAGATTGAAAGTTAAAATTCTAAATATCTCTGTTCACATTAGAGTTTGAGAAAAATGATCAAGTAATGAATTGTAGCAAGCATGAATTGTAGATTTTCTACAACTTTACTTCTTATACAATTTTCGATTTTTCTAAGAGAGATATTTAATATTTTGTATTTGTTTGACACGAATACATAAAATATCTAGAGGTAGTGTGACAGGCCGAGTTTAAGGGTTTTTTACCTTCGCGTTACAGAACTATTACTACACGAAGAATCAGAGCCAATCTGACCCCGAAATATCATCTGAACGAAAAGAGCTACAGTGCTGATTTTTCGAATATAAGCTATTTGGGGAATTATGAGAGACTGTTTTTTCAATCACCGTGAAGAAATAAATGGTTAAACAGTTATTTTGGTTCAAAAACCGTAAAATAGTGGAATTTTGATACTTTAAACAAGCATTTTTGGGAAAATTTAATTTTCCCAACGGAACATATGGAAAATCAAAAATTAAATTTTCGTGTTTAAGATTGAGAATTAAATTCCTTAATGTCTCTGTACACATTAGAGCTTGATCAAAAATGATAAGGTGATGAAATGTAGCAAACTTGATTTCCTACTACTTTATTCCTTCGTATTTCTTCGTATTTTTCGATTGTTCTAATATTAAGAGAGATATTTTATATTTTGTGTTTGTATTTTTGTTATATGAAAACCGATCTTATGTGCAATACAATTGCTGTAAGTTGATTGGATCAGATAAATTAGTTTTATATATAAAAGGGCTTGATGAGCGAAACATAGTATATAAAGTGAAGTTATTCTAAATCCAATATGGCAGCCGCCGGAAATGGAGAATTATAATTTTCACATTAACCCCTATGCTATGGGTATCAAATAAAAGGGCAAAATATGAAATTGATAGGCGAAACATACTATATAAAGTGACATTATTCTAAATCCAATATGGCGGCCGCCGCAAATGGCGAATTATAATTTCCACATTAACCCCAATAATATATGTATCAAATGAAAGGGCTTGATGAGTCAAACACAGTAAGTAAAGTTAAGTCATTCTAAATCCAAAATGGCAGCCGCCGCAAATGGAGATTTAAAATTTCCTTATTAACCCCTATGATATGGGTATCAAATGAAAAGGCTTGATGAGTGAAACACAATAAGTAAAGTAGCATCATTCTAAATCCAATATGGCGGCCGCCACAAATGGAGATTTATAATTTCCTCATAAACCCCTATGATATGCGGATCAACTAAAAGGGTCTTGATGAGCGATACATATATATATATCCTGAAATTCCTGATTTCCTATTTATCTGAAAATACCGAATTCATCTCCAACAAAGTACATCGAACCAATATTGTGTCAAGGCTGGTGTACCTCAAGGCTCTTTGCTTGGACCCTGCCTCTTTTTATATTATATAAACGATATCCCGAAGGATCGAGCTACCGAAATAACCCTCTTTGCTGATGATACAGCAATCTACTGTAATTCCTGGCAGCCGAAACTTATTTCGAGCTGCCTCCAGTCCCGCCTATCCACGCTTGAAAGCAATTTCAAGAAGTGGAAAATCAATATTAATCCTACGAAGACTCTGCCCGCCTTGTTCAGAAAGAATAAATTTTCTTCTTACCCACTTGAATTAAAGATGTTTAACACTGAAATCCAACAGACTCAAAGTGTTGAATACGTGGCAGTAACCCTTCAAAGGCAGTTGAATTGGACGCTACTCAACACTAGGAGTAAGTTGGACGAACGTCTGAAACATTGACTTTTCAAGTCATATATCCGGCCCGTACTCACGTACGCTGCCCCCATCTGGTCGAATGTTACACCTTCGCAGCTTGCGAAGATGCAAAAATTTCAAAATCGTTCTCTTCGGACGATCCACTCCACAGAGAAACTGGGCACTCCACAGTCAGAACCTTCATCCAAACCATTTCGAAATCCTATTTCGAATCATCCCGCTAAAATCCTTTCCCGGAAATCAATGAACTGGGCCAATTTGATCCGCGTACGTTGCTTTTCAGGAACGATACCGCATGCCATTTGATGTCGATTATAACTGATTCGGTGTAATCTAAATTGTAAATATTTTTCTTTAAGGTCTAGTTATAGGGACGGCTTATCCGTCCAACTTAGGTTAAATTAAGATATCAATGGTTTTTTATATAAGATTTTTCCATTTAAGAAACAATTTAAAATGTTTATTGATTTCGATGTATTTAATTAATAATATGATGTATTATAGGTAAAGCTTAGGCTAGGTACTATAGATTCTAAGACGTATTATATTGTAACTTAGTAAACTGACGATATCAATAAATAATTTTCAATTCAAAAAAGAAAGATTGTGAAATTGTCACCAAATTAGCGACGAGTAACATATTCTGCGACAATATAAGAGTAATTTTAATAAGAGTAAGGTAACAGGAATCTTCCACTTCCACTCCGAGTAAGATAACGGAGAACAACATTAGTTATTCCATCATCACCGGGATATCATCATCATCACCCATATATCAATAAATAATTTTCAATTCAAGAAAGAAAGATTGTGAAATTGTCATCAAATTAGCGACGAGTAACATATTCTGAGACAATATAAGAGTAATTTTAATAAGAGTAAGGTAACAGGAATCTTCCACTTCCACTCCGAGTAAGATACCGAAGAACAACATTAGTTATTCCAAGAAAGAAGGGTGGCTTCCTACACTTAAGTTTCCTTAAAATGTTTGAAACCTCCTGAGGTGATAAGCATTCGAATTATTATTAATTTGTTCCGAGCATACGTAATTTGTTCCGAGTCCGTATGAGTCGTAGTGTATCATCATCTAATTTAAGTTGAAAGCCGATGGATCGAGTTTTCCTAGGAATAGTTTTTTCGGTAGTAGCTATGAGATTCCTCGTCGGTTTACTAACCTCTAAATCTATTTGGTCGGTTATTTTGATCTGTGGAGTGATCAAAGTTTCGACGTTAAGATATTGTTTGAAAAGTTTCCAATCCGGTTTCTCAAAGCTCAATTGGGGTCGCAAACTATCAGCGCTCCTCATTTGACCGAGGGTGAAAGTGATGGGGCGATGATAGCTAATCCTAGTGAACATCTGGGTCCAACAGGAGGTCACATTTCTTGAGTATCGTTAAGTCAATGGTCTGAGGAGGGCGGTGAGCAGCATCAGAATAGTAACTGGGATTCTCTGGGTACGCAATAATGAAGTTACGTTTAATTTTGAAGTTACAGTTCCAAGATATATGGCGCGCATTAAAATCACCCATGATCACAGCGCGATAATGAGTCCTCAAAATGCGGTCAACATCTTTTCTCTGTAAAAGTCTATCGGAGGGACTATATAAAGATGTGACTTTATAATTACCACAATTTGGCGGTGATGATGGTGGTGATGTTGTTGAGCCTGGAGTTACCTTCGGCTTAGGGGCCACCACCTTGATGGCGGTGGTAGACATTGCTAGTGGTTTCTCCAATCTAGATATCAAAAGAAAAAAAAATTACTTGATAATATATAAAGTGTAAGAGCCTAGTTTTTAAAATAAAAAGTAATTAATGATTGTGAAAAACCAGAAATTATATTTTATTTTAAATAAAAAGATTTCAATTCAGTTCTGTTACAAAAATCCCCAACAATAGAATCTAACATAAATAAATTATATTGTCAAGGGCAAATCCGTAAAAGAACGAGATAACTCTTTCTTTGGTTTTTCCTGAATTGTCAACTCAGCATGAATCCAGTATAATAAAGTATTATCAATAAATTCAATAAAGTGTAAAAACCCAGAAAAAACTTGTTGTGGAAAATTTTTGTTTCCGGCAATAAATAAATATATTGTAAGATGACAGCAGGTTAGAAATCTCAATTAAAATTTGAGAAAAATTGTTTCGATACAGCGATGTTCACAGTGTCAACATCTAACATCCAATGATTATTTTAATATTAAGAGAGATATTTAATATTTTTTGTTTGTTTGACACGAATACATGAAATATATTTAATTGTAAAAAATTTTGATTGTCGTTTCCATAGTAACTATAAACTATAATCGTTATACCGTTTTTTTTGGGCTATTAATAAATTTAGTTTTTGCAAATACTAAAGTCATATTAGATAGTATATTTCATTTTGATCACAATCAAATTATGACCGCTACAGAGTGTTTTATGTATTCTAAGGAAATTCGCTAAGTTGACGCAGCTCCTGCGAAACGAACTTTTTAGTAGCAAAAAAAAGTATCAAAAAAACTTTAATCGGTGTCACCTGGAACCCTGGCAATCGTGACCGCTGGTGAATGATATACTAACTCATAGGTGGGCACGGGTTGATCGACTGAGCTCTGAGTGAGAGGTAGGAAGAGAGATAGACTAAATACAGAGTACCTACCAATTATTAATATTTTCTTTTTTAAATTTTCGGACAAAAAACCATTTTAATATATTTGTGCATGAATAAAGTATAAATGTTATTTATAAATAAATATATAATATATAATATATAATATATAATATATAATATATAATATATATAATATATAATATATAATATATAATATATAATATATAATATATAATATATAATATATAATATATAATATATAATATATAATATATATAATATATAATATATAATATAATATATAATATATAATATATAATATATAATATATAATATATAATATATAATATATAATATATAATATATAATATATAATATATAATATATAATATATAATATATAATATATAATATATAATATATAATATATAATATATAATATATAATATATAATATATAATATATAATATATAATATATAATATATAATATATAATATATAATATATAATATATAATATATAATATATAATATATAATATATAATATATAATATATAATATATAATATATAATATATAATATATAATATATAATATATAATATATAATATATAATATATAATATATAATATATAATATATAATATATAATATATAATATATAATATATAATATATAATATATAATATATAATATATAATATATAATATATAATATATAATATATAATATATAATATATAATATATAATATATAATATATAATATATAATATATAATATATAATATATAATATATAATATATAATATATAATATATAATATATAATATATAATATATAATATATAATATATAATATATAATATATAATATATAATATATAATATATAATATATAATATATAATATATAATATATAATATATAATATATAATATATAATATATAATATATAATATATAATATATAATATATAATATATAATATATAATATATAATATATAATATATAATATATAATATATAATATATAATATATAATATATAATATATAATATATAATATATAATATATAATATATAATATATAATATATAATATATAATATATAATATATAATATATAATATATAATATATAATATATAATATATAATATATAATATATAATATATAATATATAATATATAATATATAATATATAATATATAATATATAATATATAATATATAATATATAATATATAATATATAATATATAATATATAATATATAATATATAATATATAATATATAATATATAATATATAATATATAATATATAATATATAATATATAATATATAATATATAATATATAATATATAATATATAATATATAATATATAATATATAATATATAATATATAATATATAATATATAATATATAATATATAATATATAATATATAATATATAATATATAATATATAATATATAATATATAATATATAATATATAATATATAATATATAATATATAATATATAATATATAATATATAATATATAATATATAATATATAATATATAATATATAATATATAATATATAATATATAATATATAATATATAATATATAATATATAATATATAATATATAATATATAATATATAATATATAATATATAATATATAATATATAATATATAATATATAATATATAATATATAATAATATATAATATATAATATATAATATATAATATATAATATATAATATATAATATATAATATATAATATATAATATATAATATATAATATATAATATATAATATATAATATATAATATATAATATATAATATATAATATATAATATATAATATATAATATATAATATATAATATATAATATATAATATATAATATATAATATATAATATATAATATATAATATATAATATATAATATATAATATATAATATATAATATATAATATATAATATATAATATATAATATATAATATATAATATATAATATATAATATATAATATATAATATATAATATATAATATATAATATATAATATATAATATATAATATATAATATATAATATATAATATATAATATATAATATATAATATATAATATATAATATATAATATATAATATATAATATATAATATATAATATATAATATATAATATATAATATATAATATATAATATATAATATATAATATATAATATATAATATATAATATATAATATATAATATATAATATATAATATATAATATATAATATATAATATATAATATATAATATATAATATATAATATATAATATATAATATATAATATATAATATATAATATATAATATATAATATATAATATATAATATATAATATATAATATATAATATATAATATATAATATATAATATATAATATATAATATATAATATATAATATATAATATATAATATATAATATATAATATATAATATATAATATATAATATATAATATATAATATATAATATATAATATATAATATATAATATATAATATATAATATATAATATATAATATATAATATATAATATATAATATATAATATATAATATATAATATATAATATATAATATATAATATATAATATATAATATATAATATATAATATATAATATATAATATATAATATATAATATATAATATATAATATATAATATATAATATATAATATATAATATATAATATATAATATATAATATATAATATATAATATATAATATATAATATATAATATATAATATATAATATATAATATATAATATATAATATATAATATATAATATATAATATATAATATATAATATATAATATATAATATATAATATATAATATATAATATATAATATATAATATATAATATATAATATATAATATATAATATATAATATATAATATATAATATATAATATATAATATATAATATATAATATATAATATATAATATATAATATATAATATATAATATATAATATATAATATATAATATATAATATATAATATATAATATATAATATATAATATATAATATATAATATATAATATATAATATATAATATATAATATATAATATATAATATATAATATATAATATATAATATATAATATATAATATATAATATATAATATATAATATATAATATATAATATATAATATATAATATATAATATATAATATATAATATATAATATATAATATATAATATAATATATAATATATAATATATAATATATAATATATAATATATAATATATAATATATAAATATAATATATAATATATAATATATAATATATAATATATAATATATAATATATAATATAAATATATAATATATAATATATAATATATAATATATAATATATAATATATATAATATATAATATATAATATATAATATATAATATATAATAATATATAATATATAATATATAATATATAATATATAATATATAATATATAATATATAATATATAATATATAATATATAATATATAATATATAATATATAATATATAATATATAATATATAATATATAATATATAATATATAATATATAATATATAATATAATATATAATATATAATATATAATATATAATATATAATATATAATATATAATATATAATATATAATATATAATATATAATATATAATATATAATATATAATATATAATATATAATATATAATATATAATATATAATATATAATATATAATATATAATATATAATATATAATATATAATATATAATATATAATATATAATATAATAATATATAATATATAATATATAATATATAATATATAATATATAATATAATATATAATATATAATATATAATATATAATATATAATAATATATATATAATATATAATATATAATATATAATATATAATATATAATATATAATATATAATATATAATATATAATATAATATATAATATATAATATAATATATAATATATAATATAAATATATAATATATAATATATAATATATAATATATAATATATAATATATAATATATAATATATAATATATAATATATAATATATAATATATAATATATAATATATAATATATAATATATAATATATAATATATAATATATAATATATAATATATAATATATAATATATAATATATAATATATAATATATAATATATAATATATAATATATAATATATAATATATAATATATAATATAATATATAATATATAATATATAATATATAATATATAATATATAATATATAATATATAATATATAATATATAATATATAATATATAATATATAATATATAATATATAATATATAATATATAATATATAATATATAATATATAATATATAATATATAATATATAATATATAATATATAATATATAATATATAATATATAATATATAATATATAATATATAATATATAATATATATAATATATAATATATAATATATAATATATAATATAATATATAATATATAATATATAATATATAATATATAATATATAATATATAATATATAATATATAATATATAATATATAATATATAATATATAATATATAATATATAATATATAATATATAATATATAATATATAATATATAATATATAATATATAATATATAATATATAATATATAATATATAATATATAATATATAATATATAATATATAATATATAATATATAATATATAATATATAATATATAATATATAATATATAATATATAATATATAATATATAATATATAATATATAATATATAATATATAATATATAATATATAATATATAATATATAATATATAATAATAATATATAATATATAATATATAATATATAATATATAATATATAATATATAATATATAATATATAATATATAATATATATAATATATAATATATAATATATAATATATAATATATAATATATAATATATAATATATAATATATAATATATAATATATAATATAATATATAATATATAATATATAATATATAATATATAATATATAATATATAATATATAATATATAATATATAATATATAATATATAATATATAATATATAATATATAATATATAATATATAATATATAATATATAATATATAATATATAATATATAATATATAATATATAATATATAATATATAATATATAATATATAATATATAATATATAATATATAATATATAATAATATATAATATATAATATATAATATAATATATATAATATATAATATATAATATATAATATATAATATATAATATATATATAATATATAATATATAATATAATATATAATATATAATATATAATATATAATATATAATATAATATATAATATATAATATATAATATATAATATATAATATATAATATATATAATATATAATATATAATATATAATATATAATATATAATATATAATATATAATATATAATATATAATATATAATATATAATATATAATATATAATATATAATATATAATATATAATATATAATATATAATATATAATATATAATATATAATATATAATATATAATATATAATATATAATATATAATATATAATATATAATATATAATATATAATATATAATATATAATATATAATATATAATATATAATATATAATATATAATATATAATATATAATATATAATATATAATATATAATATATAATATATAATATATAATATATAATATATAATATATAATATATAATATATAATATATAATATATAATATATAATATATAATATATAATATATAATATATAATATATAATATATAATATATAATATATATATATAATATATAATATATAATATATAATATATAATATATAATATATAATATATAATATATAATATATAATATATAATATATAATATATAATATATAATATATAATATATAATATATAATATATAATATATAATATATAATATATAATATATAATATATAATATATAATATATAATATATAATATATAATATATAATATATAATATATAATATATAATATATAATATATAATATATAATATATAATATATAATATATAATATATAATATATAATATATAATATATAATATATAATATATAATATATAATATATAATATATAATATATAATATATAATATATAATATATAATATATAATATATAATATATAATATATAATATATAATATATAATATATAATATATAATATATAATATATAATATATAATATATAATATATAATATATAATATATAATATATAATATATAATATATAATATATAATATATAATATATAATATATAATATATAATATATAATATATAATATATAATATATAATATATAATATATAATATATAATATATAATATATAATATATAATATATAATATATAATATATAATATATAATATATAATATATAATATATAATATATAATATATAATATATAATATATAATATATAATATATAATATATAATATATAATATATAATATATAATATATAATATATAATATATAATATATAATATATAATATATAATATATAATATATAATATATAATATATAATATATAATATATAATATATAATATATAATATATAATATATAATATATAATATATAATATATAATATATAATATATAATATATAATATATAATATATAATATATAATATATAATATATAATATATAATATATAATATATAATATATAATATATAATATATAATATATAATATATAATATATAATATATAATATATAATATATAATATATAATATATAATATATAATATATAATATATAATATATAATATATAATATATAATATATAATATATAATATATAATATATAATATATAATATATAATATATAATATATAATATATAATATATAATATATAATATATAATATATAATATATAATATATAATATATAATATATAATATATAATATATAATATATAATATATAATATATAATATATAATATATAATATATAATATATAATATATAATATATAATATATAATATATAATATATAATATATAATATATAATATATAATATATAATATATAATATATAATATATAATATATAATATATAATATATAATATATAATATATAATATATAATATATAATATATAATATATAATATATAATATATAATATATAATATATAATATATAATATATAATATATAATATATAATATATAATATATAATATATAATATATAATATATAATATATAATATATAATATATAATATATAATATATAATATATAATATATAATATATAATATATAATATATAATATATAATATATAATATATAATATATAATATATAATATATAATATATAATATATAATATATAATATAAATCCTTTGAACCTTTACGTTTACCGCTGGACCGTTGTAATAAAAGAAGGGAATTTTTCGAACGATTTGAATAGAATACTTTTATACTTTTGGAAATTCCAAATAATTTGCCTAATATTTTTACTATTCATATCCGAGAACTAATAAACAATTATTAAATTATTTTCGTATATTAACATGGAGAACTTTGCACAAAAATTTGATTTATTATTATCTAAAATTGATACCATGAACTCGAATATCGAAAAGAACAGTGCAACTACAGCAATCATCTTGAATGAATTACAAACATTAAAGGCAGAAAATAGTAATTTAAAGACACAGATACTTGTTTTGAATAGTCGTTGTGAGCAATTTGAGAGTGAAATTAAAAGGAAAAATTTGATTTTTGACCTATCATCCGCAAACTATGGAGATCTCAATGTACATTTGGAGTCAATAATTTTGGATATAGTTTCAAATAAGATGAAAGTAATGCTCGAGGCACATGAAATCGATTCAATATATAGAATCAACATGCAAAATAAGCAATCATTTCAAGTTTTAATAAAGCTCAATAATTTTAAGAAAAAAATGGAAATAATTAAAGCAAGAGTTAATTTGAAAGGCAGCAATATTTACATTAGGGAGGATTTTACTAGAAAGGTATCGATACAGAGAAAAGCACTTTTCCCATTACTTAAAACAGAACGGCAAAGGGGCAACGACGCGGTTTACAATTTAATAAGCTGGTTACTGTCGAACGTATATATTATTTCGACTTAAATGAAAATATCGTAAAATATTATCCTAACCGGAACTATTCGAAATCTACTTCCAATTCTTTACAAAAACCTGCGGAGGCCTCATCTGATTCTGACACTAATGAACGACCACAACGCGAAAAAACACCCACAAATAAGAAACGCAAGAAGGGTACCATGCCTTATACGCAACATGGAACGCAAGCTATACACAGTTTCTTCAATGCATCAAATATCGCTGGGTCACAATCTAACGTATCATCAAACAGTGTTTTGGAATCAGCAAAGCATCCAAAAAACTCAAGCCAATCAGATCGGACAACATAAATAAGCGTGATCTATGTATACGTTTTTGGAATGCAGAAGGCTTTGTAAATTTGGTAAACGAGTGCAATAATAAAAAATGTGTTGATGTTTGGTGTGCTTGTGAAACTTGGGCTATGGATGAGAATATAACACTTCCTTGGGAAGTTTCAGCTTACAAATTGATATGTTCGGGTGCAATTAAAGAGAAGAGTAGAGGTCGAGCTAGTGGTGGTTTAGCAATCTTAGTTGATAAAATCTTTCAATGTGTAACTCTCGACAAATCGGAATGGTGGATAACTAGTCATAAAAGATTTTGAGTTTGTTCTGTGCAATATTTATTTTAAACCTGATTTGGACTTCTGCTATGTTTTGGAGTTGTTTCAAATTGCGTTAAATTCTGTGCGTGATACTTATCCATATACACTAATAATTGTAGGTGGTGATTTTAATGCTAGATTGGGTACCTTAAATCAGACTTCAAAAGAATTTTGCTCTGCTACTAATGTACGGTTCGATCGAGCAGTTTTGGATACCACCTGTACAAAAAAAGGGCGAAACTTGACCGATTTTATGGAACATAACGGATTTCTACTTTTGAATGGTAGGACGTTTAATGACTATCCCGGAAATTTCACGTTCTGTAACTCAGTTGGTAGAAGTACGATTGATTTGGTATGGTGCAGTATTAGTAACCTGGAATGTATTAACGATCTGAGAGTAGTAAACAGTGAAGTCACAATGTCCAGCCATTTTCCCGTGGAAGTACATATACAGTTCCAAATGATTGAGTTCGATTCAGTACACGTCAAAAATCAAGTTATACGGGGCTATAGATGGAAAGATGAAAAAGTGGCGGAGTACAATGAATCTATGCAGTACAGTACCGCAATCAGGTAAACTGGGACGAGATAACTTGTGATGGCGCATATGAAAATTTTTTAAAGGTTGTGTGGGGTGTAGCAGATCATCTGGGCCTAGCATATACTAATCGAATCATAAGCACAAAATGCGTAGCAAGACGTAAAGCTTGGTTTGATGAAGAATGCAAAATAGCCACATCAAATGTGAGGAACAAACTAAAGATTTGTAAAAAAAATAATTTTCTTCCTGAGACTGTTATAGCTTATACACAGGAGAAAAAGATATACAAGGACCTCATTAATAGAAAAAAGATGGAGCATGAAAGAATTATAGTTAAAAAGTTGTCAAATGTAAAAGATACCGCAACATTTTGGAAAACTATAAACAGTTTCAAAAGGACAAATCTCCCAAAAAATGAAATCGCGTTGGATGATTGGGAAGAGTTCTATTTTAACATTTATGCAAATACGAAATCAATTCCGAAGTATAACTCATGTATATTTACAGGCGTATTGCATCCCTTCTTGGATTGTCCAGTAACATTGAATGAATTGATATTTTGTATGCAACGTATGAAAACTGGAAAATCTCCCGGGCATGATAGTCTAACTATTGAATTCTTACAGAACCTTCCTGATAATTGGCTTTTGTACCTGAACGTATTGTTTAATAGAGTTATGCAGCTGGAGACTGTTCCCAAAGATTGGTCGAAGATCCTTCTAACCATGATACACAAAAAAGGAGATAAAAACAATCTTGAAAATTACCGGGGTATTGCTCTATGTAATACAGTGTTGAAGGTTTTTACGAGCATTATTCTGAATCGTCTGACTTCTTGGGCAGATTCTTGCGACATTCTGGACGAATGTCAATCAGGATTTAGAAAAGGCCGAAGTTGTGTTGACAATATCTTTGTGCTTACTTCGGTTGTTAAGCTACAATTACGCTTACCAGGACGGAAAGTATACGCAATCTTCGTGGACTTCAAACGCGCTTTTGATTCAATAAACCACTCGTTACTCTGGTCTAAATTGTTTCACAGTGGTGTAAGTGCAAAACTCATTCGCATAATCAGAAATATGTATGTTAACGCAACAATTCAAATAAAGTGTAACGGTAACGTTAGTAATGCGATAAACGTTACTGAAGGAGTTCTACAAGGAGAATCGTTAAGTCCGTGGTTGTACTCTATGTTCCTTAATGATATCCAAGACTTTTTAAGAAACCGTGGGGCAACAGGTATTAATATTGACGGTTACTCAGACCTGTTATTGTTGCTTTATGCTGATGACTTAGTTATATTGGCAAACAATCCTACCGACGTAAATAAAAAGCTAGATCTTTTATATAAATATGCCCAAATGAACGAACTTAAAATTAATTACGAAAAAACTAAAGTACTGGTTTTTCGTAGGGGTGGTAAACTTCGGAATACTAATCTATTTAAATGTGGCAGCGCAAATATTGACACAACAAACAATTATTTATATTTAGGCATCCCATTCTCTTCGTCTTCTTTGTTCTCGGAAACTGTAAGGCATAACATTCAAAAGGCCAGAACTTCAATCTCATCAGTCATGACCATGTTAGCGAGCTCCAAATGTGTTTCTTGGGAGGCTAGACTTCAGCTGTATAATTCTATAGTGGTTAATACATTGCTGTATTCTGCTCCAATTTGGGCATTAAGATATTTGGAAGAGATAGAATATGTGCAAGTGAACTTTTTTAAACAGCTACTCCAATTACCTAGAAACACTCCGGGGTATATTGTACGTCTTGAAACTGGTACTAATCCGCTGTCTGTTTTGGCACTTTATTTAAGTTTGATGTGGTTGCGTAACATTTTGAACGACAGTAGATTACCCAAGATATGTTACAATCGTATGCAGAACCTTGCGTCAAGTTCACCATGCCCTAACAACAAATACAACTGGGTCTGTCAGCTAAGCAAAATAGTATCCCTTATTAACCCAAACCTCAGGATGGAGACTATTACCGGAAACCTGGATATAAAAGCTCTTCTGACATCATACAGTGATATTCTTCGGAAGAAGGACATGGAAAAAGCAAATAACTCGGGCTACAGCTTTATATACCATAAGCTCACAATTAATGATCATACAGCAGACTACCTTAAATTGAACTGCCCCATCTCATTCATTCGTCTTTTGGCTCAGCTGCGTACCTGTGGTAAAATAGTGCTAAGAATTGTTTTAAACAGGATTGTGTACACTATTAACTGCGAAATGATCTGCACTTTATGTGACTTACATCATAAGGAAGATCTGGTGCACCTACTGTTGCTTTGTCCTTCCTACAGCTATGTTCGGAGACAATTTTTGAAGGAAATTAACATGGTTGGTCCAGATTTGAATCTGTCACAAATTCTAATGGCTTATAATACGGGACAACTCAAAATATACAATTTCGTAAAGACTATTCTGTGCACAAGGTCATTTCTACTGAATGAGTGAATCTTTTGGCTTTAAATGTCATTTATTTATTTCTACTAATGTTATTATATCTGTATTTTGTTATTGTTGTTATTTATACTCTATTTTCACTGCTAGTTTCCAATTTTTTTTTTTTTTTAAATATTTGTTTGTCATTTGGGCTAAAAGTTAAACCTCTTTGTACAAGATGTAAAAATCTTCAAACAAATAAACTTATTATTATTATTATTATTATTATTAACTAATAAACAATTATTTACCTGATTTAATTATTTTTCTTCGTGTGGAGTATAATGTCATGGGAATTTGATGACTTATGTTAAATTTTACATAAAGTGGGAATTTGAGTTTTTCAAGTTAGTCTACTTTAAATTGAAAAAGTGAAAAGTTCTATAGTATAAGTGGATATTTTTTTTCGCATAATTTGTTTTTTCAAGAAAAATAAAAGTAGTGATTTTAATAATGGAGAATACATCGCAAGCAGTCTTGGATAAGTTCAGTGGAGGTGCGGCGCCGCCTGCTAAGAAAAGGAAAACTGATAAAGAGCTAATTGGCCTATTTGTGGTAAAACGTTTATTTGTTTAAAAACAAGTAATTTCCAACGTCATTATACCCCGAAACATTCTTCCGAGTTTGATAAATTTGAAATAGGGACAGCAGAACACGATCGCGTAATTTCTGTTTTAAAAAATAATTCTTTTGAATCATCGTCCGCCAAAAAATTATATATTAATAAGAATGAATTCACAAAAACCGCGTTATCTTTCAAAACGGCGTATAGAATCGCGAAATCGCGAAAGCCATTTAGTGAATGTGACTTTATGCAGACGGTAGTGAAAGATTATGTGGATTCAATGTTCGGTGGGACCGATCTTGAAGAAGAATGTAAAAAATTCGTTAAAGAAGTCCCAATATCTCGTCGAACAATAACACGACGAGTAGAAGCAATTGATGATGACATGACAAGTCAGTTAAATGAAGACTTAAAGTTTTGTTATTACTATTCATTGCCGTTGGACGAATCGACCGATGCATCAATTACTGCGCAAATGTTAATTTACATTCGTATGGTTTTCGATGATTTATTTCTTAAAGAAGAACTCTCTGTGATGATGATTTCCCTACATCGCGAAACGACCGCCGAAAATCTCTATGACTGAGTACTTGCACGAAAAAAATCGTTACCTTTAGAAAAGTTCGTTTCACTTACAGCGGATGGTGCAAGTAATATAACGGGTTGTAATAAAGGTTTAATTGCACTTTTAAAAAAAATCCCTGAATTAAAAAATCTTTTACCATTTCATTGTATCATACATCACTGCAACTGAGCTTCAGCATGCAATAATTAACTCTTTCCAAGAAAACTATCCGGAGGTCTCAAAAGACATCAGCAGGTCGACTTTTTGGTGGAATGAGGGCCTAAGGAGTCAGAGGCGAAGAGTTCGCCAGCTATTTAACAGAGCGAGGAGGTTGGGGAACTGGGATAAATACCATGAAGCCCATACCGAATACAAAAGGTCTCTGAAGAAAGCCAAAGTGGACTCATGGAGGCTCCATCGTGTCCTGGCGAAAAACACGCTGACACCATCGACTCACTTCGTAAACTCGATGGTGAGTATACTAGCTCCGCGAAGGATACACTCGAGAAACTGCTCCGGATTCATTTCCCGGATTCGGTGGCAGTGGACGATGAAAACCCTTCTCAAGAGCAGCTTAACCAGTGTCTCCCGCCGACTGGCGAGGACTGGAGAAGAGCGGCGATTGCCATTAACCGCTCAAAAATCGAATGGGCAATAAACTCATTCGACCCCTACAAAGCACCGGGACCAGATGGGATATACCCAGTTCTTTTACAAAAAGGAGCAGAGCATCTTTTAACTCTTGGTCATATATTTAGGGCAAGCCTGGCTACGAGTTATATCCCAACCGTATGGAAGCCAGTAAGAGTGACCTTTTTGCCAAAACCGGGGTAGCATAATCACTCCACGGGAAAGGACTTTAGACCAATTAGTCTGTCATCGATTCTACTGAAAACAATGGAACGACTAATAGGATTTCATTTGACTCAGGGGGTATTGTCAAGAAATCCACTTCATGCCACCCAACACGCGTATCAGGTGATGAAATCCTGTGAATCAGCCCTCCACAACCTAATATACAGGATTGAGGAAGGATTCGCAAGGAAAAAAACCACCTTGTGCGTTTTTCTTGACATAGAGGGGGCATTTGACAATGCTTCTTACAATTCCATGGTTGATTCTGTAGGTCGGCACGGAGTTGAAGACAACTTTTGCAGGCGGATAAAATCTATGCTGATAGGAAGAAGAATACAAACTTCTCTTTTTGGAGAGTCTCATTGTGAGAGCCACAAAGGGATGTCCACAGGGTGGTGTCTTATCCCCATTCCTGTGGAGACTGACAGTGAACAGCTTACTGACAAACCTCAACCAAAATGGATACTACACACAGGGTTACGCGGACGACATTGTAATTGCAATCCAGGGACCCTGTGAAGGCACAATCTCGGAGCTTATGCACAACACCCTTAGAATCGCACGGGAATGGTGTATCAATCAGGGATTGAAAATTAACCCTGGTAAGACCGCACTAATTCAATTCACACGTAAAAGGAAGGTGGAAAACATAAAACCACCAATCCTCTTCGGTGAAAGATTACAGATCACAAGGGAAGCCAAGTTCTTGGGAGTAATGCTGGACTCCAAACTAACATGGAACCCTCATCTGGAATATATAACAAATAAGAACAAATATTATCTCATGCTTTGCAATAGAGTATGTGGAAAAGTCTGGGGTCTAAAACCCAAAATGATCCACTGGCTCTACACAACAGTAGTCAGGCCCATTATAACCTACTGCTTTAGTGTGGTGGCCAAAAGTTAAGCACATTACTGCGTGCAAAAAGCTGTCCAGGATCCAGAGACTGACTTGCTTGTGCATCACTGGATCAATGAGCAGTACACCTACAGCTGCCATGGAAGCCATCCAGTGCCTATAGATTGTCTTGCAATAACAACTGGATTAATAAAAATCAGGTTGGACATGCAAGTATCGTGGGAACATCAATTATCTCAGACCCTGTCTTTGAAATGGGCACAGATATACTTCCCAAGACATACTCCTTCTCAAAACCTTTCACTGTGGTATGTGATAGGGCCATGTGGTCGGAAGGAGAACAATCCAACCTCAGGAAAGGAATCGTCTGGTATACAGACGGATCCAAAACTGAAGAAGGGACCGGGGCGGGAATCTACGGTGAGAGACCAAAAGCAAACATAAGCCTCAACTTGGGGAAATATGCAACGGTCTTCCAAGCAGAAGTCTACGCTATACTGGCTTGCGTCCGTGAGAACCTACGCAGAACCTACTAGAAATAGATAGAAAGTCGAGATCAATAGACAAAAATAAAAATAAATAGAGAATTAACTAAATTAAAATATACTAAATTTAAAATATAATAAATTTAAAATTATATTGAAATTACTTTTGTTAAAATTTCTTTCATTCATATTTAATCCTGTTACCTTACTCTTATTAAAATTACTCTTATATTGTCTCAGAATATGTTACTCGTCGCTAATTTGGTGACAATTTCACAATCTGTCACGGTTTTACTCTGCTTATATATGTTTGCCTGACCTTTGATACTATTTTAACATCGCACCTGATTGGTGCTGAGTTATGTGTTGCGCCCTGAATAATTATTGTATTTTGACATCTTTTGAGAGAAATGGACATGTTGGCAATTAATTTTACCGTAAGATTTTGATTAAATCTGAATTTGGGATCGGTCCATTCTAGATTCATAATATTTCTTTTGAATTTCTGAATGTATATGTTTTCGTATGCATCCCGCTCTGAGGGATTTTGTACTGGCTTAACAAGTTTTAAATTGGATTTGTCGATTTTATGGTCATTCTCTATAATATGTGCAGCTACACAGGATTTTTCCAATCTGCCGTATTTCATATGAGCCATATTTTCTTTGAATCGGGTTTCAATTTGTCTACGGCTTTGGCTAATGTATGTTTGTGAACACGAAGGATACTCTATGCTATAGATGCCATCTATAAGTGCCGCCTGCGAAGAAAAAGAGGATATTTTTTGGCATCAATGAGTGAGAGCATCATTTTTGTATATTTAACAAAACTGATAATGAGGTAATTTGCCTATTTTGTGGTAAAACGTCGATTTGTTTATAAACAAGTAATTTCCAACGTCATTATACTGCGAAAAATTCTGCCACGTTTGATAAATTCGAAATTAGGACAGCAGAACGCGATCGCGTAATTGCTGCTTTTAAAAATAATTATTTTGAATCATCGTCCGCCAAAAAATTATATATTAATAATGATGAATTCACAAAAAATCGCGTTATTTTTCAATACTGCCTATAGAATCGCGAAATGGCGAAAGCCATTTAGTGAATGTGACTTTATGCAGACGGTAGTATAAGATTAGGTGGATTCAATGTTCGGTGGCACCTAACTTGAAAAATAATTTCAAAAATTCGTTAAAGAAGTCCCAATATCTCGCCGAACAATATCACGACGAGTAGAAGCAATTGATGATGATATGACAAGTGAATTAAAGGAAGGCAAAAAGTTTTGTTATTGCTTTTCATTGCAGTTGGACGAATCGACCGTTGCAACAATTACTGCGCAAATGTTAATTTACATTCGTATGGTTTTCGATGATTTATTTGTTAAAGAAGAACTCTTTGCGATGATGATTTCCCTACATCGCAAAACGACCGCCGAAAATCTCTATGACGGAGTACTTGCACGAATAAAATCGTTATCTTTAGAAAAATTCGTTTCACTTACCGCGGATGGTGCAAGTAATATAACCGGCTGTAATAACGGTTTAATTGCACTTTAAAAAAATTACTGAATTAAAAATATTTTAACATTTTATTGTATCATACATCAGCTGGCTTTATGCATGAAAAGCCTTTCAGTTACGGAAATAGAAAATATTCCTAATTATTCCTAAATTGATAGAATAAATTATTGGGCAATAATTGGAAGGTCAACCTGTATTGAAACATCGTTCCGTTTTACTTCAAAACACCTTTCTTACTTACTCTCACTCAGCTTATGAAGAGTCCCGGGGTGTGTATTTAAAAAAAAAAAAATAATGTTTTTAGTTTAAAAAAAAAATTAAGTGTTTAGTTTTAAAAAAAAACTAAACACTTTATAGAAAATAATAGAATTATCAATTATTTTCATAAATATGAAATTAAGTTAATTTAGTAATTTTAATTAAAAGAGCTATTATGATGTATTTAAAAAAAAAAAATAATGAAAACTAAATATACGGTACTTTAGAAAAAAAAATCCAAAGCAGAGTATTGTATGTGGAATTATGAAAATTGGAAAACGATCGATGCTAACGCGATACACGTAAATATAAAAAAAATAACACGTTGAACCGAAAGTCTTTCAATAAAAGCTGGGCCCATTAAAAAAGATAATATTGAGGTAGTAAGATCTTTACTATCCAGTAAGTGTCTAAGTTATCGACTAGTGATTCGAATCAGAAATACTGAAAATAAAAAAAAGTACAAAAAAAAGAACAAAACAAAATATATGTAAAAATAAAATATATTTGAAATAATTAATAATTTTTCATTTAATATGTTGATAGTATAACTATCCTTAAAATTCTAAGTTTGGTTGTACAAGTTATAAAAAAAAATTACATGAATATGTACTAGATTGAACTGTAGTAAAAAGAAATATCGTATATAAAAAAAAACGACACTACAGTAAAAAAAAAAATGTTCAAATATGTCTGATTTGCAAAAATATAAATATACACTACAAATTTAATTCAGATACATAGTTGTATATAAAGGGGACTTTACGCTTCTGTAAAGAAAAACTACAAGGCCAAAAATACCAAGCGTATACAAAACAATATAGTTATAAATTGAAAAAGTCATTGCATATTCACATAAAATACATAAATTGTACAGCCAAAATGTGTATAGTATGTGTATTGAAATGTGACAAGTTTGAAAAACCACAAGTTTCGGAATGGTGAATTAAATAAATTATACAAAAAAAATATACTTAGATACAATCAGATAGAAACCATTAATTCGCCTATTCGATACTTCAGCACAATCCATAATAAATATTCAATTTGTAAATTGAAGAAATAAAAAATTCAAAATACCATCTGATTAATTCATGTGAGACAACTACTTTTAGTAACTGTACTGAGCCAACTAATTTTAGTAACTTTCTTGAGACAAGTACTTTTTGTAACTGATTTGAAATATGTGCGGAAATATCGAAGTAAGCTTGGATATACGCAAGTCATATCCGATCTAAGTAAATGTTTGTTGAAATTATGTAAATTCTCAACTCACATAAACCAATAATTATATAAATTATTATTTTTTGAATAATAAAAATATGAAAACAAAATAATAATAAATTTTAAACAGTGGAGTACTAAAAAAAATTATTCTCCACTCCAGGGGGCCAAAAAAATTAGCGACATGCTAATTGAAAAATATTAAAGCAAGAATGACACGAATAGATGAATGAAAAATCCTACAAATGTGGATCAGACGTGAAGATCTAAACACATTTAGATGTTTAATCAGGATGCAGTAACGTTACCATTCCCCCGATATCCTCTGAGACAGCACGGCCGAATGTTGCACATCGACACGCCGAAGGCCTTCCCATTAGATTTTGGAGCCCCCAGCCTAACTGAAGTTGGCGCAGTGAACCTTATCATCCTGCACGGTCCATTGAATTCTGAAGCGAATCCAGGTGCGACACTCCTGTTCATATTCGGGGCCAAGTCCTTCACCATGACCAATTGACCCACTCCACATTTAGACAGCGTTGGTTCATTTAAAGTTCGGTCGACTCGCTGTTGGCGAGCAATCCTTAACGCATCGTGTACATGTGCCCGTGATGGTCCAGCAGAACTCGCGATCAACTCAGTTAACTCGCCTACAATCACAAACGGCGTCATTAACCTTCCACCAAAACAAACCTCAGCCGGTGTTGAGTCGATTGCACCCTTGTAGGAGCTGTTGCAATTGAAAACTACAAAACTCAAAAATTTTGACCAATTCCCATGTTCTACAGAATATTCCTTGAGAATGCATCCTAAATTATATTTTATCTGTCGATTGAGGCACTCGCTCTTGTTCGAAGATGGTGTATAGCTCGAACAGTAGGCAGCTCTAATACCATTATTAAATAAGAAGGTTTTCCACTTGATCGACGCAAAGGCTGGTCCGCTGTCGGCCACAACAACCGTCGGATATCCGCTTTGCAGGAAAATCCTCTGTATCAGTGAAATGGCAACGTCACTGGTCCGCCCTTTACATGGAAAGGCGAAAGCAAATTTTGAAAATCCATCTACAATAGAAAAAATATATTTAAAACCTTCACTTGATCCAATAATAGGACCGATAAAGTCGACGCACAAAGCATGCAGGGTATACTCCGGCACGGAACCACTCAACTGAACCTTATCGTTACGTGTATATGGCCTTACAGCCTGGCACACTTTACAGGTTCCGACACAGTCCCCTACCCTTGCATAGAGGCCTTTGCAGTAAAACACTTTACTAATTTCACGGAATGCTTCAATTACTGAATTATGCGCAGCACACCTGGAATCATGATAATATCGAAGAACGTAATCGAGCAAACCATCTGGTAAAAATACACGTTTTAGTCGATTCCTTCCGACGAACTTATATATTAACCCATGCTTTATGCAAAAATTAGGGACATTCATCTGAGCCTTAAGGTTCTGATAAATGATTTTACATTCGGGAGAGCTACGTTGCTCGCCCTTAATAGAAAGGTAATCAAAATTTGCACTAGCTAAAACGTTAATAAAGTTCAGTTGCGCATTGTTCCTGATTTCTTCATTCACCGATTCTAAGTCAGTTTGATCCAAAGTACTGGCTATCTTTCTTAAAAGGTTTGCATAACCCGGATCATTGCTATGCAACTCTTTAATTTTAATGAAATTTTTGCCTGAATCTTGATTTGAATCAGAAAATTTGTTCACCAACATATGGTCAGTTTCGTATAACCTAGATAGAAAATCGGCCATATTGTTCAATTTGCCCTTAATATGTTCCGGGGTGAAGTCATATCTCGAAATTTTAAGGATCCACCTAGATAATTTATTAAAATTATTGGGGGTATTAAAAATCCACAATAACGACCTGCAGTCAGTCTGTAGAGTAAACTTGCGGTCGGTTAAAAAATCTTTAAATTTATCTAGGGCCGTTACTACTGCGAGAAGTTCTAATTCATGACTGTTATATTTTAATTCGGCTGGATTCAATTTTCGAGAACAGTACATAATGGGGTGCAAACCGTCATCATACTTTTGAAGTAATACCGCGCCCAGACCAGTAGCTGATCCGTCAGTTTGTAGCACAAAAGGTTTGTCAAAATTAGGATGTTTTAAGACAGGCGCACTTACTAAAGATTTTTTTAAAGTAGAGATTGCATCAAGATGAACCTTAGTAATTTTGAACCTAACACCTTTCTTTTTTAAATCGTTTAACGGAGCTACAATCTGACTGAACATGGGAATATAGCGGGAGTAAAAAGCCGCAGCCCCAACTAGACGCATAACTTCTTTGACGTTTTTTGGAGTTGGCATGTCATTGATTGCTTGCACCTTAATAGGGTCTATAAAGCGTCCCTCAGCGGATATTACGCTACCCAACAAATGTACCCTCGACATACAAAATCGAGCCTTAGAAGGATTAATAGTGATACCGATAGACTTTATTTTAGTGAACAAGAGATTCAGGTGATTTAAATGTGATTCAATGTCGGGCGAATGTACAATTAAATCGTCATAATAAATAAGAAGAAATTTATGACGAAATTCTGCGAGACTGGAATTTAAAAAACGAGCTAATGATTGACTAGCCACCTTTAGCCCGAAAGGCATGGTATTGTACTCAAACAGACCATATTGTGTGACGATCGCGGTGACATGTTTCGAGTCATCTGATAATTTTATCTGATGAAAACTGGATTTCATGTCGAGGAGTGTAAACACTTTCGAATTACCTAAGCTAGCGAAAATATGAGCCATACTGGCTGAACTCATCGGATCAAACTCTATATGTTTGTTAACAAACCTATAGTCAGCGACTAACCGATAAGAGTCGTCTTTCTTTTTAACAAAGAAGACGGGTGAGCTATAATTAGAGTTCGAAGGAGAAAGTACCCCTTGTGTAACAAGCTCTTGAACATGCTCGTCCAAAAGTCTGGCTTTATCGGGTGCTAGATAGTAAGGAGCTTTACAAACCGGAATGTTATCGATTAACTTAATTTTATATTCAAAACCCTTGGCAAGACCAGGAATGTCAGAAAAAATCGATTTAAAGTTTTGAAGAAGTGTTTGCAACACTTTGGTTTGTTTGCTATTAAGATTTACTTTCGCTTCGACAATGGTATTAATAATTCGATTATTATTACAAAAACCCGAAAACGGTATTTCAACATTAGGATGAAAATAAAATTTGATCGTCGACTTAAAGAAGTCCAAAATGATGTTGCAATTTTTAAGTGTGGCAACACCTAAAATTACCTCAAACGGTAATGAATCTACTATAAAAAAAGTTTGAGTCCATGAAAAAATAGCCAATTTAAAATGAAGTTTCGCAGTTAAATTACATTTTAAAAAATTATTTCCCGGCAAAGAAATAGTTTTATCAATTGATTCGGTGACGATGTTTCTATTGTTAGCTTTTAACTTGTTAAAAGTCGCAGTTTTAATAGCATTAACAGTAGCACCGGAATCAAAAAGTGTTAATAGAGGATAACCTTGAATGAAAATGGTTTGTAGAGGTAAAATAGTATAATTTAAAATAACATCATTAATAAGAAACTTGGGGTCTATTGCGAGTTTTTTGGAACCGTAGTACTAACATTTATATTATCCTTCTTTCTTTTAAAACAAAATTTAAAATTGTGATTAGTACCTTTACAGAAAGTACAAAAAAGTTTAGTGTCATTATGCGTATTTTGAATTGAACTAACGTTTACACTGAGGGGTGTTGTAGATATTCGCGCTTGAATTTCCTCAATTTTAGTGATTAGTTGATACAAATCTTTATAAGTATCGGGAATTTGATATAAACCAAGAATAGTTAGGACAGAATTATTGGCATGAGCAAAAATAATTTGTATGATTTCGGATTCAGATGAATCATTAAGTAGGATGCTCGCGAATTTTATTATTGAAGGAACAAATGTCGAAAATTTTTCAGTGTCAAGTTGATTTCGCCGGACCAATCTATCAATATCTGTTTAGTCAAAGGTGGAATATAAACTTGTAATAAATTATGTTTAATATTTTGCCAAGACAAAGAGTCAGCCAAACAAGTAGACCAAAATGTTTGTGCGTTCGAAGCACACCTATTGATTAAAGATTTCAAAAGAACGTCTATAGGTAAAAAATTAATATCAATTAAATGTTGAGTATCGACAATAAACTGTATAATATTTTCTGGAACCGAAATGTCCAGAATAGTGATTTTATTTATAAAGGAATCTATACTCGATTTTGCAAAAAAACTAAAATTTGAAGTTAATTGATTTGAACTAGTGTTATTATTTGATAGAGCAGTTGTTATTGTTGCCAAGGCATCGGTAATGCTACTAATCTGCTTGCTTTGCTGTTGTATTTGTTGCTGTACATCCGAAACGTGCAACACTGACGCATGGAACTGTTGAGCTGTAGTCTGCATCTGAGTAGTTATAGCCGCTAAGTTAACCGCTGATACTTGATGAGGCGTGATGAATAAGTCATCTGGTGAAGCTGGAGGATCGTCATCTCCTGGGGTACCTGGTGTATTACGAGTTGTTCTCGGCATAATGAAAATTTAAACCACAAACAAAATAGAAGAAAGAGAAAAAAATTAGCACTAAGTTAAATATAATTATAGAATTAAAGAGAATGTAAAAGATATAAATGTATAAATATAAAGAAAAAATTATAATCATTTCAACTTTCAAAAAGAATTTCAGAATCACAAGTCGAGCTTTGTGAAAACTATCGAAAACAAAAGACACATATGGATATTTGCTCTGCTTCCATATGTGTATTTAAAAAAAAAAAAATAATGTTTTTAGTTTAAAAAAAAAATTAAGTGTTTAGTTTTAAAAAAAACTAAACACTTTATAGAAAATAATAAAATTATCAATTATTTTCATAAATATGAAATTAAGTTAATTTAGTAATTTTAATTAAAAGAGGTATTATGATGTATTTTTTAAAAAAAATAATGAAAACTAAATATACGGTACTTTAGAAAAAAAATCCAAAGCAGAGTATTGTATGTGGAATTATGAAAATTGGAAAACGATCGGTGCTAACGCGATACACGTAAATATAAAAAAAATAACACGTTGAACCGAAAGTCTTTCAATAAAAGCTGGGCCCATTAAAAAAGATAATATTGAGGTAGTAAGATCTTTACTATCCAGTAAGTGTCTAAGTTATCGACTAGTGATTCGAATCAGAAATACTGAAAATAAAAAAAAGTACAAAAAAAAGAACAAAACAAAATATATGTAAAAATAAAATATATTTGAAATAATTAATAATTTTTCATTTAATATGTTGATAGTATAACTATCCTTAAAATACTAAGTTTGGTTGTACAAGTTATAAAAAAAAATTACATGAATATGTACTAGATTGAACTGTAGTAAAAATAAATATCGTATATAAAAAAAAAACGACACTACAGTAAAAAAAAAAATGTTCAAATATGTCTGATTTGCAAAAATATAAATATACACTACAAATTTAATTCAGATACATAGTTGTATATAAAGGGGACTTTACGCTTCTGTAAAGAAAAACTACAAGGCCAAAAATACCAAGCGTATACAAAACAATATAGTTATAAATTGAAAAAGTCATTGCATATTCACATAAAATACATAAATTGTACAGCCAAAATGTGTATAGTATGTGTATTGAAATGTGACAAGTTTGAAAAACCACAAGTTTCGGAATGGTGAATTAAATAAATTATACAAAAAAAATATACTTAGATACAATCAGATAGAAACCATTAATTCGCCTATTCGATACTTCAGCACAATCCATAATAAATATTCAATTTGTAAATTGAAGAAATAAAAAATTCAAAATACCATCTGATTAATTCATGTGAGACAACTACTTTTAGTAACTGTACTGAGCCAACTAATTTTAGTAACTGTCTTGAGACAAGTACTTTTTGTAACTGATTTGAAATATGTGCGGAAATATCGAAGTAAGCTTGGATATACGCAAGTCATATCCGATCTAAGTAAATGTTTGTTGAAATTATGTAAATTCTCAACTCACATAAACCAATAATTATATAAATTATTATTTTTTGAATAATAAAAATATGAAAACAAAATAATAATAAATTTTAAACAGTGGAGTACTAAAAAAAATTATTCTCCACTCCAGGGGGCCAAAAAAATTAGCGACATGCTAATTGAAAAATATTAAAGCAAGAATGACACGAATAGATGAATGAAAAATCCTACAAATGTGGATCAGACGTGAAGACCTAAACACATTTAGATGTTTAATCAGGATGCAGTAACGTTACCATTCCCCCGATATCCTCTGAGACAGCACGGCCGAATGTTGCACATCGACACGCCGAAGGCCTTCCCATTAGATTTTGGAGCCCCCAGCCTAACTGAAGTTGGCGCAGTGAACCTTATCATCCTGCACGGTCCATTGAATTCTGAAGCGAATCCAGGTGCGACACTCCTGTTCATATTCGGGGCCAAGTCCTTCACCATGACCAATTGACCCACTCCACATTTAGACAGCGTTGGTTCATTTAAAGTTCGGTCGACTCGCTGTTGGCGAGCAATCCTTAACGCATCGTGTACATGTGCCCGTGATGGTCCAGCAGAACTCGCGATCAACTCAGTTAACTCGCCTACAATCACAAACGGCGTCATTAACCTTCCACCAAAACAAACCTCAGCCGGTGTTGAGTCGATTGCACCCTTGTAGGAGCTGTTGCAATTGAAAACTACAAAACTCAAAAATTTTGACCAATTCCCATGTTCTACAGAATATTCCTTGAGAATGCATCCTAAATTATATTTTATCTGTCGATTGAGGCACTCGCTCTTGTTCGAAGATGGTGTATAGCTCGAACAGTAGGCAGCTCTAATACCATTATTAAATAAGAAGGTTTTCCACTTGATCGACGCAAAGGCTGGTCCGCTGTCGGCCACAACAACCGTCGGATATCCGCTTTGCAGGAAAATCCTCTGTATCAGTGAAATGGCAACGTCACTGGTCCGCCCTTTACATGGAAAGGCGAAAGCAAATTTTGAAAATCCATCTACAATAGAAAAAATATATTTAAAACCTTCACTTGATCCAATAATAGGACCGATAAAGTCGACGCACAAAGCATGCAGGGTATACTCCGGCACGGAACCACTCAACTGAACCTTATCGTTACGTGTATATGGCCTTACAGCCTGGCACACTTTACAGGTTCCGACACAGTCCCCTACCCTTGCATAGAGGCCTTTGCAGTAAAACACTTTACTAATTTCACGGAATGCTTCAATTACTGAATTATGCGCAGCACACCTGGAATCATGATAATATCGAAGAACGTAATCGAGCAAACCATCTGGTAAAAATACACGTTTTAGTCGATTCCTTCCGACGAACTTATATATTAACCCATGCTTTATGCAAAAATTAGGGACATTCATCTGAGCCTTAAGGTTCTGATAAATGATTTTACATTCGGGAGAGCTACGTTGCTCGCCCTTAATAGAAAGGTAATCAAAATTTGCACTAGCTAAAACGTTAATAAAGTTCAGTTGCGCATTGTTCCTGATTTCTTCATTCACCGATTCTAAGTCAGTTTGATCCAAAGTACTGGCTATCTTTCTTAAAAGGTTTGCATAACCCGGATCATTGCTATGCAACTCTTTAATTTTAATGAAATTTTTGCCTGAATCTTGATTTGAATCAGAAAATTTGTTCACCAACATATGGTCAGTTTCGTATAACCTAGATAGAAAATCGGCCATATTGTTCAATTTGCCCTTAATATGTTCCGGGGTGAAGTCATATCTCGAAATTTTAAGGATCCACCTAGATAATTTATTAAAATTATTGGGGGTATTAAAAATCCACAATAACGACCTGCAGTCAGTCTGTAGAGTAAACTTGCGGTCGGTTAAAAAATCTTTAAATTTATCTAGGGCCGTTACTACTGCGAGAAGTTCTAATTCATGACTGTTATATTTTAATTCGGCTGGATTCAATTTTCGAGAACAGTACATAATGGGGTGCAAACCGTCATCATACTTTTGAAGTAATACCGCGCCCAGACCAGTAGCTGATCCGTCAGTTTGTAGCACAAAAGGTTTGTCAAAATTAGGATGTTTTAAGACAGGCGCACTTACTAAAGATTTTTTTAAAGTAGAGATTGCATCAAGATGAACCTTAGTAATTTTGAACCTAACACCTTTCTTTTTTAAATCGTTTAACGGAGCTACAATCTGACTGAACATGGGAATATAGCGGGAGTAAAAAGCCGCAGCCCCAACTAGACGCATAACTTCTTTGACGTTTTTTGGAGTTGGCATGTCATTGATTGCTTGCACCTTAATAGGGTCTATAAAGCGTCCCTCAGCGGATATTACGCTACCCAACAAATGTACCCTCGACATACAAAATCGAGCCTTAGAAGGATTAATAGTGATACCGATAGACTTTATTTTAGTGAACAAGAGATTCAGGTGATTTAAATGTGATTCAATGTCGGGCGAATGTACAATTAAATCGTCATAATAAATAAGAAGAAATTTATGACGAAATTCTGCGAGACTGGAATTTAAAAAACGAGCTAATGATTGACTAGCCACCTTTAGCCCGAAAGGCATGGTATTGTACTCAAACAGACCATATTGTGTGACGATCGCGGTGACATGTTTCGAGTCATCTGATAATTTTATCTGATGAAAACTGGATTTCATGTCGAGGAGTGTAAACACTTTCGAATTACCTAAGCTAGCGAAAATATGAGCCATACTGGCTGAACTCATCGGATCAAACTCTATATGTTTGTTAACAAACCTATAGTCAGCGACTAACCGATAAGAGTCGTCTTTCTTTTTAACAAAGAAGACGGGTGAGCTATAATTAGAGTTCGAAGGAGAAAGTACCCCTTGTGTAACAAGCTCTTGAACATGCTCGTCCAAAAGTCTGGCTTTATCGGGTGCTAGATAGTAAGGAGCTTTACAAACCGGAATGTTATCGATTAACTTAATTTTATATTCAAAACCCTTGGCAAGACCAGGAATGTCAGAAAAAATCGATTTAAAGTTTTGAAGAAGTGTTTGCAACACTTTGGTTTGTTTGCTATTAAGATTTACTTTCGCTTCGACAATGGTATTAATAATTCGATTATTATTACAAAAACCCGAAAACGGTATTTCAACATTAGGATGAAAATAAAATTTGATCGTCGACTTAAAGAAGTCCAAAATGATGTTGCAATTTTTAAGTGTGGCAACACCTAAAATTACCTCAAACGGTAATGAATCTACTATAAAAAAAGTTTGAGTCCATGAAAAAATAGCCAATTTAAAATGAAGTTTCGCAGTTAAATTACATTTTAAAAAATTATTTCCCGGCAAAGAAATAGTTTTATCAATTGATTCGGTGACGATGTTTCTATTGTTAGCTTTTAACTTGTTAAAAGTCGCAGTTTTAATAGCATTAACAGTAGCACCGGAATCAAAAAGTGTTAATAGAGGATAACCTTGAATGAAAATGGTTTGTAGAGGTAAAATAGTATAATTTAAAATAACATCATTAATAAGAAACTTGGGGTCTATTGCGAGTTTTTTGGAACCGTAGTACTAACATTTATATTATCCTTCTTTCTTTTAAAACAAAATTTAAAATTGTGATTAGTACCTTTACAGAAAGTACAAAAAAGTTTAGTGTCATTATGCGTATTTTGAATTGAACTAACGTTTACACTGAGGGGTGTTGTAGATATTCGCGCTTGAATTTCCTCAATTTTAGTGATTAGTTGATACAAATCTTTATAAGTATCGGGAATTTGATATAAACCAAGAATAGTTAGGACAGAATTATTGGCATGAGCAAAAATAATTTGTATGATTTCGGATTCAGATGAATCATTAAGTAGGATGCTCGCGAATTTTATTATTGAAGGAACAAATGTCGAAAATTTTTCAGTGTCAAGTTGATTTCGCCGGACCAATCTATCAATATCTGTTTAGTCAAAGGTGGAATATAAACTTGTAATAAATTATGTTTAATATTTTGCCAAGACAAAGAGTCAGCCAAACAAGTAGACCAAAATGTTTGTGCGTTCGAAGCACACCTATTGATTAAAGATTTCAAAAGAACGTCTATAGGTAAAAAATTAATATCAATTAAATGTTGAGTATCGACAATAAACTGTATAATATTTTCTGGAACCGAAATGTCCAGAATAGTGATTTTATTTATAAAGGAATCTATACTCGATTTTGCAAAAAAACTAAAATTTGAAGTTAATTGATTTGAACTAGTGTTATTATTTGATAGAGCAGTTGTTATTGTTGCCAAGGCATCGGTAATGCTACTAATCTGCTTGCTTTGCTGTTGTATTTGTTGCTGTACATCCGAAACGTGCAACACTGACGCATGGAACTGTTGAGCTGTAGTCTGCATCTGAGTAGTTATAGCCGCTAAGTTAACCGCTGATACTTGATGAGGCGTGATGAATAAGTCATCTGGTGAAGCTGGAGGATCGTCATCTCCTGGGGTACCTGGTGTATTACGAGTTGTTCTCGGCATAATGAAAATTTAAACCACAAACAAAATAGAAGAAAGAGAAAAAAATTAGCACTAAGTTAAATATAATTATAGAATTAAAGAGAATGTAAAAGATATAAATGTATAAATATAAAGAAAAAATTATAATCATTTCAACTTTCAAAAAGAATTTCAGAATCACAAGTCGAGCTTTGTGAAAACTATCGAAAACAAAAGACACATATGGATATTTGCTCTGCTTCCATATGTGTATTTAAAAAAAAAAAAATAATGTTTTTAGTTTAAAAAAAAAATTAAGTGTTTAGTTTTAAAAAAAACTAAACACTTTATAGAAAATAATAAAATTATCAATTATTTTCATAAATATGAAATTAAGTTAATTTAGTAATTTTAATTAAAAGAGGTATTATGATGTATTTTTTAAAAAAAATAATGAAAACTAAATATACGGTACTTTAGAAAAAAAATCCAAAGCAGAGTATTGTATGTGGAATTATGAAAATTGGAAAACGATCGGTGCTAACGCGATACACGTAAATATAAAAAAAATAACACGTTGAACCGAAAGTCTTTCAATAAAAGCTGGGCCCATTAAAAAAGATAATATTGAGGTAGTAAGATCTTTACTATCCAGTAAGTGTCTAAGTTATCGACTAGTGATTCGAATCAGAAATACTGAAAATAAAAAAAAGTACAAAAAAAAGAACAAAACAAAATATATGTAAAAATAAAATATATTTGAAATAATTAATAATTTTTCATTTAATATGTTGATAGTATAACTATCCTTAAAATACTAAGTTTGGTTGTACAAGTTATAAAAAAAAATTACATGAATATGTACTAGATTGAACTGTAGTAAAAATAAATATCGTATATAAAAAAAAAACGACACTACAGTAAAAAAAAAAATGTTCAAATATGTCTGATTTGCAAAAATATAAATATACACTACAAATTTAATTCAGATACATAGTTGTATATAAAGGGGACTTTACGCTTCTGTAAAGAAAAACTACAAGGCCAAAAATACCAAGCGTATACAAAACAATATAGTTATAAATTGAAAAAGTCATTGCATATTCACATAAAATACATAAATTGTACAGCCAAAATGTGTATAGTATGTGTATTGAAATGTGACAAGTTTGAAAAACCACAAGTTTCGGAATGGTGAATTAAATAAATTATACAAAAAAAATATACTTAGATACAATCAGATAGAAACCATTAATTCGCCTATTCGATACTTCAGCACAATCCATAATAAATATTCAATTTGTAAATTGAAGAAATAAAAAATTCAAAATACCATCTGATTAATTCATGTGAGACAACTACTTTTAGTAACTGTACTGAGCCAACTAATTTTAGTAACTGTCTTGAGACAAGTACTTTTTGTAACTGATTTGAAATATGTGCGGAAATATCGAAGTAAGCTTGGATATACGCAAGTCATATCCGATCTAAGTAAATGTTTGTTGAAATTATGTAAATTCTCAACTCACATAAACCAATAATTATATAAATTATTATTTTTTGAATAATAAAAATATGAAAACAAAATAATAATAAATTTTAAACAGTGGAGTACTAAAAAAAATTATTCTCCACTCCAGGGGGCCAAAAAAATTAGCGACATGCTAATTGAAAAATATTAAAGCAAGAATGACACGAATAGATGAATGAAAAATCCTACAAATGTGGATCAGACGTGAAGACCTAAACACATTTAGATGTTTAATCAGGATGCAGTAACGTTACCATTCCCCCGATATCCTCTGAGACAGCACGGCCGAATGTTGCACATCGACACGCCGAAGGCCTTCCCATTAGATTTTGGAGCCCCCAGCCTAACTGAAGTTGGCGCAGTGAACCTTATCATCCTGCACGGTCCATTGAATTCTGAAGCGAATCCAGGTGCGACACTCCTGTTCATATTCGGGGCCAAGTCCTTCACCATGACCAATTGACCCACTCCACATTTAGACAGCGTTGGTTCATTTAAAGTTCGGTCGACTCGCTGTTGGCGAGCAATCCTTAACGCATCGTGTACATGTGCCCGTGATGGTCCAGCAGAACTCGCGATCAACTCAGTTAACTCGCCTACAATCACAAACGGCGTCATTAACCTTCCACCAAAACAAACCTCAGCCGGTGTTGAGTCGATTGCACCCTTGTAGGAGCTGTTGCAATTGAAAACTACAAAACTCAAAAATTTTGACCAATTCCCATGTTCTACAGAATATTCCTTGAGAATGCATCCTAAATTATATTTTATCTGTCGATTGAGGCACTCGCTCTTGTTCGAAGATGGTGTATAGCTCGAACAGTAGGCAGCTCTAATACCATTATTAAATAAGAAGGTTTTCCACTTGATCGACGCAAAGGCTGGTCCGCTGTCGGCCACAACAACCGTCGGATATCCGCTTTGCAGGAAAATCCTCTGTATCAGTGAAATGGCAACGTCACTGGTCCGCCCTTTACATGGAAAGGCGAAAGCAAATTTTGAAAATCCATCTACAATAGAAAAAATATATTTAAAACCTTCACTTGATCCAATAATAGGACCGATAAAGTCGACGCACAAAGCATGCAGGGTATACTCCGGCACGGAACCACTCAACTGAACCTTATCGTTACGTGTATATGGCCTTACAGCCTGGCACACTTTACAGGTTCCGACACAGTCCCCTACCCTTGCATAGAGGCCTTTGCAGTAAAACACTTTACTAATTTCACGGAATGCTTCAATTACTGAATTATGCGCAGCACACCTGGAATCATGATAATATCGAAGAACGTAATCGAGCAAACCATCTGGTAAAAATACACGTTTTAGTCGATTCCTTCCGACGAACTTATATATTAACCCATGCTTTATGCAAAAATTAGGGACATTCATCTGAGCCTTAAGGTTCTGATAAATGATTTTACATTCGGGAGAGCTACGTTGCTCGCCCTTAATAGAAAGGTAATCAAAATTTGCACTAGCTAAAACGTTAATAAAGTTCAGTTGCGCATTGTTCCTGATTTCTTCATTCACCGATTCTAAGTCAGTTTGATCCAAAGTACTGGCTATCTTTCTTAAAAGGTTTGCATAACCCGGATCATTGCTATGCAACTCTTTAATTTTAATGAAATTTTTGCCTGAATCTTGATTTGAATCAGAAAATTTGTTCACCAACATATGGTCAGTTTCGTATAACCTAGATAGAAAATCGGCCATATTGTTCAATTTGCCCTTAATATGTTCCGGGGTGAAGTCATATCTCGAAATTTTAAGGATCCACCTAGATAATTTATTAAAATTATTGGGGGTATTAAAAATCCACAATAACGACCTGCAGTCAGTCTGTAGAGTAAACTTGCGGTCGGTTAAAAAATCTTTAAATTTATCTAGGGCCGTTACTACTGCGAGAAGTTCTAATTCATGACTGTTATATTTTAATTCGGCTGGATTCAATTTTCGAGAACAGTACATAATGGGGTGCAAACCGTCATCATACTTTTGAAGTAATACCGCGCCCAGACCAGTAGCTGATCCGTCAGTTTGTAGCACAAAAGGTTTGTCAAAATTAGGATGTTTTAAGACAGGCGCACTTACTAAAGATTTTTTTAAAGTAGAGATTGCATCAAGATGAACCTTAGTAATTTTGAACCTAACACCTTTCTTTTTTAAATCGTTTAACGGAGCTACAATCTGACTGAACATGGGAATATAGCGGGAGTAAAAAGCCGCAGCCCCAACTAGACGCATAACTTCTTTGACGTTTTTTGGAGTTGGCATGTCATTGATTGCTTGCACCTTAATAGGGTCTATAAAGCGTCCCTCAGCGGATATTACGCTACCCAACAAATGTACCCTCGACATACAAAATCGAGCCTTAGAAGGATTAATAGTGATACCGATAGACTTTATTTTAGTGAACAAGAGATTCAGGTGATTTAAATGTGATTCAATGTCGGGCGAATGTACAATTAAATCGTCATAATAAATAAGAAGAAATTTATGACGAAATTCTGCGAGACTGGAATTTAAAAAACGAGCTAATGATTGACTAGCCACCTTTAGCCCGAAAGGCATGGTATTGTACTCAAACAGACCATATTGTGTGACGATCGCGGTGACATGTTTCGAGTCATCTGATAATTTTATCTGATGAAAACTGGATTTCATGTCGAGGAGTGTAAACACTTTCGAATTACCTAAGCTAGCGAAAATATGAGCCATACTGGCTGAACTCATCGGATCAAACTCTATATGTTTGTTAACAAACCTATAGTCAGCGACTAACCGATAAGAGTCGTCTTTCTTTTTAACAAAGAAGACGGGTGAGCTATAATTAGAGTTCGAAGGAGAAAGTACCCCTTGTGTAACAAGCTCTTGAACATGCTCGTCCAAAAGTCTGGCTTTATCGGGTGCTAGATAGTAAGGAGCTTTACAAACCGGAATGTTATCGATTAACTTAATTTTATATTCAAAACCCTTGGCAAGACCAGGAATGTCAGAAAAAATCGATTTAAAGTTTTGAAGAAGTGTTTGCAACACTTTGGTTTGTTTGCTATTAAGATTTACTTTCGCTTCGACAATGGTATTAATAATTCGATTATTATTACAAAAACCCGAAAACGGTATTTCAACATTAGGATGAAAATAAAATTTGATCGTCGACTTAAAGAAGTCCAAAATGATGTTGCAATTTTTAAGTGTGGCAACACCTAAAATTACCTCAAACGGTAATGAATCTACTATAAAAAAAGTTTGAGTCCATGAAAAAATAGCCAATTTAAAATGAAGTTTCGCAGTTAAATTACATTTTAAAAAATTATTTCCCGGCAAAGAAATAGTTTTATCAATTGATTCGGTGACGATGTTTCTATTGTTAGCTTTTAACTTGTTAAAAGTCGCAGTTTTAATAGCATTAACAGTAGCACCGGAATCAAAAAGTGTTAATAGAGGATAACCTTGAATGAAAATGGTTTGTAGAGGTAAAATAGTATAATTTAAAATAACATCATTAATAAGAAACTTGGGGTCTATTGCGAGTTTTTTGGAACCGTAGTACTAACATTTATATTATCCTTCTTTCTTTTAAAACAAAATTTAAAATTGTGATTAGTACCTTTACAGAAAGTACAAAAAAGTTTAGTGTCATTATGCGTATTTTGAATTGAACTAACGTTTACACTGAGGGGTGTTGTAGATATTCGCGCTTGAATTTCCTCAATTTTAGTGATTAGTTGATACAAATCTTTATAAGTATCGGGAATTTGATATAAACCAAGAATAGTTAGGACAGAATTATTGGCATGAGCAAAAATAATTTGTATGATTTCGGATTCAGATGAATCATTAAGTAGGATGCTCGCGAATTTTATTATTGAAGGAACAAATGTCGAAAATTTTTCAGTGTCAAGTTGATTTCGCCGGACCAATCTATCAATATCTGTTTAGTCAAAGGTGGAATATAAACTTGTAATAAATTATGTTTAATATTTTGCCAAGACAAAGAGTCAGCCAAACAAGTAGACCAAAATGTTTGTGCGTTCGAAGCACACCTATTGATTAAAGATTTCAAAAGAACGTCTATAGGTAAAAAATTAATATCAATTAAATGTTGAGTATCGACAATAAACTGTATAATATTTTCTGGAACCGAAATGTCCAGAATAGTGATTTTATTTATAAAGGAATCTATACTCGATTTTGCAAAAAAACTAAAATTTGAAGTTAATTGATTTGAACTAGTGTTATTATTTGATAGAGCAGTTGTTATTGTTGCCAAGGCATCGGTAATGCTACTAATCTGCTTGCTTTGCTGTTGTATTTGTTGCTGTACATCCGAAACGTGCAACACTGACGCATGGAACTGTTGAGCTGTAGTCTGCATCTGAGTAGTTATAGCCGCTAAGTTAACCGCTGATACTTGATGAGGCGTGATGAATAAGTCATCTGGTGAAGCTGGAGGATCGTCATCTCCTGGGGTACCTGGTGTATTACGAGTTGTTCTCGGCATAATGAAAATTTAAACCACAAACAAAATAGAAGAAAGAGAAAAAAATTAGCACTAAGTTAAATATAATTATAGAATTAAAGAGAATGTAAAAGATATAAATGTATAAATATAAAGAAAAAATTATAATCATTTCAACTTTCAAAAAGAATTTCAGAATCACAAGTCGAGCTTTGTGAAAACTATCGAAAACAAAAGACACATATGGATATTTGCTCTGCTTCCATATGTGTATTTAAAAAAAAAAAAATAATGTTTTTAGTTTAAAAAAAAAATTAAGTGTTTAGTTTTAAAAAAAACTAAACACTTTATAGAAAATAATAAAATTATCAATTATTTTCATAAATATGAAATTAAGTTAATTTAGTAATTTTAATTAAAAGAGGTATTATGATGTATTTTTTAAAAAAAATAATGAAAACTAAATATACGGTACTTTAGAAAAAAAAATCCAAAGCAGAGTATTGTATGTGGAATTATGAAAATTGGAAAACGATCGGTGCTAACGCGATACACGTAAATATAAAAAAAATAACACGTTGAACCGAAAGTCTTTCAATAAAAGCTGGGCCCATTAAAAAAGATAATATTGAGGTAGTAAGATCTTTACTATCCAGTAAGTGTCTAAGTTATCGACTAGTGATTCGAATCAGAAATACTGAAAATAAAAAAAAGTACAAAAAAAAGAACAAAACAAAATATATGTAAAAATAAAATATATTTGAAATAAATAATTTTTCATTTAATATGTTGATAGTATAACTATCCTTAAAATACTAAGTTTGGTTGTACAAGTTATAAAAAAAAATTACATGAATATGTACTAGATTGAACTGTAGTAAAAAGAAATATCGTATATAAAAAAAAAACGACACTACAGTAAAAAAAAAAATGTTCAAATATGTCTGATTTGCAAAAATATAAATATACACTACAAATTTAATTCAGATACATAGTTGTATATAAAGGGGACTTTACGCTTCTGTAAAGAAAAACTACAAGGCCAAAAATACCAAGCGTATACAAAACAATATAGTTATAAATTGAAAAAGTCATTGCATATTCACATAAAATACATAAATTGTACAGCCAAAATGTGTATAGTATGTGTATTGAAATGTGACAAGTTTGAAAAACCACAAGTTTCGGAATGGTGAATTAAATAAATTATACAAAAAAAAATATACTTAGATACAATCAGATAGAAACCATTAATTCGCCTATTCGATACTTCAGCACAATCCATAATAAATATTCAATTTGTAAATTGAAGAAATAAAAAATTCAAAATACCATCTGATTAATTCATGTGAGACAACTACTTTTAGTAACTGTACTGAGCCAACTAATTTTAGTAACTGTCTTGAGACAAGTACTTTTTGTAACTGATTTGAAATATGTGCGGAAATATCGAAGTAAGCTTGGATATACGCAAGTCATATCCGATCTAAGTAAATGTTTGTTGAAATTATGTAAATTCTCAACTCACATAAACCAATAATTATATAAATTATTATTTTTTGAATAATAAAAATATGAAAACAAAATAATAATAAATTTTAAACAGTGGAGTACTAAAAAAAATTATTCTCCAGGGGCTCCGGAGAGCCGTCTATGCCCACCTCTCCTATATAGAATATAATACAAATTTTATTTATTATTGTAGGGCTACTATTGCAATACAGGTAGGGCTCATATCAAATTTTAAAAAAAGTACATAATAAACATACATCGGTAATTAAAAGAATTATAAAAGACTGTGTTAGTTTCTCGTTTTATGAATATAAACCTTTTTAGTAGCATAGTAAAAAATGTTCACTGTTACGAATTGTCTAGAACAAAATCTAAAATAATTTTAACGTCGATCGGATTTTGTGGACCGTTAAAGAGGTTAATCATGAACTGCGAAAACCACTTTAGGAAACAGCCACTCCCGCATTTTTACATGCGTAAAAATATTTGTTTTACTTGATATCTTCCCTATCTTTCAGTTCATTGTAAATTTGTAGGAAATTGCAACTTTGTAGAAAACCCGTCCTCACATTTTTTGTTTCATCAAATTTTTTTTAGTATTAAAAAAATAAAATGAATGTGGCACCACAAAAATAATAAAATGACTGATTTTATGGTGCCTCATTCATTTAATTTTGCTACTTCTGGCCAGAAAAAAAATTTAAATTTTTTTCATTTTTGGTACTATACTTATTATTAGAGTCTTATCACTCTAACAGTCTAATTTTATATAGGTATTGTTTTCTCGCCGGAAAGTAGTGCAAGTACCGGAAATTTACCTTATTTATACCCTGTATATTTGTAAATATACAAAGTATATTAAATTTAGTCCCGACTTTGTAACGCATGAAAATATTAATCCTTGACAAAAATGCTTCACAAATGTATTCATAAAATTGCCTAAATCGGCCATTTAGGAGGGGGCCCCACTAAGAGGGGGGAAATATCCGTCTTTGAAACCGTAAGAGATAGAAAAAAAAATTTTTTCACAAAAAATCTTCTTCTTTATAAAATAATCAACTTTTGTTTGAAAAATTTTTCCATAAACTCAATAGTTTTCTCATAATTTGTGCACAAAGAGCCAATAAGAGGGGGGAATTACACATCTTTGAAACCGTAAGAGATAAAAAAAAATTTGTTGACATAAAATCTTCTTCTCTTTAAAATAAACAACTTTTGTTTGAAAACTTTTTTCATTAATTCAACAGTTTTCTCAAAATTTGTCCTCATAGTTGAAATGAGATGTACAAAATGATAGGCGAATGAAGGCATGGTCTCCATGGACCCGTAGGTATACATAACAACTGTACATCCTATTTTTATACCTTGTATAACTAAATATACTATGTTTAGGTATATTATGTTTAGTCCCGTAATGCTTAAAAATATTAATCCTTGACAAAAATGCTTCACAAAGGTATTCATAAAATGGCCTAATTCGGCCTAATTCTTCTGTCTGTCTGTCTGTTAACACGATAACTCGAGAACAAAAAGAGATAACGAGCTGAAAATTTTTGTGTGTGTTCTAGAGCAACAAAGTAAGTTTCGAGTTCATGACGGGCAAAATCGGAACGTGTTTCCTCCCGCCGGGGGGAAAAATTATATCTTTGAAACCGTAGGAGGAAGAAAAAAAAATTGTGAACATAAAATCTTCTTCTCCTTAAAATAAACAACTTTTGTTTGAAAACTTTTTTTATAAAGTCAACCGTTTTTTCAAAATTTGTGCTTAAAGTTGAAAATGAGTCGATCGAAGACGGGCACATGTACAAACATAACATACATCAAATAGTATTGTTTTTATGTTAACTTCAGGTTTGTTAACCAGGTGTATATGTTCAATGTATGTAAGGTCAACGTTTAATTGATTTTCTTTTAAAAAAAAATAGTTGGTCTCGTATAGATGTCAAAATTTTGCAAAAAATTTATTCAAAGGTGCATTTATCCTATCAAAAATTATCTATAAAATTATTATACATGTATATATTTATATACGTATATTTATATATTTATATATGATATATATATATACATATATACATATATATATATATATATATATTTTTTTTTTTTTGATATCAAGAGGGGGAAATGCATGAAATTGCACTGACCGAGAAGTCTCCTTTTCAGGGGACTTTCGGCACGGTGCGGGGCTCGGACCAGAAGAAGTCTGGAACATACCCGCTAAAACCCTAAACTCTTGAGGATACTCCAGTGTACCCCGCGCGGAACCGCCGTCAGGCACTACTTCGCCCGGGGAGGACTGGCTTACTACTGCCTATTCAATTATTGTCGCTGTAGACGTCTCCTTGGTCGATCTCCCTGGAGAATCTTCATCATCTTGGCCGCTGCGTCGGCCACTGCCTTCCAATTTTTCTCACAGCGGACCATCAGGTCAACGAGGTTTTCTGGTGTACCATGGCAATGGAGTCTTGCATCTAGTACCGCTCTCTCTGCAGCGAAACGGGGGCACGAGAAGAAAATGTGCTCTACCGTTTCCTGTTCATGTGGGCAACTTGGACATGGTGGTTCGAAGTCCAAACCGAACCTGTTGAGGTAGGCTCGGAAGTTGCCATGTCCGGTCAGCAACTGCGTGACATAAAAGTCCACTTCTCCATGCTTCCTGTTGAACCATTTCGCGATGTCAGACGATACGTCCATCTTCCATTTGTCGATGATTCCCAGCGTCTTTGCCACATCTCATGTGTGCGGTCTCTTTCTTCTGATGCGAGTGTCCTGATGTCGTCAGTGTCACTCTGCCTTCGTTGGTAGATTCTCCGTCGCTCGTCTGCCAAGATTTCGATTGGCGGAAGACTAGCCACTACACACACAGCATCATACGATACCGTGCGGTAAGCGCATGCGACGCGCAGTGCACTTCTCTTGTAGACTCTAATCATTGGGCGAGCGTAAGAAGCGGTATTCATGGCCGACGACCAGTTTGGTGCGGCGTACAAAAGGCATCAACCAGGTCAGTGCGGTATATATATATATATATATATATATATATATATATATATATATTTATATAATATTTGTTTATTTGTGTATACTTTCGTGTCAACATACAAGTGTTTGTCCAAATTCCTTTCGGTTACGTATGACAAACTGTAGAAGACTATAGCGTATACCCGACACATTTCATTGTCATTGAATTTTATTAATTAAATTAAATACTGATATGAAAAAATTAACTCGTCAACCAGGAATTGAATATATATATATATAAAAATTAGAATAATATGAAAAAAGTTGGCTGTCACATCACAATCGTCTTTGGTGTAGAGGAAGCACACTGGACCGGTTATCCAGAGGCCCGAGGTTCGATTCCTGGTTGACGAGTTAATTTTTTCATATCAGTATTTAATTTAATTATATATTTATATATTTATGTATGATATATATATATATATATATATATATATATATAGATATATCGATACATATCGCTATTTACGCGACTTTCGAACGCAGCATTGACTATTGTTTCGCGTTGATGGACTAACGCTTCACGTCGCCTTATTTTAAAAAACTATCGCGTTGAATAACAAACGATGCCAAATCATCGCTTCAATGCGCTTCAAGCGCTTCAATCTAACGCTTCCCATGCACTAACCTTTCGCAGTGACCAACGTTTCGCGTTTACTGACTTACGGTTCGCTTAAGCTAACGCTACGCTTTGAGCTTCACAACGCTTAGCGTTGAGTTGTTTACGCTCCGCGTTAACTTTTTCTTTGCGTTTACTAGCGCTTCGTGTTGATTGATGCTTCGAGTTGACCTAACGCTTCCTATTGACCAACGCTTCTCATTGGCCAACGCTTCGCTTTAGCTTGCGTGTTAACGTTTTGCGTTAACCAACGTTGTGCGTTGATTAACTAACGCTTTGCGTTGGCTGACATACGTTTTGCGTTAACTTACGTTTCGAGTTGGTTCATGCTTTTCGTTGGGTAACGATTAGCGTGAAATCACGCTTCGCGAATCACTAACGCTTCGCTTTGGATAACACACGCTTCTTATTGGCCAACGCTTCGCGTTGGATGACTTACGGTTCGCTTAGGATACGTTTCGCGTTGGAAAACGCTGCGCGTTGACCTAACACTTCCTATTAAGAAACGCTTCCCGTTGGCTAAGTTACGGTTTGCTTAAGCTTACGTTTCACGTTGACCAAACACTTCCTATTAACTAACGTTTCGCGTGAGCTGACTTACGGCTCGCTTAAGCATTCGGTGCGGTTGTTTAACGATTCTCGTGAAATCACGCTTCGCGAATTACCGACGCTTCGCTTGGAATAACTAACGTTTCTCATTAACCAACGCTTCGCGATGTCTGACTTACAGTTCGCTTTAGCTAACGTTTCGTGCTGGTAAACGCTTTGCGTTTACCAACACTTCGCGTTGATTTAATAACGCTTCGCGTTGACTCAACACTTACTATTGACTAACGATTCTCATTGACCAACGCTTCGCGTTGGCAGACTAACAGCTTGCTTAAGCTTATGGTTCGCCTTGGCTAATGACTTCCGTTTACCAACGCTATGCGTATCAACTCTTCGCGTAATATAAATTACGCGTGCTTTCGCTTCGCGTTAACTATCACTTCGTTTTAACTAACTTTTCACGTTTACGTTTAGCTTTAACGATTTGCGTGAAATCACGCTTCGCGTTGAATCACAATCGATTCGCTGAGAATAACTATCGCTTCTCATTGACCAACGCTTCGCGTTGGCTGACTTAAGGTTCGCTTTAGCTTACGTTTCGCGTTGGTTAACGCTTTGCGTTGGTTAACGATTCGCTTGAAATCTCGCTTCGCGAATCACTGATGCTTCGCTTTGCATAACTAACGCTTCCCATTGACCAACGCTTCGCGTTGGCTGACCTAAAGTTCGCTTTAGCTTTCGTTTCGCGTTGGTAAACGCTTTGCGTTTACCAACGCTTCGTGTTGACCTAATACTTCCTATTGACTAATGCTTCTTATTGACCAACGCCTCGCGTTGGCTGATTTACGGCTCACTTGAGCTTACGGTTCGGGTTGGTTAACGCATTTCGTTAATTAACGATTCGCGTGAAATCACGCTTCGCGAATCACCTACGTTTCGCATTGAAGGAGTAACGCTTGTCATTAACCAACGCTTCGCGTTGACTGACTTGTGGTTCGCTCCAGCTTATGGTTCGCGTTGGTTAACGCCTTGCGTTTACCAACGCTATGCGTTGATTTACTAGCGCTTCGTGTTAACATGCTTACGCTCAGCGTGAACTTGCTTTCGCTTAGCGTGAACTTGCTTTCGCTTAGCGTGAACTTGCTTTCGCTTCGCGTAAACTTCCGCTCGTTAGCTAGTGCTGTGTATCGACTGACGCGAAGCGTCAGTCGTGCTTTCGCTTCGCTTTAACTATTTCAACGATTTAACTTACTTTTCACGTATACTTTAAGCATTAACGATTCACGTGAAATCACGCTTCGCGCTGAATCCCGAACGATTCGCTGTGAATAACTATCGCTGCTCATGGACCAACGGTTCGCTTTAGACTACGTTACGCGTTGACCTAACACTTCCTATTGACTAACGCTTCTCATTGACCAACGCTTCGGGTTGGCTGACTTACGGCTCGCTTGAGCTTATGGTTCGCGTTGGTTAACGCTTCGCGTTAATTCACAATTCGCGTGCAATCCCGCTTCGCGATTCACCAACGCTTTGCTTTGAATATTTAACACTTCTTATTAACCATTGCTTCGCGTTTGTTAAAGCGACTAACGGTTCGCTTTCGCTAACGTTTCGCGTGGGTTAACGCTTTGCATTTACCAACGCTGCTCGTTGCTTTACTAACACTTCGCGTTGTCTTAACACTTCGAATTGACTAACGCATCTCAATGACCAACGCTTCGAGTTGGCTAACTCGTGGTTCGCTTCAGCTTACGTTTCGCGTTGGTAAACTCAAAGCTTTGGCAACGCTTTGCGTTGATTTTCTATCACTTCGCGGTGATTGACGGTTCACTTATGCTTACGTTTCGCGTTGGTTAACGCTTTTCGTTGGTTAATGATTCGCGTGAAATCACGCTTCGCTTCAAATAACTAACGGTTTTCATTGAACAACGCTTCGCATTGGCAGACTGACGGTTCGCTTTAACTTACATTTCGCGTCGGCTAACTCTTGTTGTGTAGTACTTCAACACCCTAGTTGGATTTTTATAACTTGCGTTTTATTTGCAAGCTATCGGCAACTTTATAACACTTAAGTAATGTAGGTTGCCTAGGTGGTCGCAATCTCAAACTACAAAATATATTAAATGAATTGAAGGCTTAGTAAAGAAGGCTTAGTAAATACTTTAGATGTCAGATGTGGAAATATGATCTTGGAGCCCTCAATCTATTTGAATGCCGCGGATCGTTTGTTTGCAGATGGTAACCAAGTTTGATTTACACAAACAAGTTTGGTTGTTGGTACGTTTACACAAAGGAATTTAAATTTAAATTTAAATTTTCGCGGTAAAATCAATGTAAAGTGACATGTCTCTTGTCAAACTAAAATTCCCTATTTGGAGATTTCGTCAGCTGTGTCAATTCAAATTTACGTAATTTTAGAACATGTCTATTAACGTTGACAGTGAATGCACCGGATTTTCTTTTAAATCTTCATTAATTCGAAGGCAGGAAATTTAATACCTATAACTAATTAATTTAAATGAAATCCAAAAATGATTGATAATGTAAAGGGGTTATGTTAAGTTTCTTGCAAATTTGGGAACTAGACTATCCTGTTTCAACAGGTACCGAACAGAATATCACCGCGTGGAGAACAACGACGGTTTTCTTTACTGATCATCAAGTTTTCGAGCAACAGGTAAATAAATCCCGAATAGGTTAATATTCGTTGTATATTTAACTAGTTTGACTGTTTTTATTTAATTTTTAGAAACCCTTCAGTATCGCACCCCAAATCTGAAGACACGAACCAACGAAACTCCACACAGGGAGAATATTAGTATAGCTACGACAATTCACAAAGTTTACAAAATGAAAACACCTACCTTTAGGATTAATTGATGCCGCTAACGATGAGGTCAACGATAGTATCGATGAAACCACAACGTAGAAATTCCAGTGAAATAATGAATTTATTAGGAAATGTAAGGTAAATAAAATATTTCCAAACGTTGAATTCAAAGACGAAAATTTATTTTTTGTTTGTAATTCGTTTTAGACATGCGGTCACACAGTTAATTATCCCAATGGCGGGTTTTCTACAAACTTGTTTACAGCTCCAAAATACACCAAATAAAGCCTTACACGATATATGTAGCCGAAACAAGCGTATATATAAAAGTGTCTTATTTACTAATGCTCCCTGTCTGAGGTAAGCTTTTTTTTTTTACAATTTTTTATTTGGCCACCAGGGGGAGCTTATTCAGCGCCCTCTGTTACAAACGTTCGTAACGAAACGAGATGGTGACTTAAGTTTTATGTTGAATTGTGCTTTCAAACCCTATAGCGTAATTCTTAATAATTTATGTTGATTTACTTAAATATTGGCGCGAGTAAGGGAGATAAAAAGCACAACTCAACATATTACCACCCTTGTTTCGAGGTGGGTGTTTGGTTCTCTAGCGGAGCGTTACGTGAAGCTTTTTTTTATTTCTTTATTTATTTATTTATTTTTTTTCGGGTCGTCCGAAAAGAACTTCCCCTCCAGGGGCTCTCAGGTATTATCTAGTCCAAGTACAGATAGGATAACTATGGATGCAGGATAGTTAGTTTGTCCAAACCCTTGTTTAGTAGCATTCTGGGGGCTACTTTTATTTTTGTATTTTATTCGTGTCTCTTCCCATTTTTTATTTTTATTTTAGTTGTAAGTTTTAACTGTAAATATTTGTTTTTTTTTTCCGTTCTTTTTTTTATATGTGTTTTTAAACTTTATTTTATTATCTTGTATATATATTTTTATTAGTAGGTTGTAAGTTTTTATTCTGTAATGGGTTCATTAATTGATTTTATTAAGCCATTACCAAACTTTTAATTAACCTTTTGTTTTATATTTTTAATTTTGTAATAGGTTCATTAATTAATTTTAATAACCAATTACAAAACTTTTAATCAACCTTTAAACTTTTGTTGTATCTTGTTCTCAATTCGAAAAAAAACAACTATTTTATGTACAGGTGGAGGTGTAGTTAAACTTCCCTAACGCGGTCCAATCAACCTTTGTCGCATACGGTGGGGCTTACTATACTGTACATGGGACTTTAGGCACTTTCTGTTCCGTGGGTCTCGTAGTTTTACTGTATTGACTGTTCTGAAATTAATAATTTTATACGGACCCAGGTACTTAAAAACTATTTACTGGAAAGGCCTTGTACAGATATTAGTTTCTTGCGCAACATAACTAGGTCGTTCACGTTATACCCATGTTTGCGTTTGGTTTTATTAAAATAGTTCCGACGTCTTTTAAGCGATTTTGACAGGAAGTGTTCGACCATGTTCCTGGATGGTCGGGACGAAATTGATAGTACATTTTGGATGCCCCATAAATTGTCCAAGGGCATGCTCAAACCTCTTCCTAAGAAAATTGACGCCGGAGTTGTATTAGTTATTGTACTAAATGAGTTATTGTACGCGAAGGTTGCAAAACCTAAAAACTCGTCCCATTTATCGTGTTTGGCAGCGGCCGACTCAAGCAGGGTGCTGATGTTGGAGATTAGCACCTTGTTCATGGCTTCCGATTTGTTTCCACTGGGGCTGAAAGGAGATAAATAACGTGCAGAAATTCCCCATTTAAAACAAAATGTTTTGTAATATTTCGACTTGAAATATGAGGCATTATCGGAAACCATGAATGTTGGTGCTGAGAAAACAAAGAAAAATTTTTCCAACTCGGCACAAATTGTGGACGATGTGCAAGTTTTTAAGGTAAACGTTTTAACGAACCTACTATGCGAGTCGACCGCGACCAAGACGAATCTTGAGTGCGATTGGGTCAACAGTAAAGGACCTAGTATGTCAATATGTAGGGATTCATAGGCGTGCTTTGGATTAAACGGGTTCATAATGGGCTTGTGGGGTTTTGTAGATATTTTGTGTTTTTGACACGAGTCACAAGATCTTACGTAATCTACAACATCTTTATAAAGGCCCTCCCAGTAAAATCTCCTGGAGATATTGCTGAAGGTCTTATAGCACCCAGGATGCGTACTCAATAGGCTGTCGTGAAAATAAAACAAGATTGCCTGACGCAGTTGTTCGGGTAAATAAATCCTTCTTTTTTTATGTTTTCCCACGAGCTTGCATAGGAGGCCGGAATGAACTGTAAAATCTTTAAGTCTTTCGTGAACTTTCTTTCGTGAACAGTCTTTCAAGAACTGTAAGTCTTTAAAATTATGTCTGTCGTTTTTAATGCGAGCAGTAATCTCTTTACACTTTTCATCCCTAGCCTGTACCGTGCGAACGTTTGGGAAGATGGCGATGGTTTTCGTTGAGAAAAAGAAGTTTATCACCGGGTATTATATCAGAAAAAGGTAACTCTGTTTTATTTTTAGTTTTCAAATTGTGAATCGGATCTTCATCCATTTTATATAAACGTGATAACGCATCGGCGATATTATTGTTTTCTCCTTTGATATGTTCGACGGTGAATTTATATTACGATAACGTTAATTGCCAGCGTGCTAATTTAGCTGACCCCTTAGAGTTTTTATACAGATGCACGAGTGAATTGTTATCTATTTGTACCGTGAACTCCTGGTGTTGTAAGTAGTCGGAAAATTTAGCGATAGCGTTTAGAAAACTCAGCATCTCCTTTTCATATATGTGGATATTTGACTCTGCTGTTGAAAGCTTTCTTGAAGTGTAGACTATCGGGTGGAGGGTACCTTCATGATCTTGTAGAAGGACCGCTCCTAATGCACCCAGTGAAGCATCAGATCTTACAATAAAGCGTATGTTAAAGTCAGGAAAACGTAAAATTGGACTTAACGTGAGCGTTTGTTTAATTCTTTTAAAAGCCTCCACATGCTTCTGTTCGAACTGAAACTTGGCATTCTTTTTTCTGAGCTCATTTAACGGTTGGCAGATTTCAGCATAATTATCCACGAGCTTCATATAGTACCCAGTCATACCGAGGAAACTTCTTAACTGTTTAATATTTTGCGGAGGTGCCAAGTCGTTAATCGCCTGGACCTTACTTTAATCAACAGCAACGCCTTCTGCCGAGATAACGTGGCCGAGGTACTTCTGTCTTGACATGAAAAACTTGCATTTTTCAGGTTTTGCTGTGAGTCCGTTTTGACTTAAACGCTTAAAAATTTCCTCCAGGTGCATGAAGTGTTCCTCGACATTTGCTGAGTATATCAGTAGATCGTCCACATACGGTATACAATATTTGTACTTCAAATCTCCAAAGATGTCAAGGATGACTCTATTCAATGCCTGACTTGATGTCATCAGGCCAAACGGTGCACAACGGTATCGATATTGACCGGTTGGTGTAACAAAGCTGGTGACGTTCCGAGACCTGGTATCCAAAAGAACTTGATGATATGAACTTGTGAGATCTATAGAGCTGAAGATTTTAGAGCCCCCCAAACAGTTAAAACACTCCAGAACGTTGGAAGGAGGAAAGGGATCAAACAAAATCCTTTTATTGACCTCACGATAGTCGTGTACCATCCGATAGCCTCCATTTGGTTTGTCCACCAAGAAAGTGCTTGAAGACCAGCTGGATGTACACTTGTCAATGACGCCTTGCTTCAAAAGGTCATCCACCATGGTTTGCAAAATACGAGCTTTTGGTGGAGGTAACCTGTAATACGGCCTGTATATGGGTGTACGATCTTTCAACAAGATGTTCATTGTATATGTAGTCGCACACCCGATCTTGTCTGTTATGACGCTTTTGTACAGATTTTTTAAATTTTCCAGACGATCCATTTGGTCGGCACGAAGTTTGACGGAATTCTCCAATATTAAATTCAGTTGGGTGTTTAAAGACTCAAATATTATCGGTACACTGATTTTGTTCTGTATTTTTAAATTTTTGGCCTGGTAATCCATTTGGGCATGAAGATGGTGTAGCATGTAGTTACCCAATATAATATTGCACGGTAACTTTTTTATTATTAGGAATTTTATTTTCCATGTGAACCCTTGAATTTTGATTACCAGGTCAACCGATTTATCAATAACAATGTTCGAATTATCTGCTATGGTAACCCTTTTATAGATCTTGTTAACCTTATATTTTTTTGTTTTCAATTTCTGGAAGAATTCCGTCGTAACGTAATTATGACTTGAACCTGTGTCGATCAAAGCTGGAGTATCGGTGTCGTTGATAGCAATATTGATGAATGGTAGAGTTTTATCATATTTGAACTCTTGTTTTGGGGACAACGAACTCAAAACGTTTTGTCCAAATTTAGTGGTAAGTTGTTGAAACGTTGCCCCCTTTACAAGTTTTTTGGAGTTTCACTCGTGCTCTGTCTTTGTAAAGCGTCATCCAATCTTGAGGCAGCCTCGTCCACACGTTTGGCAATATCGTATAGCTGATTAAAAGATGTAGGAGTGGGCCAAATATTTGCTAGAAATTGCAAGTATTTAGGAGACGCGCCATCACAAATATGCGTTACTAATCTTGTTTCATCGTTTATATTGAACGCGCGAGCGTTTGTTTCCAAATCACTGATAAAACATTTGAGTGTTTCATTGTGATTTTGGAAACGAAAAATTTTAGTCAGTTGTAGCCTGCTAATTTGCATACGGCTTAAAAATGCCTTGATGAGATCGGACTCGATCGACTCCCAATTTGAACCTGTGTTTGCGGATCTAGCAAGCCAGGATTGGAGATTACCATCCGTATAAATGGTAAGTCCCTTTAACAACTTGTCGACGGCAATCTGGTTTAGGTTCACAATTTTGTCAACCTGTTTAATGAACTTTAAAAATAGTTCGGGATCATCACCATCTGTTTTCTGAATGTTGGCACACAATCGGTAAATATCAGGCTGAAAATTCGGGGTGTTATTTTGTAGGCTTGTGACACGTTGGTGCGTATCCAGCAACAGCCGATTGTGTATCGACATCAGGTCAGTCAAAGTTTGGGTCACCTGTCTATGGCTAGCACGTGGTGGTGGTGTAGAAATGTGAACGTGACCATGATTCCTCCCCGGCTTCTCGTTAGGCAAGTGTAACCCTGAAGGGTGACTTGGAGCACTCGGACCTAGGGGATGGTTTAGGTCTAATGAAGGTCCAGGTAAATACTGGGCATGATATGCTGGTGGAGGAGTCGAGACGTGTGGATATTGCGGATTCTGTACTAAAGACAAACGACCGTTAGGACGTAGATTAAATACCTTAGCGTTCTGTAGGTTGAAGAAGCCATCAGGATGAAAATTTGGCGATGTGCGTGGTACTGGTGATGGCACGTTAGATCCAGCTTGACGTTGTTGTGGTTGTTGTGGTGGTATCGGCGTTCGTGGCATTTTGGTGCAAATAGCCGAATTTTGGTAAGTACAAAATTTAGATGAACAATCCCTTTATTGTCTAATGGTGTTATTGTTGATTATTTTCAGAATGGAGAAAATCACCCAATCCAATGATGAAATATGATGGATTTTCTAAAACATAGAGCAGAAAGCAGAAAATTTGCAGACAACAACATATTTTATGTAATTAATGCTCTTAGAAAAGAAATCCTGACACTAAAGGCTGTGTCCAAAGTTTGTGTTTGTTATTTTATATCTTTAAATTCACACCGCCAAAATTTGTAGGCCTATTTAAATTATTGAATTGGGTCTATTGCTACGCTTATAGTCTCAATTCAAGATTATAAAATTTAATTTGTGCTCGTCCAACTTTGATTTTATAAGTTTATCTTTTGTTTAAAGTAATGGCTCGTAAAGAGCTTATAGCTCTGCTACCAAAAAACTGTTGTGTAGTACTTCAACACCCTAGTTGGATTTTTATAACTTGCGTTTTATTTGCAAGCTATCGGCAACTTTATAACACTTAAGTAATGTAGGTTGCCTTGGTGGTCGCAATCTCAAACTACAAAATATATTAAATGAATTGAAGGCTTAGTAAATACTTTAGATGTCAGATGTGGAAATATGATCTTGGAGCCCTCAATCTATTTGAATGCCGCGGATCGTTTGTTTGCAGATGGTAACCAAGTTTGATTTACACAAACAAGTTTGGTTGTTGGTACGTTTACACAAAGGAATTTAAATTTAAATTTAAATTTTCGCGGTAAAATCAATGTAAAGTGACATGTCTCTTGTCAAACTAAAATTCCCTATTTGGAGATTTCGTCAGCTGTGTCAATTCAAATTTACGTAATTTTAGAACATGTCTATTAACGTTGACAGTGAATGCACCGGATTTTCTTTTAAATCTTCATTAATTCGAAGGCAGGAAATTTAATACCTATAACTAATTAATTTAAATGAAATCCAAAAATGATTGATAATGTAAAGGGGTTATGTTAAGTTTCTTGCAAATTTGGGAACTAGACTATCCTGTTTCAACAGGTACCAAACAGAATATCACCGCGTGGAGAAAACAAATCAAGTTTTCGAGCAACAGGTAAATAAAATCTGAATAGGTTAATATTCGTTGTATATTTAACTAGTTTGACTGTTTTTATTTAATTTTTAGAAACCCTTCAGTATCGCACCCCAAATCTGAAGACACGAACCAACGAAACTCCACACAGGGAGAATATTAGTATAGCTACGACAATTCACAAAGTTCACAAAATGAAAACACCTACCTTTAGGATGAATTGATGCCGCTAACGGTTTTGAAAAGCTTCAGCTCTCCTCCAAATCAATCACCAATATTGAACGTAGTGTTGGTATTTCTAGGCCAAAGTTAGTCAATTCCAAGAAATTCAGCTACCCCAACGACGCAGATTTTGAGCAGGCCTAAGGTGCCTCACGACAGTAATTCTTCCCATTTTTACAAAAATAAGCGTCCAATCAATTTTGATTTTCCGTTTTCTTACACTTTTTTACCGGGATTTTAATTTTTTAATAGCCAGATTATACAATTATTAAAAAAAAAATTATGGTCTGTAAAAAGTATTAAGTTATAATAATCGGATTATAAATATATGAAATACAGCTTTGAATTGATCAATTGTTGATTTTATGGTAATCCGGAGTAATATTATTTATAAGAAGAAAAAAACTCAAAAAGCCAATTTTCTCAGAATAATTACCGCATTTCTCTTTTAGAAATATGTCTTATAAACTTTTATTATTATTATTATTATTTTTATTTGTTTACTTTTCAGATTGCTTTAAACTGGCGCATAAGTGGCCATATTTTAATATGCCACCTACCCCGATAATTGATTTCGATCAAATCCACAAAGTTTTGGCGGAGAGTAAAGCTGATATATTTGATAAGGAAACAGAAATGTTGAACAGTCCTAATCATACGTGCTGGAATAGAATTATTAACCAATTGAATTTCAGAATTTCTTCCTAATACTTATATTTAATTGTTAAAGAAAATAGACATGGCATTTTGCCGAAATTAAAACCTACGCACCATGTATATACACCAAAAAATCAAAAAGATATTGGAGAAGATATTGGAGAATCTGAAATCTTTGAAGAATCCCATAGAAATGATGATAGTTCAACTATTCAATCTAAATTAAATTCTGAAATTGCACTATCAAAAGAACAATGGGCGTCCATTTATGATTCTGTAAACTGTCACGTTTATAAAAGGTCTGACGGGAAAGGTATAAATCGAAAATATTACACTCTGATACCTTTTGAATTGTCTCCGATAATTTAGAAATATTTCTATGCGTTGACTAAACTTCCATGTTATTTAAGTTATAAAAGGTCCAAAGTGTGTCCAAATGGTTCGACTTTTCTTAAAATAAATGGGAAATGCTCTATGTGTTTAAGCGATTTTCAAGGAGTAGTCTTTGATCAACCATTATCTGCAGATATTATAACTATATATTGTATCTATCAAGGTGATTTTTGAAATTGCAAAGGAAATTGCAAAAGAAAAATAGGTGGAAAAATTCAAAAAAATAATTGGAATTCAAAAAAATATTAATGAATGAAAATCAATCCGCCGCGTACGTACAACGTGTCGAAGCAATGGGCATAATGCAATATGGAGATAAAGAACCTAGTCATTTGCCATCTAAAAATGCACTCCGAATTCTGAAGCATAAAGTATTAAAAGAAGAACAAATAAATTCAGACCCAATTATTGCGCTGTCAATGTTAAGAAGTACTTCACCATACCATAATATAATTCAAGACATATCATATGATAAATTTTTTGTGCATTATCGGGCCTCTACAGAAATTAACTCGTATCATCTTTACGCGAAAAATACAGAAATTCCAAGAATAACAATCGATGCTACAGGGGGTGTTGTAAGAAGGCCAACATTGAAATCTGGGACACAAACATCAAATATATTTTTATACCAGATTGGTGTAAGAGAAAAAAATTCGTGTCAATTTGCAGTAGTTGACACATTTGCAGTAGACACATGTTATTAGAAAAACATGACCATAACACAATTTCCTACTGGCTATCAGAATGGTTGAGAAGTAAAATTCCTTCCCCAAATAAAATAATTACTGACCAGTCTTTGACGTTAATGATTGCAGCAACAAGATCATTCACTCAGTACTCATATTTTACTAAATATATAAGTGTTTGCTCTTCATTGATTCTGAAAGAACCTGGAGTAGAAATTCCAACAGTTATGATAAGAAATGATTTCAATCATATTATGCACCATATATATTTAATAATAACTTCGACAGAAGTAATAACTGTCTAAATATAAAAAAAAATAAGAATGATATGAAAAAGTTGGCTGTTACGTCACAGTCGTCTTTGGTGTAGTGGAAGCATACTGGACTAGATATCTAGAGGCCCGAGGTTCGATTCCTGGTTGACGAGTTAATTTTTTCATATCAGTATTGAAATTAAATTTCAATCAAAATGATATTTGACTATAAGTATACGCCAGGTCTTCTACAGTTTGCCTTACGTAACCGAAAGGAATTTGGACAAACATCGTATTGTTGACGCTTAAGTATACACAAATAAATATATATTTAATAATAACTTCGACAGAAGTAATACTGTCTAAAAAAAAAAATAAAAATGAAAGAATGATATGAAAAAGTTGACTGTTACGTCACAGTCGTCTTTGGTGTAGCGGAAAAATACTGGACTAGATATTCAGTGGCCCGAGGTTCGATTCCTGGTTGACGAGTTAATTTTTTCATATCAGTATTGAAATTAAATTTCAATGACAATGATATTTGTCTATAAGTATACGCCAGTCTTCTACAGTTTGCCTTACGTAACCGAAAGGAATTTGGACAAACATCGCATTGTCGACGCTTAAGAATACACAAATAAATATATAATTAATAAAAAAATATCACGTACAGAATTAAAAATTTTTATTTACGATTTATTGGTTTAATAATCGCTAGTATTGATTATTCGGACATAAAATTTTATTAGGGTATTTGTACTATTTGTTTGTATGAAATTGATGGATTAAAAGCAAGCAAACAACCAACAAAATGTGAAATATTTAAACTTATCTCAAAAAAAGAATAGCCACATATGAGATAGAATTGAAGGAATTTTTGAATTCAGAGCTGGCTGAAGATAATGAATCACATGAAGAATATACAAATGTTCTTTCAGAAACTCCTAACACTTCAATATTTTTATACCCAGTATATTTGTAAATATACAAGGTATATTAAGTTTAGTCCCAACTTTGTAACGCTTGAAAATATTAATCCTTGACAAAAATGCTTCACAAATGTATTCATAAAATTGCCTAAATCGGCCATTTTGGCATGTCCGTCTGTCCGTCTGTGAACCCGATAACTCAAGAACGAAAAGAGATAACGATTTGAAATTTTTTTTTGTGTGGTTTAGAGCAAAAAAGTAAGGTCAAGTTCGTTAATGAGCAAAATCAGAACATGTTTCCTCCCACTAGGAGGGAAATATCCGTCTTTGAAACCGTAAGAGACAGAAAAAAAAATTTGTTCACAAAAAATCTTCTTCTTTATAAAATAATCTACTTTTGTTTGAAAAATTTTTCCATAAACTCAATAGTTTTCTCATAATTTGTGCACAAAGAGCAAATAGGGGGGAATTACAAATCTTTGAAACCGTAAGAGATTAAAAAAAATTTGTTGACATAAAATCTTCTTCTCTTTAAAATAAACAACTTTTGTTTGAAAACTTTTTTCATAAAATCAATAGTTTTCTCAAAATTTGTCCTCAAGATTGAAAAAAATGAGATATTCAATTGATAGACGAATGAAGGCATGGTCTCCATGGACCCGTAGGTTTACATAACAACATACTATTTTTATACCCTGTATATCTAAATATACAAGGTATATTATGTTTATTCCCGTCTTTGTAACGCTTAAAAATATTAATTCTTGACAAAAATGCTTCACAAAGGTATTCATAAAATGGTCAAATTCGGCCTAATTCGTCTGTCCGTCTGCCTGTGAACACGATAACTCAAGAACGAAACGAGATAACGAGCTGAAAATTTTTGTGTGTGTTCTAGAGCAAAAAGGTAAGGTCAAGTTCATAAACGGGCAAACTCGGAACGTATTCCCCCCCGCCAGGAAGGAAAAATTATATCTTTGAAATCGTAGGAGGAAGAAAAAAAAATTGAAAACAAAAAATCTTCTTCTCTTTAAAATAAACAACTTTTGTTTGTAAACTTTTTTTATAAAGTCAACCGTTTTTTCAAAATTTGTGCTTAAAGTTGAAAATGAGTCGATCGAAGGCGGGCACATGCACAAACATAACATACATCAAATAGTATTGTTTTTATGTTTACTTCAGTTTTGTTAACCAGGTGTACATATATGGTCAACGTTTAACTGAATTTCTTTTTCAAAAAATAGTTGGTCTCGTACAGATGTCAAAATTTTGCAAAATATTTTTTCAATGGTCCATTTATCCATCAATAAAATTATCCATCAAATTTTTATACATGTATGTATTTATATACGTATATATATATATATAAATATATATATATATATATATATATATATATATATATATATATATATATATATATATATATATATATATATATATATATATGTATATATATTTATATATATATATACATATTTATATATGTATATATATTTATATATATATATACATATATATATATATATATTTATATATAAATAGATATATAAATATCGATATATATCGCTACTGACGCGACTTTCGAACGCAGCATCGACTATTGTTTCGCGTTGATGGACGTCGCCTTATTTTAACGCTAAGCGTTAAAAAACTATCACGTTGAATAACTAACTCTGCTAAACCATCGCTTCCAAACGCTGCCAAACCATCGACTTACGGTTCGCTTAAGCTTACGCTACGCTTTGAGCGTCACAACGCTTAGCGTTGAGTTGTTTACGCTCCGCGTTAACTTTCTCTTCGCGTTAACTAGCGCTTCGTGTTGATTGATGCTTCGAGTTGACCTAACGCTTCCTATTGACCAACGCTTCTCATTGACCAACGCTTCGCGTTGGGTAACTAACGATTCGCATTAGCTTGCGTGTCGCGTGAAATCACGCTTCGCGAATCACTAACGCTTCGCTTTGGATAACTCACGCTTCTCATTGGCCACCGCTTGGCTGACTTACGGTTTGCTTTAGCTTACGTTTCACATTGACCTAACACTTCCTATTAACTAACGCTTCGCTGTTGCTGACTTCCGGTTGGTTCGCGTTGGTTAACGCATTGCGTTGTTTATCGATTCTCGTGAAATCACGTTTCGCGAATTACCGACGCTTCGCTTTGAATAACTAACACTTCTCACTAACCAACGCTTCGCATTAGCTGTCTTAAAGTTCGCATTAGCTTTCGTTTCGCGATGGAAAACGCTTTGCGTTTACCAACACTTAGCGTTGACCTAACGCTTCCTATTGACTAACGCTTCACATTGACCAACGGTTCGCGTTGGCTGACTTACGGCTCGCTTAAGCTTACATGTGAAATCACGCTTCGCGAATCACCGACGCTTCCCTTTGAATAACTATCGATTTTCATTAATCAACACTTCGCGTTGGCTGACTTACGGTTTGCTTTAACTTACGTTTCGCGTTGATTTTCTGACGCTTCTCGTTGACCTGACACTTTCTATTGACTTAGGCTTCTGATTGACCAACGCTTCGCGTTGGTAAACGCGTTGCGTTAATTGTCGATTCGCGTGAAATCAGGCTTCGCGAATCACCAACGCTTCGCTTGGAATAACTAACGTTTCTCATTAACCACCGCTTCGCGTTTGCTGACTTACGATTCGCTTTAGCTAACGTTTCGCGCTGGTAAACGCCTGGCGTTTACTAACGCTTTGCGTTGATTTAATAACGCTTTGCGTTGACTCAACACTTCCTATTGACTAACGATTCTCATTGACCAACGCTTCGCGTTGGCTGACTAACGGCTTAAGCTTATGGTTCGCCTTGGCTAACGACTTCCGTTTACAAACGCTATGCGTTGATTTCTCTTCGCGTATACTTGCTTAAGCTCAGCGTTAACTTGCTTTCGCTCCGCGTTAATTTCCTCTCGTTAGCTAGTGCTGTGTATCGACTGACGCTTCGCGTCAGCTAACTCGTCGCGTAATATAACTTACGCGTGCTTTCGCTTCGCGTTAACTATCGCTACGTTTTAACTAACTTTTCACGTTTACTTTTAGCTTTAACGATTCGCGTAAAATCACGCTTCTCGATGAATCACACGAATATTCACAGCGAATATAATAACTATCGCTTCTCATTGCCAAACGCTTTGCTTTGGCTGACTAACGGTTCGCTTTAGCTTACGTTTCGCGTTGGTTAACGCTTTGCGTTGGTTAACGATTCGCTTGAAATCTCGCTTCGCGAATCACTGACGCTTCACTTTGCATAACTAACGCTTCCCATTGATTAGCTTTCGTTTCATTTAACGCTTTGCGTTTACCAACGCTGCACGTTTCTTTACTAACACTTCGCGTTGTCTTAACACTTCGAATTGACTAACGCATCTTATTGAACAACGCTTCGCGTTGGCTAGCTCATGGTTCGCTTCAGCTTTGGTAAACGCAAAGCTTTTGGCAACGTTTTGCATTGATTAACTAACGCTGCGCGGTGATTTACGGTTAACTTAAGCTTACGTTTCGCGTTGGTTAACGCTTTTCGTTGGTTAATGATTCGCGTGAAATCACGCTTCGCAAATCACAGACACGATGTGTAACATAAATCACAGACGTAGTGTAACAACTAACTGAGTTAATTGTTTGAATACCCAGTATATACTGAGTTGTATATCAATGTTTGAATTGTTAATATTTCTGCCTATTCAATGTTTATAAAATATGAATTATTTGTAAATGTTTGTTTTGTGTTAATAATTAATATTGAAACAGTTAAATTGTTCTTGCATTTAAAAAAATTTATATTAATGTTCTTGCGATATTAATATATTTAAATATTGAGTTATATAATTGAGTTAATCAACGCGAAGCGACTGTTATCGCAAAGCGTTGGTAAACGCGAGGCGTAAGGCGAGGCGAAAAGTTAGTCTACGCAAAGCTTAAATAAATCAACGGAAAGCGTTGGTAAACGCAAAGCGTTAAATAACGCGAAACGTAAGCTAACGCGAACCAAGTCAGCCAACGCGAAGCGTTGGTCAATGAGAAGCGTTAGTTATTCAAAGAGAATCGTCAGTGATTTGCGAAGCGTGATTTCACGCGAATCATTAACCAACGAAAAGCGTTAACCAACGCGAAACGTAAGCTTAAGTGAACCGTAAATCACCCAACGCGAAGCGTAGGTCCACAGAATGTAAGGTGAACGCGAAGCGTTAGTAAATCAACGCAAAGCGTTGCCAAAAGCTTTGCGTTTCCCAACGCGAAACGTAAGCTGAAGCGAAGCACGAGTTAGTTGATACGCAACACTAGCTAACGAGCGGAAGTTAACGCTGAGCGTAAGCAAGTGAAGTATTAGGTCAACGCGCAGCGTTTACCAACGCGAAACCTAAGCTTAAGCGAACCGTAAGTCAGCCAACGCCAAGCGTTGGCCAATGATAAGCGTTAGTTATCCAAAGCGAAGCGTTAGTGATTCGCGAAGCGTGATTTCATGCTAATCTTTACCCAACGAAAAGCATAAACCAACTCGAAACGAAAGTTAACGCGAAACGTATGTCAGCCAACGCAAAGCGTTAGTTAATCATGCAAGCTAAAGCGAATCGTTAGTCACCCAACGCGAAGCGTTGGTCAATGAGAAGCGTTAGTCAATAGGAAGCGTTAGGTCAACTCGAAGCATCAATCAACACGAAGCGCTAGTTAACGCGAAGAGATAGTTAACGCGGAGCGTAAACCACTCAACGCTAAGCGTTGTGAAGCTCAAAGTATAGCGTAAGCTAAGCGAACCGTAAGTCGATGGTTTGGCAGAGTTTGGAAGCGATGGTTTGGCAGCGTTAGTTATTCAACGTAATAGTCTTTTAACGCTTAGCGTTAAAATAAGGCGACGTGAAGCGTTAGTCCATCAACGCGAAACAATAGTCGAAGCTGCGTTCGAAAGTCGCGTAAGTAGCGATGTATATCGATATATATATATATATATACATATATATATATATATATATATATATATATATATATATATACATGTATATATATATATATATATATATATATATATATATATATGTATACATTTATGTATATATATATAAACATATATGTATATATATATATATATATATATATATATATATATATATATATATATATATATATATATATATATATATATTGTTGAGTTGTATAATCAACAAACTGTTATAATATTCAATTCAATTATTTATAATAATGTAATTTAATTGCGCGCTAAATTTTGTATTAGTATTTTAAGCATAGATAATAAAGCAGTGACCTTTTGTATGGTATTTGGGCGCGATTTGTTAGATTATACAACTCAGCATCATAATAAAATGGTTTCACCCTGAATGTCGTTACGACACGTTAGGAAGATGTTTTTTTCATAAAAATACGGTGGAGCAACAATAAAACATCCATTACAAATATATATTTCTTTGTGGAAACATCAACATAATTTATTAAAAGTATATTATCAAATTTATTTTGTACAAATTTGTTTGTTTTACCACGTTTTGGCCACTAATTGGAATAATAAAGTTTACACATAAAAAGGGTATTTCGTGTTTTATTAATTCGGTATTACCTGATCCATTGGGATATACTATCGATAATTGCCCGGTACATTTAATTGGAGCATCGTGGTGGACAATTCAGAACCATCGTCAAACGAATTTATACAATTTCGTCGGGACTGCTGGATTTATGGGAAGTATTGTACATTCAAGACCATAGATCGATGACCACTGACATCCGAATACAAATTGTTTTTCGTTAGCGTAACCTACATCAACCAGACGAAGAAAGTTTGGTAAATTTGTACATGTAAGTTAAATAAATTTGATTTACTTACTCAGAGTAGTTTCTTTTAAACTTTGAGAAATTATCGTTGAATACCATACGCTATAATCATACCCTACTCGTTGAAATCTCATCATATGAAAAGGTGAGGTTATATGTTTTACGTCTGAGGTTCGAAATGAATATCGATTAAATATATTCTACAATTCAAAACATTTCACAAACATTTAAAGTATAACTTTGACTTTAAGTGAATTGTAGGAATGTAATATTCTGTAAACCTTTTGGATTCCAGCTGACATAATATAATTAAACATAAAATAGGATATAACCTCATTCTTTCACGATTTATTATTTGTTCAATCAGCTGACTACGCGCCTATTATGAAAAATCATTTTGATATTCCTTGCTTTAGTGAATCAAGCTGTTGGAGAGTTTCCTTGTATCTACGTCACATATTATAAAATTTACATGGGCCCTAATTGTATTTCTAACACATTTCCACACATCACATCTTTATAAAATAAATACAATTAATCATATAACTTACCTGTCCATAATGATGTTTTTATGAATCCTGACATTGATGTATTTAAAGTTGCATAGTCAAGCTCAGTGTTAAGGAATTCATTAAATATTCATGAACTACGACATTTCACTCCTATCACAAATTAAACAACTTAAAACTGTAAGAAACTCAACAGTTAATGGTATCAGTGCATTCAAGCTCGGAAAAGTGAGCTTTAACTTTAATGAAAAGATTTAACACAAAATCAAATTTCACTAAAGCAAATTATAATTAATCTTAATTAATTCAGTAAGCGTAGCAACTGAATTAATTCAAATCAAAGCCTATTCAATTTAAGCGGTAACAAACTCATTAACATCGAATAAAAATATTTTAATAACGGTATTTTATTCAACATTTTTCTTTAAAATCACAAAATAACATAAACTTTACGGTGTTAGCAAATTTTCTGCTCCTCTTTGTTCTTGCCTTTTACAGAATCCATCGAATTGCCATCATTGGGGTGATATCACACTCCATTCTGAAAATTCAACAACCATCCTTCAGTAGTTTCGAATAAAACAGAACGACTACAAATTATATATATATAACTTAGAAAATTATTGATGAGGTCAGTTTTAATCGTCTCCCAGTTTGAACCCGTGTTGGCGGACCGAGCCAACCAAGACTGAATGTTCCCATCGGTATATGTGGTAGTCCCCTTAATAATTTGTCTACGGCAATTAAATTTAAGTTGACTATTTTGTAAATTTGTTTGGTAAAATTTAGCAACAAATTGGGGTCATCTCCATCTGTTTTAGGTATATTCGCACACAATTTGTGTATATAAGGTTGGAAATTTGGTGTACCATTTTGTAAATTGATAAGTCGTTGCTGGGTATCCAGCAACAACTGATTGTGTACGGACAATAGGCCAGTGAGGGCATGGGTCGTCTGTCTATAGCTAGAACTTCTACAATGAACGACTACAAACATTTTTATTACCTCAAATTCGGCTTTTTAACACCATCATGCCACGAACACCACAACAGCTACCACGTCTTCCAAGGTCTACGGCACCATCACCGATACCACCATGTTCTCCAAATCAACAGCAAGGAGGTTTTAATTTATCCCAACTGCAAAATGATCAGGTATTTAATCTTCACCCAGATGGACGCCTGTCTTTGATACTGGACGTTCAGTACCCACCTACGTCGACACCACCCCCATCCTATTAAGCCCAGTATTTACCTGGACCAACGTTCGATACAAACAACCCTACGGTTCCAAATGCGCCAACGCGTCCTTCAAGGTACCATGGCCAACCCGAAGAACAGGGGAGAAGTCGAAGTTCTAGCTATAGACAGACGACCCATGCCCTCACTGGCCTATTGTCCGTACACAATCAGTTGTTGCTGGATACCCAGCAACGACTTATCAATTTACAAAATGGTACACCAAATTTCCAACCTTATATACACAAATTGTGTGCGAATATACCTAAAACAGATGGAGATGACCCCAATTTGTTGCTAAATTTTATCAAACAAATTGACAAAATAGTCAACTTAAATTTAATTGCCGTAGACAAATTATTAAGGGGACTTACCACATATACCGATGGGAACCTTCAGTCTTGGTTGGCTCGGTCCGCCAACACGGGTTCAAACTGGGAGACGATTAAAACTGACCTCATCAATAATTTTCTAAGTCCTATGCAGATTAGTAGGCTGCAACTAACGAAAATCTTTCGGTTCCAGAACTATAATGAAACGTTAAAAAACTTTATTAACGATCTTGAGACTAACACTCGTGCTTTAAATTTAACCGACAAAACTCGCCTCGTTACACACATTTGCGACTGTGCTTCGCCAAAATATTTACAGTTTTTGTCAATCATTTGGCTGACTCCAACTACTTTCGTCCAATTGTATGACATTGCCAGGCGCATTGACGAGGCTGGGTCGAGACTAGATGAGGCTCTAAAAAGGCAGATGGCAAGTGAGCATCCAAAAAACTGAACAACGGGGCAATGATCGACCAACAGATTCCGAATCTGGGACGAAGAATCTTGTTTTCATTGTCCCATAAACAAGAATATAAATATACAAAATCATGTATACGAATCCTTACACATCGACATACTTGGTCCTTTACTTTTAACACCGTCAAAGTCCAGGTTCGTGTTGGTCGTCGTCGATTCCTTTAGCTGGTTCGAGAAAACCTTTACTTTGAAGACGTGCACATCTGCTTCAATATGTGCTGAATTGGAAAGTTTTTTTAAATATTTTCAAGCCCAAGTTATTTGGTGAGCGATAATGCCTCCTATTTCAAATAGAAATACTATAAAACCTTTTGTTTCCGATGGGGAGTCGCTCCGAGATATTTATCACCTTTCAATCCCGGAAGCAATAAATCGGAGGCAATGAATAAAGTACTTATTTCCAACATCAGCACCCTGCTCGAATCGGCCTCGGCCAAGCACCAGTGTTGGCACGAATTTCTAGGTTTCGCAACTTTTGCTTATAACAATTCTTTTAGCAAAATGACAAATACCACCCTGGCGTCAATTTTCTTAGGAAGAGGTTTGAGCATGTCCTTGGACCACTTATGGGATATTCAAGCAGTTCTATCTATTTCATCCAGGCCCTCCAAGAGCATGGTCGAGCGCTTTCTATCGAAATCACTTAAAAAACGCCGGTACTATTTTAACAAAACTAAGCGAAAACACGGTTATAAGATAAACGACTGGGTGATGTTACGGAAGAAACAAATATCAGTACATGGTGTTTCAAAAGTTTTCCTCGAAATATTTGGGTCCGTACAAAATAATTAACTTTAGGACGATAAATACGGTCATCCTTAGAGATCCAAGGAACGGTAAATGTTTGAAATGCCATGTCCAATATATAAAACACCATCGTATGCGACAGAGGTTGATCGGACCACGTTAATGAACCCCTCCACAAACACTAAAACACAAATTAAAAATTTTATTTTTTTTGACAACTCACCGTGATAATTGTGCCAAACAAACCACTTGACGTGGATATTCAGACATTGGAGGACAGAACACCCCCTCCCAAATCCGAGATCTTCGGTAGAATAGTAGTCACTATCCACATGAACAATATTAAATAATAAAAAAAAAACGCTCCTACATCTATTCCGGCCTCCATCTGGACAGAATAAATAATCCACACGACCTGGGGCACAGCCGTGATACGGCCAAACACCTGAAGAAGCTCCACGTAACGTCGACCTGTAGACCAAACCATCTCCCCTCCGACACAAGGGTGGAAATATGTTGAGTTGTATAATCAACAAACTGTTATATTTAATTAAATTATTTATAATAATGTAATTTAATTGCACGCTAAATTTTGTATTAGTATTTTAAGCATAGATAATAAAGCAGTTACCTTTTGTATGGTATTCGGGCGCGATTTGTTAGATTATACAACTCAGCATAATAATAAACTGGTTTCACCCTGAATGTCGTAACGACACGTTAGGGAGATGTTTTTTTCAAAAAAAAAATACGGTGGAGCAACAAAAAACATCCATTACAAATATATATTTCTTTGTGGAAACATCTATAAAATTTATTAAAAATATATTATCAAATTTATTTTGTACAAATTTGTTTTGTTTTACCACGTTTTGGCGACTTATTAGAATAATAAAATTTACACATAAAAGGGTATTTCGTGTTTTATTAATTCGGTATTTACCTGATCCGTTGGGATATACCATCGATAATTGCCCGGTACATTTAATGGGAGCATCGTGGTGGACAATTCAGAACCATCGTCAAACGAATTTATACAATTTCGTCGGGACTGCTGGATTTATGGGAAGTATTGTACATTCAAGACCATAGATCGATGACTACAGACATCCGCATACAAATTGTTTTTCATTTAGCGTAACCTACATCAACCAGACGAAGAAAGTTTGGTAAATTTGTACATGTAAGTTAAATAAATTTGATTTACTTACTCAGAGTAGTGTTTTCTTTCAAACTTTGAGAAATCATCGTTGAGTACCATACGTTATAATCATACCCTACTCGTTGAAATCTCATGTGAAAAGGTGAGGTTATATGTTTTATGTCTGAGGATCAAAATGAATATCGATTAAATATATTCTGCAATTCGTTATTCGGGGTAAATCAATTTATATATACTCACAAACGTTTAAAGTATAACTTTGACTTTATTTGAATTGTAGAAATGTAATATTATGTAAACCATTTGAATTCCAACTGACATAATACAATTAAACATAAAATAGGATATAACCTCATTCTTTCACGATTTATTGTTTGTTCAATCAGCTAAGTACCCGCCTATTTTGAAAAATCATTTTGATATTCCTTGCTTTAGTGAAACAAGCTGTTGGAGAGTTTCCTCGTATCTACGAAACATATTCAAAATTTACATGGGCCCTAATTGTATTTCTAACACATTTCCACACATCACATCTTTATAAGTATAAATACAATTAATATCCGATATAACCTACCTGTCTATATGATATTTTTATGAATCCTGACATTGATGTATTAAAAGTCACCTAGTCAAGCTCAGTGTTAGGAATTCATTTCAACATACACTAAATTACGACATTTCACTCCGAATCAATTAAACAACTCAAAACTATAAGGAACTCAACAAAATGTACTATTACAGAACCAACTAGAATTACACCAACTAAAGTTTATTGTCTAGATAACTTCCTAATTAATAAATCCTGTGAATTTAAATCCTATGTTTGCAATAATGGTTTATCGTATCACTGTGCACAAGTTTTAAAAATAAATAAAAAGTACACAAACATTTTAAATAACAAGTGTCAATTTATACAAACAAGACAATTTAGTGAATTGAATAAGAATAATTTTGTTTGGATGCTTGGACAAGAGAAATGGTTAGATACCTATAACGAAGAGGATTGTAATCATGCCTTCCAAAAATTTCATGAAACTTTTAAATTTCATTATGACTCCTTATTTTCGATAATAACAAAAAAGATTAAACCCAAAACTCATTACACATTTGATTGGATAACACCTGAAGTTAAATTCATTCTTGAAGAGAAAAGAAACTTATTTGAGTTAACCAGAAATTTCCCAGGGATTGAAAACATCCAATTACAATATAAAAATTACTGCAAGTTTGCAAGGAAAGCGGTACAAACAGCAAAAAAGATTGCAAACAAAAATTTTGTGTTTGATGGTACTAATCCTACGCAAAGAATGTGGCAAATAATTAAGAAATCGACCAGCACCAAACCCAAAAATACAATAAACTCCATCAGAAGCAATGCTTCACTATTAGTGGACGAATGTCAGATAGCTGAAGAATTCAATAAGCATTTTAGTGAATTAGTATCAAAGTTAAATGTGCCAACGCCTAATAAGAACTATGAATTAAAATCTAGATTGGAAAAGAGTATATTTCTCTATCACGTAGAGGAAAATGAATTGGAAAGCGCAATTAAATTATTAAACAACTCTAGATCATGTGGTTGGGACGACATTCCAACATGGTTACTCAAGCTCACATCCATGTTCATAGTTAAACCATTGACATATTTAATTAACTTGTCTTTTGAAAAAAGTACATTTCCAAATGTTTTGAAACACTCAGTTATTAAACCAGTTTTGAAAAACAAGGATCCATTGGACATCGATAACTATCGACCCATCTCGCTCCTGTCTAATGTATCTAAAATTGTAGAAAAAATTATGCATAAACGTTTATTGAAGTACATGGAACGCTTTGAGATGATTGCTGATAATCAATATGGCTTCTTACCAAACAAAAGCTGTGATCTTGCAATATATAATGTCATTCGTAATATCATTAGCTGCCTTAATAACGATCAACTGATAGCTGGTGTCTATCTGGATCTAAGTAAGGCATTTGATTGTGTAAACCATAGACTTTTACTCTATAAACTTGAAAAGTATGGTATTCGGGGTCAAGTGCTGAAATGGTTTCAATCTTATCTGACCGATCGGTCTTTAGCTGTTAAAATTGGATCACATCAATCGAGTACTCTACCTATCCAATGCGGTGTGCCACAGGGAAGCGTCCTAGGACCACTTTTATTTGTTTTATTTATAAATGATTTATTTTCAGTAGTATCTGCAGAAACGACTCAGTTTGCAGATGATACGAATATAATCGTCACAGGAGACAGTGTGAGTGAGTTAGAATATAACTTCAAAGTTGGTTTTAAGCAGGCAGAAGATTGGTTCAAGGACAATAGTTTACACTTCAATGTAACGAAAACTAAAATAATAAACTTCACACGCAGTACCTCAAACCCTCTTTTTGAAATAAACGGGCACATTCTTCTTGGTGTCAATGATACCAAATTTCTTGGATTGACAATAGACAAGAAATTAACATGGGAAGCACATATACTTCAAATAAGAAGAAAGGCTAGTCAGTATGTATATCTATTAAAACAGCTATCTCGGACAACCGAATTACAGACAACTATGGCAGCATATTATGGGGTTTTTTATCCTCAAATTAAATATGGCATCATCTTTTGGGGAAGCTCCTCTTGCATGTCCATTCTTTTTATACTACAAAAAGCAGCTATACGAGCTGTTTTCAAATTAAACAAAAGAACAACTTGTGCTTCATATTTCAAGGAACATCGGATTCTGACACTTCCCTCGATCTATATATACGAAACATCTGTTTTTGTCAAAACGAACATGAATCTTTTTCAAAATGCCGCGAGTTTACATAACTATAACACCAGGCAAATACATCATTTAGTTGCGACGTTTACCAATAAGACTTATGTGATGAAAAAAGCAAGTCAAACATGTGTAAAGATTTACAATTGTTTGCCTGATAATATTAAGGACCTGCCATTAAGTAAATTTAAGATAGAGTTAAAGAAATTGTTAATCGAAAAGTGTTATTATGATATAAAATCGTTATATACATAACCATAGTGCTACTACGTTAGCCTACATTATTGACGTATTCAACATCATTGTATGATAATTATTGAATAAAATATATATTATTATTATTATGTTCTCAATTTTTTTTCTACCTCCTACGGTTTCAAAGATATAATTTTTCTCCCCTGGTGGGTGGAAACACGTTCCGATTTTGCCCGTTAACGAACTTGACCTTACTTTCAGCTCGTTATCTCTTTTTGTTCTTGAGTTATAGTGTTCACAGACAGACGGGCAGAAGAATTAGGCCGAATTAGGCCATTTTATGAATACCTTTGTGAAGCATTTTTGTCAAGGATTAATATTTTCAAGCGTTACAAAGACGGGACTAAACATAATATACCTTGAATATTTACATATACAGGGTATAAAAATAGTATGTACAGTTTTTATGTATACCTACGGGTCCATGCCTTTGTAGCGGTATCGCATTTTCATTAAATTATTATTATAATTTTATTTATGATTTTTATCTGTTGCTTAACAACTATAACTTCTCTCTTTTATCACGGTTGCTTTGGATGTTAACAACTTTGATAATTTACATATAAATAATAAATAAGTGTTAAAGATATAATTGATCACATATGTGGAAAGATTTTTTGTCTTCTCTAGGGATTAAGCATATTTCCACTACTGCTTATCACCCTAACAGCAACGGTATTATTGAACGGTTTAACCGGTCACTCAAAATTTCTTTAAATTGCTGTCAAAAAAATAATAACTGGTACAAAATTTTACCTTGGATACTTCTAAATTTGCGCTCCTCGGTCAAGGAGGATATTAACCTTTCTTCTGCAGAAATTTTATATGGGATTCCTCTTCGATTACCATATGATTTCTTTTCAGAAAACGTTGATACATATCATTCTGTTCAACAATCTACTCGAGAGTTGAAAAATAGAATGATAAATGCAAAATTTTTCTTTACCAGACAGTTCACCAACAAAAATGTATTTTTACCCAAAGATTTAGATTCATCAAAAAAAGTTTATACGCGAGGATCATGTCAAACCTCCACTATCTTGTAATTATAGAGGTCCTTTCTCTGTTATCAAGAGATTTCCTAAATTTTTTGTTATTGATATCAATAACAAACCTACCTCTATTTCGATTGACAGGCTAAAACCTGCATACTTTTTTCAATGTTAATCTTTTCTTAATTTACTTTGTATTTAATTTTAAGATGTACATCAACTATTAAAGTTTTTTTCCGAGTGAACAAGGTTGTTTTATGTTATAACCTTTTTCTAGTCGTTTTTCTTTATTAGTTGATGGGGGGAAGTATGTAGCGGTATCGCATTTTCATTAAATTATTATTATAATTTTATTTATCATTTTTATCTGTTGCTTAACAACTATAACTTCTCTCTTTTATCACGGTTGCTTTGGATGTTAACAACTTTGATAATTTACATATAAATAAATAATATGTCATAATTCAATCTAATAAAGATCAATTATATCTTTAACACTTATTTATTATTTATTTAAATAATAATTATTTATTATATCAATATCCTCAACACCTTCATTCGCCTATCAATTGTATACCTCATTTTTTCAACTTTGAGGACAAATTTTGAGAAAACTGTTGAGGTAAAGAAAAAAGTTTTCAAACAAAAGTTGTTTATTTTAAAGAGAAGAAGATATTATGTCATCAAATATTTTTCTATCTCTTACGGCCTCAAAGATTATGTCAACAAATTTTTTTTTATCTCTTACGGTTTCAAAGATGTGTAATTCTCCCCTCCTATTTTCTCTTTGTGCACAAATTATGAGAAAACTATTGAGTTTATGGAAAAATTTTCAAACAAAAGTTGATAATTTTATAAAGAAAAAGATTTTTTGTAAACAAATTTTTGTTCTATCTCTTACGGTTTCAAAGACGGATATTTCCCACCCTCCTAGTGGAGGGAAACATGTTCTGATTCTGCTCATTAACGATTAACGAACTTGACCTTACTTTTTTGCTCTAGAACACACAAAAAAAATTTCAGCTCGTTATCTCTTTTCGTTCTTGAGTAATCGGGTTCACAGACGGACAGACGGACAGACGGACAGACGGACAGACGGACAGACGGACAGACGAACAGACGGACAGACGGACATGCCAAAATGGCCGGTTTAAATTTTATGAATACATTTGTGAAGCATTTTTGTCAAGCGTTACAAAGTCGGGACTAAACTTAATATACCTTGTATATTTACAAATATAGTGGGTATAAAAAGAAAAAGCGTAATAATATCAGTAAACGTGACTACAATCTTGTATTTTCTAAATAATGCGTTGTCATCGCTGCTTTTACATACTCCCAAGAAGTGTGGCAATTGCAAAATAGGAAATATAGAAATAAAAAATGAATATGAAAACTAATATTTATCGAACCACTAAACCTAACTATGGAAGAAACTAATAACGATCCAAGATCATCTATACAATCTTCGTGGAGTAATAAACTTCATTCCACCAGCCCTAAAAAAATCGGGAAGCTATAGGACATTATGTCACATATTGTTAGAGAAATGTAACCAAAAATTGGGAGAAGTATGATGACTTATCCCCTCACCAAGAATTGTTAGATCAAATTCAATAGCTAACAACTGCCAAATGTTAGTCTACACAATTTAAGTTCGGGTAAATATAGCTGACCACTCTTAGGGTTTTAATTTTTTTTAAATGCAACTTTCATTTATTTAGGAGTCAATGAGTTTCCTTATATGAATGACAACCAACAAATCAGAAAACAACATGAAAAAATAAAAAAATGATCCATTGTAATTAAGTATTGTTATTAAACTCAACTCTTGCTTTTTTTTTTAATTTATGTAAAATTTGTAAACATTTAATACTTTAATGATCATAAAAACCCATTATTTGAAAATAATAAATAATTTAAAATAAAATCTAATGTTTATTTAACAAAAAGTTATGTTACTAGTAAAGAGTAACATACCTTCGATTAGTGTTTCACGAGGCACGAGGCGAGGCGAGGTTTTGGTATCACCTGGCCTCTTCTCGCTTTTTTAAATATCAACCACGGCCGAGGCAGAATGTTGGCTAGCCTCGCCTCGCCTCGGTTAAGTTAGTTATCATCCTCGGCTCGCCTAGGCCGAGGCGAGGTGAGGGAAAATTTTTACTAACTTTGACTTATTTTGCATGAATGTACATAGTAGTATGGTAAAAAAACACATATATTTGAAAAAATATTTGAAAAATAATCTATCTATTGCTTCATGTTTTTTTGATTGCTTCATGTTATTGTAATATTAAAAAAAAAAAAAATTTTCTTTTTGTAAATTTGCCTCGGCCGAGGCAAATTCCTCGCCTCGACCGAGGCGAGGTTTTTGAGACAATATACCTTGCCTCGCCTCGGTTAGTAACGAGGATTAGAATTTTGAACCTCGCCTCGTGCCTCGTACCGAGGGCCGAGGCGAGGCGAGGTTACTTCGTAGCCTCGGTGAAACACTACCTTCGATTCCATATCCCGGAGATAGTTATGATTAGCTAATTCACGCTGATTACGACTGCTTTATAGTCGTAATATCTATTTATAAAATACAAATATTTCTTGAGCTTTCTATGCTGTATATTAGTGTTGACATTTTTTGGGTTCATCGGCGTAGGTTTATTTAAAAAAAAAATCATTAGAAATTTATTGTTATTAAATTATATTATATATATCGAAAAGTGTCCTTTTCATCATCAGATATTTTCTAAAAATTCAATATTATAAATGACAATTACAAAAAATCAAACTTTCAAAATTAATTAATAAAAAATTGTAAATTAAAACCTATTACAACAAAGTTGCTGGTATTGTTATAAAATATTCACCTGTAAAAACAAGAAACTTATTCCAAAAAAATTTTTTTTATAATGGTGTTGGTATAATTTATGGAACCCTGGATTGTAACTATTTTTGCTATTAATTAAAGCTTAAAAAAAAACTCCTGCACTTCTTAAAGCGTTTAGAATTTTATCAAAATATATATAATCGAAATACATAATTCGAAATATATAATATAATTTAATAACAACAGGATATTTTAAAGAGTTTTTTTTTTAATAATCCTACGCTGATTAATCCAAAATATCTCAACAATGCAAATACAAATAATAGATCTAGGAATTGGCGAATTTTGAAACTTAATTTCGAAAACCTAGAGTTATCATTGATTATTTTAATAAATAATATTTATACATAACTATTGTTATTAGCTAAAGCAACATGTACTTTCTATGTATTTAAATTTTTACATTTAATTGTAGTGTCTTTTTGAAAATCACTGAGGTACAAACGACGGGACTTGAGGTACAATCAGGTACTAACCAGGTGCAAACAATGGATATCGGTTTCAACTCGAAATTCGAAGATGGGGGAGGGGCTGTGGAAATGTTGGCCGCAAATGAAAAATGTTATAATTCGAAAACCATTGAGGTACAAACGACGGGACTTGAGGTACAATCAGATACTGACGAGGTTCAAACGATTGACATCGGTTTCATTCCAAATTCAATGGTGGAGGGGTACAAACGACGGGGCTTGAGGTAAAATCAGGTACTAACGAGGTACAAAAGATTGTTATCGGTTTCAACTCGACATTCGAAGGTGGGGGGGGGGGGCTGTGGAATTGCTGGCTGGAAATGAAAATATACTCTCATTTATATCTTTATAAATATACTCAAAATATACCCATTTATATCTTTAAAGTTTAGTCCCGACTTTATAACGCTTGAAAATATTAATCCTTGACAAAAATGTTTCACAAAGGTATTCTTAAAATGGCCTAATTCGGCCATTTTCGCTTGTCTGACTTTCTGCCTGTCTGTGAATCCGATAACTCAAGAACGAAAAGAGATAACGAACTGAAATCGCTCACGCTGTGCGATAGTAAACGCTTCGTGTAAACTAGTGCTTCCCGTTGATTAAATAACGCTTCGCGTCACCTTATTAACGCTTAGCGTCAAAAAACGATCGTGTTCAACAACTAACGCTGCCAAACCAACGCGTCGCATTGAGTGATCGCTACTTCGCGTTGACTAACGCTTCACGTCGCCTAACGCTTCTCATTCACTAACGTTCCGCATTGACCAACGCTTCGCGCTGGCTGACTTACGGTTCGCTTTAGCTTACGCTAAGCTTTGCGTTTACCAACGCTTTGCGTTGACTAGCATATGCTCCGCGTTAACTTCCTCTTCACGTTAACTAGTGCTTCACGTGTTAATTGACGTTACGCGTGATATCACGCTTCGCGCTGAATCATTTAAGCTTCGTTTTGAATAACTAACGCATCGCGTTCACTCACTTTCGCTTCGCTTTATCTTAACGCTTCGTGTTAATATAAAAAATATCAATAAGAAGTTAGGATTTTTCGAATTAAATTTAGATTTTTTGCCCCAATTTCCTAGATCAAAAGATTTTTTATTGTATTTTATAAATACGTATTTCGACTACAGAGTAGTCATTATCAGTGTGAATTAGCTAATTGTAATTATTCTCCGAGTAGATGTTACTTGTTGCTAATTTGGTGACGGTCTGCATACAGATTTTTGGTATGTGCGCAATTTATATTGTCTGTGTATCTATTAAATTGCTATGTCAACCAATCAGCATCGATCACATGTTACGTGATTCGCCTGTGTTTGGCCAATGATATTGAAGTATTGGACCACGTAATTTCGACAGTTCAGAATCTCAAATATAATATTAAAAAATTCGTTACGCAGGAGCTGCGTCAACTAAGCGAATTTCTTTAGAATACATACATCACTCTCTAGCGGTCATAATTGTAGTGTGATCAAAATGAAATATAATATCTGATATGACTTTAGTATTTGAAAAACAAAAATTTATTAAAAGCAAAAAACAAAACAACGGAATAACGATAATAGTTACTATGGAAACGATAATAAAAATTTTATACAATAAAATATATTTTATGTATTCGTGTCAAACACAAAATATTAAATAACTTTCTTAATATTAGAATAATCCAAAAATGTATAAGGAGTAAAGTTGTAGAAAATCAAGTTTGCTACAATTCATTACCTGATCATTTTTCTCAAACTCTAATGTTAACAGAGATATTTATAATTTTAACTTTCAATCTATAATTGTAAATATTTCTGTAAATATTTGTGTAACAGTACCTACAACATAACTCCTGATAAATTTTTTGATTTTTCAAATATTAAGGGAGATAGTCAAATTTTGTGTGTCCCCCTTCTTTTAAACCCCCCTTTCCCTTCATCCGATTTTACCCAAACAATAACAAACTTGACCTTTCGAATACCAAAAGCGTCTCAAATACCAACTTTTATTCCAATCGGAATAAAACTGAGACCGCTAGAGAGTCCACATACATTTTAAATAATCTTTAATTGTAAATATTTCTGTACATATTAGTGTAACAGAAAAATGATAAGACACAAAGTTAGGGTAAAACTTAGTACCTACAACTTAACTCCTGAAAAATTTTTCGATTTTTCAAATATTAAGGGAGATAGTCAAATTTTGCGTTTTCCCCGCCCTTAAACCCCATTTCCAATTGTCCGATTTTACCCATTAACGAACTTGACCTTTAAATGACCAAAAGCTACTCAAATACCAAATTTCATTCCAATGGGAATAAAACTGTGACCGCTAGAGAGTCCACAGACATTTAACATATATATGTATACGTATATATATATATATATATATATATATATATTTGAAGAAATTTTTACGAAATTCCAACATTGGTGAAAAAACAATAGCTGCATTTTCTTTGTAGGACACAATTACACAAACAAGACTAATTTACGAAACCAAGTCAATTTTCCAAATCAGTCTTGATTCCAACAATTCGATCTCAATTTTGAAATTTTTTTGTTACATCGGAAGTCAGTTTGATAGTTAAGAGTCTCAAAATAAAAATGAAATTAAAAATCATGAAACCCAAATAGTTATAGTTTCAAAATTAGTTTTAATCTTAACAGTTCAATTTTAATTTTGAAATTCTTATTAAATCGGAATTTGGAATAGGTTCTTTGTCAGAATTCATTGAATCATTTCCTAGTTTATGAATGTAGATGCTTTCATATGCATCTAGTTTGGCGGGGTTAGGTATCGATTTGAAAAGTTTTAAATTAGATTTGTCGATTTTATGGTTATTTCAATTACGTGGGCGGCTACACTTGTTTATCTATTCTACCAAATTTTGTGTGTCCCATGTGTTCTTCGAATCTTATACCTATTTGTTGCCTACTTTGTCCAACATATTTCTTCGAGCAATTTTGACATCCAATGCAATAAATTCCTGACTGTTGTTCGTTGTTAATTTTGTCCTTTGGATTTCAAAGTAAGTGTTTCATTTTAGTTCTACTGATAGGAGCTATTCTCAAATTATGTTCTCCGAATTCTTTTGCTATTTTATTGACGTTTTATTTCGTGTTAACTCAATTACACTTTGCGTTATCTTAACGTTTCACGTTAACTACGCTTCTAAATAACTAATGCTTTCAAACCAACGCTTCCGGTTTACGATTGCTTCGCATTTACTAAATAACTGATGCCTTCAAACAACGTCAAGAAATAAATAAATAAAGCTGTAGTAATAGCACTAATAGTAAGTACGAAGGCCAAAAGACTCTTTACTCGGCCTTGCGCACTTCCGTGCTCTAGATTTAAAAATAAAGTAAATAAATAATAAAAATAATAATAATTTGAAAGTAAAGTAAATAAATAAATACAGAATAAATAATAATAATAATTTGAAAAAAAAAATAAAAATAAAAACTTAACAGACATATTGACTGTTATATTACAAATATTTGTTAACAATCACAAAGTAAGGATAGTTTATGAATGACGTACAATTTTCTCGACCTACGATATACATAGATGGTAAGAGATTTTACGACACATGCGAATGTTATAACCTGATTGGCTTTGTATTATTACTGTAATATTATTGGTTGATACCTAACATCTTACAATTTATAAATATTATAAATAACTTCAACCAATTTGGTTTTTTCCCATTTCGTTCGTTCCGTTGAGAAAATTTAATTTTCCCAAATATTCTTATTTAAGGCTCGCAAACCGCATCCTTCTAGCATTCATAGAAATGAGGCAACAAAGTTTTAAAAAACTGTGCACAAATCTCACAAGTGATGTGTGCTAACATTTTAGTATAAATATAAAATATATGGACCAATCATAGAGCAGCAATATTTCCTATGTTAATTTTATCAAAACAAAAATGCGAAAGTTTTTCCATTTCCCGATACAAATTTCGTGATTTCATAATTTTCCCTGGGGCTTGGATACTAGACCTAACTATATGCTAAATATCATCTTTAAAGGATATCTGGTGTAGGCCCAACGTTTCCTGTCTAATAAAAATTATGGGCGTAACCGCCATTTTACGGTTTGTGCACCGAAATAACTTTTTAACCGTTTATTTAAAGCAATAACATGTTCTCTCATAATTCCCTAAATAGCTTATATTCGAAAAATTAGCACTGTTGCTCTTTTCGTCCAGAAGATATTTCGAGGTCATATCAGCTCTGATATTTCCCGTAATACTAGCACTTTAAGTGAGAAGGCTAAATGCCCCTTAAACTCGGCCTTCCGCACTACCGTACTCTAAACTCCGAATATACTGGGTATTCAAACTATCATCTCAGTTAGTTGTTACATTACTTGTTTTTACGTTAATTTCAGTTTTGTTAACCAGGTGTATATTATAAGTTCAAGGGTTAAGTGACTTTCCATTTCAAAGAAATAGTTCGTCTCGTACAGATGTCAAAATTCGGCAAAATTTTATTCAAAGTTCCAATGATCCTTTACGATTACTAAATAACTGACGCTTTGAAACCAACGCTTCACGTTGACTAATCACCACTTCGCGTCACCTTATGCTTACCATTGACTAACGCTTTTCATAGACCAACGCTTCGCGTTAGCTTGATTGATTGATTGATTGATTAATATCGGGGTAAAAACTATTGCACTTCGACCCTATGGTCTATTGTGCTCCCCCTTCTACCTCAGTCTGACGAGATTCACTTCTCCCATATGTTGGCAATAGCCTAACGCTTGCTGATCAGGTCCTCCCGAACGTTCATATATTCGGGGTGAGATGCACCAAATATCCTGTATCTGCTGTAACCCAGAGGTTCGCGGTCAAAGATTATGCGGCTGGATGTTTCTTCCTACTCGCCACACAATCTGCACACAATGGAGCCGTTATGGAGTCCCATTGTGTGCAGAAGCTTCCGCATGGGATAATACCCGATAATGAACTCGGTAACCGTCCGCAGTTGCATCCAGTTCAGCCTCAGTGCGTCGAGAGATACCCTCTTTGTTGCACTCCGAAGCAGTACCTTCCCGAGCTCTTGCCGCGGTACTTTTTCCCAGTTATCACGATGTTTAGCATTTGACCACTCGTTGATCACTTGTTTACATGCAGTCTTTGGAATTCCTAAAATAGGCTCTGGGCCTATGAATGGCATTTCGACTCCCTTCTTTGCTAAGGTATCCGCTTTTACGTTTCCTTCGAAACCACTGTGACCCGGCACCCAGATCAATTTAACATTGTTCCGTTTTGCCAGTTTCAGAAGTTCCTCCAGACTATCCTTGACTACCCTTGAGATGACCTTAGTTCCAGATAAGGCTTTTAAAGCAGCTTGACTGTCTGACAGAATACATACGGTCTAGTTTATGTAGTCTCTACGTTGGTTCTCACGGACGCAAGCCAGTATGGCGTAGACTTCTACTTGGAAGACCGTTGCATATTTCCCCAACTTGAGGCTTATGATTGCTTTTGGTCTCTCACCGTAGATTCCCGCCCCGGTCCTTTCTTCAGGTTTGATCCGTCTGTATACCAGACGATTCCTTTCCTGAGGTAGGGTGGTTCTCCTTCCGACCACATGGCCCTATCACATACTACAGTTAAAGGTTTTGAGATGGAGTATGTCTTGGGAAGTATATCTGTGCCCATTTCAAAGACGGGGTCTGTGATAATTGATGTTCCTACGATACTTGCATGTCCAACCTGATTTTAATTAATCCAGTTGTTATTGCAAGACAATCTATAGGCGCTGGATCTCGCTTTAGCGGTTAGTACAATGCTTAGCGGAGGCAGCACCTGTATGACCTCCATGGCAGCTGTAGATGTACTGCTCATGGATCCAGTGATGCACAAGTAGGCCAGTTTCTGGCTCCTGGACAGTTTTTTGCCATCACACTAGAGCAGTATATGTTATAATGGGACTAACTACTGTTGTGTGGAGCCAGTGGATCATTTTTGGTTTTAGACCCCAGACTTTTCCACATGCTCTCTTGCAAAGCATGAGAGAAGATTTGCTCTTATTTGTTATATATTCCAGATGAGGGTTCCATGTTAGTTTGGAGTCCAGCATTACTCCTAAGAACTTGGCTTGCCTTGTGATCAGTAATCTTTCAACGAAGAGGCTTGTTGGTTTTCTGTTTTCCACCTTCCTTTTACGTGTGAATGGAATTAGTGCGGTCTTACCAGGGTTAATTTTCAATCCCTGATTGATACACCATTCCAGTGCGATTCTAAGAGAGTTTTGCAAAGCTCCGAAATTGTGCTTTCACAGGGTCCCTGGATTGCAATTACAATGTCGTCCGCGTAACCCTGTGTGTAGTATCCATTTTGGTTGAGGTTTATCAGTAAACTGTTCACTGTCACGCTCCACTGGAGTGGGGATATGACACCAGCCTGCGGACATCCCTTTGTGGCTCTCACAGTGACACACTCACTAAAATGGGAAGTTTGTATTCTTCTCCATATCAGCATAGATTTCATCCGACCTGCATGATTAACCATGTAATTGTAAGAAGCATTGTCAAATGCCCCCTCTATGTCAAGATAAACACACGAGGTGGTTTGTTTCCTTGCGAATCCCTCCTCAATCCAGTATGTTTGGTTGTGAAGGGCTGATTCGCAAAATTTCCCCACCTGATACGCGTGTTGGTTGGCATGAAGCGGATTTCTCGACAATGCATCCTGAGTCAAATGAAATCCTATTAGTCGTTCCATTGTTTTCAGTAGAAACGATGACAGAGTTATTTGTCTAAAGTTTTCTCCTGTGGAGTGGTTAAGCCTCTCCGGTTTTGGCAAAAAGGTCACTCTTACTGGCTTCCATATGGTTGGGATATAACCTGTAGCCAGGCTTTCCCTGAATATATGACCAAGCAGAGTTAAAAGATGCTCTGCTCCTTTTTGTAAAAGCACTGGGTATATCCCATATGGTCCCGGTGCTTAGTAGGGGTCGAATGAATTTCTTACCCATTCGATTTTTGAGCGGTTAATGGCAATCGCCGCTCTTCTCTAGTCCTCGCCAGTCGACCCTGGTTAACCTGCCCTTGAGAAGGGTTTTCACCGTCCATTGCCACCGAATCCGGGAAATGAATCCGGATCAGTGTCTCGAATGTATCCGTCTCGGAGCTAGTATACTCACCATCGAGTTTATGAAGTAACCCTATGGTGTCAGCGGGTTTCTTCGCCAGGATACGATGGACTCTTGCTCCCTCAGATGTGTTTTCAACATAATGACTTCCTCCATGAGTCCATTTTGGCTTTCTTCAGAGGCCTTTTGTATTCGGAAAGGGCTTCATGGTAATTATCCCAGTTCCCCAACCTCCTTGTTCTCTTTATTAGCTGGCGAACACTTCGCCTCTGACTCCATAGGCCCTCATTCCACCAACAAGTCGACCTGCTGATGTCTTTGAGACCTCCAGGCAGTTTTCTTCGAAGGAGTTAATTATTGCATGCTTTAGCTCAATGTCCAATACTGTTTTAACTTTTTTCGGAATTGTGGTGAGTTTGAAATTTAGTGTTGAATTATATTCGTCCCAATTGGTTCTCCTCGGATCCCGATATCGTATATTACATTGTTCCGTTCTCACCTCCACATTGTAATTGATTTGTCTGTGATCCGATGCAGATGGTTCATCGGATACTAGCCATTTCTTGATTTTACCACTGATTTCATAAGTGCTCAGTGTTACATCAATGACTTCTTTCCGAATTTTGTTAATAAAAGTCGGCTTGTTGCCTTGATTTACTATATCTATGTTGTTAGCTATGATAAACTCAAAGAGTTGGCTGACTTTCGGTTCGCATTATCTTATGTTTCGCGTTGGTTAACGCTTTGAGTTGGTTAACCTCCTCTTCGCGTTAACTAGTGTTTCGTGACGCTTCGCACATATCACGCTTCTACTTCGCACATACTTAACGCTTCGCGTTCACTAACTTGTGCTTGGCTTTTTCGAAAAGTTTCGTGTTAACTCAATTTGCACTTCGCGTTCACTAACGCTTCCGGTTTTCAAACGCTTTACGATTACTAAATAACTGACGTTTTCAAACCAACGCTCCACGTTGACTAATGGCTGCTTCACGTCACCAAACGCTTCTCATTGACCAACACATCGCGTTGGCTGAATTACGGTTCACTTTATCTTATGTTTCGTGTTGGTTAACACTTTGCGTTTGCCAATGCTTCGTGTTTACTTGCTTACTTCCCTCGTTAACGGCAAGTTAGCCAACGCGAAGCGTTGGTCAATGAGAAGCGTTAGTTAAAGGAAAGCGTTAGGTGGCGAAAAGTGGTGATTAGTCAACGCGAAGCGTCGATTTGAAAGCGTTAGTTATTTAGTAAATACGAAGCGATAGTAAACCGGAAGCGTAAGTTACTTTACTCCTCAAAGGAGCGCTGCCCGAACCTGCAACAGATTCCGATACTCGAAAAAAAACATATATATATATATAATAGTAAAAGGTTTTACTAAATATTTTCTAATTGAAATTACACGCACGTTTTTTTTAATTGAAAAAAAAGAAAATTAAATTAAACAAAATTTTTACGAAACAAAAACCTGGTTTTATTGCTTTTAAAAATTATTAGAATCTAATTTCTTTTTCAACAATTTTTTTTAAATACTTTTCAATACAGATACTTTTAACCGAGTCACACAACAGTCGATTTAAAACTGATTTTGATCAGCATTGATTGCCGCTTTATATACCCGTCAAAGATCTTTCAAGAACACGGTTGTTATTGTTTTGAAGAAATATATATATTTTTTTAAATTATATTTTTGCATGGAGGCTTCTCGAATTATTTACTTTATCAACAACCATGGGTGTATTCGGTTGTTCAGATTATTTATAAAATTAATTAAAAATTATAACACTTCTCCAAGGTTTGAACCTCTCTTACTTGATATTTCACTGTGCACTTAGCAGATACGGCCTATGCTCATTCAAAATTAAAGACAAATTTTACAATACATAAGATTACTATAAGATAGCTTACTTCTGTTTACTCAATCTTGTTTACACAAAAATATTTCATTTGTGTATGTATTTATGTTATTAAAACATTCAACTTAGACTTTTGATTTTTTCGTATTAACTTATATCTAATAATTTTTATACCCAGTATATTTGTAAATATACAAGGTATATTAAGTTTAATCCCGACTTTGTAACGCTTGAAAATATTAATCCTTGACAAAAATGCTTCACAAATGTATTAAAAAAATTGCCTAAATTGGCCATTTTGGCATGTCCGTCTGTCCGTCTGTCCATCTGTCCGTCTGTTCGTCTGTCCGTCTGTCCGTCTGAGAACCCGATAACTCAAGAACGAAAAGAGATAACGAACTGAAATTTTTTTGTGTGTTCTAGAGCAAAAAAGTAAGGTCACATTCGTTAATGGATAAAATGGGAACATGTTTCCCCCCACTAGGAGGGTGGGAAATATCCGTCTTTGAAACCGTAAGAGATAGAACAAAAATTTGTTTACAAAAAATCTTCTTCTTTATAAAATAATCAACTTTTGTTTGAAAATTTTTCCATAAACTCAATAGTTTTCTCATAATTTGTGCACAAAGGGAAAATAAGAGGGGGGAATTACACATCTTTGAAACCGTAAGAGATAGAAAAAAATTTGTTGACATAAAATCTTTTTCTCTTTAAAATAAACAACTTTTGTATGAAAACTTTTTTCATAAACTCAACAGTTTTCTCAAAACTTGTCCTCAAAGTTGAAAAAAATTAGATATACAATTGATAGGCGAATGATGGCATGGTCTCCATGGACCCGTAGGTATACATAACAACTGTACATACTATTTTATACCCTGTATAGGTAAATATACAAGATATATTATGTTTAGTCCCGTCTTTGTAACGCTAAAAATATTAATCCTTGACAAAAATTCTTCACAAAGGTATTCATAAAATGGCCTAATCCGGCCTAATTCGTCTGTCTGTGAACACGATAACTCAAGAACGAAAAGAGATAACGAGCTGAAAATTTTTGTGTGTGTTCTAGAGCAAAAAGGTAACGTCAAGTTCGTTAACGGGCAAACTCGGAACGTGTTTCCGCCAGGGGGGAAAAATTATATCTTTGAAACCGTAGGAGGAAGAAAAAAAAATTGAAACCATAAAATCTTCTTCTCTTTATAATAAACAACTTTTGTTTGAAAACTTTTTTTATAAAGTCAACCGTTTTTTCAAAATTTGTGCTTAAATTTGAAAATGAGTCGATCGAAGACGGGCACATGTACAAACATAACATACATCAAATAGTATTGTTTTTATGTTTACTTCAGTTTTGTTAACCAGGTGTATATAAAACGTCAACGTTTAACTGATTTTCTTTTTCAAAAAATAGTTGGTCTCGCACAGATGTCAAAATTTTGCAAAATATTTATTCAAAGGTCCATTTATCCAATCAAAAATTATCTATCAAATTTTTATACATGTATATATTTATATACGTGTATATATATAATAATAATAATAATAATAATAAATTTATTTGTTTTAAGATTTTACAATCTTTTACAAAGAATTCCTATACATTAAACAGCAAAAAAAAAAAATAAATAAATAATTAAATAAATAAATAAAATAAATATAAAAAAATCACGAGAAAAAAAAACCCAAAAGAACAGAAAACTTAAAGCAAGAATCAAAATGAAAGAAAAAAAAAAAAAAAAACTATAAGTAAAAGTAAAAGTAAACAATCATATTAATTTATAATGGAAAAAATAAATAAATTCTGAAACTAAAATGACAAATTTGTTCATTCGTTTAAAAGAAAAGACCTTATCATGAGAATTGTTTGCAGAAAATAAAAAACTTTTTTTATATGTGAAATAGTTTCACCGTATAACAAGCCTTCCAAGTCCCAAGCCGTAGAATTGAGTTTGATGAAAAAACCATCACGCTCAAAGTTATAAACGGGACAAACAAACAACAGATGATGTAAGGTTTCTAGAACATTTAAATTGCAAAGAGTGCATGTGGCAGTCAAATTAATGACATAACTGATTTTTCTGAAAACAACACGCAAAATTTGTTTATTCGAGGAACGGAGTTGTGCAAATACTCGAATAAAAGATAGAGGACAGTTAAAAGATAAATAGTTCCGAAATCCATCTGTGGTTATAAGATCCCTAAATAACGGGTTATATGTTGACAAGGCCACCCTTTCAAGGTCTTGTTCCACGTAATATCTTTGAAATTTCTCAAGAGTGACTTTTATTTTTGCTTGCGAAATGAAATCGCTATTTAAGATGTCACCTGAGTCAATTAAGTCGAGTAGGTTTTTTAATTGGCAGACCCAGTTTAACTTAATCGGAACAATTTCAGAAGTGTTGGTTAAGTTTAGAAGCCTTTTGTAGCATAACTTTGGAAATCGCTCGTCGTCCATGCACATAATTTTTTTTAGCCAAGAAAGAGTTGATTTAATAGCTTTTAGAGATAAAGGTGATATGCCTGTTTCAAGACACACTACATGATTTGGTGTATTCCTGGGCAGCTGTAGAAGTTGCTTAAAAAACCCCACTTGGACGGATTCAATTATGGATAGATAACGAAGACTCCATACTGGGGCACAATAGAGTAGGGTATTCAATACACATGAATGATAAAGCTGTATTCGAGAGTCCCAAGAAATACACTTGGAATTGGCCAAAGTTGCCATTACTGAACAGATAGCTGCCTTGCCTCTTTGTACCGAAGTCTCTAACGCCTGATGGAACAGGGAAGAACTTGAGAACGGTATTCCCAAGAAATTGAAAGTGTTAACAACTTCGAAGGAAAGTTTTTCAAATTTAAGCACTTCACTTTTTGGATTTTTACCACCGTTTTTAAATATAATGATTTTTGATTTAGAGTGATTGATTACTAAGCTGTTGTTTTTAGCATAAGAGGAAAGCAATGAAATTTTCTTGATCAGATCCGAATAGCTATCACCCAGAATTACGAGATCATCTGCGTACAGAAGCATTAGAATATCGTTGAAGCCATCGATATTTAGTCCACATGCTCCATTGCAGCGAAAGAAGTCTTCGATGTCATTAATGAATGCTGAAAAAAGCCATGGGCTCAACGATTCACCTTGCAGTACGCCTTCATTTACGGGAAACTCCTTACTGAACTCATTATCTATTTTAACATGGAAATGGGCATTTTCATAAAGATTCTTTAAGACTCTAATAATCTTCCCACTGATTCCAAAATAAAAAAGTTTATCAAAGAGTTTAGAGTGGTTCAGAGAATCAAAGGCCCTTTTGAAGTCCACGAATAAAGCATAAACTCGCCTACCTGGAAGTCGAAGCTGCAGTTGAATTACGGATGTAAGGACAAATATATTGTCCATACAACCCCGATTCCGTCTAAAGCCTGATTGTGACTCAATAAAGAATTTATTTAAATCTGCCCACACGTTTAATCTCCGGAGAAGTATGTTGGTGAACAGCTTGGAAGAGGTATTGCATAGAGCAATGCCACGGTAGTTTTCGGGGTTATTTACGTCTCCTTTCTTATGTAACATTTGCATTATGATTTTGCTCCAGCGCTTCGGAAGTTTTTCTAATTTAAATATTTGATTAAAAAGAGTATTAAGATACAACAACCAATTGTCAGGGAGATTTTTTAAAAGCTCATATGAAATCCCATCAATACCAGGAGCTTTGAAATTTTTGCTATCGTTCAAAGCTGAAGTCAATTCGTCGAAAGAAATATCAACATCAAGAAGTGGATGTGTGACATCAATAAAGCATTTGTCGGAAGGAATCACGTTACTTCTATAAATGTTTGAATAAAAATCTTCCCAAGACTCGATTGGAAGAGAGAATTTATTTGGACGACGACGAAGAGAATTAATGGTATCCCAGAATGTTTTGCTATCTTTAACGTTAGATATTTTATCTACAATTAGCCGATGATAGATCTTTTCTTTATTTTTAATTAATTCCTTGTACTGTTTTTTAACAGTGACATATTCTAGCGTAATATTTGATTCGAATTTTAACTTTTTGCACTGTTTAAGTGTGTTCTTTAAATCGCGTTTAGCCAGTTTACATTCTTTGTCAAACCAAGGATTGCGATGAAAGGCCCGTTCTTGGGTTAATGTGGCGCGAGTGCGGCACATTTTCAATTGATGGCTTACTTCCCAGATAGATTGTACCAAATTCTCGTAGGCGCTATCGCAATCGGAAATAGTCCAGTTAGTAGTAATTCGAGGGCTCAACATCATCGTTTCACAATAGCTCACCGCTTTGTTTGAATCCCAATTGATATATAAAGAGAGAGTTGGAGATGTTTTCCTAGTACGTTTGTCTGCCTCAAGTTGTGCTGTAAGTTTTAGCTCAATAGGAAAGTGGTCGGATGAAGAAACAGTATTAGTGACATAAAAATCATCGATAAATTGTAAACCATTGAAATTACACCATAACAAGTCGTTAATACTTTTTCCACTTGTAGTACAATATGTTAATTGAGCCGGTCGATCATTAGCAGTTCTACCATTTATAAGTATAAAATTATGTTTTTCGAAGAAGCTTACAATTTTTCGACCATTACAATTGCAGATCGGGTCCAAAGTAGTGCGGCTAGGCAATAACTGTGTACCGATACAGATTTCAGGACAGACATAATTAAGCGTACCCACTCTAGAATTAAAATCACCACCAATAAAAGCGGCAACGCCAGGATGATCTATTATTATATTTGAAAGAGACATTTCAAATAGTTCCAAAACATAGTACATATCGACATCCGGCTTAAAGTATATTACACAAATTATAAACTCACAAGACACTAAGGTAATTTTAACTATAATCCACCATATTGATTTCTCCAACACACTAAATTTGAAGGATTTATTAATCAGAATTAAAAGACCACCACTTGCGCGGCCTTTAGATTTCTCTTTGACAGCACATGAAAAAGTATAATTATAATAGTTACTAAGAGAAGTAGGCAGGGTGAAATTACTTTGATGAACCCAAGTTTCACTAACACACCACACATCAACATTTTTATTATTTACACAAACGTCTATCACATTGGCAAATCCTTTCGCGTTCCAAAATCTCATTATTAGCGGACGTTTTAAACAGGCGATTTTCTCTCTTTGAGGCGTAGGTTTTTTAAAAGTTGCGATGAAGGAGGTTTTGTAATAGCTTGCGGATCGGAAGTGTTCGTTACAATTTGAGTGTTTGGAGACAATGAAGCGGGCATCATACTAGTTCCTTGTGAATGCCAAAGGTTATGTAGTGTTGCCTGATGGCGTGTCGTTTTTTTCTTTCGCTTCTTAGTTTCATGGCCAGTAGAGTTGGAGCTAGAAGAATCGCTATCCGGAGACCGAATAGTAGGGACTTGTCTACCGGTTTTGGTATGCGATTTATTGGAGGTAGATGATGGACTTGCGATAGGTAAATCGATGTTAGAATGGTCCTGTTCGATAGTAAATGGTGCACTGGGAGGCAGATCGCCCAAGTTAACAATATATATATATATGTATATATGTATATATATATGTGCATATATATATATATATATATATATATATATATATATATATATATATATATATATTATTATTAAATATTTATTGACATAAATCAATTAAAAGAATCATACATTTTTGGCTTATAAAAAAAAAAACAATTTAGTACATAAACAAAAAAACATAATTCAAAAAAAAAGCAGATACAAAACACTTCAAAGCATAATTTAAGTAAAAATTCAAAATTTAACTAAATTTGGTAAAAATGTGTGTAACTAAAATAAGAGTACAAAAAGGCAAAGAGAAAAAAAATAAATAATAAAAACGTAATATTCTATTGAGGAAACATGGACTAATTTAGTGTAAATGTACCTTCCTCTTATCATATATGTATTGAAGGTATTTTACGACTGATTGCACTGAGGAAGCATGCGTTATACTAAGGATATCCTGGGCACTGTACAAATGTAAACTGTTCACAGCATCTCTTTCAGTACCTGAAGTTCCCGGGCAGTCCTCTATCAAATGACTTATGCTTTCAGCTCGATCACATAATACACATATTCTCACACCATTAAGTTTCCTACTCTCCCATTTGAAACCATAAATACGAAAATTCGCAATCAAATGTCTCTCATTTCTATTACAAATATTCACCTCCGTGAACTGGGCATACGAGTTCAACCAAAATTAAAACTAACTATATGAAAAAATTGTACCAAAATTGTACCTAATTGTACCACAAAAAGAAAAAATTGTACCTTCCAAATAACCCAAATAATCGACCCCGAAAAAATGGGCCGCATACGACTTCGTCGGAAATTAAATTTGAATATGCCAAAAAATTGTACCAAAATTGTACCTAATTGTACCGCAAAAAGAAAAAAAAAAACTTTTCAAATAACCTAGAAAAACGACTTCGAAAATTTTTGATGTCGAATTCATCACTTCTACATGAAAAAAATATACAATATAACTACATGAAATATTTGAACCAAAACTGTACCTGATTGTATTACAGAATAATCAAATGAAACTTTGGAAATAACCCAGAAAATCGACCTCGAAAAATTGAGCCGCACACCATTTCGAAAGAAATTAAATTTTAATATGCCAAAAAATTGTAGCAAAATAGTACGTAATTGTACCGTAAAAAGAAAATAATTAACTATTCAAACTACCTAGAAAATCCACTTCGAAAATTTTTGATGTTTGATTCATTAGTACATAAAATTCTGAGGCTATTATATTTGAAGTGAAATAATTGTAGAACTATTGTGCATAACAAAAACCGCTAAAAACCAAAATTTAACTTACATATCTTATAAATAACTTCGAAAAAAGTGCCACTTTGAAAAATATTTTGTCAGTTTTACCTATTATTAGACCTTCTATAAAAATTTAACTTTGACATACTATTCAAACCAAAAATTGTACCTCCTCGATAACGAAGAAATTAACCAAATAGACATATTTTTGGAGATTTGACCCTTTTGGGACGCATTTTGAGAATATGTTTCTATGGCACCAGATAGCCTTTCTCTAGAGGATAATGATTGCATGAAACAAAAAAATTGTACCTTTTAAATAAGAGCGAAAAATCAGTTTTTCTGTTTCGCCCATTTCAGACATTCCTAGTGAAAAACTGAAAATGTAAAAAAATTGTACCAAAATTGTACCCCGTATATCCGTAAACAGCAAAAAAATATCTCTTCAAATAAGGGAGATATTAAAGGTTGGATTTTTTACCTATTTCGGACCTGGCCAGAAAAAAAATTTTTTGACCAAAATATTCTGTTCGTGGAGTACTTCGGCATATCATGGTTAACAAAAATTGTACCTCTTGTATAAGGGCCGAAATTAACAAAATTGTACCAAAATGGACATAATTTTTAAGATTTGAACCTTTTGGGACAATTTTTGGGTAAATGTTTCTTTGACACAAGATGACTTTTGACTAGAGGATAATGATTGCATGCAAGAAAAAAATTGTACCTTTTAAATAAGGGAGAAAAATCAGTTTTTCTGTTTCGTACATTTCGGACACACCTAGCGAAAAACTGAAAATGTAAAATAATTGTACCAAAATTTTACCCGGTAAATCCACAAACAGTAAAAGAATATCTCTTCAAATAAGAGAGATATTAAAGGTTGTTTTTTTTACCCATTTCGGACCTGGCCAGAAAAAAAATTTTTTGACCAAAATAGTCTGTTCATGGAGTACTTTGGCATGTCATGAATAACAAAAATTGTACCTCTTGTATAAGGGGCGAAATTAACGAAAATGTACCAAAAAAAACTGAATTTTGGAAATTTGACCCTTTTAGGACACTTTTTGGGTAAATGTTTCTCTGGCATAAGATGTCCATTTACTAGAGGATAATGATTGCGTGCAAGAAAAAAATTGTACCTTTTAAATAAGGGAGAAAAATCAGTTTTTCTGTTTCGCCCATTTCGGACACTCCTATCGAAAAATTGAAAATGTAAAATAATTGTACCAAAATTGTACCCCGTAAATCCGCAAGCAGCAAAAGAATATCTCTTCAAATAAGGGAGATATTAAAGGTTGGTTTTTTTACCCATTTCGGACCTGGCCAGAAAGAAAATTTTTTAACCAAAATATTCTGTTCATGGAGTACTTTGGCATGTCATGATTAACAAAAATTGTACCTCTTGTATAAGGGGTGAAATTAACGAAAATGTACCAAAATAAACTAAATTTTGGAAATTTGACCCTTTTGGGACACTTTTTGGGTAAATGTTTCTCTGGCATAAGATGACCTTTTACTAGAGGATAATGATTGCGTGCAAGAAAAAAATTGTACCTTTTAAATAAGGGAGAAAAATCAGTTTTTCTGTTTCGCCCATTTCGGACACTCCTATCGAAAAATTGAAAATGTAAAATAATTGTACCAAAATTGTACCCCGTAAATCCGCAAGCAGCAAAAGAATATCTCTTCAAATAAGGGAGATATTAAAGGTTGGTTTTTTTACCCATTTCGGACCTGGCCAGAAAGAAAATTTTTTAACCAAAATATTCTGTTCATGGAGTACTTTGGCATGTCATGATTAACAAAAATTGTACCTCTTGTATAAGGGGTGAAATTAACGAAAATGTACCAAAATAAACTAAATTTTGGAAATTTGACCCTTTTGGGACACTTTTTGGGAAATGTTTCTCTGGCATAAGATGACCTTTTACTAGAGGATAATGATTGCATGCATGAAAAAAATTGTACCTTTTAAATAAGGGAGAAAAATCAGTTTTTCTGTTTCGCCCATTTCGGACACTCCTAGCGAAAAACTGAAAAAGTAAAATAATTGTACCAAAATTGTACCCCGTAAATCCGCAAGCAGCAAAAGAATATCTCTTCAAATAAGGGAGATATTAAAGGTTGTTTGTTTTACCCATTTCGGACCAGGCCAGAAAAAAAATTTTTGACCAAAATATTATGTTCGTGGAGTACTTTAGCATGTCATGATTAACAAAAATTGTACCTCTTGTATAAGGGGTGAAATTAACAAAAATGTACCAAAATAAACTAAATTTTGGAAATTTGACCCTTTTGGGACACTTTTTGGGTAAATGTATCTCTGGCATAAGATGACCTTTTACTAGAGGATAATGATTGCATGCATGAAAAAAATTGTACCTTTTAAATAAGGGAGAAAAATCAGTTTTTCTGTTTCACCCATTTCGGACACTCCAAGCGAAAAACTGAAAATGTAAAATAATTCTACCAAAATTGTACCCCGTAAATCCGCAAGCAGCAAAAGAATATCTCTTCAAATAAAGAAGATATTAATGGTTGTTTTTTTTACCCATTTCGGACCAGGCCAGAAAAAAAATTTTTGACCAAAATATTCTGTTCGTGGAGTACTTTAGCATGTCATGATTAACAAAAATTGTACCTCTTGTATAAGGGGTGAAATTAACGAAAATGTACCAAAATAAACTAAATTTTGGAAATTTGACCCTTTTGGGACAATTTTTGGGTAAATGTATCTCTGGCATAAGATGACCTTTTACTAGAGGATAATGATTGCATGAAAGACAAAAATTGTACCTTTTAAATAAGGGAGAAAAATCAGTTTTTCTGTTTCGCCCATTTCGGACACTCTTAGCAAAAAACTGAAAATGTAAAATAATTGTACCAAAATTGTACCCCGTAAATCCGCAAGCAGCAAAAGAATATCTCTTCAAATAAGGGAGATATTAAAGGTTGTTTTTTTTACCCATTTCGGACCAGGCCAGAAAAAAAATTTTTGACCAAAATATTCTGTTCGTGGAGTACTTTTAGTTTGAAGTTTTGTACTGAAGTTTTTGCGTAATGCAAATAGAATAGTTAACGCAGCAACCGATGTTTCAAATAAAGAAATAATCACAGACCTAGTGCGAAATAAGATAATCGGCAAAGCGAATGATGTATTAGTTTCCATAGGAGACCCAGCAGACTGGACAACTATCGAAACACACTTAAGAACTCAGTTCTCCGATAGACGCACTGTAGAAACAATACTTCATTGGCTTAATACTATTTCACAAGGTAATTAGCCCTTAGAACATTATTTCGCAGAAGTATCTGATCTACAAACGGCATTGTTAAATTCAATCGACCAATCGAAACCCGCCGACTATATACTAGGACAAACAGATATGAACGTAATGATTGTGCTAAAATCATTCATTGCAGGTTTAGATCCCAAACTAGGATACATAGTTAGGGCTTATAATCCATCCTCAATCAAAAACGCATACGATATATGTTTAAACGAGTTAAGTATACAGCAATCGAATTTAGACAGATTTGAGATTAACAATAGGCAACCTAGTTATAATTCAGATAATCACAGGAGACCTATTCATAACTCAAAACCCATAATGCAACAACAAAAAGCTAATTACACCCCGCATTACATGCAGAGACCCGTGAATAATTTCAATAACTTTAGACCACCACCAAATCCTCAAAATAACTCATATAATAGTAATTTCAAACCACCACAACAGTCAAATTTCCCAATGTACAACAATCAAAACCCTTTTTATAAAAATCAAGCCTCACACCAAAGACCTCCAGTCCTTGCACAGCAATAATACCGACCTCAACAATCAAATCAACCTATAAACAGTACTTATAGACCACAACAACAACAACCATTTAGACCAACCCCAATGGACAGTAGTTCAGGTAATACAAGAAAAGTATTACATAATACCGATACTGACGATAAAATTTGCGATCAAACCTACTACCATTAAGAGGACGAATACTATGACCCTTCGTGCGATCAAACACCCCATCCTTATAACGATACGAACGAATATTTAGAAAATAATGAAGATGAAAATTTTACGAATGTAGCCTCGACATCCGATCCTCCGGACTGTTAGAACTAAATTACCACAAAACCAACGGTACTCTCCCGTATATTAAGATCGATAAGTTACGATTCTTAATCGATACTGGAGCTGACAACAATTTTCTCGATCCAAAACATCTCATTTATTTCCCAACAACTATTCCAACTAATACAATCGTAAAAACTGCATTGAAAGAACATAAAATAACGCAGAAAGTCAGAGTCGACTATTTACCAAATTTAAATAATGACAAACCCATATTCTTTCTCATATTTCAATTCCATCATTTCTTTGACGGAAGAATCGGTAACGAAACTTTACAAAAACTTAAAGCAAACATCGATTACGATTCAAATACTAAAAATCTAAATGGAATCATAAACAAATTACACTTAAAACCCCTCGATAGGCCCCAAATTCACGTTATTAGCGGAAACGAAAAAAAATTTATCTCCATGCAAACCAACATAAAGAATGGCGACGTGTTAATCCCCCATGTCGAAATTGACGATAAAATAAAAATCTTATCTGGCGTATACGAAGCAAATAACTTCATTGCTAAGGTACTTGTGACAAACGACTCACAAAAAGAACAAAAAATAATAATTTCTCAGCCAATCCGTGCAAAACGCGTTCATAAAATTAGACAAGTAGGACTTAACAACACTGAAAACAAGAACGCATACGATTACCAATTCGCTGTAGATAATCTACGTACATCTCACTTGAACAACGAAGAAAGAAATAATACCCTTAAGCTCTGTTCTAATTATAGAGACATATTTCATAATCCAGATCAAGACATGACTTTCACTTCAGATGTTAAACACTCTGTACATACATCAGACGACATACCAATGTATACACGGTCATACAGATACCCTTATATACACAAAGATGAAGTGAATCGACAAATAAACGAGATGTTGGAAAAAAATATAGTAAGACCTTCTAACTCACCCTGGAGCTCACCCATTCGGATAGTTAGCAAAAAGGCCGACGCGTCAGGTAAACAAAAATGGTGTATGGTCATAGACTACAGAAAACTCAACGAAAAAACTGTCGATGACAAATATCCCCTACCAAACATAACAGACGTTTTAGACAAGCTAGGAAAAAGTCAATATTTCACCACTTTAGATCTTGCCAGTGGCTTCCACCAGATCGAAATGAATCCGAAAGATATCCCAAAAACTGCATTTTCAGTAGACAATGGTCATTATGAATTCACTCGAATGACTTTTGGTTTAAAGAACGCTCCTGCTACCTTTCAGAGAGTAATGGACAATATGTTACGTGAGTACATAGGTAAAGGAGTATTAGTCTATATGGACGATATCATAATTTACTCATCTTCACTAACCGAACATATTGACATGTTACGCAAAGTATTTGACAAACTCAGAAAATCAAATTTTAAAGTACAGCTTGACAAATGTGAATTTCTCCATAAAGAAATTGAATTCTTAGGACATGTAGTCACTACGGAAGGTATACCGAAAACAGTGACAGAAATCAAATCATTCTTAGGATTAATCGGTTACTATAGGCGCTTTATTAATAATTTTGCCAAAATAACTAAACCTATGACAGAATGTCTAAAGAAAAGCACAGTCATTAATATAAATGATACAAAATACAGGGAATGTTTTGAATACTGTAAAACACTTTTAAGTAATGATCCTATATTACAATACCCTGATTTTGAAAAACCATTTATCCTAACAACAGATGCTAGCAACTACGCTATTGGCGCTGTCCTATCCCAAGGAACACCTGGCTCAGATAAACCCGTTAGTTACGCTTCACGTACACTTAACAAATCTGAATGTAATTACTCCACGATAGAGAAAAAATTACTAGCAATTGTATGGGCATGTAAAACTTTCAGACCCTACTTGTACGGAAGAAAATTTAGAATTTTAACCGATCACAAGCCTTTAAAATGGGTTCATTCCCTCAAAGAACCTAACTCAAAATTAACAAGATGGATGATCAAACTCTCCGAGTATGATTTTTCTATTGACTACAAACCTGGTAAACAAAATACCAATGCAGATGCATTATCTCGTATACAGCTCAATAACAACGAAACTCAGTCTATTGATGTTGAAGTATCTACCCAACATTCAGCCGACGAAAACCTCTATAAAGGCATACCTATCGCAGAAAGAGCCTTAAATGAATTCAATAATCAAATAGTATTTGAAAAAACCATCGGTAACAAACACACAAATCTTTCATTTTTTAAAAATACTAGAAAACGACAAGTGTTTGAAAACCCGTATTTCAAAAATGATTTTATCACGAACATTATTAAACATTACTTTTCACCTAATAAAGTAAACGCTGTCTACACAGATAACGAGACTCTTTCTAAATTAACAAACATTCATAAAGAATACTGATAAAATAATACGCCAAAATTATAAAATAATACGTTGCACTAAAATACTTGAAGACTTTGAAAACATAGACGAACAATCCCAACTCATAAAAGATTATCACGATATATCTATACACAGAGGCATCGATGAGACTTTACAACACTTAAAGAGACGATATTATTTCGATAATATGAAACAAAAATAACGACATACATAAATTAATGTGAAGTTTGTGCTCTAGCAAAATATGAAAGACATCCCCTAAAACTTAAACAAAATCAAACCGAACAAGCAACAAGACCCTTCGAAATACTACATATATATTTATTCTTTGTTAAAAAATCTATCTACTTATCTATCATAGATAAATTTTCTAAATTTCTTGAACTCATACCCTTGCCATCTAAAAATGGTATAGAAGTATTAAAAGGTTTTAGACAATACTTAACTAGACACGGAATACCATCTAAAATATTTCATGACGCCGGATTAGAATTCGAAAACATTAATTTTGAAGAATTCTTACACATCTACCAAATCGAAAACCACACTACTTGTGCTAGAACATCACAAGGAAACGCACCAATTGAAAGATCTCATTCTTCAATTGTAGAAACGCTAAATGTACTACGAGTTACGAAAGAAAACTTATCTCTAGACGAAATGGTCACATTAGCCGTCTTGACTTATAACAATTCAATTCATTCTGCTACTAAATTAACTCCTTTTGAAGTAATCAATGGTATTAGAGAAAACTCATTAATTGAACCTAAGACTAATAACGCCCTTAACGATTACAATTCTCATCATCTAAATGAATCAAAGCTAATTTAAGATTTAATAACACAAAATAACCAAAATTTACTCAAAAGAATCGAAAAGAAAAACGAAACCTTAAATAACCCACCTACACTAGTAAAAGGACAAACAACCTACGTAAAAGTAAACCAAAGAAACTCTAAGTTACTACCAACATTTGACAAAGTTAAAGTACTAAAGGATAAAAATTTAGCCATTACAACCAATAAGAATAGGAAGTATCATAAATCCAAAATTAAAACTAGAAAATCTTCTTTGCAGGTTCGCAATGGCGACCAGCCAACAAATAGAATTCCATGACTTGACGCATACACAGGGACTACTAGCACTTAACTTAGGAAAAACCCTGGTTACTACTCACTACAATAACCTTATCCATATAGTAGACCTAAATAATTTAGAAACTACAACTTCAGAAATTATGAATACTTTAACTAAATTAGAAGCCAATACTACATTTTTTTTATAACCCTGATCTTCAACAGTCTGTTCAAAATCTATTAGATAAAGTTTACTCTCTTAAAATAAATCACCGATATACCCGTGGATTACTAGACGGACTAGGTAGTGTAATTCAGAAAATTACACGAAATATTGACAATGACGACGCTCTAGAAATAAACAAACAGATACACATTTTACAAGACAACTCCCTTTTGATCAAAGATTCAATCAACATAAACTAAACTCTCAAATGATTCAACGTTTCTCGAACATAACTAAATTCATAAACACAGAACAAACGCAATTACAAATTATATCAAAATCAAAAAAAAATTACAGTAATATCGAGCATCAACTACTTGCCACCCAAGTCTACTTTTCTTTACAAACCCAAATCACTACACTTACCGACCATGTAGATAACATTATCCAATCAGTGCACTTGGCATACTTGGCTTGTTATCAAAACACATTTTAAATAAAAATGAATTATCACTTGTTAAAAGCAAACTTCCACAAATCATTCAAAATTATAATGACGAACAAATTTACGAAATCCTAGAATTAAAAGCGTATTTCAACAATACTAACCTAATTTTTGTTGTACAAATCCCACAAATGACCAATGAATCATACACAACCTACAGGCTAAGACCTCTGTCCACAAATCATAATACAATAATTATCCCAAAATCCAATTACCTGCATCAAAAGCAGTATTCATTCGTAACTAAAACCTTACAAGCAGATAGAACAACTCTATATGTGTAAGCAATTACAAAACAATTCAATCAACACTTGCGAAGTAAAAATCCTTTAGATCGAACCAGCGCAATGCACGCTACATCACACTGTCGAAACGAGTTTAATAGAAGAAATCGAAAGTAACCACATAATAGCTTACGTTAATGAACCTATAAATATTAATACAACCTGTGGCAAAAACATCACCAAATTTACTGGAAAACTGTATAGTCATTATAACAAATGTATGGTTATTATTAATGGTATAATCTATGGAACTATCTCATCAAGTATTTCTACTTATAAACTAGAACAAATCATCTACAACAACATGGAAATAACGCAATTATCCAACGATTCTACACTGGATGTATTAAACTTAAAAGCTCTTGAAAACACGAATGAACTAGAACTCATCAAATATCAACATTATACTCATATTTCTACAAATATTATTATCTTAATTATTTTTCTTATTTTAACATTTATTTTTAGTTATTTTAAATATTATAAAAATAGAAAGAATCGTTCTAGAATTATTGAAACGACAAAATATACGCCTTCAGCACCCCAAGAGCCTGTGGAGCTCTCACAAAAAGCCCCAATAACCTTTCTGTTCAAGCTCCATCTTAAGGAGGGAGGAGTTACAGATCCTGAAATATGTATTAGTTTATATAAAATAACTATCTCTCTATTTCAACGACATTGTAAAACAAACATGTAATAACGTACTTTGTACACATTACTTAAACATAACTTTCAACAAACATGTAATGACGTACTTTGTACACATTACTTAGACATAACTTTCTAAAAACGTCCTTTACATTAAACTACATTCTAATTAGTACGACACTTTCAAAAATACCAAAAACTAGTATACAAGCCATTGTTAAATTGATAACGATTGTCTTTTTCATTACACAAGTTTGGCTTCTTGCACGCTTGATTGTAGCGAACTAGCGATAACTTGTAAATTGTATAATTGTATTGTATTTAAAATAAAATAAATTATAATATTGTATTTTTGTTAAATTAAATAAAGTATTTTTTTTATACATTTCGAGATCAAAAATATAATTTATATATATATATATATATATATATACATATATACATATATATATATATACATATGTAGATATATATATATATATATATATTTATATGTATAAATATTTATATTTATATAAATAGATATATAAATATCGATATATATCGCTACATACGTGACTTTCGAACGCAGCATCGACTATTGTTTCGCGTTGATGGACTAACGCTTCACGTCGCCTTATTTTAACGCTAAGCGTTAAAAAACTATCGCGTTGAATAACTAACGCTGCCAAACAATCGCTTCCAAACGCTGCCAACCTACGCTTTGAGCTTCACAACGCTTAGCGTTGAGTTGTTTACGCTCCGCGTTAACTTTCTCTTCGCGTTAACTAGCGCTTTGTGTTGATTGATGCTTCGAGTTGACCTAATGCTTCCTATTGACCAACGCTTCGCGTTGAGTGACTAACGAATCGCTTTAGCTTCGTGTCGCGTTGGTTAACGGTTTGCGTTAACCAACGCAGTGCGTTGATTAACTAACGCTTTGCTTTGGCTGACATACGTTTCGCGTTAACTTACGTTTCGAGTTGGTTCATGCTTTTCGTTGGGTAACGATTACCGTGAAATCACGTTTCGCAATTCGCTAACGCTTCGCTTTGGATAACTAACGCGTCTCATTGGCCAACGCTTCGCGTTGGCTGACTTACGGTTCGCTTTAGCTTACGTTTTGCGTTGGTAAACGCTGCGCGTTGACCTAACACTTCCGATTAAGTAACGGTTCGCTTTAGCTTACGTTTCACGTTAACCTAACACTTCCTATTAACTAACGCTTCGCGTTAGCTGACCTACGGCTCGCTTAAACTTACGGTTCGCGTTGGTTTACGCTTTGCGTTGTTTAACGATTCTCGTGAAATCACGCTTCGCGAATTACCGACGCTTCGCTTTGAATAACTAACGCTTCTCACTTACCAACGCTTCGCGTTGGCTGTCTTAAAGTTCGCATTAGCTTTCGTTTCGCGATGGAAAACGCTTTTCGTTTACCAACAGTTGACCTAACGCTTCCTATTGACTAACGCTTCACATTGACCAACGCTTCGCGTTGGCTGACTTACAACTCGCGTTGGTTTACGCTTTACGTTGATTAACGATTCATGTGAAATCACGCTTTGCGAATCACCGACGCTTCCCTTTGAATAACTATCGATTCTCATTAACCAACGTTGCGCGTTAGCTGAGTTACGGTTCGCTTTAACTTACGTATCGTGTTGATTTTCGGTTGTTGACTTACGGTTCGTTTTCGCTAGCGTTTCACGTGGGTAAACGCTTCGCGTTTACCAACGCTGCGCGTTGCTTTACTAACGCTTCGCATTGTCTCAACACTTCGAATTGACTAACGCATCTCATTGACCAACGCTACGCTTGGCTAACTCGTGGTTCGCTTCAGCTTAAGTTTCGCGTTGGTAAACTTAAAGCTTTTGGCAACGCTTTGCGTTGATTTACTTACGCTTCGCGTTCACCTTACACTTCCTGTGGACCTGCGCTTCGCGTTGGATGATTTACGGTTCACTTATGCTTACGTTTCGCGTTGGTTAACTCTTTTCATTGGTTAATGATTCGCATGAAATCACGCTCCGCAAATCACTGATGCTTCGCTTCAAATAACTAACGCTTCTCATTGAACAACGCTTCGCATTGGCAGACTGACGGTTCGCTTTAACTTACGTTTCGCGTCGGCTAACTCTTCGCGTTGTATAACTTACGCTTGCTAACGCTTCGCGTTAACTAACGCTACGATTTGAGTAATTTTTTTACTTGATTTGAGTAACATACTTTAAACGTTAACGATTCGCGAGAAATCGAGTTTCGCGTTGAATCACTGACGATTCTCTCTGAATAACTAACGCTTCTCATTGACCAACCCGTTGGTTCGCTTTAGCTTACGTTTCGCGTTGTTTAACGCTTTGCGTTTACCAACGCTTTCCGTTGATTCTTAAGCTTTGCGTTGACTAACTTTTCAGGTCACCTATCGCCTCGTGTTGACCAACGCTTTGCGTTAACAGTCGCTTCGTGTTGATTAACTCAATTATATAACTCATTATTTAAATATATTAAATTCGCAAGAACATTAATATAAATTTTTTTTAATGCTAGAACATTTTAACTGTTTCAATATTTATATTAACACAAAACAATAATTTACAAATAATTCATATTTTATAAACATTCAATAGGCAGAAATATTAACAATTCAAACATTGATATACTCAGTATATACTGGGTATTCAAACAATTAACTCAGTTAGTTGTTACACTACTTGTTTTTTGTAATTCCACAAAAGTATTGAAAATTTTGAGATGTTAGTTATTACTCGGTGAGCTATTCACAAGATTGAGGGTAGGTCAGATAATTCACAACTCAGCACAAGCTGAGTTGTAACCCAAATAGGTTCAATTTTTTTCTGTCTGAATTTGTTTCTTCTTGAAACTGTAAATGGTACATGTTTTTGCAGACTGCGCACAACTAGGCAAAAAGGACAGATTTTCAAACTTCGGAAGTATTTCATTCACAAAAGTTTGAGCCGGTGGGACCAAGATATCCTGGTATATTGGATTTAAAATCTACGTTAATAAACATTAAATAAAAAGACAATTTGTTAACTTTATACGAATGGTTAATTTTCATGAATATTTACTGATCATATATGAGTTTGTAGATAGTTGTATGGTAACTCAGGGAAACATGTACTGTTCTCATAGGTATCTTAATATTGAAGAAATCAAATACCTATGATAATTTTCGATTATTAAAGTCAATATTCAAATTGAATTTTTTTTCAGTATTCTCAGAATATCATGAATAACATCGCCAACCAAGAATTCATGACGAAAAATTAAATCATAAAAATTACCAAATCAAGCGAAAAAAGTATACTACTAAATTTATAAGATTTACAAGAAGACTTTGGAATCACAGGGATTTTGCTTCCATTGTCACAAAATATCAAGTGTTACCAAATATCAGGTTCCTTCATGTAGATGTACCTGAAGATTAAGTTGCATGATGATGCTGTTATATTAATGAATTCAGACCAGCTGACCTATGTAACAGGAGCCCTTACAATTTTTTTTTTTTAAATTTAGAAAAAGATCTTGATGTTGAAATAGTTGTTTTCCGATTTTGAACTGCATAGACGATATATTTATTTTTTATAGCTTGTTTGTTTGTTTTAACATTTTCCTATAACACCAAACCAATTGCTGATTTTATGAATTTAGAAACTTCTCGCAGGTAATTCTAAGTACGAAATATATAAATAAAATCTTTATTTAATTTTTTCGTCTTTATAACATTTGAATTCAATTATAAGTGATGATTTGGATTCAATTGTTCAATAATTGTTATCTTATTATAATTCTGTATTTATTTATGTTAAAATGCATATATAATTAAAAATAGTATGTGATTAAAATGAAAAATATAAATTTAATAATACTTAGTTAAAATTAAAAAAATCTTAAATGTGATAATAAAATAATTTATACATTGATATTTACAATTGATTTGATTTAATACCTCTTCGCTATTGATGTACATACAACAATATAGAGTACATTACGTATAAATTCCGAGTACGTTTATTATTTTTCAATTGACAAACAAACTCTGTGATAACTCTGAACTAGCTATTAATAAGACAACATTTGACAGTTTTTTCAAAACGACAATATTAATATATTTCTGAATGTCGTTAATTTTATTCCTGTTCAAGATGAGTTCTTTATTCAGCTGTTTATTATACTTCTCAATCAGTTTTGAAGTAAAATTAAAATAATAATTTTTATCGTCATAAAGTTGTTAATGTACAAAATATTGTACAAATTGAATCAATAATCGGCAAAATTTCAGATTAATTGTTCAGTATAATAAAAAGGATAGTCAATTTCAATTTCAATTTTTCATTTTATTAGTATTAATAAATTTGTTTTTTAAACTCGTAATGAATTTTAATCATAATTTGTAAAAGTTTTTAACAGAATCGCATTGATTTTTACAATAAAATCATTTATTAAATAATCCAAAATCCTCGATAAATTACAAATTTCCAACAATTGAATCCATCATATTATTTCAATTTATTCAAAGTCACAATTATTCATTTATTCAATTACTACAATCAAACTTCTTTTTTTTTTTTGAAGTTTTCTTGGTTGTAGGCTGTTTTCGTTTAGATGGATTTTTTTTATCCATTATTGATTCAACTATTTTTTGAACTGCTGTGGTGTGTGGATATTTTGACCACACTCTATCTGTAACATCTTGCAGATGACTTTTCTTGAATGGTAGTTTCGATAAATCAGGACGATAAAGCGTTCTGAGCCTGTTGTATTCAATTATTGCACTCTTTGTGATTGTAATTGGCATGGATCAAAATTAATAAGATGAACTCCGGTAAGATTTTTAACTCAAGACAGCGCAACATATGCTTGTCCACAGGAAAATATACAGGAACCTATATCCAGAAGTGCACTATCCAAACTTAAACCTTGACTTTTGTGAATAGTGATAGCGTAAGCAAGACATATTGGAAATTGCTCACGATACACAAACGCGTGAGAGAAAACTTCAAATTTATCTTTAACTGGTTCCAAATCGTGTACCAAGCCATGTGTAAATTTTATGCGAATTTTCTTAATTTTGTTTATGTCGTCAATATCCCGAAAGATTTGCTCCACATTACCAATTGAACCATTAACAAGTCCTAAACTGAGATCGACATTTCTTCGAAGCATTACACGAGCTCCAATTTTTATATTTATTCTTCTCTCTAAACCTGCTGTCACAGGTGAATCATCTTCATACTTATCTAATATTTCACGAACTTTTTTAGAAAATGATTTTCGACATTCAACCTCATCAATAGCAATTACTTCTATGACCGGTTGTTCAATTCTTTTTAACATTGCTTCATTAAGTTGAGCACACATATTTCTGGTTGGCAGTAAACAAACTGTGCTCTCAGTTAATGATGAGAGGTGAACTGTCAATTCTTGAAGTCTGTCATTAACAGAAGTGGAATTAAATTTCAGCAATCTGGAAGATAATAATTTCGAATCTTCTATTGTTATAACTCCTAATCGTAATCGACTCAACAGATTCATGAGTCATTTCATTTTTCAGACATTTCAGATAGATTCAGACATCATTTTTTTGTCGCATATTAATACAAAGTTCTTCATAACTAAATAATTTTTTCCACAAATTTGTAATAACACTTAATGAACCTATCAGTTTATTTATATCTTTAGCTGATATATCCTCAAAAGGGGATTGTTCTCTGACAGGCGGTAGTTGTAACAAATCCCCAAATACCAACATATGTTTTCCTTCAAACCAGCCATTTTCATTATCAGTGGTATCAAATATTTCCATTAGACGTAAATGAATATACATAAGAGTTATGTTGGAAATCATTGACACTTCATCTATGATAAGCATCATGTTCGATAAATCAGCTCGTAATACTTTTAAAACTTGATCTGAAAGCGGTTTATATTTGGGTGTTAATCCATGTTCAACTGGTAGTTGTAATAACCTATGGACAGTTAGCCCATTAACATTAAACGCCGCAATCCCAGTGGGCGCAGTGACAGCCACAGTCTTATTGAAATTTTTCGATACCCATTGTTTTATTGTATTTATTAGGTAACTTTTACCCGTACCCCCTGTACCACTCACGAAAAGTCTAAGAGTGCTCGAATTTTTGTCCAATGTTTCGTGAATTTTATCAAATTTACGTTTTTGGTCTGAATTTAAATTATCAATCATTTCTTTCATTTCTTGATCTGATATATTTTTAATTAATCAAAAATCATCCATTGCATTAATTGCTTGTACTGGTTCAAATTCTATTGGATTTTCGATTGCATCATCATCATGTTCATTTGCATCGTTTTGCCTGTTCTCTTGTATTTCAGTTATTTTCTGTTCGATCATTTCAAATGCTTTTTCCCAATTTTCTCGTCGTCATTTTGCAGCTGTCCGTAATTTATACAATCGTTTATAGTTTCTTTAACTGTATTAAATGCTTCCGTATATGAATCTTGCCCTTTTTTTAATTCGACAAGATTACGCCAATGCATAAACAAAAGTAAAATTGCAAAGTAATATTGTTCTGGATACTTTTTAATATCAAGTGGATAATGATTGAATAAATATGGTCGTTTTCTTCTTTTTAAAAACTATTCGTCACCAATTTGATAACATTCAGCATTACTATAAATAGGACTATCGACAATGTCATACCATCTGGCAAAATCATAATGGTTTATTTCTTCCAACTCTGCAGATCTATTTGGATAATAATCATCAATCAATGATTTGTAAAATAAATCTGATGAATTTGGATGTAAATTGTTTATATCTTTCTTAGATTTAACTCTGCGGTTACGATGTATTTTCACGTCAAGCCATCAGAAAATAATTTCAGGATCAGTTCCATAAAGGGATAAACCGAGCAAAGTATCACTTGCTTCAAGTAATCCGCACTATCTGTTATTGAGTGCACGAAGACCAACATTAAAAAGTCGACTCGATAATGTTTTTGTAGAATTTATAATTTCAAACATTTCTGTTACATGACTTTTTTCGCCTTTTGTTGTATACTTAGTGATATAGTAATTCAACACAGTTGTAATTTCACCAATGAACTGAATATCTGTATTTCCATTCTACACTAAAAGTGCTACTGGATTATAGTCATTGATATAAACAGATTCTTTTGTCCTAGGTATATTGTACAATCTCTTATTTGATAGAGTTTTCTTTGCTGCTACTGATTCTGTAACTCCTATTATTTTCATTTGATCTGTTCCAGGACGTGGAAAACCAAATATGCAAACGCGAATATAGCCAGTTGATTTTTTTTTATTCCTTAAACAATAATTATTATGTTTATAAGGTGATAATTCATAACTCGATCATGTAATTGTGGTGAATTTTGTTTGTTTGGAATAACGCACGTTACATATTTTGATGTGAAATTAGCCACCTCTTGCACGGTAGACTGTTCAAGTATAGGTGCATTTTTTATCCACAACATACAATGCAAATGTTGTAATCCTCTGGATTGATACTCACGACGCCAGAAATAATGTTCAACTTTTCCTAAAGGTTCTCCTTTTGAACATAGAAAATCTAATAATGGTTTAAATTTAAGATCCATAAATCTTGAAACTGCTACGGGATCTTGAGCAATTAATTCACTAATCGACTTTTTGGCCATATCAGGGCCATTAATATCTTTAATATATGGTCCAAGATCAGTCCAATTCCATTCTGATGGACTGACAGTCAAGAACCAAGTAGCTGGTGCATAATATCTCGTCATACACAAAACTTCATTTCTAGGCTTTTTCCAATATTGTTCTGTGTTTCTTAAACGGCTAAATATTGCTATCAAATCTCCTTCGAGTTCTTCTCTTTCCATCATTTCTAAATAAGTTTTTTTCGTTTACTTTTCATTTTGCTTAGTTATATTCATCATATAAAATATACCAGCCTTCAATTGACGCATATTTGCATCATTTAATAAATAAAAAATATATTGATTGTTACGTCTATTTTGAGCGTGACTCGACATCAACTTGGATTTAATAAATTCAGCTGATGAGATTTTTTTTTCTCTGGGATAAAATTGACCATATTTATCATCAACATACAAATCTAGAAAAAATTTTACATCAATATCTCTGTCCCGATTATGTAAAGGGCGGGCGTTCACTTTCAACATTTGATATACAGATGCCGCAGATTTATTTTGTCGCCTCCCATGAAGAGGATATATTGTATACTGCTCGTACTCATATTGATTTTCTTCAGTTACTTGTGTTAATAATGTACCATCAATATTTTGGTTCGTTGAATCTACTGTTTCAATTTCAAATTGTATATCTGAATCTATATGATGTTGGAATTGTCGAAAGTTTTCCGGTAAAACTATACCAGAATAATGTTTGTTAATATATTTGAAAAACTTTAAGGCATTATAAATATTTTCTAAATTTACAAGATCCTGCCATATTATTTTACTTTTTGTTGGATGTCCTCTAACAAGAATATATAATTCATGGTCTGTATTTAAAGGCTCTTCAGGTCTTGGTATTTTTTTAATGTCGCTTCCAATGGCAGTGGTAGATGAAATGTTCTGCCTTTCACTTTTTTAATAGCGTGTCTATTAGGTATGCGTTTCTTGGAAACAGGAACCATGGATGTAATTACTTGAAAGGCTTTTACTCGTTGGATTAAAATTTTTTCATACTCATTTAATTTTCTTATTTCATCTGGAACTTCTGCATTATAAAGTCCATTAAGAATACATTTTGTGGGAAGTTTATTCGATCGGAAGTTCAATAAGCATGTAGTACAAATAAAATTACTCAACTTGACTTTTTTATCTTCAATAAACTGTTGTAATCTTTTCCAGCAATTACTTTCTAATGGTTTTCGTATTGCTGAAAGAGATGTTAAATTTCTTAAACAGAAAAGTCCTTGACAAGATATACATTCATTTTTTGGCGTATCTAGACATTTTTCTTTCATGTCAGTCAATGAAGTATGATATTTTTCTATTATTTGGTCTTCATTTAAATTCGAATCGGACAAATCGCAATCCACATTATATACATCATGTCCTTTGTTCATTATAATGTTAGCCGGATTCCATAATTCGTTAAGTTTATCTATATTAACGTCCTCTAAAGCATTATCTAATTCATAGATTTTATAAACATACGATTTCATTTCATACAGTTGTCTAATCATAGTTCTGATACTTGGAAAATGACTCTTTAAACTATTAAAAAACTCAAGGTTATTTTTAAATGAATTTTCTTCACTTAACATAAACTTATAAATAGTTTTTGGTGGGCACTCTGATAGCTCAATAAATTTTCTATCCAAATTTGTTACCATTTTTTCAGTTAATAAACAAATTTTTATATCACATGTCCAACTTTCACCTCTTCTTTTATTTCTAATGTTTTTTTCTATTTTAACAAATACTGACACTGCTTTCATATTTACATTTTGATTTTTTTTTATGTATCGCTCCTGCGCATCACGAAGTTGTGCCTCGCGAGTTTTATCTGAAGTTTTCGGTCGCCCGGGTATCTTTTTCTTTGGCCGCCCGGGTTTCTTGGTTGTTCCGAACCTATTTTAGTTGTTTCTTTGACATTTTCAATAATACCATCACCTGGCTGTTGAATCTGAATATTTTCAGATTCTTCAACATTTAAACTCTCGGGCGTAGTTATTGGAATACATGCATCGTAGTGTCCAGAAACACCAATCCCGAAACAACATAGTCGTGCAATCTGACTCTTTTCTATATTAATATCAACTATACACTTCATGTCAATTGATTGGTACACTTCCATTCTCAAATTATACAAGATACCAGCAGCTTGTATTTCCTATAACGAGCCATATGTATGAGGTTTTACCATAGCTTCACGATATTGTTCAATAGAATCATAAGTGCTGTCATTTTCGTTACAAGTCTTATTTTGAAAATCTTGCCAATTGTCAATAACGTAATTAACTGTTGCTTCTCTAACCTTTTGTGTATACTGTAAAAAATTTTCTCCATACAGCGTATATGATATTGAATTAAATACAGGTCATTACACGTCATACACTGCAAATCTTGCCAATTGGTAACAACGTGATTAACTATTTCTTTTCTAACTTTTTGTGTATACTTAAAAAAATTTTCCCCATACAATCTATATGAAATTGAGTGAAAAAGGCAGCTTCCGTCTGGAGGCATTAATATAACTGTATGTGAAATAGTTTTTCCATCTATTACGATGTCTTTTATGTACCTATCCATATTGCGATCTAGAGTAAGAATTGTTATGGATTTAGAAAAACACCAAACAAATCAAAAAATATAAGGACACAAATCACTTTGATACCTAAGATGCCTGTAAAAAAACTACTATTAATAAAATTTAATTAAAGAAATATAAATGTTATGCTAACAAAATATAGAAAAAAAAATTTTTTTAATTAGTTCAATATTTTTATTAAATGAAAAAATTATTTTGATATTGATATTGTCCAATTGAGTTTTTTAAATATATCAGTATTTGGATAATCAACTAATTAATTTTGTTAATAAAACAAATATATAAAACCGGTTGAAAATTATAAATTTATGTCTACTTACTACCAACGTTGGTTTCGTATTAATTAGTGAAAAACTAGATAGAACAAATAAAAAAATTTAAGTCAAATTTTTTTGATTATACATAAGCACATTGAAAATAACGTTACAATACAGGATGTGGAAAAAATTATATTACAAAATTTGTTGAGATTAAACAATAAATTGCAAAGCCATAATAAGATGTTTGATCCATCGCCCTAATATATCCATTAATATACATTTGTTTCTTATTTACACTTTTCTTAATCCTAATTTATTAAATTTTATTTTCTATTTTTTAGTTGGATTTTCTATAAAAGTGTGTTTTTTTAGTTTTTTTAAACTATTGGTGACTAAATCCATAACAATTCTTACTCTAGATCGCAATATGGATAGGTACATAAAAGACATCGTAATAGATGGAAAAACTATTTCACATACAGTTATATTAATGCCTCCAGACGGAAGCTGCCTTTTTCACTCAATTTCATATAGATTGTATGGGGAAAATTTTTTTAAGTATACACAAAAAGTTAGAAAAGAAATAGTTAATCACGTTGTTACCAATTGGCAAGATTTGCAGTGTATGACGTGTAATGACCTGTATTTAATTCAATATCATATACGCTGTATGGAGAAAATTTTTTACAGTATACACAAAAGGTTAGAGAAGCAACAGTTAATTACGTTATTGACAATTGGCAAGATTTTCAAAATAAGACTTGTAACGAAAATGACAGCACTTATGATTCTATTGAACAATATCGTGAAGCTATGGTAAAACCTCATACATATGGCTCGTTATGGGAAATACAAGCCGCTGGTATCTTGTATAATTTGAGAATGGAAGTGTACCAATCAATTGACATGAAGTGTATAGTTGATATTAATATAGAAAAGAGTCAGATTGCACGACTATGTTGTTTCGGGATTGGTGTTTCTGGACACTACGATGTATGTATTCCAATAACTACGCCCGAGAGTTTAAATGTTGAAGAATCTGAAAATATTCAGATTCAACAACCAGGTGATGGTATCAACAACCGATGGTATTATTGAAAATGTCAAAGAAACAACTAAAATAGGTTCGGAACAACCAAGAAAAAGAAACCCGGGCGGCCAAAGAAAAAGATACCCGGGCGACTGAAAACTTCAGATAAAACTCGCGAGGCACAACTTCGTGATGCGCAGGAGCGATACATAAAAAAAAATCAAAATGGAAATATGAAAGCAGTGTCAGTATTTGTTAAAATACTGACACTGCTTTCCTGAACATAAAATCCTGACATAAAAACCAAATGGGTTAAGAAATGTAAATTACGAAAAAGTATAGAATTTTCGGGAAATATTGAAAATATTACTGCGCGATTAACGCTTGTAATTGGAGATCGTTAAGAAGCTGAAAAGAATATAAAATGGGTTTTACAGAATCGCAAAATCTTAATCGGCAATTATTTAAAATCATATGAAAATTTAAAAAAAATCATGGTAACAGGACTTGAAAAATGTCGAATATTACCTTACGACTGTCCTGATATACTTTCCAAATTTCAGGCACTTTTAGGCAAATCTTTACATTGTCCTACACAAGAACCGTATTTCACTGAAACTTCGTATAAATTATTGGAACACGGTAGTGTAGCCGTTATGAATAATAATGGGAGAAGTGTTTTACACGACTCCCAAGAAAACATTAGAAATAAAAGAAGAGGTGAAATTTGAACATGTGATATAAAAATTTGTTTATTAACTGAAAAAATGGTAACAAATTTGGAAAAAAAATTTATTGAGCTATCAGAGTGCCCACCAAAAACTATTTATAAGTTTATGTTAAGTGAAGAAAATTCATTTAAAAATAACCTTGAGTTTTTTAATAGTTTAAAGAGTCATTTTCCAAGTATCAGAACTATGATTAGACAACTGTATGAAATGAAATCGTATGTTTATAAAATCTATGAATTAGATAATGCTTTAGAGGACGTTAATATAGATAAACTTAACGAATTATGGAATCCGGCTAACATTATAATGAACAAAGGACATGATGTATATAATGTGGATTGCGATTTGTCCGATTCGAATTTAAATGAAAAATATGCTTGTTTATCAAACCTATAAGACCTCCTTCTCATACACATTACTGAATGCATACATATGTACTCTCTCATACTCGTCGTACTCTCTCATACTCTCACTATACGAAGATGTGAACTAAACATAGTGTATGTATATCTATATACTATTATGTATTATATGTTATTATTATTATTATTATTATATGTTATTATTATTATTATCTTAATAACATATAATACATAATAGTATATAGATATACATACACTATGTTTAGTTCACATCTTCGTATAGTGAGAGTATGGGAGAGTACGACGAGTATGAGAGAGTACATATGTATACATTCAGTAATGTGTATGAGAAGGAGGTCTTATAGGTTTGATAAACAAGCATATTTTTCATAACTGTTTAAGTGGTCACCAACCACTCAAACCTATAAGACCTCCTTCTCATACACATTGCTTAATGTATACATATGTACTCTCTCATACTCGTTATGAATATTATTCACTATTTTGAAAAATATGCTTGTTTATCAAACCAATAAGACCTCCTTCTCATACACATGGCTTAATGTATACATATGTACTCTCTCATACTCGTGGGAGATCTATTATACGAAGATGTAAACTAAACAGACGGTATACGAGTATGTACTTAATAAATATGTGCGTACTCCTACAGAGTAAATTCGTACCTATTTTTATAAGTCAATTTTCTCAGGAGTAATTCTCGAGAATTTTTTGCACCGGGGCTTTCAAGATCTGATGGTATAACTGACCTTTTAAACGTCGAAAATATGAAACACCCTGCATCTGAGAAACTTACACCAATAAATTTATACGAATCATTTGCATACTCTTTATAAATAACTTTATCCTCATTAAATACATACCAACGAAAATCTTTCTTCTACAAATGGTTTTCTCACTGTAAACCAACTTACACCTTTCAATGATTTCAATACCATTGTAGGCGAACATTTTTATCTTTCTTGGAATATCAATCGGTGATTAAGCCGACAAATTAATAGCATCGACGAACACACAAAACTTAAAACCAATGCCTGTACGAGACTTCAGGCTGTACTCTTTGGTAGCCTTCAAATATCTTAAAATGTGTTTGACATGATTCCAGTGAATACCTGAGTAACTCTTCTAGAATTGACTAAGATAACTTACACTAAAAACAATATCAGATCTTGTAAGAACGGCTAGATACATCCAAATCCCTATTAAGTTTTGAAAAAGTAATGATGGCGGATTTTGATCTGAAGACTCGTTTATTTTTTCATTTATTGACAGGTATTTTTACAATCTGACGTATTGAAACATTTAGCAACTGATCAATATATGTTTTGTGATTTTTTGTTGTACTCAACTAACATATCTGAGCATTTGCTCAAATTACCTAAATCTTAATTTTAAATCGTTTGCTTCGTTCTAAACTTAAAGAATTAGTTTCTTAGAAGTTATTTGATAATATGAAAAAATCATCGACTTATAAATAGGTCACTATGGTGTAAGTATTTTCCTTTCGTTTTATGTAGACACACGATACAATTTTCACCTGTCCAAACCTCAGTCCTGTAAGACTGTGTTTATCCGACCATAACAACATTACAAGAGACGGTTTTAAGCCCTTTTTATGAGCCTTTATATAATTTATGGCTCTCTTAAGTTTCTAAACTTTACCCATGCACCTGCCACGAATAGCTCTCTAAACATTGGACACACTATAAATGTGACTTTCGCCGTTTTTCGAAGTTTTCTTCATCGAGATGTTTCACGAAGCTTCCATCCGTGAATTGCACGTCTGCATCGTTAATAGGGACGTCACCTCACTAGCAACGTATGACGGCACAATTATCCAATCCTAATTCTATTCTAACAGCCTTCGTGTACTGATGGACAGATTTGAGAGCTTGAAATAGACTGCTCTCAGAAGAAGCATCAAGTTTCTGGTCATCGATATAGAATAGATGAGTTACCAGATGCTTTCTATCAGTTAGGGGGCCACAACGATAACCAGGTTCTTCTCGCAAGCGCCAGGAGAGAGGCTTGCAGAAGTGAGTTGCATGCAGAATAGAAGAACCAGGCTCAGGCAAGCCCCTTAATAGACACCCAGCTGACATATTACTAAATCTGCTGAGACTGTTCGTTTACCAAACGAATTGTAAATTTTGTTTTCCAGAATGGCAACAGATCTTCGATGCATCTGATGATATTGGGATGAATTTTAAAACATTTGAGCAGCACCAATATAAGTTGATGAGGGGTAGTGTCAAATACTTTTCTATAATCCACCCAAGCCATACTCAAGTCGCGTTGATATTGACGAGCGTCTTGGCAGATACATCTGCCACCAAGAAGATTATCTTTGCAACCTGATGTGCCATGTTTAGAGCCGCGTTGCTGATTTATCATCATCCAAACCGTTTCTATGGTTGAGAGTATGCGTTCATTAAGAATGAACATGAACGCTTTGTAAACGGTATTTAAGCATGTTTTCGGTTGGTAATTGATTCGATTTGAATGATATGTATTCGCTCTTTTGCGAACCAAGATGAAAAGGTTTCGTATCCGTAGATATATGAAGTGTATGTGTGGAAGGTTATAGTTTCCAGCAAAAATTCGACTCCACATCCATGCCAGGTGGCGAGTGATTCTTCTTGCCATTGAAGGCAAGAGACTCTTCATCAGCGGTAACAGATGTTATTACCTCTTGTTCTGCTAAATGAGCTTTGCATAACCATTAGAACAGTCTGATTTGTGTTGTACTACTTTATACATTTGTCGACTTTTCATAAAAATCACGCCAATAACTGTCGATTTGCTCAACTCTTGTGGTGGTTTCTTTACGAGAAAAGGAAGTTTCGAGAATAAACGAGACGGATTGGAAAGAAATGTCTTATTTTCTCGAATACACTTTTTCCGTTTAACTATATTTTTCCGTGCGACAGCTAGCGCACGTATCTTTTCAAGGTTTCTCTGCTTGATAGTGAGCAGGATACCATTGTTGAGTGTGTGATTTTGTGGCCTGAGTTTACGAGCGAAGCCTTGCTCGTTTGTGGAGAACTGTCTACCAGTTTTCTGGTATTCTAACACACATTCTGTACGTTATACCGTCTGTCGGAGAGGTGCCAACTTGAAGTCAAGTTGCTGTATGCGTTTGCGTAAAGAGAGAGTGCGCACTGTGCCGCATAGACAAGGTACTCGAGCAAGCTACTAGTGTTTGTTTAGTATTCGTTGACAATCTGATTAAAGCAAGGTCTGGTGCTTTTCCAAACGTCTTGCGATGTTTTGTGCGTTTGCGTTTAAACAGGTCATTATCGGTTGTTTTCACTTCGGAATCGATGTTTTAGGTTTTCGAAACGAGTGTTTCGAGCCTCGACAGAGGATTTTTGAACTTCTACGGTCACTTTAACGATAGGGGTGATTGGCGGGGATGTAACCGCCATTAACTCAAGTGGTGATGGAACATCTCTAGAATTTAATGGTATTTCGACAAACCCTTTCCTGTGTCTCAGTATTAGAGTTGTCACTTCCCGACACTGGTTCAGATATTTCCAATGAATGTTATGATATTTGATATCCAATGATATTTCCAACCCTGTGTCTCAGCAACTAACGCCTCACGTGTGGCATAATCTACACCTTTAGAAGCCGGTCGTTCCTTGTCCCTCACATTCACTTCTGGTTCCGTATCCCTGTTCGTGTCGAAAATTTTGGCTGGTGAGTCAAATCCGGTTTTGATTAGACGGGCTGCCTTATCTCGCAAGTGTTGCGATTTAAAATGGGAGAGTTCGGGATGCTTTTCGCCCATATGGTGTGTATGGCATTTTAGTTCACTTTCTAAATAACTAGTGAGCTGGTCTGTCCTAAGTGCCTTCGTCCATTGAAACCACTGATAGAGATGGCGATAGTTTTGGCTGCTTGCTCTACTTTATTGAGAAGAGCCTTGAGATGGCTCTTCGTTTTCAGCGGTATTTCCAAGTGCCTAGTCTCTTGGACTAACTGCGATCTTTATGTCAAATTTGTGTCCCTCTTATATCCAAAGGAGCTGCCTCCTTCAGGTAAGGAAGAAGCGGCGTACTTGAAGGGGGTAAGATTCTGTAGGAACGAATCGACTACTTGCCTGAGAAAAAAATTTCGATTTAAAATTTGACATCAGAAGGAATTCAACTCATTTAACAGCTGAGTTAACTAACGGTTATATCCTTAGCTTCTCCTCCTGCTGGCTTGCAGGCTAGTTAGACCTTCCTACCACGACAAGGTGGATCCGCGACAAGGGTTATTAATATTATCATTATTATTAACTAGAGCACGGTAGTGCGACAGGCCGATTATAAATTATATTGACTTTAATACACCTAAATAAATTATATCTTGTTTTTATGATGCAATAAATTAGATGACGATAAATAAAAACATTTTTAAAATTGACAAAACTGTTAGTGTTTTAAAGTGAGTTAGGTTTCTATATAAATAATGATTTTAGAGACAAAAAAAAGGCGAAAAGTTTTAAATATCTACAAAGTCGGGAATAAAGTTTAAATACCCTCGTTTATATCGTACCATCTGATCATTTAAAAAAATTTTCATTTAAACATATTTTAATAAAATTTATTTTAATGTTTTAAACAAAAGTTGCACAGTTTAAAGGAGAAACTTAATGCAAAAATTAAATTTTTGTTCCATGCATTCGTGGCCGCATTGTAGACTTATCTTTTAAACAGTACAAGATAGGGAAAATGTTTCTCATAAAAATAAACAATTTTTATTTTAAACTTTCTCTCATACATCTGATAATTTTGATGTAAGTACGTAGCTCAAATGTAGCGTTAATTTTGTATTTACGCCAGAAATATTGGGTGCATAAAAAAAAATTTTCAAACAAAATTTGTTTCTATGGGTTAAACATTTTTTATATTTAAAGATTTTTCATATCTTGCACCATTTATTATGATAAGTTATAATACGCAGCACGAATGTATAGAACAAAAATATAGTTTGTTTAAGGACGTTCCAGCATGAAATCACTTTTCGACAGATTTTGTTCATTATTTTTCACAGGCCAAAAATAATGTTTTCTAATAAATACCGAGGTTTCTTTTGGACCGTTTGGAACTCGAGATAATTAATAACAAAGTTCGCAATTTTGATGGTGACTTCTTATTAGAAGCATTTTACATCATGCTCGCCCAACTATTATCGGTTGTATTGAAAAACAACTCGACAGAATTTAAAAAGAAAAACGAGGAAAGTAAAGATAAATATTACTTATATAAATGTAAAAAAAAATCACGTTTTATCGTTTTGTTTTCGAAATATACCTAATAATGTAAAATTTTTTTTTCAAAATTACATTAATTTGTATATGTATGTAAGTATATATGTTGATTTGTATTTGTTTTTTATCCGGATTATACGAGTCAATGCTGGAACTACCTTATGCTTGTTATTAAGTTATTAATAACAGAATATACCAACATAATACTGATTGTAGACATGCATCATTTTATGTTGTAATCGTACGGAATAAGTTTTTTTCATATTATTTAACCAAATACAAATTTGAAAAGTCATGACTTTAAGATTATTAAAATTATTATTTTATTTATAAGATATGAATTTTTAAATTGAAAAAAAAAAAAAGAATTTGACCAATTTTGAACAATTACAGATCTATCATAATGTACGATGCAACATTAAAACGAAGGGTTTTCAGATTCTATATAATGTGGTTATAATAAAATCCATGATCATGAATAAACAATTTTTTGTTAATACCCATTTTTAACCCTACTTCAAAAAGGAGGATGGTACTCAATTCGTCTGTATTTTTTTATTTTTTTTATTATTTTTTTTACTTTTTTTTTTTAATGTTTGTCACCTCAGAACTCCGTCATTTTTGAACCGATTTTGAATTTTTTTTTGTTTTAATGGGTGTGTTTTCAGATTGGTCCCATTGTCACCAAATCGCATTCTGGTGAGGGGATCCCCTGAAAACCCTCATTTAAATGTGATAACCGATTTTTGCGAACTTTTTTTTTCTAAAGGAATACTCATTCATAATGGGAAAATAAGAAAAAATTTTTAAAAACCGACTTCAAAAAAATTTTTTACAAAAAAAAACCGGCGGTGTCCAAAAGTTATGTGAATTTCTCTATGCTGACACCGACTCCAAAAATTACAATAATTGTACATATATATTTAAAAAATTTTGTTTAGGTGAACTAAAATTGGCACAAGAATATGCAATTATTTTTTTACTTTTTAGTGCATTTTTTGTTATAGCCTATTTGATTTTTGAAGTCGCGTTTCCATTTTGTCAAAATAGGTTTTATTTAATGAAACATACAATAAATATAAAATAATTAAAAATTGCTATATCACATAATCATTTAAAAATGATTATTTACAATAATATATTAGTGATTGTGGGTTGATAAATATTATATACTGTGTAAGATTTGTACTGTGTAAGACATGTCAAATTTTTTTGATTTTTTTAAACTTATATATCTTCTTAGCGAATTTCCTGAAAGGGAATAGAGCTATTGTTCTCATGCCGACTTCAAAATTTTGCCAAAATTTCTTCAAATGTCCATCGATCCTACCTAGTAGATGTCGAAAATCACCATCTGTAAAATTTATATAAAGTGTGTTCAATTCAAAACTATCTACTCTTAATCACTCTTGACCTGATGTGATTATTGTATTGAGTGTTCATCCCTTCATGTGTTATTGTTGTTCATCCCTTCGCCTCCAGCTTTGAAACTTCTGATAAAAAAAATTAAATCAATCGATTGATTCTTAAGATAAACTACACAGAAGGTGGAAGGTATGAAATCAATTATTATTGGAAAAACATTGCGGATTGGATACACAGTTGAATTAAATTATAGTAAATTACAATTGTAGCTAAGTCAATGAACAGGAAATTGAACGACACTGTAGGCTGTAGACAAGCCACACAAATGATAGCTGGGTCAATGCCACAACATCAACTTGTCCTCATTGGCAAAAACTGGAAAGAGATAAACTTTCTGGTTGGAGTCCTTATTGGTTATTGAAGGCTCAAGAGGCAATTATTGCATGCTGAAACTTTTTTCGGGATTGTGGCGAGTTTGAAATTTTGTGTCGAATTATATTTGTCCCAATTTGTTCTCCTCGGATCCCGATCATGAATATTAGACCGTTCTTACCTCCACATTGTAGTCGATTTGTCTGTGATCCGATGCAGATGGTTCATCGGATACTAGCCAGTTCTTGATTTTTCCATTGATTTCATAAGTGCTCAGTGTTACATCAATGACTTCCTTCCGAACTTTGTTAATAAAAGTGTGATACAAGCTTGTTGCTTTGATTAACTATATCTAAGTTATTAGCTATGATATAATCACAGAGGTACTCAGCTTTTGTATTTGTGTTTGTACTTCCCCATGCAGTGTGATGAGCGTTTGCTATAATCAGTTGGTTGTTTTTGCCTCACAATACTGGATCAGGTCTTCCATCTCTGTTGATGGTAGTGGAGTAAATGCATAATAATGAAGGTAGACCGAAGCGATGATTACCACTCCAGTTTCGTTCCCAATGTTGTATATGACTTTTACCACAGTTAGATCTCTCTGACAAAACTCTAACAGCGCCAAGACATTAATGTCATTTCTTGCATAAAAGCAAGTTATGAGTCTCTCTGCGGTTTTTAATCGTAAATAATCCGTCCTCTAGCATCTCCTATTCCAAGAATCTTATGGTTCACAGCCCAAGCTTCCTGGACCAGAGCTATGGAAATTCCCCTTTTCAGCACATTTTGACAGAATACATCGGAGGCCGCCTTATTGAGCTGGAGGTTTACTTGAAGCATCCGAAAACCTGACATTCCATTATCCCTCTGATGTTTTCAGTGGTCTAAGGTTGACTTGGCCAAACCCGAGGTATAATTTAAACTCTCAGTCCTGAATCAACCCCCCATCGGCTGCACTCACTTCTAGCATGATGTTGTGTCCCGCATCGGCCCTCGTAATGTTGATAATGCTCCACTCCTCAGCGTGTAGGTTTGCATCCAGCGCTCCTGGAGTTTTCATTATTTTGCCCGTTTCAACGAAGTTAAGGATCTGGGGAGCATATAGCAGAACTTTTGATATGTTCATCAGGGCTCTTGCATCCCCGATGATAAGTTCCGCCTTTTCTCATGACCTGATATTCGGTACGTTTTCTATTAGCCAGTTTATGGCAGTTTTTTATATACACTGCACAACGAGGGCCCCCTGTCCAGGTGACAACCCCGATCCTGTAGGCCCTCAACGATTTCTTGGCTAATGAGGGTTAGATACATCGAGAATTAAATCCTTTCGAATTGTTTCTGAGTCATTTTGGCCTCAGGATATCCCCGCAATGCAATGCACATCTTTGTTGTTTCTTTGAGGCGGTTTCAGCAAAGGTATTTATAGCACTTGCCTGTTCCCCCTTTCTACGTTTTTTTGAGATCTATTTCGGGCTTGGAGTCCTATCTTTAGATATCGACCTCTTCTCCTGTGGGTTTTCCAAGGGTTGATTTCCTGAATCGGACCCCACAGGTACCACTCTTTATTGGAGGAATCGGTCTCTCCTCAAACCTGACTTTCCCTTCTTCTGCTTTTCTCCGTGCTGCACCCGAGAGATTTCTTCTTTCCACCTTCACGAAAGGATTCTAGAGTTCATTGCCAAGATTTTCTGCTGGCTGGTCTGGATGCACCAGCAGTTTTTTTGTGTCTCGACGAGGATTGCTTGTGCAGCCTCGGTTGATTTACTTTTTGAGGGGATTTGAGGCCCAGAATTATTATTATTTTTACCAAGTTTTTCCATGTTTCGTCCCACGAGTAAATGGGGCCGTGTACTACCCCATCGGCCGCAAGAGGAGAGGGGATTTATACATTTTAGTTCGCCAGTTGCTCCAAATGGATTTTTTATGACAGAATTTAACCTTGCTGCCCTAGTCTTCGGCTAGTTCTCTAGGCACAATGCCTCGCAACAGAGATTGGATTTTGCATTGTTTCTTGGTCGTGATTCTCAAGGCTATCCTGTCCGGCATGGAAATTCCTGTCAGTAACATAGTTGCCGACGGCGTAGCATGGCCCTTGATCGATGCACTTAACCTCTCCACCAACGACAAGGTGACAAGGTCCTACCATGTCTTGGATAGGTGATGTCTACATTACGGGAAAAAATATATATATCAGCTTAACCTATGTGGAAAATCATGAATTTTGAGATTCATCTTTCAGCGCAGAAGTGTAATATGGCGTCAATCTATGTGTAGTAATGTAATTTAACGCATCTATGCGTATTAATGTAAAATGATATCCATCCAATGAGGCTTTATATAAGTAAGAAAAAAATTAGTTGAAATTTATTAACTTTTCCCTTAGTAAGTTTATCTTGGTAAGTTTAAGTAGGATTTTAAATTATTAGAAACCAAAGAAAAAGCATTTCCAAGATATAAAATTTGAAATATGTACGTACTAAGAGAAAACTAGTTTTTCTTACATTTTATAAATTTAGCCTTGATTAAGTTAGAGAATCTACCACAATAAATAATTAATAAATGTTTTTTCACACTTGGTAAATAAACTTAGTGCTCACTTTCATCTCATTACTACTTTTAAGGAGCCTCCCCGAAAACGTGGTCCATTTTTACATTAATGTTTTTGATGGGATATGTATATTATAGTATATTGGCCTATTAACTGCAAGCAGGGATGGGCGTTACTCGTTACGGACAGTTCCTTTCGTAAATTACGTAAAATACGTTAATTATGGTATAAAAATTTATGTCAAACTCAATTTTTCAGTACTTTATGAAAAAAATTATTTAGAGGTTAAATTTTGAATTTAAACTAGTTAGTTTGGATAAAAACTTATTATTTTAATCTTCTTTATCGCTGTTCAGCAGTGTTATTTATAATTTTGTTACACTGTAATCAAGAAGCAACTTGTTTGGCCATTTTGGCGATATTTTAAAATCCTCCTTCTTCCCAAAAATTATGTTTTTTTATCTTAAATTATGTTTTTTTACCTTATTTTATTATTTAAATTTAAGATTCAACACAAAATACAAACTGATAATAGATAACAAGTAGAAGGAGAAAAGCTTAGTTAGAACAAATTTATTTTTTATTTATTTACAATTTACGATCGCAATGGCGCCAAAAGACTCGACGTAATACACATCATATATAAAACTCAGCAGATAATATAACACGTATTTTACATGTATAAAACTATGTATTATACATTAAGTATTATACTATCCCTGACTACAAGTCATATATTCATATATCTGTATATGTATAGACGTAAAATAAATAGTTCATGCACTAAGAACGAGCTGAGTATGTAAAGAGTATTGAAACTGTTAGCTCAGTTTGTTGGTATTTTCACTGGTATTTGCCTTTAACTTTTTTATTTTAGCAAAGAAGTTTTCTTTTGTTTCGGATTTGGAAGAAATTTAAAATCAGGTTGTTGATTCATTCGAAAAATCGTAATTTTTGAATTCAATTAGAGCTAATAGAGTTGATATTCGATTAAATTAAATCCAAATTGGCCAAGAAAAAGCAACAATATAAACAATACGATTAGATAAAATTGTATTATTATTTACTATTAATTTTCTTATGTTGGTATTGCCGTATTGGTAGTGAAGAAAAAGCTGAAAAAGAAAACAATGACGTACTTTGAAAAATTCATTTAACTGATTTTCTTTAGAAATTTTTTGCATATCAACTACATATTTATAAAATGGTATATGGTCCGTTTACTTGGGGGTAAAATTGTAAAACCTTATAATTTACGGAAAAATTAATTAAAAAGAAAGAAAAATTTTTGTAAATTTAATAATATCAAAAATACATTTTATTTCTAAATTTTTATAAGGAAATAAACAGAGGATGTTACTTCCTTTTGCTTTAGGCACACTTATCATTAAGTTCGCTACTGAGTTGTTGTAAATACGGCATAAATATGTGTACACGCTCTACACTACAGGCTACAATTTGAATATGATTAGCATTAGTTTAGTAAAGTTAAACATGAAAAGGCGGTCGTGCTTGCAAAAGGTCCGGTCGTTCTGAATTTTTTATATGTTGTTAGGACCTAAACCAATATTAAAAAACCAGATTTGCAATTTCCAAAGTGTTGTGCTAGCGGCGGAGTACCCAAAAAAACCATGAAATTTTCGGACTTTTTTCAGTTTTTGTTCAATATCTCAGTGAAGGAAGGGTCTGACCAGTATACTCATCCTATATACTTTTAAAGTAGACTAAATTTTCAACAATTTGAGATTAAAACAAGCTATATACATCTATTGGTTCCTACGATACAGTTCTTAGAAAATAGGCCATTTTTTCCAAAAAGTGAAATTTTTTCGAAATGGTCACTTATTTCGTAAAATATCTTCTAAAATACGCATCTCACGTCAAATATTATATGTAATAAACTTGTAGTAAATTTAATTAGCTTTCATTTGAGATCAGACTGGTACCTGTATGCTCAGCGGTTCTTTCAAAAACGACAGATAACCAAAAACAGTCATAAGTTAACCAGCGCAGCGCACATATTTCCCAGATGTTTGTATCCATATTTTCGGTAAAAGTAGGCACCAATTGCAATCAGAAGGAAGGAAAAAAAAGATCGAGGTCGTACAACTGTTATCAGAACATGAGAAAATGACACACACTTCTTCTTCCATGCTTCAAGGGGCCACGCTTGTTTTTGAGAACAACAGTTTAAAAAAATAGCTATACTGAGTGTCCCTTTGTTGGAGCCCATCTCCACTATGACTCAGTCGTCGACAAAACGTTTTTGGAGGTGAATTTTCGTTGTTCTCACATCAGGGATACAACCACCCTTAATTTGCTGCAGAAGGTGTGATAAAGAAAACTGGCATTCATCACTGTATTCCAACAGGTAATCGTAAACACAATCCATCGCTTCTTCAGTATTACCGGTTAGACGATACCCTCTCTTATTCCTAGTAGCAGGTGGTAATCTAAACAGGCTCCTGTAGCACAATCTATGGTACGCCACGTCTGCAGCAACCAGGTCGTCAATGGCGAGGAGGCGCTCCGATTGTGCTACAGGAGCCTGTTTAGATTACCACCTGCTACTGGGAATAATGATCATAATAATTTATTAGACCAGAAATGATGTACAAATGTAATACATATTGGTTCGTCATATATTCCTAACATTATAGGTTGTTAGAAAAAAATTCATCCACATTATATGGACAATGATCGAGCAGTAAATTCTTGCAGGCGGTTTCAAAATTCCTTTGGTTACATTCAAGCTTTATATGAGTTGGTAACTTGTTGAAAAATTTTAAGCCATTGTAAGATGGATCATGTTCGAAGACATTTAAGTTGTGACATTTTGTGACATTTTAAGGTACTCTTAAGTCGCTACCATGTCTTGTATAATACGTGTGAATACTTTTATTTTGATCTACCGTATGAATATTCTTCTTTATGTGGGCGAGACAATGGAGAATGTATATACTGGAGAGCGTCAAGATTCTCAGATCCTTAAAATATTGTCTACAGGAAGTTTGCTGGCCAACACCAACAATTACTCGTAATATTTTCTTTTGCTTTATGAAAATTTGTGTTGATTGAGAGGCAGACCCCCATAACAAAATTCCATATTTAAGTCTGCTATGAACCAATGAATAGTATATCATAGCTAATGTTTTTTGACTTAGATTCTCTCTTAAATTTCTAAAAAGAAAAGAGTGGTCATGGAATAAGAGACGGAACGTCCTGCCAGTAATACTGAAGAAACGATCGATTGTGTGTACGATTACCTATTGGAAAACAGTGATGAATGCCAGTTTTCTTTAACACACCTTCTACAGCAAATAAAGGGTGATTGTATAACTGATGTCAGAACAGCGAAAAATCACCTCCAAATACGTTTTGTCGATGACTGAGTCATAGTGGAGATGGGCTCCAACAAAGGGACACTCAGTATAGCTATTTTTTTAAACTGTTGTTCTCAAAAACAAGCGTGGCCCCTTGAAGCATGGAAGAAGAAGTGTGTGTCATTTTCTCATGTTCTGATAACAGTTGTACGACCTCGATCTTTTTTTTCCTTCCTTCTGATTGCAATTGGTGCCTACTTTTACCGAAAATATGGATACAAACATCTGGGAAATATGTGCGCTGCGCTGGTTAACTTATGACTGTTTTTGGTTATCTGTCGTTTTTGAAAGAACCGCTGAGCATACAGGTACCAGTCTGATCTCAAATGAAAGCTAATTAAATTTACTACAAGTTTATTACATATAATATTTGACGTGAGATGCGTATTTTAGAAGATATTTTACGAAATAAGTGACCATTTCGAAAAAATTTCACTTTTTGGAAAAAATGGCCTATTTTCTAAGAACTGTATCGTAGGAACCAATAGATGTATATAGCTTGTTTTAATCTCAAATTGTTGAAAATTTAGTCTACTTTAAAAGTATATAGGATGAGTATACTGGTCAGACCCTTCCTTCACTGAGATATTGAACAAAAACTGAAAAAAGTCCGAAAATTTCATGGTTTTTTTGGGTACTCCGCCGCTAGCACAACACTTTGGAAATTGCAAATCTGGTTTTTTAATATTGGTTTAGGTCCTAACAACATATAAAAAATTCAGAACGACCTGACCTCTTGCAAGCACGGATGTAGATTTTAACTGGACTATATGAAGTTTAGTATGTTGCGTGCATTTGGTATTTGAAAAGCTAAGTAAGTTATTGGGAAAAATCGGTCAACCAGAAAAGAAGGCCTAATGGGTAGGGAGAAACCAAAATGTGAAATAATTCTTCGAATATTAGACAAATTTATGATACGTAGTTCTAGAAAATACATATTCCTACAATGTTTTACCTTCAGATTATATTATCTGAAGACCACTAATACTAACTGAATATAATTAAATGCAGCTCGATAGGGATTAAACGCAAAATTTCTATGTTGTTGATTTCGATTCAAACGATTCCATTCAACATCATTAGTGTGGCTTGCTCTTGTATATCTTTCACTTCTAGCATTTCGAGTTCTGCGAATTAAGATTGTACATCTAAATGCGGGCATTTTTAAAAACACAAATTGAAAAAAAAAAAAATTCGTTACGCAGGAGCTGCTTTAACTTAGCGAATTTCCTAAAAATACATATATCACTGTCTAGCAATCATAATTTCAGTGTGATCAAATTGAAGTACAATATCTGATATGATTTTAGTATTTTCAAAAATTAAATTTATTAATGGCCAAAATAGAACGATATATAACTATTATTGTTTATAGTTACTATAAAAACGACAATCAAAATTGACATTTCAAAATTAAAACAAAATTTTAATGAATAATTTTAAACAATTTCATCCAAATCGGTCCAGCCGTTTAGGAGGAGTTGGTGACAAACACACGTACTGAAGAATCATATAAATTATATATATATATATATATATATATATATATATATATATATATATACTAGCTGACCCGCCAAACTTATAATAAATAAATGTTGTGTTTAGTTATTACCCGAGTTATATTAACTTTTTTGTTATATTAAAGTTAAAAAAAAACACAACAATAATGAGAGGCAAATCCCGGAATAGCAGCTTGACATTAAATACGATATTTTAAATTTAACATATTAATTTTTTAAATTTTTCGATTCCATAACTACTTCTAACGAATCTACGGTTGAGTCATCATTTTTTGATAACTCACTGTTTACTATTGTCTCTATGTCTAAATTATTTAATTATTCTATTTCTTTCAAGTCTTCTATCTATCTATCTATCTATCTATCTAACTTTCTATCTATCTCTCTATCTACCTATCTATCTATCTATCTACCTATCTATCTACCTATCTATCTACCTATCTATCTATTCATGTATTGATCTCTCTATCTATCTATCTATCTATGTATTTATCTATCTATCTGTCTATCTATCCATGTACCTATCCCTCTATCTATCTATCTATGTATCTATCTATCTATCTATCAATCTTTCAATCTATCTATATATCTATCTACATATCTATCTATCTATCTATCTACCTACCTATCTTTCCATCCATCAATCAATCAATCTATCTATAGTAGAATAATTCGCGCTGTTTACGATATATTGCTATGGAAACGACAATAAAAATTGACATTTCAAAATTTTAATAAAATTATTTTATAGAATTTCATCCAAATCGGTCCAGCCGTTTTTTTTCAATTTCCCAATGTTTTCAATAGTTATTCTGCTATTCAGGACGGCGACAAATACAACAAATCAAAAATCATGAAAATCGGTCCATTCGTTCTCGAGTTATAAGTGTTCGAACAAACCCTATACTGTTTTATATATTAAAACGCTGTCGAACGGAACAAATATCCTATGTCCGTCTCCTGGCTCTAAGCTACCTCCTCACTAATTTTCAGCCATATCGGTAAAGCCGTTCTTGAGTTATAATAGTGTAACTAACACGACTTTCTTTTATATATATATATATAGATATATATATATATATATATATACATATATATATATATACATATATACATATATATATACATATATATATATATATATATATATATATATATATATATATATATATATATATATATATATATATATATATATATATATATATATATGTGTGTGTGTGTGTAAAAATAGCAAGTTATACGGCATTGTCAATTATCTGGTAAAAAATTGGACGAGTGTTTCGAAAAAGTTAAAATGCACAGTAACTTTTGGCCTAGTCTATATAATATTCCATTTATAGTCGAATTTTTATGCTAAACAGTTTTTATATTATTAATTTAATTAAAAATAACTTTGCGTACAAGAAAGCGTATATGCCGATGTTCTAAATACGATATGAACAAAAAATTTTTTTGAAGGTTATTCGGATGTTGCGGTGAAGAGTCTTTGTAATAGATGAAATAACCCTAAAAATTATATCCTTTGAGCTAAATATACTTGTCTTACATAATTGAACTAAAAAACATTTAACTATAATCGCTATTAAATACCTAAAAAAAATTATCAATTTTATCAACATTATATATACAAAGGGTCATGGTTAAAATAAATTTAACAAAAAATAACATTTGACATTATCAAAATATCAAATAATAAATATTTTCAGTGCAGTTTCTACAGCTTAAGGACACATATAATTAGTGAGCAGAATAAATTGTTGAAAATGCGGATTAAAATTCTAATTTTAACGATAGTGCTTATAAGCAGTGTAAACTGTGCGCGGGACAGGAAGACGGTGCATCAAGAATATGTAGAGAAGAGTGTAATGAAAGAAACATTAGAGGAAGTACGATTACGATTAAATACATTAAATCAGAATCAGATACAAAAATATGAACTCGACGCAAACAAATTAAGTTTACTATTAGATGCCTTAGAAAATCTAGGAGATGAGAGTGTAAAATTAGTAATGATTTTAATTGATAGCCAATCATCAAGTTGTTTGGACCAAATAGGAAAAGTTGGTGTGATGGAAGCTGAGTGTAAAGTATCGGAAGATGATATTAAATTTTACATAACTTATCGTGGTAGTATAAATAACGTCGACGAACTTACAAAATTAATTGAATCATTACAATTTGTTGAACAAAATTTAATGACATCAAAAACTCAGTTGTTAAATCAACGCAAGGATAATTTCAATGGATATATTGAAAATATTATTTCGCAAAAACAAAAGACACAATTACTTTTAGAAATTGAGTCAAAATACTATAACGAAACCCAATTACAATTTTATGTTGATGGCGTTAACCAAACATTAAACAGTCTCGAAACTAAAATTTCAGAATTGGGTAAAACTTCGAGACAACAAAAACAGGCTGTAGAACACGAAGCAGAAAAAATTACTGAGAGCATGTCAGGAATAAGTCATTCAGATGCAAATTATACTGCACAGTTTATTTGTGACGTAGAAATCAATGGAGATACTAGCGCTTTAAAAAAATATTTAGATTTAGACGATATTACTGACTTGCGTAAACTATTAGATAAACTTTTAGACGATTTTCAGCAACGTTTATCTACAGAAGATCTGGATAATAATACTCAACGTAAAGTAAGTGAAATAATGTCACGAATAGCCGATAATACACGATACTTAAACGATATTATAGAAGCGAATCACAGGAAGCAGATGAATTTATTAAATTCATTTGAAGAAGCGTTAAGGAATAACAATGTAGGGAAACAAAAGGAAATTTTGAAACAGATTTCAAACCATGATGATGCTGAAAAAGCAATCACTAAGATCTACGAAGAAACTAAAAGTGTGGAAGCAACACTTGCTGCTTGTTATCGATTTGAAAATTTTGAAGCATTAGTCGGTGGTTTAGTAACTTTAAACAATACCAAAGGTGTAGTTTTGAGTAAACCATTTGAAGATCTAGTTTACGAAAGTATGTTGGAACGTTTAAAGATGTATTTCCAAGAAAATGTTTTTTGTTGTCATTCCGCAAGTATTGTGCATGCCGTTTATCAAGTTCATCCGCAAACTGCTATGGAAATTTTAATACGGTTACAAAAAGCTCTAGATGCCTCGGATTTTTTTGTTGGAGAGCCAAAATGGATACATCAAGTTATCATATTCTTATATATCAATCTAAAATTAGCTTTAAAAAATGCATGCCGATCAGATTTATACCAACAAATATTGACTAGAAACTATCAAAAATTCTTCAGGCGTATTTTAGCCTATATTCAAATTTTGCGTATACTGAAACCTGACGATTTAAAGTTATTTGAAATGACTGGTAAACTGCAACAATTAATATTGGCATATTGGAAAGATGTTACATACTTAGAAACTTTGGAAATTTGCAAAGAATATAAAAATAAACAAATATGACTTGTTTTGTTTTTTGAAAAATAAATACCTAATTGTTTGCATGTTTTAAAAATATTTATTTTCCTTTTATATAACAAATCGCATTTATTCCCTATCTTCCTTTTAATTATAGGGTACTTATCGAATGAAAATAACATATTGACGTGAAAAACTGCCAATTTCTGTGGAAATCTATATTTTAGTATTCAAACCGAAAACATATCGGATGATCTCTCCAATGGTTCCTTTTTTTAAGTACTCGAAAATCACGATTTTATGAACATTTATTAAGACTAAAAATTTATAGGGCATAAAAACAAATTAAACTGTTTTTTTCAAAAAAAAGGTTAAAATTAAAAGGCCGGAAGGTTAAAAGGTTAAAAGGCCGAAGTACGGGCCTTTAAAATATTGGCATTCCAAAAACCTATTTAGACTTCTGATACATAGAAGAATTTGTAAGAGAAAAAATTTATCGAAAAATAACACTATATGTAATATTACTGAGCACCAAAAATGTGATTTTCTAGTACAAATATATTGCATTCGATATTATATTTCGCTGCATAAACTTATTCATTTATGCAAACTTGATAAAATATGATTCCACCCGATTGAAGACAAATTATGTCTCCCGCCAAAATGGGGGAGAGCAAAACTGAAAGTCACCCGGTTGACTTTCGTTTTTTGATAAAAAAAACACTCTCACAGAAGCCAGACTTTCAAGAGTCAAACGATAAATACCTAGATGTAGAATGATTGTCAAGAGATTAGCTATTGTTATTATTGTTGTTATTATTGATTTTGAAAGTTTTAACCTCTATTTACAGCTCCAAGATACTAGCACCCCATCCATGGAATTTCGAAAAAACAATTATACCATCTAATTGGTCACTAATTGGTCATAAATGCTCAGGTAGTCCCATTATTTGGTCAGCGGTACATAACTTGTTGTCGATGTTTTAAATTTTTTTCAAGGCCAAACAAATTTTAGCACCCCATATTCCATAAAGAGAAAAAATAAAGGCACTAATCCATTGAGAATAATCCACTGATAATTGGTCAGTTAAAATAAGTAATTGGTCAGACCTATTCCTGGGAAAAATCTATTTCCTGGGAAAAATTTAAAACATCGATAAACAGTTTTCTATCGCTGACCAATTAATGGGACAACCTGACCATTTATGTCCAATTAGTGACCAATTAGATGGTATAATTGGTTTTTCGAAATTCCATGGATGGGGTGCTTAATGTTTTCTATGGCCTAGGAAAAAATTAAAAGATCAATAAATAATTTTCTATAGTAGTATATAGAAAATTAGTATACTAGATGTCGATCCAGCATCATCCACCATCTGTAAAATTAATATATATATATATAATTATTATATATATTTATTATATATATATACGAGTATTTATATGGACATATTATAAATACACACACATATATATATATATATATATATATATATATATATATATATATATATATATATATATATTTGTACATGTATATATATAATCTGATTGCAATGAAATTTGGTATTTGAGGCGCTTTTCTTATTCAAAAGATCAAGTTCGTTAATGGGTAAAAGCGGATAAGGGAAAAGGGGTGTTTAGAGAGAGGGGGAAACACAAAATTTTACATATCTCGCTAAGTTGAAGCAGCTCCTACGTAACGAATTTTTTTTATTGTTCTAGCCTGTCCTGTGAACCGGAGAATGTGTGTGAGTGTGCGTGTATATGTGTAACGGTGGTTTTGATCTTGTAGTGTGTATAAATGTATGTATGTTTATTGTGTTCTGCGACATCGCCTTTTGGATGGTATGTGTGGTGTTGTATAGAGTTATGTGCGCTTTCGTGTTCGATGAGCGAATGGGGTATTGTCCGCTGGTTTTGAGTAGTGTGTTATTTGATCATGTGTGAGTCGTGCTTATTAACTTGTTAAGTGAAAATTTGGATAATTAGAATAGCCACGGAGTCGTTGCTATGCAACATTAATATGATTGACAAGTATATATACATATTTTTAATGACGGTGTGTTCTTGCTGTACAATCGTTTTGTTACTTCAAATAAAACATATTTAGTAGATTTTCTCAGTGTTATTCATTAATAAGCCTTAACTATAATTGATTATGGGTACAGAAAACTTTGAAAACTGAAGAATTAAGAAAACAGTAAAGAAGAAGTCATATTTTGCATTTTTGCATAAATCACGCAGTATTACCAAAATGGAAGGAACTTTGAGTGTGGATAAATTTGACGGAAAAAACTTCAGGCAATGGAAATTCCAGATAAAATGTGCCCATAAAGCGAAAGGAATCGATATTTCGATTCAAAGAACAGAATTAAATGCGGATACATGGCTAAGAAATGACGACTTGGCTATGTACGTTATCACGTCGTCGATGGATATAAATCAAAGAACCCTAATAGAAAACTGTGAAACCGCTTTGGAAATTATGTCAAAATTAGAATCCATACATGAAAAAAAAAGTGAATTGAAAAAAAATTTAATTCATGAACAGTTTTACCATTACAAAATGTCACCAAGTGACAGTGTGGCACAACATATTGCAAAGGTTGAGAATCTTGCCAAACAGCTCAAGGAAAGTGGTGAAAGCATCAGCGACACTGCTATAATCACGAAAATATTGGGAACTCTGTCTCCTAAATATAGATCGCTTAGGCAAGCATGGATGAATCCGGAAAAACAAAACTTGAATAACTTAACGGCAAGACCACTCGATGAGGAAGCTAATAACTTGTGACGAAGAATAAGAAATGGCTTTTTTGGTTGCTAATACTAAATTGAAGAAAGAATCAACCAAAAATGAACCTAGAACAAGTAGTATGAGAAAAAAGAAACCTGTGAAACATCGTTTTGAATTTTACAACTGCGGAAAAAGGGGGCACTTTGCCAGAGAATGTCGTGCACCAAAGAAAGTACATAAGGAACCAGCTCAAGATAAGAACACCATGCTAGCTTTTAATGTAGCTGATGAGTTAAATATATGCAATGGTACAAATGAAGACACCTGGATCTTGGATAGTGGCGCTTCGGCCCCACAACCCACATTGGGAAACAAAGAGTCCATAGAAGTATGTGGAATTGGAAAAGTTCTAATAAAAAGATGTGTCAATGGACAGTGGGAACTAACCATGTTACATGAAGTACTGCATGTGCCTAACTTAAGAAGAAATTTAATTTCTGAAGGCATGATAACAAGAAAAGGTTATTCCATAGTGAAAAAAGACAGTAGGGCTCTAATTTACAATGGTGGTGAAGTTGGGATGAGTGCAAAAATGAAGTTGAACAATTTATATGAACTGGACATTGAAACAGTTGTTCCTGACACATGCAACTTAGTGCAGAAAAATAAAAGTGATATTAAAAACTGGCACGAGAGAAAAGGACATTTAAACTTTAAAGAAATTTAAAAAATGATAATATATGTTGACGATGCTCTCATAATATCATCAAGTAAAAAGATAATTAAAGATATAATTAGTTTCTTAAAACAAGCATGTAAAATTAAGGAATTGAATTTGTCATATTTCGTAGGCATAGAAGTTTTAAAGTCTGATGTTTATATCAGCTAGAGTACATAGATCAAATTCTTAAAAGTTTTTAATATGAGTGAATGCAATCCTGCATTAACTTCTGCTGATTCAAATGTTGTTATATGTAAAAATCTTGAGAAAACTGCTGTGAAATTCCCATATAGGGAAGCTATTGGTTCAGTGTTGTTTCTATGCTCAGTGTCCAGACCTGATATTTCATATGTGGTGAACATGTTGAGTCGGTATATTAATAATCCTAGTCAACAACATGTTAATGCATTGAAGCGTGTGATTGGATATTTTGTTAATACAAAAATTGTTTGTATTAGGTATGGAGAAAGCAGTGACCCTATCGGGTATTCCGATGCTGATTTTGCAGATGACGTGGATTCTCGAAAATCCGAACTACTGGATATTGGACTACTGGATATATATTCTTAATGAATGGGGGGGTCAATAACATGGTTGAGACAAAAACAAAAGACCATTGCTCTCTCTACCACCGAAGCAGAATGTGTTGCAGCCTGCGAATCTGCAAAGAAAATACTATGGTTACAGAAATTGTTGTTGGACTTGGGTGAAAAATATGATTGTATTAAGCCATATGTTGATAATCAAAGTGCCATTAAGTTAATTAATAACCCAGTTTTTCAAAAACGTACCAAGCATATAGATGTCAAACACAATTTTATCCATGTCCCAAGTAAGAATCAGCTTGCTGATATATTAACAGAGCCATTGCCCACTCAATCTTTTGTTTTTCTAAGGGAACAAATAATGAATAAGCTGTAATAGTGTAATGTTTAAGTATAAGATATATTTCGCTCTTATGATGTAACATTTTAGTGGGAGTGTTAAGTGAAAATTTGGATAGTTAGAATAGCCACGGAGTCGTTGCTATGCAATATTAATATAATTGACAAATATATATAAACATTTTTTTAATGATTGTGTGTTCTTTCGGTACAATCGTTTTGTTACTTTAAATAAAACATATTAAGTCGATTTTCTCAGTTTTATTCATTAAATTAAATTCAGTTATATTCAAACTAAATTTGTGGATAGCTTTGAAAAAATTGTTAATCATTTAATATCTAAATAAATAATTTATAAATTAATAAGTTGCTACTATTTTATTTCTAACCCCGTGTGCTTCAGCAAATAATTCATCTTTGGTCATCAACATTTTGAAAATGTTGATGTAAATGATGTCCTAAATCATTTATTAATTACGCAACACAAACCATATTCAATATAAATAGGTGAATAAAATGTCAATCGCTCAGATCAAACGGATTCGACTGCTCGTGAAAGATTATGCTTCTATTAAATTAATTAAATTTACGAATTCCATCACATAGTTTGGCAAAAAATAGCTAACCCTATAATATAATCTAATAACTAGCCCTAAATATTTAATAACTAATTCTTAATATATTTTGAACAAAACTAGAAACTAAATTGATAAAAAAACCTTTAAGTATAAAAAAGTATAATTAATCTAATCTCAAAAACTAATACCTTCATTACTAATTGATAATTAATATCTAAAAAAATTTAAGAAACAAAATCGATATAAGAAATTTGAATATTACAATGAACAAAAGGGTAATAATTACAATTTCAATGAAGCTGAAATACGAATGTCAAAAAAAATAACCTAAAATGTATACAATAATAACAAAAAAGGTAAATAGCTGGTACTAATAATGAAGCATTAAGATAACGTGGTATTTTATAATACCTCGAAAAAAAGCATAACATATATCGGTACTGCAAATTTAAAAAAAAAGTATTATACTGCGTGACATCATAAAAACAAGATATAGCGCTAGCGCTAAGATATAACGCATGTCGGTACTTAGGGTCCTGGTGTATTTTTGGTAATACACCACCATGAGCAATTATTACACCAGATAATAGTTTATTTAATTCTTCATCGTTACAAATTGCTAATTGTAAATGGTGAGATAAAAAACGAGTTTTCTTCTTATCACGAGCTGCATTACCAGCTACCTCAAGAACTTCAATAGCTATATATTCCAAAACAGCTGTCAAATAAACTGCGGCTCCAGCTTGTACTCGGTCAGCATAATTTCCTTTCCGCAATAATCTGTGAATTGTTCCAACAGGGAATTGTAGTCCCAATTTTGATTTTTTTCTTGCTTTACCACCTCTTGACATTATTGTTTTTATTTTATACTCGTATGTTTATTGTACTCGTATGTTTAGAGTCCGTAAAATAATGTTAAAGTGTATAATTTGTATTTTATTACACACACTTCACATTAGAAAAAAAACATAAGAATATTGTTTATACATATTTTGTGTCATTATTACAAACGAAATAAAATAAAATAATTGACAATTATCATTACAATTATCTAATTTTATTGAAAATAAATATACCAAAATTTATTAAAACAGTTATTATTATAATCTCTATTTGAAACATTATACTTGAAACATTTAAGAAATATATTTTTTTAAGTGCGAAGTTAGTGTATTTGAAACATTATACTGAATCGTTTAAAACATACCGTCTGTTTTGAAAAGCTTTGCTAATAGAGAATCATTGTTAAATATTATTTACTATAGTAACTACACAATGCTTCATAAAGAAATAAAAATAGTGGGGGTACTCTATAGTCTGCAGTGTGTGTGTGCATGAATAATAATATCATAAATTAAGTGGGCATCACTAAATCCCCACTTTTAAATGACATCAATCAAACATCATACCACAAGCAACCAGATGTTTGTTAGTATGTGTATGTATGTATGGTTTTATAGTAAATATTTTATTTATTTAACATTGATTCCCTATTAGAAATGCTTTTGAAAACAGACTGTATAGTTTTTTGAGTACAAATTTAGTATTATTCTGGATATTCTCTTGAGTTTTGAGAACAGGAAAATGTCGTAGAGGGTAAATCCGTTGAAAGTGGTGGCTGAGGCATGATTGTGATGTTGTTTTTGGCCAAAAAATCACGCACAAGCAAGAATGAGTGAGTAGGCGCATTATCGTGATGCAAAAGTCATGAATTGTTTTTCCACAACTCTGGACTGGTCGTTTGCTTCTCGCAAACGGCACATAACTTCAAGGTATACTCCTTAATGACCGAACGACCTTGTGGTAAGAGTTCCTAATGCACTATGCCACGGTAATCGAAGAAAACAGTCAGCAAAACTTTGACATTTTATCGATAGTCATTGGCATCTTCTCGGCTTTCTTGGAAAAACTTGTACCATTTATAAATATTTTTAGCGATAATCCTCGAAAAGAAATTAGCTATTGTGTTTGTAAGAATGTTGGAATTTCGTAAAAATTTCTTCAAATGTCCATCGATCCTACCTAGTATATGTTAAAAATCACTATCGCTAAAATTAGTAAATATATATATATCAACATATATATATATATATATATATATATATATATATATATATATATATATATTATGAGGAAGATGTACACTCAACGTACAGAGTCAGGGCAGGTTTGCCAGATGAGAAGAAATGGGCTTATCACAATTAAGTTTAAGCACATGTTGCAACTGGCAACCTCGACAATGGGAGAAGAATTAAATAATGTCATTGAAAATTCTTTTAACTTAGAGGAAGATAACTGGAAGAAAAAGAGAAAAATTTCCCGTAAAGTAAGCAGTTCAGGAATAGGTGACATACAGAATTACTTTCGCTCCCGAAGTAGCTCTACATCAACTCAATCTGCTCAGCCATCACAACCGTCAACCCTGAACATAGCTCAGAACATAGCTTATTGTAATATATTAGGATATAATGTCTCCGGTATTAATTTTATTTTTGTTATTTGAAACTTTTTTGGTCGAAGAAAATATAAATATTGAGCTTAATAAAATGTACCCTGATTATCAACTTGAATTTGTACAGGCAATTAGAGAATCCAGGTTTGGTAGGGCTAGCGGAGGTTTTGTTTTTGGAATTAAAAGAGATTTACTTCACAAAAAAGTTGCTAAGTTTAGGAATCTTTCTGGTCGTATGGTTATTGAATTCAAAACAGAAAAAATTTCACTTTATATAGTACCAGTGTACTTAAATTGCAACCGTTGGAAGATGATTTTCAAGGGCTATACGAACTAATCTCAAACCACCAAAACCTAAACTTTATACTAATAGGGGATTTCAATTGCAGAACCGGAAATAATCAAATCATTCCTGAAAATATTAAGTATGTAGAACCTGACAGAAAGTCAAAGGACGATATTAATGCAAATGGTAGGCGGTTTTTATCTCTATTGGAAGATTTTAATCTCGTTTTATTGAACGGCCGTACAGTGGGTGACCTCAACGGGGAGTATACATTTTAAAGGGATATCGGTGCATCAGTTATCGATTACTGTGCAGTTACCACCAGCCTACTGCCAAGTGTGTTCTCCTTTGAGGTGGACCAGCAGTATTTCTCTGACCATTTTCCTATCATTCTAAAATATTCTTTGGGAAGCAATTGTGACAAGATTGTCCCGCTGCTTCCAAAATTAAAGTGGACAGATCACTTGAAGGTGGCTTACAGGAAGGACATTGATCAATTTCTGTGATAAAAAAATTGAACACAGTTAATGACTCTAAAGACTTTTGAAATTTAGGTAGGAGTCTAAAAACAAAGCATTTTTATACAAATACATGCATAACTGCTTCAGATTAGGTCAGTTACTTTCAAAATCTATTAAGTCCTCCTTTAGATTCGACCAGAATGGTACATGCGGAACCATTCATAAGTGATGACATTTTAGATGCACCATTTTCGAAGTTAGAATTACTGATGGAACTTAATCGGGCAGAATGTAACAAAGCGCCAGGACCCGATGGTATACCGTATGAATTCTTTAAAAATGCTTCTGACAAGTTCTTGGATATATTAGTAGGTTACTATAATAACATATATGATAATGCAAATATCCAAGTAACTTTAAAGAAACAATAATTTTTCCCATTCATAAAAATGGATCGGTGAATGAAGTAGCGAATTATAGAGGCATATCATTTTCTACTGTTGTTAGTAAGCTTTTTACAGGCCTCCTTTTAGATAGAATAATTACGGAGGAAATACATGGGGAAATACATACAATATATGAGGGGAATGTCAGGCTGGTTTTAGGAAACAATATTCCACTGTTGATAATATTTTTATTCTCATAAGCTTAATTAAAATAAGATTTAATAAAAAAATTTTTCGTGGATTTCTCAGCCGCTTTTGACCGATTCTCTTTGTGGTATAAGCTTTTTTCAATGGGCGTGTCCACTAAATTTATTAATACATTAAGAAACATCTACGAAAGAACTTCTACTTCGGTATGGTGTCGTCAAGGTCTCACAGCTTCCTTTGAAACATCTATGGGGTTAAAACTGCAGCATCTTACTGTTCGGGTTATCGAACTTAATACGCGAATGGTAAGATGCCCCGTTGTTTTCGTGCAGTGGAAGTCGTAACGGGTAAGTCCGTCGGTGGGATATCGAATATCTAGCCGCTTATAAAAAAGAAACCCTATTAATTATTAATATCACCGCTAGAGGTGACTCTCTATAGTTAGAAGTCTGAACTGATGGTTGTTAAGCGGAACAAACTATGAATGACAGATAAATATATTTATCCTTTATGGTATGAACGAACATAGCATAGGTTGTCAACATGTGATTTTATTGAGTTATGTATGGCGTTTTGATAAAATTAATATTGAAATAAAGTGATCGTAATGTTATTGTATTTAGGCCATTTTGATGTAATTTGCTACCATTAGTTGAGTTCAGATAATATACTTTAGGTAAATGCTATTATAAACAAAAATATTCGATTCAATTTACAATATTAGGTTATTTTATTTTGACGTATATTGTAGACGATAACATAATTTGAAACAAAATTATATCACGTTACATGGAAACAATAAAGTAATGAAATCGTAATAAAAAAGAAAATGAATAAATTAACAATGGTAAATTAAAAACAAATAAGGAAAAATAGTAATCAAGTTTACATGGAAAAGATAAATAAATTAACAATGAGAAAAAAATAAAAAACAGAAAATAGAGAAAATTCATACACCACCGGTGGGTAAAATAATATTAGAACAGTTTAATAGTTATATGGATTAGTTATGTTGTCAGTACCCTTTGGGACGCACGATTATCCGTTGGAAAATGGCTGGCTATAAATCAGCGCGTATGCACTAAATAGCCAGTCATTCGCCAAATACACAACCCGTACTCCCGAGATCCCTCGCCGTTCGCGGCGGTTTCAAGGGGTATCTTTTTTTGTCGAAATATTGCGGGTTCCGTGTTCCGATGGGGCATTGACAACTGGACAACACTACTTTAATTGATTATTGTTGAATTAAAGTTCATCAACTTAATTAAAGTTTTCACGAGTAGGCTTTTTTTTCTTTTATAGTGTTTTTACGATTTACTTTCAAAGGGAAACCAAATGTTAAAACCTCAACCCTATTTACCCGAAAAGGGATTAATGAGTGAAATTTAGAAAGAAGTATGATGAAATTTATGTCTGGTACACTATCTTTTGAGGAGCTGGATGTAGAACCTTTTTGGTACCCCCGCAACAGATGCTCAGCCCACCAATAATTGTAATCACTTCGAATAATTCGGTGATTTTTTATTTTTCGACGTGATGGTGTTGAATACTAATTAGCGCTGGTGAGTAGGTTTTATCCTTCCTTTTTCTTATCGCGGATGTAATTCAACTCCCGTTCCACGTGGTTCTTCCACCTGATTCGAGTGGTAGCTTGTCCGTTTTTTGTTTTTTTTTTTTGGAATGTATTTTTAAACTTTACTTTCTATTTCCGGAAGCACGATCTAACCTCTATCGGTGTTGAACATATAATGAGAAATTTTTGAAAAAACAGATCCACTCCAACAATATAATAAGATGGCGTATTCTCGTTGGATCCTGTTCAATCCAGTCCGTTGAATCTGTTGTTTTATCGGATTTGGTTGACTGATACATGTGTACGGGGGAACCAGACCTAGGTTTGTCTTACGTCTTTTTTATATTATATTATGTTGGGGTCCGTTTTCCCTGATCACAATATTTTATTTAATGTCATCCTACTTATTAAATTTCACTTCACCGATTTTAACTAAATTAATTAAAATTCCACTCAATTAATCACTCAATAAACACAATAAAATGACAATTATTATTTGATTTATTTATTTGTTTATTTATTTATTTATTATTTTTTTAATTTTATCGTTCAAATAATCCTCGTCAGTTGTGGCGAAACGCCACAAACAAGATTGTCTTCTTAGTCCCATACTGTTTTCTCTATTTATAAATGATTTGGAAACTCATTAGTTGGTGGGATTAATGTCAAAAATACCCGAATTAAAATGTTGGCTTATGCGGGCGATCTTGTTTTATTAGCATCAGACAGATCTATGCAGAAAATGATAACCTCTTTAGAAAATTATTGTGAAACTTGGAATATGCAACTGAATTTAGAAAAATCTAAGATAATGGTTTTTATAAATGGGGGAATGCCTGCTTCAAATGAAATATGATTTTATAAAGGTAAAAGTATTGATGTGGTCAACATATATAAGTATCTAGGCCTTACCCTATCTACAAATTTGTCTCTGGGCAAACACTTTACGGAGAAAGCAGAAAGTGCAAAATTTGCAACCCTCTCTTTTAGCAATATAATATTAAATAAGACCATCCCTTTCCCGCCAAGCTTAATATCTTTAATGCAGTAACACGATCAATTTTATGCTATGGAGTTCAAGTATGGGGTTTTCAGAAATTTAATGACATTTAAAAAGTCTTGAAACTATTCCTAAAAAAATGTTTTAATCTTCCTGGTAACACACCGGATTTTATTATTTATCTAGAAACTAACATATCTCCAGTATTCTTATTTGCCTTTAAGCTTCACTTACAGTACATAAAAAGACGCATAAATTTACCGCCTGGCCGATATCCTAATATTTTTACTAAGCAAATAGTTGATAAAAACTGTTCTTTTACAATGATGTCTTAAACTTATGCAATAAAGCTGGGTTTAATATCCATGACCTAATTATTGGTCCATCAGAGTGTCGAACATAATCAACTCTTTAAGTGACGTGATCATGAATGAGTATAGAGTGAGGGCATTGAATAGTATTAAACACCCTCTTTATAAACATCAAATTCAAGGAATAGTTTTGTTTACCTCGATGTTAATTCAAATCTGATCAGTTGGATACTCAAGGCCAGAGGTGAGTTAATATATCTTAATAGTTATTCGTATAGTCAAAACATAAAAACCTGCTTGTTATGTAACACTCTAGAAGAAGAAACCGTTCTCCATTTTGTGGCAACATGTCCGAATCTCTCAGAATTCCGTATCAAATATTTAAAAAAGTCTAAACTTTGCTTTGAAGATTTTATGGAATTTCTAAATGGAACAGATTGGATGAAGCTCGGCACAATACTGCACAAGTGCCTGGAGATATAGATTTGAATTGATATCAGAGTTTAACTTCTAAAGGGGAGCAGACCATGCTTCATGTATTGAAATTTTCAATGCCTTCACTCTTTCCCAATAATATAATCACGAAATGGATATTAACAGAATTTTGTTACTATGTGTTAATTTATTAACTTATTATTTTCTTTCTCTTTTTATTTTAATTTTATGTATTTATGTTCCCATTTTGCATATGCATTTCTGTTTTTCTTTTTTCTTGCTTTTTCTTTGTGGCTTTTGTTTTTCAAAAGACAACTCATCTGACGGTCTTCAATGACATTGAGTGTGTCTGAAAAATTATTATTGATAATTGTTTCATATTTGTATAACATTTAAATAAAGACCTTTATTTTATTATTATTTTTTTTGCGTCAGGGAGATGGGAAATGCATTGACGCACAGAGTGTGAGCTGTACATAAAACACACATAATAGAGACAACTTTTATAAAATATGAGATGTTTCCCCTAGAGTCTCCGTAATGTAATCATCCTCTTCACGGAGCTCGCATTATATGATAATGCTCGTGCTACATTCCTTCGAAGCCATAGTCTTTGCCGTAAAGGTTCAGAGACTACACATTCTTCAACAATATGCCTCACGGTTTGCACTGTCCTGCAAATAGTGCATCTTGGCTGATCCTCACCGCAGAGAAGATATGCATGCGAGATTTGAGTGTGGCCTATTCGCAAACGTGTGAGGGCCACACTCTCTCTACGGCTCAAATTTACAGGTGCCGGCATCTTATTGATGCTTGGCTTCACCTGTTTGAGCTTTTCCGTGAGGTTGTTCCACTCACGCTGCCAATTTTCATGAATTTTGAAACGTTTGCACACTTTCAGGCGTATGGGACTTAGATCCAGGTGGTCTGAATCAGCAGCGACCCGCGCAGCTTCATCAGCCACCTCATTCCCATGTATACCCACGTGCCCAGGCGTCCATACAAAAACGATGGACATGACAAAGACTTTTATTATTATTATATATATATATAAATATATATATATATATATATATATATATATATATATATATATATATATATATATATATATATATAATAAAATACTTGACAAATATCATTACAATTATCAAATTTTATTGAAATAAATATACCAAAATTTATTAAAACAGTTATTGTTTTAATCTCTATTTGAAACATTTAACTTGAAACATTTCAGGAATATATTTTTTTGAGTGCGAAGTTTTTTACTTTTATATATTATATAAGACATATAGACTTATATTCTAGACATATAAACTTATACACATATATATATATATATATATATATATATATATATATATATAAGTTTAAATGTCTGTGGGCTCTCTAACGGTCAGAGTTTTATTCTGATTATAATAAAATTGATATTTGTGGCGCCTTTGGTATTCAAAAGGTCAAGCTCGTTAATAGATAAAATAGTTAAGTTATTGGTTCTTAGTTTTATTGTAATTTTGTTTCTTATCATTTTTCCGTTACCTTAACATTTACAGAAATATTTACAATTAAAGATTGAAAGTTAAAATTCTAAATATCGGTGTACACATTAGAGCTTGGAAAAAATGATAAGATAATGAATTATAGCAAACTTGATTTTCTACAACTTTACTTGTTATACATTTTTCGATTGTTCCAATATTAAGAGAGATATTTTATATTTTGTGTTTTCTTCTATCTTTATGCCCTCCTTTCCCCTTGACGAATGCCATTTATTAATAAAATTGGTCTTGAAAATACTAAGATCAGACTTAAATTGTGACTTGAGAGTGATTTATGTATTCTAAGGAAATTCGCATAGGCTCTCTCCGATGACTCTAGTATATGCTCCCCCAAAATGGCTCCCAGTTGGCGGACTCAACCGCCAAATGATACGCCGACAAGACAACTCTGAATTTAAGGCTAACTGGTAAGGATTAGATAGCACAAATGCATACAAATTATTTAAATATCTTTTAGCACCAATAAAGTTTGCACCGGAATCAGAGTAGATTATAGAACATAGACCGCGTCTAGACAAAAAACGCTTGAACGCAGCTAGATAAATATCAGTACTTAGATCGGATGCTACCTCCAAATGAACCGCTCGGGTTGTGAAACATGTAAAAACGCAGATATATCTCTTTTGGGATCGTACTCCCCGATATCTACTTAATGTTATATAGAACGGGTTACCATAGTCAACACCAGTATAGGCAAATGCCTTAGTTTCAGATACTCTGACACTGGGTAAATCAGCCATAATCGGCGATTGTGAGCGCGGTTGAGCTCTAAAACAAATATTACAATTTTGTACACGTTAGCGCACCGTTCCTCTCGCTGCTAAAATCCAATATTTTTGACGCATTATTGATAACAATAAATGAGGTCCGGCATGCAAGTTGAATTGATGACTAAAGTCAATTAGTAAATCGACAAAATGATCCTTTTTGGTAGCAATATGGGATGCTGTTGGTCGTAAGCAATCACCGCATTTACTAAACGATCTCCCACCTGAATAATATCATTTTTTATAAAAGGATTCAGAAAATGTATTTTAGGAGAAATCAGTTTGTTGTTTTCCAAGAAACGAAACTCATCTCGAAAATGGACATGTTGAACAACAGAAATGCGATGATACTCGGCTTTAGGTAGATCTCCGGCTATAATATCTCGACGTTTCGTTAGCATTCTAGCGAGTCGCAACACAAATACGGTTTAACGTATTAGAGTTAGCCAAGAACCACAGCGATTATTCAATGAATAAAGAGGATGCTCCTCCTCTTCCTAAACCGGGAACGCAATCGTCTTAGCTTAACAAGCAACTTCTTTCTCAGTATTTTTTATAAAGGGTTTTATAGGCCACTCTGACCTCTCACGTGAACACCATGTTGGTCCACTCAATCAAAACGGATGTTCTAGTAATTATTTCGGTGACACTCCTCGTGATGCACAGTCTGCAGGATTATCACCACCTGAAATATGATACCACGATCACACATCAATTAACGATTGAATTTTCGATACACGGTTAGCCACAAAACGGTTAGCCACTTCCACTTATATGGCGAGTCATTGATCCAATTAAGTACCACTATTGAATCAGAGAACGCGAACACTTATGTGATATTCACTCGAGACGAATATTGAGCAATCACACACTTCAAAAGTTTTGCTAACAATAATGCCGCGCATAACTCCAAACGAAGGATAGTTAAAATTGTTTTAACTGGAGGTACTTTAAATTTAGCACACGATAAATGAATGTGTATATTTTGGTCAGGGTCTAAAATTCTTGAATATATTACGGCAGCATATGCCTTGGACGACGCATCACATAATTCCAACAGTTCTAACGAAGAATCCGTTTGAAATCCGATATGTCGTGGAATTTTCAAACGAGTTAAGCCGTTCAACTCATTTTGAAAGACAGTCCAAATACTTTCTAAATAATGTGGAATGGGTTCATCCCACTCAAGCCTAAGTAACCACAATTCCTGAATAAATAATTTCATATGTAAAGATATCGGAACTAGCAAACCTAAAGGGTCCCATATACGCATTACAGTTCTCAAAACACATTGATATTTCTGCTGCGTAGGACACAATTTTATTTGTCTATACATCTTTCTCAAATCAGATGTCATAGCAAATTGGAATAAACAAAAATTAAGCAAAATTTCGAAGATAACTATTTGCAATTTTGGACCGGTATATAAAACTTCGTTTAAAGAGGCTACCTTATCTGTTTTCGCAGATGCATCGAAAACTACTCGTAATGGTGTAGAACTGGAGATAGTCTTAGAACCCCATGGTGAGGAATAAAGTAGCCACATGATTTAGGGTGCATATCAGGTATGATTTTTGGATGACCCTGGTCGAAATAATCAATTGGTACTTGAATTTTGTGGAAAATGTAAAAGCGAATAATGGCGTTTTGAACATGTACGACAACTGATGCTTGAACTACAATCCTTGACGACGTGATTGGCATTCAAACAATTGAAACATAAATTATATCCTTAAACTACATGGACACGTTCTTTAGGCGTTAAAGATATAAATTTATAACACTAGTATAGTTTGTGACCCGCCTTACACTTAGGACACATTGATTTCCCGCCAGCATTATTAATCGCGTTACTAGACGAACTTGAATCGGTACTAAACGAATGCATCACGGTCTTGGAATTCATTTGCCTACCAGAAGTGCCCGTGCCGAATTAAATTTCCCGTACGATTCAGTATTTCGCTTGATTTTGTATAAAAACCGAGAGTTGATTGTATGTTGGAATGACCCCTTTTGTTAATAACTGTTCAAACAGTCTCTGTGTATGCATGTCCAATTTTTAACCCGACTTCAAATGTGATTTTGTTATCGTTGACCAACAACCACATAATTAAGTGTGTGGAAACAAATTACAATTGTTGCAAAATATTTCTAGAACAATTGCAATACAACCATATATATCAAACTAATGTATATGGAGGTGTTAGTTTATAATCCATGAACTGGATATCGAATCCACACTCGAAACTAAACGGCCATCGATAATAAACCAACACAAAATATGTATTTTAAATCCATATCTTATTCACAAACAACATTTAATTTTTTTGAATATTATTAACACAATTTGAAACATTGAGAGTAATTAATTACAAGAAATTAATCAAAAAAAAAATTAATGAATTGACAGATAACTAGAGCACGGTAGTGCGCAAAGCCGAGTTTAAGGGACACATTTGGACTTCTCACACAGTGCTATTACTTATGGAAATATCAGAAGGTGATCTGATCCCGAAATATCTTCTGAACGAAAAGAGCAACAGTGTTGATATTTCGAATTGTCGATACTTTACGGAATTATAAGAAACTTTTTTTTTCAATGGTCGTTAACGAATTAACCGTTAAAAAGTTATTTCACTTCAAAAACGCAAAATACGCGGTTACGCCTTAAAAAATTAAGTATGATCCATCATAATTCTATGCTACTTCCAGATATCCTGTAAAGTTGATACAGGTAGATCTAGTACCCAAACTGACAGAAAAATTGCGAAAACTGGAAATTTGAATCGGAAAAAAGAAATTTTTTACAATTTTCGTTTTAATTAAAATAACATTATGAAATATATACCCATCTGATTCGTTGTATAACACCCCCTTTCTGATTGGTTGGATATTTACTATATGAATGAATTTTGTCCGTTAGATTATAATCATTATGAATACTTCAAAGGGATAACACTATTGTTAAAATTTTTCAACAAAGAAATTTTTTCAAATTTATCATTTAATTGTTTTAAATTACGTTTAAAAAACACCCCCCAAAATTACGTTTTTCAGTTCTATACATGCTGAAATGATGGGATTTTCAATCGACCCGAAATAAAGTCAAGTTAACAGAATACTTTGAAAAATTTCATTACCTACATCGCAATGCACCCCCCCCCCCCCCAATTAATTGAAGCAATTCACTTCAATTCATGTTAGAGATATGGGATTTTCTTTATAAAGTCAGATTAACAGTTTACCTTGTAAAATTTTATTACCTATATCACAAACCTCCGAAAATGGGAAAAATACCACTTAAACTGCCTTTTTCACTTCTATTCATGTTTGAAAGATCAGGTTTGTTACATTCGACGAGGAACGGGTTTAAAATAACAGGATTATTTTGACAACATTAATTTTTCCATCGTTAAAAACACCTCTAAATCTACCCCTTATCTTGCATACATGCTAGAAAGCTAAATAGCTACAAGTTAAGACGGTAATTCCAAAAACTTAAAACTTTTCATCGCTTTCTCCCAAAAAAATTTGGGAAAAGCACCCCCTAAGCAACGCTTTTAACTTCTATTCACTGTAGAAAGATGGGATTTTCACCAATCGACCCGAAATAAACTCAAATTAACAGAATACCTCGAAAATTTCATAACCTACATCGAAATCCTCAAAAAGAGGAAAAACACCCCTAAAACTGCTCTTTACACAGTTATTCATGTTAGAAAGTTCGGGATTTTTTATTCAACGTGGAACAGGATTAAAATAACAGGATTATGTTATAATATTGAATTTTCGCATCGCAACCATTTGCAAATGGGAAAAACATCCCTAAAACTACTCTTTCTCTTCTATACTCGCTAGGAAGATACTGTTTTTTCCATTCGACGCGTAATAGCTACAAGTTAAGAAGGTAATTAGAAAAACTTAAAATTTTTATCACCACCCCTTAAAACAATGGGAAAACAACCCCCTAAACTACTCTTTTAACTTCTATTCATGGTAGAAAGATGGGGTTTTTTGCATTTGGTGGAGAATTTCTTCAAACTAATGGGGTTATTCGATAAACTTTAATTTTTTCATCGTCACCCCCTTGAAAATGGAAAAAACGCCCCCAAAAATCAGCCGTATACGACTTTACGGTGTTTTTGCATTCAACGCAGAATAACCGGAAATTAACAAGTTAATTCGAAAAACTTTTTTCATAGCTACTCCTTGAAAATCGTAATGTGAGACCTATCTATGCGCAGTCCCCCCAAACCCCCAAACCCACCCCCTCCAAAATTATCCCCTTCAAAAAAACCCTAAAAAATCCGATTCCAAAAATATAACCCCCCCCCCCTCGGCTTAATTCTCTAATGGTGAGGAATTTTTCGTAAGTATTTTTTCAACTTTTTTTACAATTCATGTAATGTTATTTCTGTGACGCGGCGCCAACGGGACCCCCTTGCGAGCAGTGCAAGTTTCTCGTAGAGCTACTCTACCAATATGATATCTATGTGGTTTGTTGACACCACCAGTGGCTGGTGCACTTTTATCTGCAGCGCTTGTTGCTAACTGTTTTCTTGGTGCTTTAGCACCAGTTAAAAAAATACCGTCAAGATAAAGCGGCGAATTCAAAGTCGATATACGGCGATAAAAAAAAAACCGTATTCAAAATAATTTTCAGGTGTGGGAGAATACCACTACATAAAACGAGTGAACTATTACTTAAACTTCCTAATACGTAATGCAATTTAGATATACTATCCAACATTACATTTTCATGCTCTAATGATTTGAGAGTAGCATAAAATATCGGCCATTTCAGGGGGTTGCCATCATATGATGGAATTGAAATTTGGGGTAACCTAGGAGAAACAGTGTCCCCAATTGATTTCACAGACTTGTACACCTGATCTGATTTTTTTAAATTGAATGAATCAACCACTGATTTAATGACACAAAAAAGTTCATTTGCATTCAATTATTGACAATTTGGACTGAAATCAGGATCGAATTTTAAATTTATTTCGTCAACCAGAAGTTTGAATTCATCACATGTTTCTTTTAAGGTTGAATGTCTGATAAGAAAATCTTTCAAAGTTTTCTCATCGGCAATGTTTTTACTTTTATCATATAATACTTGTAACCTTTTGGAAAGAGTCTCCTTTTTCGAAGTTAAACCAATTAATTTTGATTTCAACTTTGCTTCAGCCATAATTGTCAACAATCAAATTTACAGTATACTCGTATCTACACAATACACTCAAAACTAAAAACTGTGTATTTAATTAAATATGGGTAAACAAATAAGTTAGTTACGTAATATTAACTTTGCTCTGAAATAAATATAAATTATTTATTTCGACAATATGGATAAATGAAGTTTAGAAAGAATAAATAAAACCAAAAAAAAAAACAATATTAATAACACCGACATGAATATTTAAAAATTTATTATTATTGTGACAATAATGTTGTCTTCTCGCTCACTCAATAATAAACCAGTGTTTCAAGCGAATAACTCGCCCATGTAATCACGATAAATTTTATGAAATAAACTTTTTATCTCACTCTTTGAATAACAAGTTGCTTTGAAAACCAACTTTTCGCGCGTTTTTTACACGTGAATTTTTCTTTTTTATTTTAATTTCGAAAATTTCTTGCAAAATTAACGCAAAAAAGTATTCCACGGGTTCACATCCGGCTCGTAGGACCAAAAATGTAATTGCTTGGCAAATGGATATATTTTCCAAAGCTGAATACTATTTGATTAAAGTTATCTATTATGCAAGGTAAATTAAAAGATAAAAAGGTGCCACTAACCTGTATCGAATGCCGACTCCAATAATTATGCCCAAACTCCAAAATTTCACCGATTAGTATAATAAGGATAGATAATTATAGGATATGGTGAATTAATTCGATGAATAGAATATAATGATTAAATATTCGATAAATACACTATATAACACAAGTTTACGTAAAATAATTTTGAATGCACTAACGGCGGACTCACTGTCCTGTTTTAAAGCTCACTGCTTTTCTTACAAAATTTAATAGTGAAGTGCTACTACAGCAAAATAAATAAAAAAATTAAAGATACTCTGAACAAATTTTATTAAAAAAGGATTAAATAATTAAAAAAATTGATTTTAATTCAATTTTGGTAAACATAAATAAATCTTGATTACATAATACTAACAGAGTCGGACATATGTTGATTGAACAATTCAAATAAAAATTGCCATCCACTATTCAGTTTGTCTCGATCCGAGTACATTTATTCAAATATTATAGGTACGCTTTTATTTAGTTTCACCTGTCCCGGTGTCTGTAATGGAATCTTGCAAGTTAAATTTGACCCACTTCCTTTTATCCTACGTAGTTGAATTTTTACCTGTGAGTTCAGTTGTGATGACAATGCATTTTTATGGTAAGCATGACTGGAATCGGAAAGAAAAAACGAGGGTTATTGGGAGGGGGAAACCCAAAATTTAGTATATTTATCTTAATATTGAAAAAATCGAAAAACACATAAGAAGTTAAGTTGTAGAAAATTAGTTGTACTATAATTAAGTTTCTTATCATTAACCCCTATGATATGGGTATCAAATGAAAGGTTCTGATGACCGAAACACAGTTAGTAAAGTGACGTTATTCTAAATCCAATATGGCAGCCGCCGGAAAATGGCCATTTATAATTTTACATTCACCCCTATGATATGGGTATTAAATGAAAGGGCTTGAGGAGCAAAACACAGCTAGTAAAGTGACGTCATTCTTAATCCAATATGGCGGCCGCCGCAAAAAGGTGATTTATATTTTCCATGTGAACCCCTATGATATGGGTATCAAATGAAAGGGCTTAATTAGCGAAACACAGTAAGTAAGGGTACATTTATCCAAATATAGCGTCTTGTGCAAAGCCTTTGTGTATTTAAGCCTCGCAAAAAGTAGTCAAATCCGACCAAAAACATAAATGTAAAAAAAGGGCGAGTTTTCGGGGAGATACTTCATATAATAGATGCTCCTTAAAAAGTGATGATATCCCATTTAAGAGTCGAGCTATTTACGTAACTGGCGTGGTAAACTATTTACCAAGAAAATTAATGAGGGGTAATTTAATTAAATGTAAGAAAAAATTTGGTTGAAATTTATTCCGCAAGTTTTCCCTTATGTTTTTAAAATTTTGGATTAAAAAATTTTTTTTATGGGATTTTCACTAATCGACCCGCAATAACGTCAAATTAACAAAATATTTTGAAAAATTTCATTACCTTAATCCCCCGAAAATTGGCCAGACCACAATTCCCCCCCCCCCACCCCAAAACTGACAGAAACATCCCTAAAACTGATCTTTTCACTTCTATTCATGATAAAAAGATCGGGTTTTTCCATTCAACGTGGAACAGGTTCAAGATAACAGAATTATTTGAAAAAAGTAAATTCATAACCCTTCGCAATTGGGAAAAACACCCGTTAAATAGCCCCTTTCCTTCTATACATACTAGAAAGATGCGGTTCTTTGCATTTGACGCTAAATAGCTACAAATTATGAAGTTTATTCGAAATATTTAAAATTTTTCGTTGCAACCCCCGGAAAATAAAAAAAAAACACCCCCCAAGATTACGTTTTTCAGTTTTATACATGCTGAAATGATGGGGTTTTCACCAATCGACCCGAAATAAAGTCAAACAGAAAATTTTAAAAATTTTGCAGTTTAAAATATAAAGACCCAAGTAAAGTATTGGGTCTAGAGCCTTCACCAATTACCATTGAAACCAGTCTTGGTTTGGTTTTGATGGGTGAATTGGAAGGTGTTCCAACCCAACCATTAGACAGTCCTGAAGATTTGGATTGTGAAAAAATCTGGACGATACCACGTATCTTTACCTTTCTTGCGACTCCTTCTGAGTTAGGGGATTCTTATTCGAAAGCGATTGTTTGCCTTAAGAAATAAATTTAGAAAGCAGCCAGAGTTTCAAAATCAATACATTAGTGCCATGCACGAATATATAACTGCTACTCACATAACAAAATTAGAAAATTCAGATGTGTTCCCACCCTGTTATTTTATACCTTGCCATGCGGTATTAAATCAGATAGTACAAGCCTTTGCGGTAGTGTATATTTGCCTTTGCGCGTTTGTGGCAGTATATATTTGAACAACATTTCGTGATGAAACTCGACTAAAGTAATTTGTCCTAGGAAAAAGTTCTTATTCGCTTTGCGATAAATTGTGCCGCAGACCGTACAAAAATAAATAAATAAAATAAATAAAATGTATGTCTTTGTCTTCGCCCTAACGTTGACAATCGTTAGTTGCTAAAAAGGTGGAAAAAACTCAAGATTTGAGAGATTTGAATTATAGGTTTCATACCTCTGAAAAATGTAATATAATTGATTGCTTATAAAGTGGTTTGACCTATTCAGTTGTTAGATAACTTTGAATGGTTTGAAGGACCATCCTAGTTACAATTAGAATCTTCTGACTGGCCTATAAACAATTAAATCGTTGGAAATGAATATTTGCCAGAACAAAAAATTACATCTTTACTAGTGACGAAAGATACGGATAATAATCCTATGTATTTGTTAATTAATCGTTGTTTGAGTAAAGTTGTTCGTTGTTCGGGATAAATTACTATATAATGTTGTGTGTTTTTTACGTTTTTAAAAGAACGGATGTGACATTGTGGCTAGTATTGCATCATTGCAGGCTCTTACTGCAAAAATTTTCTGAAACGTCTATTTAGGTTTTCTTCAATGACATCTAGCAAGGTGTCGCAATATTTTAGGTTTTCCATTTTAAGACTTTTAATGATATATTGGATCTTATGAGTTCTGGTAATAGACAACCGTAAAAGGTGTCTTCATCCTCTTGTAGACTTTGAATAGCTTCTGCTATTGGCTTTGAACAGTCCACATGTTCACTTAAAAATGTATTTTTTTCATTAAATAGAGGTAATTTAAAAATTTGCATGGTTTCATTAAGACTTTCCTGCACTGGTAAAAGGTATTTAGATACATCTTGGGGTATAAAAAGTATTGCACTTATGGTCCATTGTGCTCCTACTTCCACTTCAGTCCGACGAGATTCGCTTCTCCCATATGTTGGCAATAGCCAGGAGCTTATCCGGTCTTCCTGAATCCCTTCCGAAATCCAGTATGGCATAGACTTCTGCTTGAAAGACTGTGGCATATTTGCCCAAGTTGAGGCTAATGTTTGCTTTAAGTCTCTCACCATAAACACCCGCCCAGTCCCTTCTTCAATTTTGGTTCCGTCTGTATACCAGACGATTCCTTTCTCGAGATAGGGTAATTCTTCTTCCCTCCACATCTTCCTATCACAGACAACTGTGAAAGGAGTATATTTTGGGAAGTATATCTGTGCCCATTTCAAAAACGGGGTCTGAGATGATTGATGTTCCCACGATTCTTGCATTTCCAACCTGATTTTTTTAAATCTAGTTATTATTGCAAGACAGTCTACAGGCGCTGGATCTCGCTTTAGCTATTATTACAATGCTTAGCGGAATCAGCCCTAATATGATTTCCATGGTAACTGTGTGTGTATTGCTCATCGATCCAGTAATGCACAAACACAGTCCAGTCTTTGGATCCTGGATAGCTTTGTGCATGCTGTTATTAGATTAACTTTTGGAAACCATACTAGAGCAACATAGGTCATATTGGGCCTAACTACTGTTGTGTAAAGCCAGTGGATCATTTTGGGTTTTAGATCCCAGACTTTTCTCCATGCTCTCTCGCAAAGTATGTGAGAAAATCTGCACTTATGTTTATGTATTGTATTCCAGATTAGGACCCCATATTAGTCTAGAGTCCAACATTACCCCTAAGAATTTTATGGTATTTACCTTCCTTTTCCATGTGAATGTAATTCGTGAGGTCTTACCAGGGTTTATTTCCAATCCCTGGTTGATACACCATTCCTGTGTGCATCTTAGAGCGTTTTGCATAAAATCTTGTAGCCTTGTATGGCGGCAGGTATGAAGGATGTTTAAACTGCAATTACTGCGAGCCTAAAAGAGCACGTAATTTGGCGATTGGATATCTTAAAGACCCATCGATAGGCGAGTATTGTGATATAAATATCTTTGGAGCACCTAAGTTTTAATATTACTTTTTTGTTTTCAGCAGCATGTACGGAGGATTTTCAAGTCGCAATAAATCTTGAAGCGACTATTGTCATATCAATATCATTGGAGCAGCAGATTATAAGCTGCTAATTTCCAATGTATTTGTCTAAGTATAGACAATAATAAGGAAGATCCAGCGTGAAGATTTTTCTGCTGATAGTAATTTACCAGCAGACAAACAAAACCTTTATTTCTTAAGAAGTAAGGGTGCATTGGATCAAGATTCAAATTCTAATTTCTGAGTCTCCCTCCAGTAATTCTAATTAAGAAAAGGGCCTTTTAGAAAAGGGCGCAAGGAACGTAAATCGGAAAAACATAATTTTCCTTGTTGTTACAAATCAATTTCAGCACCAAAATCAAACTTTAACTAATTTTAATTAGGCAGTTTGCAAATCCAAAATTGGAAAAATCTTAAAAATACTTTTACTTCTCACCAGAGATGTGACATATTTTAGATACAAGTATTTGAAATACAGATACAAGGTACAAAATACGTATTTTCATCTTATATCTGAAATACTTTTTTAAATTTTCATTTTGTATCTTCTATTTACATACTTTGCTTTAGTATCTTAGTATTTTGTAAATACTTATGTTGCTAAAATACTTTTACTAATTACCTATGCATTTTTTTACAATACGGCATCCCATCATGAAGACAAAACTGAACGCACCCTTAAACTTTTAATTTATCAACCTCAAAAGACTGTATAATCTAATTACTTTAGCCTGCCACGCCATATTTAATGTGCCCGTTATATTGGTCGTGTCATGTGTACCAAACTGTCAAAGTTAAATTATTGCTTACAATTTTATTTAAAGGATCACAATAATTGTCTAATTGAAAACGACAACATCTTCTTACGCTACAAAAATTACCCAGAGGGTTACTTAACTGACACGTATTTTCCTGCTATCACCACAACGAAAACGTAGTCTTTTATTTGTATTTCTACTGGTAGATGCCACATTTCCTGTATTTGAGTTGAAATTCGCCTTGATTTCCCCTGTAAATTTGATAAGGATTTAATTTATGTACGAGGATTACTTTATAAGTAATTTTATTATTCTTTTTTCCATTTAGATTCAACAAAATTCTGATTTCTGTGCGTAAGTGTCATATCTCAAGATGACCCGTATTTTTTCTATCGTGTGAAGTGGGACACTTACCAAAGGCGGTATTAGATTATAAATATAACAGGATATCATCACTTTTTCAGGAGCAACTATTGTATGACGTATGTCCCCGAAAACTCGGTCCTTTTTTACAATTATATTTTTTATTGAAAATCAGTGTTTTGTTATGTTTTGCGTCACTATACGCTTTTCGTAACATAGCTCTTTTTCTTTCTAAGTAGATTCACATATACAAAGGAGACTGCTTCGCGTTATGTGTTCCATCCCCGTGAACCCCGAGGCAGCCTTCGCCCTTGGCTTCGCATCTAAGAAAGATTACAAAGAGGGTAGCGGACCTTCATGCATGAATAGAAGTAAAAAAGGTAATTTTTGGTGTTTTTTTGTACTTTCGGGGATGTTGCGTTGGGAAAATGAATGTTTTCCGAATTTTTTTATAGATTTCAAGGTATTCCGCGTCGAATGCTAAAAAACCGCATCCTTCTAGCGTGTCTAAAAGTGGGTTAGATTTTTTTTAACAAAATTACTTTCAGATATTAACACCAGACAAATTTTTTTTTTTTTTAATACAAAAATTTGCAAAGTGTCTATACGGTTATGAAACTTAAGATGCTGATGCAAGTGAGAAATTCATTGGGAATTTTGTTTTGCTTATTTTTTCGATAAATCACACCGTTTTGGAATTATTTTAAGTTTTTATGTAAAATTCTCGTTAATTCCTTAAATTCACATGGCCTGAATTTTTTTTATTCAGATATGGTATATATTATATGGACTATGTTGACTTAACACGACAAAATTTGCGAGTATTTTTTTGATATCTCTATTGGTTTACGTGACATTTCAACTTTTAAGCCCAGGCAAAAATTTCATTTTTTTCACATATTCTTAATAATGCATTTAAAAAAGTTGGTGTTTTTTGAAAATTTACTATTTAAACATTTAAATAATTGTAACATTATTGATACAAACTAAATAATGGATGAACATTTATTCTAATTGTTCAACCGAAATCATATATTTCATATTTTGCGTAAGTAATGTTAAACTTCCATATAGAAAACACTATAACTAGATAAAAAAAGGTAATTTTTGGTGTTTTTTCCCATTTTCGGGGATGCTGCGTTGAGAAAATTAAAGTTTTCCCATTTTTCGTAAAAATTTTAAATTAGTGCTGGTTGAATGCAAAAAAACCGCCTCCTTCTAGCATATCAAGAAGTGGGCTAAATTTTTTTAAACAACATTACGTATAAATTAGATCCAAACAATACTTCTTTTTTTTTTAAATTTTGATAAAGTTACTTTGTTAAAAATTATAACAATTAGTGTTTCTCCATTGGAATATTTATTCATAAATAATGGTTTTCAAATAAAGCTGTTAAAAATATGTATACTATGTGTCAACCAATCAAAAGGAACAACCAATATCAACCAATCAGATAGACGTATATCAGTATATGGACTTACTTCAAGATAGAAATGTCTAGTTTTCATAATTTTCTGCCAGTTTGGGTACTAGATCTAACTGTATGCCAAATATCAATTTTACAGGATATCTGGAAGTAGGGAACAATTACAATGAGTTAAACGCGGTAAATTATGGGTGTTTCCGCTATTTTACGATTTTTGAATTAAAATAACTTTTTAACTGTTTATTCAATAACGATGATTGAAAAAATTTTTTCTTATCATTCCGTAAACTTTCTATATTCCAAAACTCACCACTGTAGCTTGTTCAAAAGTTATATCGACGTGAAAAATAAACACGATAAGTAATAGTATGCACTGTATGCATAAGTGCCAAAAACCCCTTGCTCTAGATACACAAATAAAAGCATCAAATAACAACGACAAAAATAAGGTCAAGGTTCCCTGATTCGTGCTAGTACGTTATTTCGTTAGTTTTGCTTCTGGCGCAAAAATAAGTAATTTAAATATTGTTTATTTAAATTATACATTAGTAATAAATCTCTATCATATAAACTGTCTAAGATATCAAGTACCAACATTTTGGCGACAAAACTGAGAGCAATGCGGCGCTCGAAACTCTCAGTCGGCCACGAACAGCTGTGAAGCGTGAGTTATAAGTTGTAACATTAACATTTGTATTAGTGTATTATATTACCCTTTATCTATATTTTATTAGACAATTAATAATTTCCATTATCGTTAAATAATATTATAGAACATTCCAGAACGTTTATAAAAACATATATAATGAATATTTTTATAAACATACTAACCATTTTTGTTTGTTTATACATAGTGTTATATTTATATCAGTTGTATTACTCTGTTGTACTAAGCCTTTGAAATATTATTGTAAGTAAATTTTGTAGTTTTGAAGTGTGATTAAATTTTTTTTTTATTAACTCCGTCTCGAAGGTTAATTCGTGCGTGTATTCCATGTTACCGTAAGGTTAGCGCTCGGACTTCTTAAAAAAGTTATATACAAGCATAGAATTCCTTCAAAATAACAATCAATCGACTCATGAAATAGCGGTCATTTTATTTATCCTGTGTCCCCTAGTTCGTGTCACTACCAAATCAGGGATATTCTAGATACATTTTTGTTGCTTGTGTATTTATATAATAATAGGGAATATGCATGAAAATTTTTTTTCACATTTATTTTCAGAATATGAAAATACTGTTAATACTGTAATAATATTTAAAATCGAAATTAAAATTCGACAAATATCAAGGTAGCTATAAGCTTTTAAAGATTATTATCTGTCTCTTTCTGGCAAAAATACTAAAAACGGAGTTTTACGTGTATTTTAAATAGTGAAAGTGCAATATGACGTCACATAACATATCAAGAAGGCTATCACTCTCTTTGTCTAATCGGGAATTTCAATCATTCATATCTCGCTTATTTTTAAAGTTATTTAAAAAGTAATTTTACCTTGATATTTGTCAAATAAACATGCTTCAATTCAAGTGAAAAAAATTGTTCATGCATATTCCCTATTAAGATAATATAAACGTAAATTAAACAAGTAATGTAACAACTAACTGAGTTAATTCTTTGAATACCCAGTGTATACTGAGTTGTATATCAATGCTTGATATGTTAACAATTTTTGAACTGTCCCACGATTTAAAAAAACTATCATATGGTTTTAAAGATGGGCATATTTTTCGCTTTACGAGGAACTTTGAACACAAATTTTGAGAAAACTATTGAGTTTATGGAAAAAATTTTCAAACAAAAGTTGTATTTTAAACAGAAAAAAATGTTTTGTTTCCAAACTTTTGTTATATCTCTTACGGTTTTAAAGATAGACAGTTTTGCCCATTTTGTCCAAACATGGTCCGATTTTGCCCATTAGCGAACTTAACCTTATTTTTTTGCTCTAAAACACAGAAAAAAAATTTCAGTTGGTTATCTCTTTTCGTTTTTGAGTTATCGTGTTCACAGACGTACGGGCATGCGGAAATGGACTAATTAAGTAATTTTATGAACACCTATAACAAAAATTTTTTTTTCTGCGATCAATATTTTCAAGCGTTACAAAGTCGGAACTAAACTTAATATACCTTGTATATTTACAAATATACTGGGTATAAAAACAAATAATGTAATTTATTATGTTTCTTATGAGCTAAATTCGGTATATGTTTTGTTCACTAGAATTCTTATAATACGAGTTTGAAAGCATTTACATTTTTAAAGTAAATTCACATAAGGTAAATGTCCCTTATTTAGGCATCATAAGGCTCTTAAGACTTTAAGATTTTTTTAATATAGTACTAACATTGGTATTTTGCCAGTAATTTAATGCATGAATTATGTAGTTTTAGTTCGAATTTTTTTTATATTAATTTATTTGTGGACCTCTTGTATGAACCCTATTTCGTGATAAAATTTGGTTCAGCTTCTTAGTTCGTGAACTCGTGGCCCCTGTTTCGGGATAACGTGTTTCACAGTGAGTTATGATAATTTACTTATGTATTAAAAGCTTTATTTATTCACCTTAAGATGGATCTCTCTCCATATATTTTGAATTTAAAAAATGTCTTTATTCTATTCAAAATTATAATAAACTCTTTAAATATTTATGTTTTTTATTAATAAATTATCATAACTCACTGTAAAAAACTTTGTTTTTTTATATTAATTTATTTGTGGACCTTTTGTATGAACCCTATTTCGTGATAAAATTTGGTTCTGCTTCTTAGTTCGTGAACTCGTGGCCTCTGTTTCGGGATAACGTTTTTTACAGTGAGTTATGATAATTTACTTATGTATTAAAAGCTTTATTTATTGACCATAAGCTGGATCTCTCTCTCATATATTTTGAATTTAAAAAATATCTTTATTCTATTCTAAATTATAATAAACTCTTTAAATATTTATGTTTTTTTTAATAAATTATCATAACTCACTGTAAAAAACTTTGTCCCGAAACAGGGGCCATGAGCTCACGAACTTAGAAGTAGAGCCAAATTGTATCACGAAATAGGGTTAAAACAAGAGGTGCAAAAATAAATAAATATTCAAAAAATTCGAACTAAAACTACATAAGTATTTCATGCATGAAAACACTGGCAAAATACCAATGTTTATCACACAAAAGCTTTCAAACTGGTATCATGTTTAGTTATATATTAAAAAAATCTTAAAGTATTAAGAGCCTTAAGATGGCGAAATAGGGGACATTTACCTTATATTGTGTCAAAAATACTAGAATAAGATAATCAAACTATTATTTTGGGAACAGATATAGTTGGATACATGAAATAAGAATTGAATATTTTCTACACACAAAATCAAAATCAGTTAATCTATCTGTTTGTAATAGTTCAAACTAATATATTTCCGCCCATGCACAAACAAAATCACAAACTAAGTGATCATAACCTGAAAACAACACTTGTAAACATAAAATTTAACAGCTACTTGGCTACCCAAAGGATACAATTATTAATTAACAGCAATCGGGTATATATAGAGTAGGTTGTCAAAATTGTTTGAAAATATATGTATAGCTGCGCACGTTATTGAGAACAACCACAAAATTGACAAATCTAATTTATAACTACTGAAATCGGTACAAAACTGTACAGAATTAGATGCATAAGAAAGTATTTACATATACAAATTAAGAAAACAAATCATAAATTTAGATAACAGGCCAATTTCAATTTCTGATTAAATAAAATTAAACTATTTTCAAAATTAATACCTGAATGTCAAGGTTAGCTGCGAGTAACACCCTAACGCATTGACAATCACAAGACCATATGATAAGAAAAGGATTACCAAAAATAAGAAAAGGATTACAAAATTTGTAATATAATTTCAAAAAGCCTAGAGTTCTCTTTGATTATCTTAATAATCTTTATATTATCTGTTTGTTAATTAAATTATAAAAACCTACTTTTAACATTATTTTGGATAGCAATCACTCAGTGACGTAGCGTAGTGGATGCGGCACCTTTAGGAAGTACAAAATTTCACAACACATAATAATAATATCTTGTAAATATTTGAACTATTTCATATTTTGATAGTGCAATAAATGACTCTGCTATTAAAAAAAGTAGACGAATAAAGTTTTATTAAAAGACAGAAGTTTTGTTTTTAATTCTAACGTGTATATTACTTTACAATAAAATATAAATATTAACAGTATCGTTCTAGTTTCAATTGGAAGTCGATTTGCGTTTTATATACAATTCGTTAATAACTTAATCTTGTGGATCAAGGTATAATCATAAGTGTTCTATACCTCTTATATCAATGCAAGTGGCATACGTGTAAGAATTTTTACAAATAAAAATTCATACACGTTTTATTTTTTAGGTTACAAGTAAAGTAGTAGTAGAATAAGTATATTTTAGCATCAATATTTTACGTAACTTGTAGTACAACACATCTTAAAGTATAGTTCCTAGCCTATGCTTTACCTATAATATATCATCTTATAAATTATATATATCGAGATTATAGAATCGTTTTAACATCGTTTAGAAATGGGAAAAATTTAATACAAAAGCCATTGACATAAAACTTAACCTAAATTGGATGGATAAGCCATCCCTAAAACTAAACTTAAATAGAAATACGAAAAGAAAATATGTACAATTTAGAAAACAACAGTATTAGTTGTAATCGAGATCATATGGCATGCGGAATCTTTTCGCGTAGAGCAACGTATTCGGGTCAAATTGACCCAGTTCGTTGATTTCCGAGAAAGGATTTTCGCGGGAAGATTGGAAAAAGGATTTGGAGGTAGTTTGGATAACGTTGTATATATATATATATATATATATATATATATATATATATATGACTTTTTTTATTTGTAACCTGTACAATACACAATAATGAGAACTGTTCTTGCCGATAAGTTCAATTGAAATACCTAGTTAAGAGGGCGGAAAATTCTCTTCCGCCCCGGGCGGCTGACACCCACGCTACGCCACTAGCAATACAAAAGCTTGTGCCCCCGATTTTGAAAAGTTTAGCGTAGCCTCTCAACTTGAATTTTATTCAAATTGATTATTAATCTACATATTCTACTCGAAAATCTAGCAAAATTCCTACCATATTTTAAATAAAATGAAGAATATGGATTATATCCGATCAAAAACATAAATGTAAGAAAGGGCCGAGTTTTCGGGGAAATCCTTAATGTAATAGATGCTTCTTAAAAAGTGATGATACGGGAGAAAAGACCGAACTATTTACAAAGTAAAAAGCTCTTGACTTCATATAATAGTTACTCCATAAAAAGTGGTGATATGGAAGAAAGGACCGTGCTATTTACAAAGTTAATAGCTCTAGACATCAGCATCTTGATCATCACTTTTTAAGGAGGAACTATTATATGAAGTCTACAGCTATTTACTTTGTAAATAGCTTGGCTCTTTGATGGGATATCATCACTTTTTAAAGAACAACTATTATATGAAGTCTAGAGCTATTTACTTTGTAAATATCGCGGTCCTTTCTCCCATATCATCAGTTTTTAAGAAGCATCTATTACATTAAGGATTTCCCCGAAAGCTCGGCCCTTTCATATATTTACGTTTTTGATCGGATATCGCTTCTCTTTGAAAGCGATATATAACGTCAATTCGCTCTACTCGATAGGGGCTCCCACCCTCTCCAAAAAACCGCATCCTTCTAACATGTCTAGAAAGGTAGTTTGTAGTGTTTTCCTATTTTTGGGATGTTGTATTAGGAAAATTAATATTTTCCGATTTTTTTTATAGATTTCAAGATATCCCGAATTGAATGCAAAAAACCGCATCCTTCTAGCATGTCTAGAAACATTATATTTTGTGTTTTCCCATTTTTGGGGATGTTGTTTGGGAAAATTAAAATTTTCCGATTTTTCTTAGATTTCAGGTTATTCCGCGTCAATTTCAAAAAACTGCATTATTCTTAAATATCTGGAAGTGGTTTAAATTTAAACACTTAAATGAAACTTTTTGTTTTTCCCATTTTTAGGGAAAATATAAGTTTGCTGATTTTTCTTATAAGTTGCAAGGTATTTAAAATCGAATGTAAAAAACCACATCGTTCTAGCATGTCTAGGAAGGTAATTTTTGTTTTTTTCCTATTTTTGGGAATGTGGATTTAGTTTGTTTTTTCGATATCTTTAATGGTTTACGAGATATTTAAATTTTTGGGCTAACGTAAAAAGATCATCTTTTTCACGAATAAAGCATTTATAAATGTTTGTTTTTTGAAAAATTATTGCAATCAATCTAAGTAATGGATGAAAATTTGTATTCGAATTGTTCAACCGAAAACACATATTCAATTTTCTAAAACTCATATTTTTCTTAAGTTATGCTAAACTTCCATATAGAAAACACTATAATTAGATTAAAAAATCTAATTTTTGTTTTTTTCCTATTTTCGGAGTTATTCGTTTTAAAAACTAAAGTTTTACCATTTTTCTTATAAATTTCAAGTTTTCCGGGTTGAATGCAAAAAATGCATCCGTCGAGCATATCTAGAAATGCGTCAAATTTTTAAAACAAAATCTTTTCATTTTTTATTTTGAAAAAGTTACATAGTAAAACATTATAACAATCAAAGAATCAATGTTCTCTCTTTGGAATGTTCAACAGAAAGGACTCTCAACAAATATCAACGAATCAGATATATGCTTCGTAATGTTAAATTAATAAAATCGAAAATTGCTAAAATTTTCAAATATATATATATATATATATATATATATATATATATATATATATATATATACCTAGATCTACCTTTATACCAAATATCCACTTTACGGGATATTTGGAAGTAGCGTAGAATTATGATCTATTATACTTATGTTTTTATAGGCGTTCCCGCTATTTTTACATTTTTAAAGTGAAATAACTTTTTAACGGTTAATTCATCAGCGATGATTGAAAACCCGGTTTCTTATAATTCCGTAAAATAACTACATTCGAAATCACAACGCTGTAGCTCTTTTCGTTCAAAAGATACAGCACCTAAAAAAATCGGCTAAATTAAGCTGTAGTAATAGCTCTGTAAGTACGAAGGCCAAAAGACCCTTACTTAAACTTGTTCTTGCGCACTTCCGGGCTCTTGAAGAAAAATTTTTTGTTTGATTTGTACCCATTCGGTCTTTGAGAAAATGTTTCTAATAAAAGTTGTTAATATGTTTATAATGAAAAAGTCTTATCCCAAAAATTTTTTCGAAAACCGAATGAATAAGATACAGTGGCGTTCTTTTTTTAAATTTTTTGTTCGAAATGGATTTTTTGTAGTTTTATGTACTCGATTTGTGCCAAATCCAACTCGAATAAAAGTTATTCGTCATAAATATTCCAACAACTTTTGTTCCAAACATTTTTTCGCAAATCGAATGGAGCCGGGTCAAATTAACTAGGATGTACTGGAAAAAGAACGTTACTTTTGATATCGACTATACCGAAAATTAAGTGAAAAAGTATTTTCTCAACTTTTAAAGATTTAAAAATTGAATTTAACAAAATTTTCTAAATATCGTCGGTCCTAAAAATTGGATAGTGTGAAGAGGCTTTTAATCAGGAAAAGAAAAACTCATTATTTTTACTGAAACATAGTAAGACTATAGTAATTTGATTAGATTTATTCAGAAATAGAAACAAATACATTAATGAGAAAAGTGACTATGATTTATTTTTGCAATTATAAAAAAAGTTTTTCACACCACAATAATAAATTTCAAACAATTTTTGTTTATGAAACTGTAAATATACTAATTATTGCTTTGTTGAGTAATAAGTTGATAAAATATTTCCTACTTTATATACTCTATTAATAAATAGCGTATATACATTAGCTATTTACAAGATTAGATTTCTTTTTGGTAATTAATAACTCATAAAAGTTTTATAATTTCATTCTACGATAGTTGAGAAGTTTATTAAAGGGTCATATGGGTGTAAGCAGTTAGGTAAAATATTCTTGTTTCTAATATTCATCGCCTTCATCAACTTCGCCTTCAACTGAATCAACACCAACTTCCTCATAATCTTTTTCCAATGCGGCAAGATCTTCACGAGCCTCGCTAAATTCACCTTCTTCCATACCTTCACCCACATACCAATGAACAAATGCACGTTTAGCATACATCAAATCGAATTTATGATCCAATCTACGAATTAAAATTAACCTTTTTTATTATTACACCATTATACTTTAGTTTAAATTTTGTACAAACCTAGCCCATGCTTCAGCTATTGCAGTTGTATTACTTAACATACAAACTGCACGTTGTACTTTTGCTAAGTCGCCCCCAGGTACTACTGTTGGTGGTTGATAGTTAATCCCAACTTTGAAGCCAGTTGGACACCAATCAACAAATTGAATTGTACGTTTAGTTTTTATAGTGGCAATTGCAGCATTCACATCTTTGGGGACAACATCACCTCTGATTAATGCAAAGAAACGAATAATTTACTATACATAATTTTGCTTTATATAAAGATTTTAATTACCTGTAAAGCATACAACATGCCATATATTTACCATGTCTTGGATCACATTTTACCATTTGATTAGCAGGTTCAAAGCATGCGTTTGTTATTTCAGCTACAGTCAACTGTTCATGATACGCTTTTTCAGCAGATATTACTGGAGCATATGTCGCTAATGGAAAATGTATGCGGGGATATGGTACTAGATTTGTTTGAAATTCAGTTAAATCAACATTTAATGCGCCATCAAAACGTAATGATGCAGTAATTGATGATACAATCTTTGGATAAATAAGAATGTATTTAATCATAAATAGATGGAAGATTAAATTAATAAAGTACTTACTTGACCAATCAGACGATTTAAGTTTGTGTAAGTTGGGCGTTCAATATCTAAATTACGACGACAAATGTCATAAATTGCTTCATTATCAACCATAAATGCACAATCGGAATGTTCCAATGTTGTATGTGTAGTTAAAATTGAATTATACGGTTCAACCACTGCAGTAGAGACCTAATGCAAGTATATTCAAAATTAAAAAGTACTTATAGAATACAATGTAAAATTATTTGTTATATTTACTTGTGGTGCTGGATAAATAGAAAATTCTAATTTCGATTTTTTACCATAATCAACACTTAAACGTTCCATTAATAATGATGTGAATCCGGACCCAGTACCACCACCAAATGAATGAAAGACAAGAAATCCCTTTAGAAAGATTATTATGTAATTTTAATTTAACTATTATCATTTTTGTAATTAATCATACAAGGACGTACTTGAAGTCCAGTACATTGGTCGGCTAATTTGCGTAAACGATCCAAAACTACATCAACTATTTCTTTACCAATTGTATAATGTCCACGTGCATAGTTATTTGCAGCGTCTTCTTTGCCAGTAATTAATTGTTCTGGATGAAATAATTGCCTATATGTTCCTGTTCGTACTTCATCTGAAACAATAATACAAATTACATTTATCTTTAAATGATTATAACATTATAATTTTGTTTCAGTAATTCGTGAAAAAAAATCAATTTCTAAAATGTTGTTTTTCATCAATAATTTTTGCAGGCTATACACAATATTAAGATCGCACAAGCGCGCCTATTTTTGTTGGGCAATAAACTGTGCTGTGATCTCAGCAGCGCACAAAAAATAATGATCTCTGAATGATAATGTTGGGGTGCAAGGTCGCAGTTTTGTATGGGAAGGAGCGGCATCGCTTTTCTAAACAAAGATGCAGATATTAATTTCTCATTATTTTTCATTATTTAACATCTATCTGATTATTAGTACGATATATACTGCTTGTATCATCAGTAGGTACTGATGATATAAGCAGAATATTTGAGATCTGTCGGAAAATGTTTCATATAAGGGCATTCAAGGCCAAGGGGGCGCGCCTCATTATACCTACAACGGACAAAGCTTTTTAATGCGTATAGTTAAATATTATTCGTTAATATATTAAATACACGTATTGGGGTAGATGTGTAGTAGTTTAGGGCACTAAACTTTAAAAATTAATTTTCATTTAGAAACATCCTACTTGACTATTTCCACTTTTTTAAATATTTTCTCTAAATGTAATTTAGCACGTCACAAAAAATTTATTATTACTCTCGATTCCTAAACTCAACATCCGTCCTCTTTCGAGTCAGGATCCCTAAAAAACTTCCACGTTCTTATCTCTCAAAACCAAATTATAAAACTAAATTAAAAGGAAGAAAATTTCAAGAAATCTGAGTAACATTTTAGAACAGTATGTACACTCCCGTTCAAAAAAAAACGAACCAATCTGAACCGAATCAGAATCTAACAATTTTGATCATTCTTGTAGTAAATGTTTTTTTACAAATAAAACATAATATTTAGTTTTTATATGTAAGAGGAAGATATATCACTTAACATGTATTTACTTGGCATATATTTTTTAAAAGCTTACTTTGTTTATCACTCACACGGATATAAAATGTACGATTTTTAAATCCATATAAATATATAAATATAAATTTATAACTCTTTTTCTTTTTACACACTTAAAAATTATACTAGTTATCTTTGTTATAATATTTACACACAAAAAAAACTAAATTAATATTTTATACAATCATTACTTATAACTGGACAATATCGAAATTTGTATTCATATATTTCATATTCATTTGGATCTTGAGATTTATACAGTATGCTCATTTTAAACAAGGCGCCTGAATATTTCTTCCAGAAAATTTTGATTTCATTTTTGGTAAAAATGAACTGAAAAAAAATTATTTTTTACGGAGGGGCTCATCTTATGGTGATCTTGATTTTCAACTGAACCCTGAAGACCTGTGAGGTTACTTGAAGATCATCTTGGGCTTTTCAAATGAAAACCCTTTTTTAAATTAAAACTGGGTAAATAAATCAATATTGGCTTGGATTGCATTTTTTGGGAAACATAGTCCTCATAAAAAATTTATCAAGAATAAAAAGGAGTTATTGGCTGAAAGGTCATGGTCAGGATGAAAAATAAGATCACCATAAGATATCCCTCTAAGAACAAGACAACTTTTATTCGGGTAATTTTGTCCAAAAACGCTAAAATTTTGAGACTTTAAAAGTAGTTCTTTAAATTTTGACGAAATATGCCATCATTACCTAGATCAATCTTAAACCTTGCTTTAGTAGACCTATACACAACGAAAGGCACATGGCTATATATATTTTGTTAATATATAAAAACATGTTTTTTAATATTATTCTGTGATAACTTATTGTCTAGGATAATACCGAGATATTTTATCTAAAATTAATTTGATTCGATTTTTTTTTTATTTAATTTTTTCTTTGATCGCTGATTGTAAAAATACAATTTTTGTTTAAATACAATAGTGAAATTTGATCCCATTTTTTCCAAGCGGAATTGTTTAAATACTCTAAAAAATGGTTGTTTTTAAACGGAAATCTTCTTTTCATATTCTTTGCAATAGAAATTGTCGGAGCTAGGGGTTTATATTTATAATTTTGAATCTGAAAACCATTTGTTTTAAAAACGCATTTTGGTGGATGTTTAATGGGTAAAAATGGTCAAATATATGACTTTTTAATACTTAAAAACTTATACTTCTTAAATATGAATAAAAATGTTAAAAAGTCACAAAATCTTTTATGTTTGAATGAAGCCCAACAAGACGAAAATAGTTTATTCCATTCGAAAACAACAATGTTTTCAAATTATCGAAAAAAATTTTGTTTTTAAAATTTACCAAAGTTCTAGACCAAGGTTCTGTATGGCAAAATGCATATCTACAATCAGTGCAGCATGTAAAAAGGATTGATATAAAAAATTCCAACATAACAGTTTTTGATACTCATTTGCCAATTATGCCTATACTAAAACCTATTTTTTTAAATTCTAAATTAAAGACGGATAGTCATACACTGATATCAATTCAATTTCAAAGTACACTAATACCTAACATTGTTTAGATCAAATATATTTGGTGAATATAATAATCATATTATACGTTATACATAGAGTAACAAAAGTAAGGAGTTTTATGAATTGTAAGAAAATTAACAATTTAGATTGGTTCATTTTTTTGAACGAGAGTGTACATTAAGTATATGAGTAAAAATAAAAAAATTAAATTACAAATTAATTAAAGAAAAAAATAAGTTGAATTTTTTATTTTAAATTTTAATTTGAATCTACTATTTCTACTATACTATAAAGCTAGAAGTGAAGCTGACTGACTGACTGATCTATACAAACTCGAAGGTACTTCTAGACATGTTAGAAAGATGCGGATTTTTGCATTCGACGCTTAAAAGCAACAAATTAAGAAGGTGATTAGAAAAACTTAAAATTTTTCATCACCACCCCCTAAAAAATGGGAAACAACCCCCTAAGCTACTTTTTTCAAGCTACTTCTAATTCATGGTAGAAAGATAGGGTTTTTGCATTTGGTGGAGAATTTCTTCAAACTAATGGGGTTATTCGATAAACTTGAGTTTTTTCATCGCCACCCTCTTGAAAATGGAAAAAACGCCCCCAAAAATCACTCATTGATATGCTAAAAAGATGCGGTTTTTTTGCATTCAACTCAGAATAACTGCAAATTCACAGGTTAATTCGAAAAACCTAATTATTTTCATCGCTAACCCATGAAAATCGTAATGTGAGACCTATCTATGTGCAGTCCCCCCAACCCCCATCCTAAACCCACCACCCATAAAGGGGGATAAAAAAATTATCCCCCCTTAAAAACCCTTAAAATTCCCCCCATAAAGATTCCGTTCAAAAACAATCAAAAACAATCCCCCCTTAATTAATTCTCTAATGGTAAGTACTTTTTGGTAAGTATTCTTTGCAACTTTTTTTACAATTCATGTAATAAAATTTTCTGGGACGCGGAGCCAATGGATCAAGGGGGGATCCCCCTTGCCAGCAGAGTGACTATAATTATATAAAATCGAATCTGAAAATCATTCGTTTAAATAATGCGTATATTTTGATGGATTTTTAAAGGGTGTGTACGAAAATGATCAAATTCGTGTTTTTTTTAAGTTTACATCTTATATCTTTTAAATAATAATTTTATCTTTAAGTCATAAGACTTTTTAAAGTTGTATTTCGTTAAAGAATATGAAAAAGAATTATTCCGTTCGAAAAAAGCAATTTTTTGAGATACTTTACACAACTTCGCTTTTATAAAAATGGGACCAAATTGCAAAACAACACACAAAATGCTTGATTGCGGTTAAACCGAAACGAATTCGAAAGAAAAAAACTAAAATAGCCACACACACATTTTTGTAACACTCAGTATCTTTTATATACAGGTGTCTTATTTTAAAATATGGACTAACGTATAAGTTGTCTTGTTCTTTGGGGATTTCTTATGGTGATCTTAGTCACATGTCTCCGAATAAAAGTTGTTTTGTTCTTAGGGGGTATCTTATGGGGACCAATATTTTCGACCTGACAATGGGCTTCAAGGTTATTTTGGATCAGCGTTTTTCAAATGGGAACTCATATCTATATAGGATTTATATTTAAGATATTTACAGGATGCTCATTTTAAAAAATTGAACCTGAATATTTCTAAAAGGAGGTGTTTTTGGAAATAATGAAAAAAAGTTATTATTTATGGTGATCTTGATTTTTACCTGAATCATGACCTTCAAGGTTATTTGAAGATCAACTCGTGTTTTTCAAATGGGAACCCGTAGTTTTTACAGAGTCGAATAGCTGACTTAGAAAGAACATCCTTGAAAATATATTCACGTATATAGTTTGAAATGAGACATCTTGTATAAGTCTTTAAATGTATAATGAGTATGAAATCTATATAAAAATTTTAAAATTTTAATTTCGATGTTATCAGGGTAGGTAATGATTCGAAACTATTAACATTGTTTTTGTTGTTTATGCACACATATGTTATTAACATAATTTATTACACAATCGATAAATACAGCTCGTGTATGCAGAAGAGAATTGGAAATGTACCGATAAAATTCTATATATGTTTATCCTAAGTTGCATATATTTTATTTTCTTGTAAGTGATAAACAGGGTAAGCCTTTAAAAATATAATTCTTTACCACAGATATCAACAATATTATGGGATACTTTTTGGGTTCAGATTACTATCTATACTACTTTTTGAAACAAAATCTGATACTCGTTGTGCTCTTGTGACTTTTCAAGAGGGTATAAGAAGTGAGTGGGGTCCTCTGATTGTTTTTGATTTTCAAACTTGCGGTATTCTAGAGAAATTTTATTAGTTTTTTGTATCCGAAACGTACCCTCAGATATTTGCAGCCGACTCTGATAGGAACTATGCCAATATTCATCGGGAGTTCGTGAAGGAAGCTTCAGAAAATCTTTACAAGCATAGCCAGTTACTTCGTTCTTATCTATACGCCGAATGTTTAGTCAATTAACCGCCCCCTTTTTTCTTTTCAATATTTGAAAAACTGCCGATGTCGGGATTCGAACCCATAACCTCCCAGTCCTCAAGTAGACATAACACGCCTTAGACCTGCTCGGCTACTTTGCTGGTTGGTATATCTATAATGGATTCTACAAATGAACTAAGCATGCATAAACAAAACTTTTATACTTACCGACTACGGTTGGTTCAAGGTCAACAAATACAGCTCGTGGAACATGTTTTCCTGCTCCTGTTTCACTAAAGAACGTATTAAATGAATCATCACCACCACCAACTGTTTTATCAGAGGGCATTTGTCCATCTGGTTGAATTCCATGCTCTAGGCAGTATAATTCCCAACAAGCATTTCCAATTTGTACGCCTGCTTGGCCAATATGCACAGAAATACACTCCCTCTGTAATTAAGAAAAAAATCATTTTTTTACCAACCTCAAATAGTTAATACTGGAATATTATTGCAGTTTAATCTTTCGATTAATTTGTGTTGAAGTTAAAGTAGATGCCTTTTCGAAACTCTCACGCATGCGTGATACGTCGTACTAAGTCAAACAAAATAAATCAGAGTTTGATGCAAAAATAGCGGAAGATTTACGACTCATCATTCGTGAACGAATGGAAGCTCGGCAAACTCATTATATTTGTGTAGAGACTTTGCAAGCTTCGCTATGCATCATGCAAAAACACAATAACTTTTACAAAGTTATTTTAGTTTCTCGTTTGGAAAAAATGGGAAAAAATTGCATCGTGCAAAATCTGTATGTCTACAATCAGTACAACTTAAGAAAAAATTCAATAACAAAAATCACGTCAAAATAGTTTTTGATACTCTAAGCTAAGCTATCCCAGGCTATTATATCATTTATAAATATTTGAAGAAAAAAATTTAATTAATACTGTCAAGTTTATTTAGTAATTAATTTCTTTTTAACTACATACATAACTAATGATTTTTTACAGTGTTTTGTAAACAGACAATTTATTTTTGTACACAGCAGATCAAAATATTGGACTATTGGAGATGCTTAGGGTTGCCACGTCTAAAAATTTCTCAAAACCGGAGTTTAGGAAAATCTCCGGTTTTCGAAAATATTTCGTCCGGAGACTATAAAATTTTTATTATATTAAGATCAAAGTAAAATATAAATAACAATTCAACACTTTTTTCACAAAAATTTTTTATTTATTGACCAAACTTTGTTTTATTGAGTTAAATTTCCGTGTTAATTTAATATAAAATCAGATTCAATAGTATATTAAACGAAATAATGAAATAAAAATGTTTACATATAAAACTCGAATAAAATTCATACACTATAATAACGTATACTTGACTAACATAAACATCATCCAATATAACAAACTACGCATGCGCCCGACTTTTCGTGAGTACACACATATACTTTCACAAAACACTTTCAAAAGAGTTACACGGAAACTCTAAGGAAATCAAATACAAACCTATAAGATCCAGTCAATCTAAACCAAAAATGGACAATCAGAGAAACTAAAAATACTAGTTCCAATTTTTTCAGGAATGTGTAGGAGGAGGTCCCCTGAACAAGAGAAAATAAAGTCCCTCCAAATCCCGATGCCACTGGGGAGGGAGGGTGGGTTTTAAATGTTCTATTTTCCAGTTTTTCGCTTAAAACTCGAAAATAGTGCGTTGCAGTGAAAAAGTAGAAAAAGAAAGCTTATTAAATTTGCTACAAGTTTGGTCATATACATTTTTACGAAAAAATGGACCGTTTTCGTGCAACCGGATCCGGAAGTTGGTAATTTAAAAAAAAAATTATTTTTCACTCATGTTTTTCATATATTTTTGTCTTCTGGTCCTCACTCGTTCATTTTAGGCGAAAATCGTCATAATAAAACTTATATAGCATTCAATTCCTTACAGTCCAAAAAGCTTCTAATTATCACGTTCTAAATCACATTAAAAACCCCATAACTCTATTCAACGAAGGATGCTTTAGGAAAACGAAGAAATCTGCTCTTTATGACGGTTTCACTTTGTGCAGGGATTCAGTGAACGTCAAATCGATTTACACTGTAGAGGACGGTGGTTTCCTCCTTCACAGAGTCAAGTGGAATGTTGGGACCACTTTCTCTTTCATCTGTGAGCAGTATGCTTCATAAATAATAAATCACTATTCTTCCAATTGTGCAGTTGTATTCGATGGGGACGAGGACGTTAATTTCATAAAACGTGCTGAACAAAAGCGAAGAGAAGCACCCAAAACATCAATGCATGTGAACGTTTCTGGCAACATGGTAGCCAATCTTCAACAGGAAATATTTTTTACCAACGCCATAAACAAAACCAGGCTGATTGAGTTATTGGTGGATACGCTAACAAGAAAAGGGATAGAGACATGCACAGCGACAAGAGACGCAGATGGGATGATCATAGCAGTTATTGGTGAAGACATATATCTTCTCATCCTGCTGGTGCCTCTGACACCATCAAACGTGAATATCCGTTTCATTAAACCAGACAGAGGAACATCAAAACGGAAATGTACTCAACCCTACAACTTCAAGAAGACCTCCCTTACTGCTCATCCATCCTCTTCATCCACAGCTTTTCAGGGAGTGATGCCACAAGTGCCATCTTTGGGAAAAGCAAACACTCCATCCTGAAGAGTTCAAAAACTGCCAGATGAGACCAAGGCAATAGCGGAGGTATTCATACAATCCTTCATCCACCAATCAGCAAGTGGGCCAAGCAGGCGAACCCATGTCCCTCATCCTCTACAACGCCCCACCCAACCAAAAGGATTTAAATGAACACTGCCGCTTCCTAAAATCGTCAACAAAGGTGAAAGTCAATTTCTGCCACCAACGAACTCAGCTGCTGCCCAGTACGCTCATAGGGTGTTCCTTCAAACCCAAATTTGGCTGGGTAGTACCACCATCAACCCACACACATGGGGTTGGGTTAGGGATGAATATGGTATCCTCACCCCCGTCAAATTCTCCGAACTCCTCCGCCAGACCACATTTTGAATTCAATATTCTGCCGCTGTGCTGCGGGCTGCAACAACATGTGTGGTTGTAGGAAGGCACGTATCCACTGCTCTCCTGTTTGTGGATGTGAAGGTGACTGCTTTAACCACCCGCCTGTCCTCGAGGAGGACATCCACGAGGATATTGACGACGAGATCCTTCAAACAGACTAATCTTTTGTGAACATATAATAATTATATAATATAATATCATTAATACATACATTTATAATATGATAATAATTTCATTTTACTTGTGTCAATTTCAACATTTTTGTGTACAATAAAATTGAATTCTTTTGAATTTGGCTTTAGAGATTTCATTTACCAGTACCACACCACTTTGAAAATTCTATAGATCTAGAGCACGGTAGTGCACAAGGGCGAGTTTAAGGGACGCATTTCGACTTCTCTGAGTGCTATTACTACAGGAAATATTAGAAGTTGATTTGACCTCGAAATATTTTCTGAAAAAAAAGAGCTACAGTGTTGAAATTTCGAAATATCGATTATAAGAAACCGGTTTTTTCAATGATTGTTAACAAATTAACCGTTAAAAAGTTATTTCACTTCAAAAACGCAAAATTCGCGGTATACGCTTTAAAAAAACGTGTATATCATCGTGTATATCAAAATGCTACGCTACTTCCAGATATCCTGTAAAGTTGATATTTTGCATACGGGTAGATCTAGTACCCAAACCGACGGGAATATTGCGAAAACTGGAAATTTGTATCGGAAAAAATAACATTTTTACAATTTTCATTTTAATCAAATTAGCATTAGCATTATCTAGAGCACGGTAGTGCGTGGCCGAGATTTAAGGAAGACATTCGGACTTTTCACTACAGTGTTATTACTACACCTTAATTTAGGCTCATTTTTTAGGTGCTGTATCTTTTGAACGAAAAGAGCTACAGTGTTGATATTTCAAATATAGATACTTTACGGAATTATAAGAAACAGTTTTTTCAATCAACGTTAACGAATAAACCGTTAAAAAGTTATTTCACTTCCAAATTCGCGGGAACGCCCACAATTCTTGGTAACTAATAGATCAATATTCTACGATACTTCCAGATATGCTGTAAAGTTGATATTTGGCATGTAGATAGCTGTAGTATCCAAACCGACGGGAAAATTGCGAAAACTGGAAATTTGTATCGGAAAAGTGGAAAATTTTACATTTTTTTGTTTTAATTAACTTAAGACTATGTCATCGCAAACTACCATGTAGAAATCGATATATATCATATATACCTATTAATTTTTATCCGACCAAAAACATAAATGTAAAAAAGGGCCGAGTTTTCGGGAAAATCCTTAATGTAATAGTTCCTTCTTAAAAAGTGATGATATGAGAGTAAGGACCGAGCTATTTACAAAGTAAATAGCTCTAGACTTCATATAATAGTTGCTTCTTAAAAAGTGATGATATGGAGAAAGGACCGAGCTATTTACAAAGTAAATAGCTCTAGACTTCAGATAATAGTTGCTCTTTGAAAAGTGATGATATCCCATTAAAGAGCCGAGCTATTTACAAAGTAATAATAATAATAAGAAAGAGGGGTACCGCATACGGGTCCCTAGCACCTAGACCAAGGGGTCCTCTGTGCCCTCCTTGAGAACAACCTGTCACCCGAAGGCGAGACGCCTCCGGATAAGAGGTGCTATTTTAAGCAGATGAAGCTATAGGATTCTGTCAAAGCCAGACGCCACGCAAAAGGCCCACAACTTCTCCGCCGGGATTGCTCCCAGGATTGATGGATCCAAAGTTTCGGACCCAAACATTCTATATCTGACACCTTGCAGGCTTCTGCAGGTGCATATAACATGTATGGAGGTTTCATCGTCCTCCATACAGGCCCTGCAAGTGGGATCATCAGAGATCCCCAAGTTATGAAGGTGGTAATTCAATCGACAGTGTCCTGTCAAAAGCCCCACCACCCTTCTCAACTGCATTCTATTGAGTTTCAACCGAGCACAGTCGAATGGCCTAGCTGTGTTTCAAATTATTTAGTAAATAGCTCGGTAAACTATTAACTAAAAAAAATAATGAGGGGTAAATTGATTAAATGTAAGAAAAAATTTGGGTAAAATTTATTTCGTAAGTTTTCCCTTAGTATGTTTTTAAAATTTTATAACGCGGCAAGTTCTAAAGTATTTGAAATCATCAGAAAAAATAACTTGCCGCGTTATATAAAATTTTAGAAACATACTAAGGGAAAACTTATGAAATAAATTTAAACCAAATTTTTTCTTACATTTAATCAATTTACCCCTCATTATTTTTTTAGTTAATAGTTTACCGAGCTATTTACTAAATAATTTGAAACACAGCTAGGCCATTCGACTGTGCTCGGTTGAAACTCAATAGAATGCAGTTGAGAAGGGTGGTGGGGCTTTTGACAGGACACTGTCGATTGAATTACCACCTTCATAACTTGGGGATCTCTGATGATCCCACTTGCAGGGCCTGTATGGAGGACGATGAAACCTCCATACATTATTACTATGCACTGATAAATTATAAACCTACATACATCTACGTAACGATTTTTTTTATACATAAAGATTATATTCAACCGATTTTTTACGATTTCTATCATCGTCATATTTCAGCCAATTTACACAAAACCTCAATGAATTATATACTGAAACCTTCCTCGAGAACCACTGTTGAATCCATTGTTGAAGCAGCATGAAAATCGGTGTAGTAGTTTTTGAGCTTATCGTGAACAGACAGACGCGGCTGGGGGACTTTGTTTTATACTATGTAGTGATTTTTATTTATAAACATAAATAAGATAAATTAAAAAAATAGTTTTAAAACAAGATTTTATGTAAACTTAATTGTAGTAAAACTAATCAAATGTCAATCATTAATAAAAAAAATAAAAAAACCAAATAAAAATATAAAATATTAAAATTTTTTGTTACGCAAGGCGTAACAAAACGCGCAGCGTTTTGTGTGAAGCCTTCGGCTATGCATAATTAAGCCTCTCAAAAAGGAGTAATATCGGACCAAAAACATAAATGTAAGAAAGGGCCGAGTTTTCGGGAAAATCCTTAATGTAATAGTTCCTTCTTAAAATGTGATTATATGAGAGTAAGGACGGGCTATTTACAAAGTAAATAGCTCTAGACTTCATATAATAATAGTTGACTCTTAAAAAGTGATGATATGGGAGAAAGGACCGAGCTATTTACAAAGTAAATAGTTCTAGACTTCATATAATAGTTGCTTCTTAAAAAGTGATGATATGGAAGAAAGACCGAGCTATTTACAAAGTAAATAGCTCTAGACTTCATATAATAGTTGTTTTTAGTCTTTAAAAAGTGATGATTCCCATTAAAGAGCCGAGCTATTTACAATGTAAATAGCTCGGTAAACTATTAAATAAAACTTATTTCGTAAGTTTTCCCTTGGTATGTTTTTAAAATTTTATATAACGCGGCAAGTTATTTTTTCTGATGATTTCAAATACTTTAAAACTTGCCGCGTTATAAAATTTTAAAAACATACTAAGGGAAAACTTACGAAATAAATTTCACCCAAATTTTTTCTTACATTTAATCAATTTACCCCTCATTAATTGTTCTAGTTAATAGTTTACCGAGCTATTTACTTTGCAAATAGCTCGGCTCTTTAATGGTAATCATCACTTTTTAAAAAGCAACTATTATATGAAGTCTAAATCTATTTACTTTGTAAATAGCTCGGTCCTTTCTTCCATATCATCACTTTTTAAGAACAACTATTAAGTGAAGTCTAGAACTATTAACTTTGTAAATAGCTCGGTCTTTTCTCCCATATCATCACTTTTTAAGAAGCAACTATTATTATATGAAGTCTAGAGGTATTTACTTTGTAAATAGCGCGTCCTTACTCTCATATCATCACTTTTTAAGAAAGAACTATTACATGGATTTTCCCAAAAACTCGACCCTTTCTTACATTTATGTTTTTGGTCGGATATATAATAAAATAAAATATAAGGTCTTATAAATTTGTATAAACCAGATATATGAACATAATATGTAGAAAAATAGAGCCATCAAATGGATCAAAACTTTTATTTATTTTAAGTGCGACGTGTTCAATAAAAATTAACATATGATATATATTCTTGTAGGAAATTTAATGCTGCATAAATTTTACGATTTTCCCTTAAAATGAACGAGTGAGGATCTACAAGACAAAAATATACGAAAAACATGAGTGAAATACAATTTTTTTGAAAATTACCACCTTTCCGGAGCCGGTAGCACGAAAACGGTGCAGTTTTTCGTAAAAATGTATTCAACCAGACTTGTAGCAAATTTAATAAGCTTTCGGTTTATACTAAAAAACTTTTTCACTGCAATGCACTGTTTTCGAGATATTCGCTTAAAAATGGAAAATGGAACATTTAAACACACCCCCCTTCCCAGTGGCACCGGGATTTGGAGGGACTTTATTTTCTCTTGTTCAGGGGATCTCCCCGTACACATTCCTGAAAAAATTGGAACTAGTATTTTTAGTTCATCTGATTTTCTTATTTTGATTGGACTAATATTTACACAAACAATTTTACTAAAAAAAACCAAATCATTTTCAAGTTTTGGATTTTGCCCGGAGAATTTATTAATCGTCCGGAGCCCGGAGAAAAGTTTCAAAAACCGGAATCTCCGGCCGAAAACCGGAGAGGTGCCAACCCTAGAGATGCTTTTTTTAAGAATATGCACAAAAACTATTTGTGCATCTTCTCTAATCGAATAAAAGTCTCACAGATATTAATTATTAAAGCGTACTAAAGTATCACATATTTAATTAACAATTAAAAATTGTACAAAAGAAATCATAACCCAGTGAAATAATACATAAAAAAGAGATTACCGCTTAAAAAATACTCGTGTAGATTTTCCATCGAAAATATCTTTGTTTTGGCACTTTGAAAACATGGCAAAAAGTTCATAACGAAATCGCGCATGCAAAAATAGTTATTGAAGCCAAAGGTCCCGAAATTCAGTTTTTCTCAAGTATCGCGTAAACTGTTGGTTTAACGTTTACAAAGGTTATTATTAAATTTATTTCTTAGCTAATTCTACACAAAAAAGGTTCTGTAAAAAATTTACGTAGGACCAATAGCTACCGAGATATACGGCCGGGAAACTTTTTTCGTAATGTTTGACTAATGACTCTGGGGCCATGAAATAGTAATTACCATTTATACAATGCCCATTAAATATATGGAAATTGCATGGATTAATGGAAGGAGTCACCTTGTAGTTTCTTTCCATCCATAGATGGCACCACGTCCGTTAGTCAAATGTATAAATGTTGACAAATACAGATCCCTATAAGCGAATCCTTTTGATAGTATTTGTGTGGAAGCGATTTTTTAATGAACTAAAGTTAAGCAGAAAGAACCGGATTCCCCAAGAGTTCTAAAAAATATAGTTTAACCAAAGACTACAACCTTTAATGCCGCTATTTGGTATGTCCATATATTGTAGTAAATATATGGGTATGTCGGTATTTACAACAGTTCAAACTTGTTTATTGAAATAAGTCTATTACAGCCGAAACAAATGAAAAACAAAATGTCTATTGCAAAAATACTCAAAACAAATAAAAATAATTTATACAAGGTCAGTAATTATTCCTTATTTAGCTTTTTCTTTATGATTTCTATTAAACAAAGTAATTTGAGAACTGCTGTGATTTTAGGTTACTCGTGGCCGAGCAAGTTTATTACTTGTCCGGGTTTTCCACGTGGATTGATGCAAGAACCTTGGAGTTTTCGCAGCGATGCCGCAGTAATATAATAGGTCGTATACTTCTCCTTTCCATATACCCAATAAGATGAAATAAAATGAAATTAAAGACTTTTGTACCTTGGTCAAAAATAAGTATTAAATATATTTCCAAGGATGTGAGTAAGATCGTACCTCCTTGAAGTGAAAAACGGGTTTTTCTTTACTGATAAGTACAGGTACAAAAATTCTATTATACGATTTTCAATAAATATACTTTTTTTTTTATTGCAGATGATACAAAATGGATACAGTTTTTTTTTTTATAAAAAAAGCTTTAACCTTACTGGAACGCGTTATAAGATATAATAATGCATTTTTCATGGATTATTATGTTATTGTTTTTAGAAACATTTTGTTTTATTTTATAAATCATTTACATTTTTTTTTTTGCTCTTGCGTTAAAATACTATCTAACCGGCTTCTTTTCCGTGCGGTAAATGACTTTTTGCCTATTCAATTATTATCACACTACTTAGATCTATTGCAAATATTTATTAGCGTGCGGAAAGTTTACTTTCCGTCCTAGTGCGCAAATTAAACTTTGCACCTTCAAATAAATATTAACAATACATCTAAGTAGTCTGGAAATAATTTAATAGCCAAACAGCCTTTTAACGCCCGAAAGAACGGATGCTAAAATAGAATTATTCCCGCATTAGTAAAAAAATAGTATCTGCACCTCGTGCGGTGTTGTCGATTACCCACTCGAGCAAATGAGTAGACAACATCGCTCTCGTGGGCAATCGACAACTTCCTGCACTTGTTGCACAAATACTATAACAATATTTATATATTTCAACCATGGGAACTAGATGAGAACTTAATTATTTTAACATAGAACAGGATTTGGAACACCTCAAGTCTCTACGGTTTTCGCTTTATTCCAGAATACTATCTTCTTCTTTATTTTTTTTTACCATGGGTATTTTGAATTGTGCGACCTCTGAATTTTCGGACGCAATTGAAGTTTAGTCTTCCGACACATTTCTTGATACCATTAGACTAACCATTAGGATATGATTAATTAATTAATATAGGTTATTAAGATTATCTTCCTCAATCAATAAAATCCAAAATTATTGATACCGCAATAACACCAGTCTTCCTATATGGATGCCAAACTTATGCAACATCACAAAATAATAGAGTTAAGCTTAATACGCAACTAAGAAAAATGAAGCGACATATGCTCAAAATTCGTATTAGAAGAGATTACATTCAAAATAAGGAAATACGCTAAAAATCAAAAATACAGGACGCTGCTTTATATCCAAGAAACATTAATGGAGCTGGGCAGGACATTTGATGCGTACATAGAAAAAATTAAGGCTATATATTTAATAGTCTATATATTTAAAAATTTTTACTTAGGTGAACTAGTCAAGTAGCCGAGCGGTCTAAGGCGTCATGTCTGCGCAGTATGCAGTACTTGGAAACTGGGAGGTTATGGGTTCGAATCCCGACATCGGCAGTTTGTAAATTATAAAAAAAAAAGGGGGCGGTTGATTGACTAAACTGTCAGCGTATGGACATGAACGAAGTAACCGGCTATGCTTGAGAAGGTTTTCTGCAGTTTCCTTCACGAACTCCAGATGAATATCGGCATAGTTCCTATGATAGTCGGCTGCAGCCGCATATCCTACCAATTCCTTCCACTCCACTCACATTCTCACATCCTAAGGCATCACAATGGATCTTATGGTCGAAGTGTAGCCCGTCCAGGGCAGCCTTTACGATCTACCCCTACCTCTAGGTGAACTAAATTTGACACAAGAATATGCAAATATTTTTTTACTTTTTAGTGCATTTTTGGTTTTAGAATATTTGATTTTTGAAGTCAGGTTTCCATTTTGTCAAATTTTTTTTTATTTCTCGCTTTTTAGTGACTTTGATATTCTATAACTGATTTTATTTGTCTGAATATGGGTAGACCTACTAAACGACCTACTAATTTTTAGTGCATTTTTTTTTCGGCTTTTTTTTTTTTTAATTTTTAGTGCATTTTTTCATAACAGATTTTCAGTTTTTAGCGAATTTCCTCCATAGGAAATGCAGCTATTGTTTTTGCACCAATGTTGGAATTTGGTAAAAATTTCTCTCGATCAAATGTCCATCGATCCTACCTATTAGATGTTAAAAATCACTATTGCTAAAATTTGTATATATGTATATATATACATATATACATATATATGTACTTTTTTAAAATGCCTGTGGACTCTCTAGGTTACAGTTTTATTCCGATTAAAATGAAATTTGGTATTTGAGTAGCTTTTGATATTCTAAAGGTCAAGTTCTTTAATGGGTAAAATCGGGCGATTGGAAAGGGGGTTTAGAGGGAGGGGAAAACACAAAATTTGACTATCTCCCTTAATATTTGAAAAATCGAAAAATTTATCAGGAGTTAATTTGTAGCTATTAAGTTTTACTGTAATTTTGTTTCTTATCATTTTTTTTTAACACTAATATTTACAGAAATATTTACAATTAAAGATTGAAAGTTATAATTCTAAATATCTCTGTTCATATTAGAGTTTAAGAAAAATGATCAATTAATGAATTGTAGCAAACTTAATTTTCTACAACTTTACTTCTTATACATTTTTCGATTATTCTAATATTAAGAGAGATATTTAATATTTCGTGTTTGTTTGACACGAATTCATGAAATATATTTTATTGTAAAAAATTTTGATTGTCGTTTCTATAGTAACTATAAAGTATAATCGTTATTTTGGCTATTAATAAATTAAATTTTTACCAAAACTAAAGTCATATCAGATATTATATTTCGTTTTGATCTCAATAAAAATTATGACCGCTAGAGAGTGATTTATGTATCTATTCTAAGGAAATTCGGTAAGTTAACGCAGCTCCTGCGTAACGAATTTTTTGTTTATCAATTTACCAATTAATATTATAGACAAAACAAAATTAGAAAGTAGTTCAAGTCATCCTAATTGATAATTAAACATTATTCTAAAGTTCAAATAATACCCATATGGCAATTCAATTGTGATAATCAACAACTAAACGATCACTAGACGAGTACTTAAATAATAGGGTTTCTGGTTTCTCAACCTTTTTCATTTCTCCAAGTACGATAATTCTCGACCAGGATTTCTTGAGTATCTCGAGAAATTTTTAATAAGACACAATGTTATTTCCAAATTTTTGCTTTATTACAAATTAGATGAGGTCAATTAAATCAAATGGTAAATTTTTAGTTATCATAAATTGTACTTATAAATTAACAAATCCACAACAAACAATAAATTAATCAAACTATACTGGGGGCTGGTCTATATAAAAAGTAAAGAGTAGAGTAGTGCTTAACTTTTTTATAATTTTTGGGTCCCTACCAGTTCCCAAATGTACAACAGTCTTTAACTAAATAAAAAATAATTAGTAAAATTAATCAACAAGATTACTTGTACATATTTAGATAACTATAAAACTTGTTTAACAAAATAAACATTTTATTACCAACTTCAAGTAAAAATGCCTCTTTTACATTTATAAACTATTATGTTAATAACATCACAGTCTTTCGATTAAACAAATTATAATTAACTTTCAATACTTTTTTTTCTAATTGAGCATAGTAAGCCAACTAAAACAAAACCAGTTACCCGAAAAATAATCAACAAAGAAAACAATTTTTAATTTAACGCTTTTTCCTTAGAAAATAGGCTTTCAGAAATACCAGAGCAATAAGAGCATCTGATAGGCGGTTTCTTATTTTACTGACAATATTTCCCGATAACCAGAAAAAACGCTAATTCTCCGTCGATGTTGGCTTAATAGTCATTTTACAGCTTTGTACATTTTTTCAAAAGTAGGCGTTCGTTGCCCAGTTGACTCAAATAACTGAAATTCTTTTTTTATTAAATTTCTAGTTATGGGAGTGCGAATTTCCTGAAAGGAAATAGAGCTATTGGTCTCATTCCGACTTCAAAATTTTGCAAAAATTTCTTCTGATGTCCATCGATCCTACCTAGCAGATGGCGAAAATCACCATCTATAAAATTTATATACATATATATATATAAGTATATATATATATATATATATATATATATATATATATATATATATATATATATATTGATATATCTATCGTAACTATCTCTGGGATATGGATTCAGAGTTATGCTGCCTGTTGCTAATTTGGTGCGTGTCTCTTTTGGTACCAAATTAGCAACATATCTCTTAATCCATATCCCAGATATAGTTACGATTAGCTAACTCATACTGATGATGACTACATTGTAGTCGAAATACGTATTTACATAAATACAAACAAATTTTCTAGGAATTGGGGCAAAATTTGAATTGTAATTTCAAAAAACCTAGAGGTCTCTTTGATTATTTTAATAATCTTTTTATGTACAAGTAGATGGCTCTGCTAATCTGAGCACAAACAAATATAATGTGAGTACTCCACAAAATACACCAATTAATAAGGTACACCAGAGGTCGATATAGAACAGTAGTAATAGATGAATCGCAGTAGAAGCATCAACTAGTACAGAAGTAAAAGAATGTAACATTTGAATTATATAATAAAAGAATCTTGCGTTAAAGAAGAAGAAGTTAAGGATGTCCCAGCATAACACCACTTTTCGACAGATTTTGTTAATTTTTTTTCCACAGGCTAAAAATAACGTTTTCTAATAAACCCGGAAGTTTCAGAATTTTTGACAGTTTACAACGCGAGATAATTAATATCAAAGTTATCATTCTCTCTCACTCTCTCTCATTTGAAGTATATAACACTTCATGCCCGCCCAACTTTTATCTGTTGTATTAGAAAAAATACTCGACAGAATTTAAAAAAAAAAACTAGGAGAGTAAAGTTAAATATTTATTATACAAATTTTTTTTTTAAATCGTGTGTTACCGTTTTGTTTTCGAAATATAAAAGTTTTTAACTATTCCTTTTCTTCAACATAACAATATTTTGTATATGTGAACATTTTTTTTGTGTATGTGTTGCATATGTGTGTTTATGTATTGGTGATATAATAAAATCTAACCGGTTTGTTGTACTGATTGCATAAGACAGTGCTGGAACGTCCTAAAACGTATTTATTTATTTCAATTCCAAGGATCTCAACAATAATCTAACAGTGGTAGCAGAGTGGTTCATTAAAATAAAAAATAAATACGCAACTTAAAATTAATTATGTTAACACGTGGTGAAAAGTTTACCATAACCCCATTTAAAGGGGAAAATTTCTCAGCAAAATTTTTATAATGTAGAAGAAAATAATAAAATGGAAGCAAGGGCTCAAGGCATAATTATTGTGGGTGTGGCTGACAGCCATCTTGAATACATAAAAACTTCAGCACATGGGATGTATCAAAATCTGGAATTAACTTAAAAAGAAAAGTTAGAAGTAAATTGTTTTTAAGAAGAAAACTTAGCGAATTAGTATTTAATGGGAAAGATTCTCTAATAGAACATTTTGTCAAAATGGAGGAAATGTTTTCGCAACTCAAGAATGCCGGTAGTAACTTGTCAGAAGAAGAAAAAATTAATTATGTGTTATTATCAATGCCAAAAGTTTATAATGGAATAGTTACAGCTCTTGAAACGGTTGAAAATTTCAAATTGGATTTTGTAAAAATAGACTTTTGGGTGAAGGAAAAAAAAAGAAGGAGACAATCGTAATGACACCAAACACAATAAATATGCCTTCAATTGTTTTAAATTTGGGAGAGCCGGACACAAATTTTTTCAATGTCGAAGTTACAACAACTCAACTCAAAGAAATCAAAAAGGCATTCAAACATCTAATTATGGATCAAACAGTTGTCGCGGTATCTCGACTCTCTTTATTCCTCAAAGGAGCGCTGCCCGAACCTGCAACAGACTCCGATATATGAGAAAAACAAAAAAAATATATTAGTAAAATGTTTTACTAAATATTTTCTAATTGACAATTTTTTTAAAGAAAAGGAGAGAGAAAAAATTAAATTAAACAAAAGTTAAAAAAAAAAAAAACTGATTTTATTGCTTTTTTAAAAAAAAAGATAATTTCTTTTTCAACAATTTTTTTAACACAATGTCAATTTTCAAAGTTTGAATTACTAGTACAAATTCAAACTTTAACTTAATCTGAATCGAACAACAGTTAATTGAAACTTTGAACTGAATCAAACAATAGTCAATCATATACTGATTTGGATCAACGCTGGTCACGCCTTTTTATACCTGCCATCGATCTCTCTAGAACATAGTTGTTGTTTTGAAGAAATTTTTTTTTTTTTTTAATATTTTTGCATGGAGGTTTCTCGAATTATTTACTTTATCAACAACCATGGGCGCATTCGGATGTTCCGATTGTTTATAAAATTAACTAAAAATTTTAATACTTCTCCAAGGCTTGAACCCGAATCGCTTGATATTTAAGTATCCACATGCACCCGAACAGCGCGAATTCAAAATTTATACACAATTTTACAATACATATGCTATTCATAACACATAATTACAAGCTTGTTTTTTGAATTATTTACGTATTTATGTTATCAAAAACATTAGACTTGTATTAGACTTTTGATTTTTAAATTAAATTATATCTAATAATTCTTTTCAATTTTTTATAAAAAAAAAAGAAAAACTTTAAATCAAAAGCAGCTATTAATTTCTTTTTAATTTTCGACTTAAAAAAAAAACTTTTTTTAAGAAAAAAAATAAATCGAACTAGATTATTTTCTTTTTGCACTTAAAAAAACTCCTTTTTTTCTAGGGGAAAAATATTTTTCGTGTTATTTTCCGCAATATTTTTCGTAATATAATTAGAACATGTGTTAGATCACGTAAAATTATTCTCAATAATTTTCAACACAACAAAATCTCCCCCTCTAGACTCCAACACATATTTTCTAATTTGCTATTATACTTGGTCAACCAATTTCTAACTTAAGAACTATTTGGACTATTTGAATTGTGCTAGTACATTTAGCTAGCTAGCTTAACTTAACAAGTTCTTTACTCTTCATCATTACAAGTTCTTTACTCTTCATCAACGGCGCCTGTTAATTGCAGGTCGTCTTGGCCGCAAGTTGTACCCTGGCTCTATTGCTCTGGCCTTCGGCTCGTCCACACTTGGTACATCCCGTCGTCTTCCATCACCTCTATGCCTTTGATCCCCCAATCGATCTGGAAGTAGTTGGCCGAACACCTCGTTCCCCACACTCAATCTTCCCAGATTCCAATTGGCGGCGGTCCTTGCACTGGCCGGCTTCAAGAGACCTCCATGTATCTGCGTGGGAGGCACTGTATCCAAAACATATATTCCAGCTGGTAAACCTCTCAGCACCCTGTAAGGTCCTTTCCACTTCGGTGCCAATCCACTATGGACACCCTCCACCTTACTGCTGAGCACTTGGTTGCGCATCCAGACGGACTCTACAGGTTGATAAACGAGTCCCGTCTTCACTTGGTCATTTTCTTCGGCATTGGCCAATGTTGTTTGCCGAGCTATCTCTTCATTTTCTTTACTTACTTGGTCTCGTTCATTGACCCATTCTTGAATATCTTGAGGTTCTTCTTGACTTTGTATTTGCCAATCCCCAGGCTTCTTCATTTCTGCCCCCAGTAACAATTGGGCAGGCGAAAAACCAGTTGTTCTATTTGCTCTATTACGTATTGCAAATAAGGACTTATGCAGTTGTTGGTCCCAATTCTTATGTTCTCGATCCAACAAATGTAATCGCAACAACTTCTTCAATTGTTGGTTCTGTTTTTCCGTGGGGTTGGCTCGTGGATGGTATATTGGAGTAGTCCATATCTCAGTGTTCCAATCTTTATTCACTGCTTTCCATTCTTTTGATCTGAACTGGGGACCTTTATCACTCAGTACTACTCTCGGATTAGCATATCGACTGAATACTTCGTCCTTTATTACTTGTGCTATCTTCGAGGTCGACGTGGCCCCCAATCGAAATGCTTCGATCCATCTAGTGAAAAGATCAGTCACAACCAATATATTTGTCTTTCCATGTGATGTGCGTGGGTATGGACCCATCAAGCCGACGCTGACTACCTCCCATGGTGAAGTTGGTCTTCGACTTCTCATTGCTGAACTTGGTTTCTTGTTCAGTGGCTTTACTCCAGCACACGTATCATACCCTTTTACATATCTGCGTATGTCATCTTGCATCCCATACTAGTAGACGCGGTTACGGATTTGACGATACGTTTCTCTCCATCCAGGGTGCACTGCTTCATCACTGTCGTGATATCTTCTTAGGAAACCAAGTCGGCGCTCTTCGGGAACCACTAGCACTTCTTGTACCATCTGTTGACAATGGTACCAGAGGATCCCGTCAGCTACGGTGTAATTAGCTCGTGTTCTGTCCACTCGTCGGCGTAGATTACTTCTCCGTGGACTTGTGTTGTCAACGATGTATCTTCTGATGGCAGTCACATTACGATCTTCATCCTGCCATCGTCGAATATCATCAAGTGTGGGTGTTTCTACTTCGATGACAATGAGGATTATAGGTGTTTTTGCCCTCTTTTCAATCACCCACTCCGGAATGTCCTCCACTTCTTCATCTTCAGCCTTTCCCTGTGGTTGTCCCGGGACGTGAATTATTTCGTAATTATAGGCTCCCAATGCTAATGCCCATCTTGTCAATTGGGCTCGACTATCCTTGTTTTTGTTCAGCCATTGGAGCGCTGCATGATTCATATATAATTTGAAGTGTCTTCCTTCCAGATATCCTCGAAAATTCCTCAATGCCCAGATCATCGAGAGACATTCTTTTCTGTTGTGGCGTACTTTCTTTCGGTGGGTCCAAGTTTCTTGCTGGCGTAGTTTATTATTCGTCTTGCCATCATCTTCTATTTGAAACAATATTGCACCCAGTCCGACGTCATTAGTATCCGAATTTAAACAAATCGTCTTCTTAAAATCTGAATGTGCTAGTTTCGGTGCATTTACTATTGATGACTTCAGATTTTCAAACGCCTTCTGATGTAATGTTAGCCAGCGCCACTTTATGTTCTTCTTTAACATTGCGCTCAGAGGTGCAGCTATATCTTCGTAGTTCTTTACAAAGCTCCTGTACCAACCACATAATCCCAAAAATTGTCGTAGTTCTCTTCGTGTTCTTGGTACAGGGTGATTACTGATAGCTTCATTCCTCTTCTGTTCCTCTCTGTCGTCTTCGCTCAATTTATGTCCCAGGTATTTAACTTTGTTGCTGCCAATGACACATTTACTTGGTTTACAAGTTTATCCATGTTGTTCTAGTCTTTCAAGTACAAGATCCAGGTGGTGTAAATGTTCCTGGACTAATCGACTGTAGATTGGTATGTCATCCAGGTAAACTTGGCAGAAATCTTCTATGTATCCAGATTGTACTTCGTTCAATTAAACTCTGGAACGTAGCTGGAGCATTCTTCAATCCAAACGGCATCACGCAAAATTGATAGAGAACTCTTGGGGTGGTAAATGCTGTGTACTCTTTCGATTGTGGCTCCATCTCAATTTGCCAATAACCAGTTTGAAGATCCAATGTAGAAAATATTTTTGCCCCATTGACTTTTCTCAACATTTCTTGCAGATCTGGAATCGGAAACGCATTGCTCTGTGTAATGTCGTTCACTTTTCTATAATCGACGCACAATCAATAGGTTCCATCCTTCTTCTTCGGTAATACGACGGGTGCGGCCGGAAGCTACGTGGATTGTTCAATAATGCCATCGCCTTCAATCTCTTCAATCATCTCTCCAATACCCGTTGTTTTTCATTGTTGTACGAGTATGGTCGTAATTTAATGGGGGAATTCTTCGTAATCTCAATTTTATGTGTGATCGTTTTTGTCCTTCCAACTTTGCCGAAAACGCTGGAATGTCGCCGAATGACATCTTTTAACTGCTCTTGGTTCTCAAAGAGTTTAATTTGTAACTCACCCAATGCATCGTTAATTGCTACCATTTCTCTATGGGCTCCATCTGGTTTTCTCCATGCAATACGTGATCTTATCACACCCAAAGTAAATTATACCACTCCGGTAATCGCGGCTCATACCATTTTTTGTTAAAAATTCATGACTAAGTATTAAGTGGTTCCGTAGGCCAGGTACAAGCATCACTTCAATATTGAAACTCATTTTCGATATCGTTACATCCATCCACATTTTTCCAAGAATCTTGAAAGTATTATTACATGTGGCTCCACTCCCTGTACTATCTCTGACAGGGTGCCATTTTCTAATACTTCTTGCCAATTCTTCGCTGATAAAATTGTGTGATGTCTCACTATTTATTATTGCCAATATTAATCTTCCACGCACATCAACTTCCACAATTGACCCATGCTGGTGTGGATTCTTGGTCTCCATGGTTGTTAAATGAACAGGTAATTGATGGTGTTTACGCCGATGTTGTGTGGTATTGTGGAGGCTAATGTCTTCTCCAGAACCAATCTCTTCCATTATTGATCCTGGCTCTTCGTCCAGTGTTCGAACCGTGGTGCGTAACTCGTCCACCGATCTTGGATTTGAAATTCTACCAATAGACGTATGCCGTCTCGTAATAAATTCAATATTATGGGCACCACGTCATCATTATTCTTGTCGGCGTGCACTCTTCTGAACAGCCGCACCTTCATATTTACGAACGCATCTGTCTTCATTCCTGTGGGTTGAGAAACGGTCATCAATTCTAATTCGGCTTTGGCTTTCCTTCCTATACTGTTGAAGAAACTCTCCAGTTGCCATTTCCACTCATCGAAGGTGTAGCCCAACCCACGATTCATTAATGCCCAGTCTCTGGCAGGTCCCATTAGTTTCTTAGTGACCATCTCGATCCAACAATCTACTGGCAGGTGCGTTTGTCGTAGTAATGCCGTCGCTCTGTTCAAAAAAACTACTGGATCTTCTACCACTCAATTCCGGCATGATGGACAGAAGCGTCGTTGTGTCCAATGCGGCGGAGCGAATGGCTGTATTCATCTCTTCAGGGGCTATACGCATGTCACGCAGTTGTTGTGTCTGGCGCTGCTCAATCCGTGTTATGTCATCCACGACTTTATTATATTGATCGTGCATCTTTAGTTTTAATGTTCGTGACGTCGGTTTTCACAGCTTTGACGTCAGTGCTTATTTGGCTGATATGTCGTACGCACACTTCTCTTAGGTTCTGCATTCGCTCCGAAAAGTCCTCTTTAAGCTCTTGTTGGACTTGTTGCATTATGCTTAATGTCTGTTCGCCCACTCTCTGTTCAGATTCCTGAAGTCGATTTCCGATTCTTCCTTCAAATTGGCTGCTCATCCTCTCTTCGGGCTCTGGAAGTCGATTGCTGATACGTTCGTCCACTCTCTCTTCAGATGCCTGAAGCCGATTGGCCATCCTTTCATCCAAGCGGCTAGTCACTCGATTCTCGGATTCCACCATCTTCTCCTCCAGCTTGATGAATTTTGTCATCATCGCCGCAAATATCCTCTCCATTGTCGCAGCAACTGACTCTTCTGGCTCGGAAACCAAACTTATTCGTAGTTCTGATGTGGGGATGGCTGTTTCTTGAGGCCTTGAAGTCGGTGTTCCATGTTGCCTAGTTTGGTGCTCCTCCCATCTTGCCTGTAGGACCTCTCTAGTCCCAGTGCTGTCCAGCCTTTCAGCCTCCATCATCTCACGCAGACGTGGCATGAAAATGCTGCGGCTTGCCATTGTAAATTCTTTCTTCTTCAGTGCGTATCTTGGATCCTGTCACGGTCGCTACTTGTCACGGTATCTTGGGTCTCTTTATTCCTCAAAGAAGACTCCGATATACGACAAAAACAAAAAAAATATATTAGTAAAAGGTTTTACTAAATATTTTCTAATTCGAATGACACGCAAAATTTTTTTAAAGAAAAGGAGAGAAAAAAAATTAAATTAAACAAAAGTTTTTACGAAACAAAAAAAAAAAAATTTATTGCTTTTTAAAAAAAATGAGAATTTCTTTTTCAACAATTTTTTTAACACAATGTCAATTTACAAACTTTGAACTACTAGTACAAATGCCAACTGTAACTTAATCTGAATCAAACAACAGTTAATTGTAACTTTGAACTGAATCAAACAATAGTCGATTATATTTTGATCAGGGCTGTACGCGCCTTTTTATACATGCCATCGATCTCTCTAGAACATGGTTTTTGTTTTGAAAAAAATTTTTTTTTTTTTAAATATATTTTTGCATGGAGGTTTCTCGAATTATTTACTTTATCAACAATCATGGGCGCATTATAATACTTCTCCAAACCTTGAACCCGAACGATACCCACTAGCTTGATATATAAGTGTCCACTCTATGCACCCGACCAGCGCGTATTCAAAATTTATACACAATTTTACAATACATAAGCTATTCATAACATATAATAACAAGCTTGTTTTTTGACTTATTTACGTATTTATGTTATCAAAAACATTCGACTTGTATTAGACTTTTGATTTTTAAATTAAATTATATCTAATAATTCTTTTCAATTTTTTATATAAAAAAACTTTAATTTTCGACTTAAAAAAAACTTTGTTTAAGAAAAAAAATAAATAGAACTAGATTATTTTCTTTTTGCACTTAAAAAAAAAACTCCTCTTTTTCAAGGAGAAAAATATTTTTCGTCATATTTTCCTCAATATTTTTCTTAATATTATTAGAACACGTGTTGGATCCAGAAAAATTATTCTCAATAATTTTCAATACATTATAGTAAATCAAGAAGGAACTACAACAGCGGAGGTATGAATAGAAACAATCAAACTACCGTTTTTATAGTTACAGCACAGAAAAACAGCAACCCGATAATCAAGAAGATTGTGTGGTGTTCATGACTGAAGAAGATAAACATAATCGAGGAAGTTCAAAAAATTTCATAGAATGGTGCGTTGATTCAGGATGTTCTAATCATTTAGTAAATGATATTAATGATTTCAATGACTACATATCATTAAATAAACTCAAGAAAATATGCGCTGCCAAAAATGGTGTTGAACTAGAAGCTATTGGTATTGGAAATATTAAAGTAAATGGTATTGTAATTTAATTTAATGGAATAAAGAAGATAGAAAAATTGTTTAAGAAAGATATGTGAAATTTAATGAAAAAATTAAAGACATAGAGAAAATTCAAGATATGGTGGAATTTAAAACAAAAACATATAGTGAAGAAGAGGAGGTGTTATGAAGCCTCTTTGTAGATAATAAGAAGATGCCTAAGAGCTATGATAATATATTGTCCAGAGAAGATAATCATAAATGGAAAAATGCCGTAATGGAAGAATTAAAATAGATACAAAATGGATATTCACACAGAAAAGGAATGGTGATGAACAAATGGATAAAGCGAGATTGGTCGCAAAAGGATCTCCACAAACAGGTGATATCACTAATACGTATTCGCCGGTAGTCAAGCTACAAACTTTAAGAATACTATTAGCAACTTCGCCACAGAAAAATTATTTCATTAACCAAATGGATGTCAAAGGAACTTTCCTTTATGGAAGAAGACGTGTATCTCAGGGCCTCACCAGGCGTAAATATTCCAAATAATCATGTACCAAAATATAAAAAAATACTTTACGGTTTAAAAAAATCCCCTAAGGATTGGTATACAAAATTTAATGGATGAGTACGGATATACAAGATCAGAAAATGACTATTGTAACTAGAACTAACTGTTTTAAATTTGTTTTTTGTAAACTAGCGTCTATTTATTTCCATTGTTAGTATGGTTGCCTTTCGGTTAAATTATACCAACGGGAGCGACTAGCGTTTACTTACTTTGACTATTAAGTAATATGTCTGAACATTGATAACATTTTTTTACATCAAATGCTTGATATGAAAAATCATACACATCTAGGGGTGGGAATCGAACCCACGACCTATGGACCAGCTCTACCAACTGAGTTACCTTAGATATTATGGTAGTGCTATGCATACGATCTTTCACTATCATTTTTGATGCCATTGTATTAATATATTGTTATTTTCTGTTAACATACTTTAAATTTGTTTTTTGTAAACTAGCGTCTATTTATTTCCATTGTTTGAATGGTTGCTTTTCGATTATATTATCGCAACGGAAGCGACTAGCGTTTACTTACTTTGACATTTAAGTAATATGTCTGAACATTGATAACATTTTTTTACTTCAAATGCTTGATATGAAAAATATTACACATCTAAGACGGGGGATCGAGCCCACAACCTCAGGCATTCTAGATCAATGCTCTACCAACTGAGCTACCATAGATGTTATGGTAGTGCTATGCATATGATCTTTCACTATCATTTTAGATTCCATTGTATTATTAATTTTGTTTATTTACTATTAACATATTTTAATTTTTTTTTTGTAAACTAGCGTCTGTCTATTTATTTCCATTGTTAGTATGCTTGCCTTTCGGTTATATTATACCAACGGAAGCGACTAGCGTTTACTTACTTTGACATTAAATATTATAATAATATTATAATATTTATAATATTAGTCGTGGTTTTTGAATATAATATATTTTTAAAATATTTTCATTATTTTTTTTAAGTCGGTCATACAATTGTTAAAATTTTGTATAGATGAAGATAATATTCGCATCTGTTGTTGCATTCAAGTATTCGTTGGTGTTTGATGGTCGATTAAAGAATTTATTGAATCGGAATAAAACACAGCGCCATCTGCGATATGTGTTCCGAACCATTTTAATCCATACGAAATACCATTGATAAGACCACGTTTTTGTTTCGTATGATTTTCCAAAATGTTAAGTTTGTTTCGAATTATCATTAGTAACGTGTGGAGATATTTTTTTTGATTTGTACAGTAAACTACACTAGAATATGCTTCATCCGTTAAATGACATAATGATAGGGATTTTGAATAATAATCGTTAACTAATTCTAATTGATCATCCACTATTGTTAAATTAAAATATATAAGTAGGGAAAATTTTTGATTACTTATTTTAGGTTGTCCTAAATTTTTATAGAAGATGATGAATTTATAGGTTCAATTTTAGGACCTGGATCATTAGGATTGGTACCAGAAGGATCAGAGCCATCTTGATTGTTATCGCTGGTTTCGCTATCCGAATCTAAAACAAAAGGTTTCAGTTGATTATAATGATAAGTACGGTGTTTGGCACGAGATATTTCAATTTTTGCCGTGTTATTGTTGTAAATTTGAATAATTTTGAGAGAACCACGATATTCGGGGTTAAGTTTCTTATTTTGTGCTTTAGCGAGATTATTTTTTACGAGAACCATTTGATTTTCTAAAAAATGGATATGTTCGATGATGACTTTTATCGTAATCGATTTTGTGTTATTTTTGGTTCGAATTAATTGTTCTTTGGCTGTATCGCGAATAATTTTTAATTTGTTTGTTACATCTTGAACAAAATTAGATTAGGTTGGTTTCACTTGAAGTTTTTCAATTTGAAAAGGGATTCTTTGTTTTTCTCCGAAAACGAGAGTATAGGGAGTTTCTAGCGTTGACCTATGTTTGTGAGTATTATAAGAATGGGTGGCTAATGTTAGAAGCTCATCCCAGTTATCATTACTTTTGTCGACATAACAAACTATGAAATTACGTAAAGTTAAATGAGTTCGTTCTAGACTACCGTTTGTTTGAGTGGTGAGTTTATGTTTGATTTCAAGTAGTTTAGAAAATTCTTTAAATAACTTCGAAGTGAATTCGGTTCCTTGATCAGTAAGGATGTAAGTGGGGAATCCGAAAATTGAATAATATTTTAGTAGTTGATAGCAACTATTTCAGCAGTGTGGCTGGTTATAGGGTAAGCTTGGATAAATTTGGTCAGATCATCTTCGATTGTAAGGATAAATCGATTACCACTTGACGTTTCTGGATATGGACCAATAATATCCATTGCAATTTGTTCATTAAATGAGCTAGCAGTAGTAGTTAGCATCATAGGAGATTTGTTTGGTTTAAAATTTGTTTTATATATTTGACAGGTTTTACATTTTTTTAAATTTATTTTGGATATCCTGCTTTAGAGTATCCCACGTATAGTTTTCACGAATCGCGTCGTACATTCGATTGAAGCCTGAATGCTCAGCTAAAAGATGGTCGTGATTTTCTTTTAATACGGTTTCGAGATCTACTGCATTATTTATTTGAATTTTTGCATGTTGATGTATTCTAACTGTTTTATTTTTAAATAAATATTGGATCATTCAATAGATAGTTTCTAATTTAATAATTGGATTATCAAATGAAATGTTACTTATTGTTAGGTTACCTAAATTTTGAAGATGAACAATGCTTCAAAGATTTAACATGCAATTGAATAAAGTTTTGTACTCTATATAATATCGTTGTAAAACTGTTTTACAAATATGAGTATAATTTTTTGTTTTTCTTCTTGTGAATTTAGAAAAGCTACTCCTCCCGGCCTATGATTAATAAAATTGTGAAAGGTTGGTAAATTTTTTTCTAAATAATATGAATAATTATTATTTTCGGATAAATCGCAGCAGTAGGGAATGACGAGATTTTTCTTGGTGAAACTGCTGAACATTTTCAAAATATATGTCCGTAAGGTTATGAAAAGGTTATAGGTTATGGTTATAGGTCTGCTGAGAGCGTCAGCGTAATAATTTATTTTTCCCGGTTTGTACATAATTTTATAATTGTACTCCATAAGTTTCAGTCTCCCTCGCACGGGTATAGATGATGGATCTTTGCATGAAACGAGCCATGTGAGGGGACGATAATCCGTAACGATTATAAATTCTAGTCCGAATAAATAAGGCCTAAAATGCTTAACGGAATCTACAATGGAGAGGAGTTCTTTCTCCGTTGTTGAATAGTTTCGAACTGCTGCGTTTAATGTTCTTGAATAGTACGATATTGGTTAATCTTTCCGATGTCTCCTTGAGATATGACGCTACCTGGAGCTTCGTTTGAAGCATCTGTAGTTAATACAAATGGTTTATTCAATTTGGATACTGAAGGATCGATTCGGTTGTGCGAATATTTTTTAATTTTTCAAATGATGACTTACATTGGTCAGACCAAATGATGGGGACATTCTTTTTCAAAGGAGAGGTTAAGGGTTTGGAAATTTTTGCAAATTGAGTGATGGATTTCCTGTAATACCCGATTACTTCGAAGAAGGATTCTTTGGTTGTCTGATTTTTGTAATCGCTTCAATTTTTGAAGGATTAGGTTTGACACCATCATTAATTGCGTAATTTATCACATACAAGACCTAATTTTTCGTTATGGTTTTCTAAAGATGAACCGTAAACTACAATATCTTCGAGATAAACAAAACATTCAATGCGTTTAAGATCGCTTAAAACAGTATGCATTAGTTTTTGAAACGTTCCCGGTGCATTCTGTAAACCGAAAGGCATTCTATTGATTTTGTAGTGCCCGGAAGGTATCGTAAATGCTGTTTTTTTTTATCTTTCTCGGTCATTTGAATTTGGTGGAAGCCTGAACGATATCTAGGGCCGAAAATAAACTGATTGTCCTAATTGATCGACAATATTTTCGATATTGGGTATAGGATATGGATCAGTGATGGTTACATCATTGAACTTTTGGTAATCAATTACGATTCTCAATTTATTTTCACCGGATGCATTTAATTTTTTTGTAACTGCAGAAGAGTAAGGAGATGATGATGATGGTTGAACGATTCCCTGCTCAAGCATTTTATCGACATGCTTATTGACTTCTTGTTCATGGATATTTGGATACCGATACGTTTGGGTATGGATTGGGGTAGGATGTGATGATTTCGTGTTCTAATGTTATAGTGTAAGTTAATTTATCACCTGGAAGATGAAAAATTTCTTTATAATTTTGATAAATTTGTGTTAAAGATTCTGTTTAGCGTTTGTTTTTGCACTAATGTTTGAGTTTCGTAAAAATTTCTTCAAATATCCATCGATTCAACCTATTGCATGTTAAAACTCACCATCGTTAATATATATATATATATATATATATATATATATATATATATATATGTATATGCATATTTGCTTTTTAAAATGTCTGTGGACTCGCTAGCGGTCACAGTTTTATTCCGATTGGCAAGAAATTTGATATTTGAGGCGCTTTTTGTATTCTAAAAGTCAAGTTCGCTAATGGCTAAAATCGGACGAGGGGAAAGGAATTTTAGAGGGAGGGGAAACACAAAATTTGACATATCTTCCTTAATATTTGAAAAATCAAAAAATTTATCGGGAGTTAAGTTGTAGGTACTAAGTTTTACTGTAATTTTGTATATTTACTTATAATTTTTCTGTTGCACTAATATTTACAGAAATATTTACAATTAAAATATTGAAAGTTGATTGAAAGTTAAAATTCTAAATATCTCTGTTCACATTAGAATTTGAGAAAAATGATCAGGTAATGAATTGTAGCAAACTTGATTTTCTTCAACTTTACTTCTTATACATTTTTCGATTATCTAATATTAAGAGATATATTTAATATATTGTGTTTGTTTGACTCGAATACATGAAAAAAAATTTAGTGTAAACAACTTAAAAAAAAAATTCAACCGACTTCAAAAAACACAAAAAGTCTCTATATTAAAAAGCTACAAATAACAATTTAAAGATTTCATCCAAAAGACAATTCTTGCCCAAACCTATTACGTATAATTTAGTTTATGTAAATATACAAGGTATTTTAAGTTTGATCACGACTTTGTAATGCTTATAAATATACATCGTAGGCATGATTGTTTGGTATATGTGTTCATAAAATATGGCTATTTCCGTATGCCCGTCTGTCTGGCTGTGGACACGATAACTCAAGAACGAAAAGAGATAACGAGCTGAATTGTATTCTAGAGCAATAAAGTAAGATCAAGTTCGTTAATGGGTAAAATCGGGCTATGTGTGGGCAAAATGCATAACACTGCTTCTCTTTGAAACCATTGGAACGTGTTTCCATTCGCTCAGGGGGTGGGGGATATATACATCTTTGAACCCGTAAAAGATAGAAAAAAATGTGTTAAAAAATCTTTTTTTTTAAATAAACAAGTTTTGTTTGAAAATTTTTTTCATAAACTCAATAGTTTTCTCATAAATTGTGATTAAATGTTCCTCGGAAAGCGAATTGTTAACAATTCGAATACGCAGAATTGTTAACAATTTAATCATTGATATACAAGTCAGTATATACTGGGTATTCAAACATTTAACTCAGTTAGTTGTTACATTACTTTACAGTCAAACATAGAATCTCCTTCGTTTTTTGAAGTTGGATAAAATAATTGTGTTGATATTTTCATCTCCACGGAAACTCTTCTGTACTATAAGATAACTATATAACTATTTTATTAAAATTTTGTTTTCATTTTGAAATATCAATTTTTATTGTCGTTTCCATAGTAACTATAAACTGAAATCGTTCTATTTTGGCTATTAATAAATTTTTTTTTGCAAATACTATAGTCATATCAGATATTATATTTCATTTTGATCACACTAAAATTATAGTGTGATCACACTAAAACTAGAGAGTGATTTATGTATTAAAAAGAAATTCGCTAAGTTGACGCAGCTCCTTCATAACGAATTTTTTTTGTATATGCAGAATATTTTACTTAAATTTTTTTTGGTAATCAAATATACTCAATTGTTGAAGCGACCTTAAATAACAAAAAAAAAAAAAAAATATCATTATATTTGAAATGATTACTTTCATCATTGGACTGTATAATTGATATTGTTTAATCAATTACGATTGATGATTGGATTTTCCTTTATTTGGATATTAGTATAATTTTTTTTCGTAAACATGAAAGTTTAAGAATATAATATTATTTTTGTATCTATTCTTATTTGGTACATCATAATAGTACCTAATAATTATCTTATTTAATGTACAAATTTGTTTACTGAATTTTCTATTATTATAGTTCTTTTTCTTGTTTTGCAATAATTCTTCCATTTACATTGCTCATGCGTTTGTTTCAGTTGAGACATATTTTAAGCCAACATCTATATTTATACACATGTCTTTATCTTAGTAAAAATGTGTTTTCTTTTCGTTATTTAAATTGTTTGCAAAATTTGGATACATCAATTTTGATAATCACGTGCTTTAAATATTGTGTTCTCATTTTGAAAATAACAATTTTCTCTTTTGACTATCATATTTTTCTATAAAAAAATTTGTACCATTATTATTTTTTTTGTAAGATATTATAAACCTTTCATTTCAAGTAAATTTCATTATTACCTCAATTATTATGGAAATATCGTTAACTTATTTTTTGTAATAAAAATGTCGTCAGATGGAACCTGTTTAATTTGATATCTAACCAAAATACTTATTAATTTTTTGTAGTTAATTTAAAGTTTATTTGATTATTTTTATGGTGAGTACTAATATCAATATTTACCCGATCTGCGGCAAAATTTAAAATAAAATTTTTTCCACAAGTTTGTTTACTTTGGTAATGTGTTAATAAATTTTATATCTAATAATTTGCTTCCACTCAATTTTACTCTGCCTATAAAATTATTAACCACATTTTCAATTTCATTCTGGATTAATCAAATCTGTATCTTTAAATATTTGGTCAAAGATATGACGAAACCAAGTTATCAGACATCAGCTAACCTCCATAATCATATTTTCAAAATACATAATGTTTTACTAATATTGTACTTTGTTATTTAGAGTGGCATTCGCTAAAATTGTATTTTGTTATTTAGAATAATTTTCACGTTTTATTTTTTTATACAATTTTGCAGCAATCAAATTTCTTATTGCTGCGTTTACATTTCTAAATTTCAAGATAGTTTTGAACACGAGATGGTGTTCAACATGGTGTTGGTAATGGTCAACAATACCAATTGTTTAATTTACTTTTCCAAGTTCAAATTCACTTTCTGTTTGTGCAAAGACTTTCGGCCAATTCAATGTAGAATTATTTACATACTAATCATTTAATTTACATTTCTAAGGCTAACTGTCTTGCCACATGTAGTTATTATGTCAGAAGTATAAGCTAAACTTAAATTGTTAAAAAATTAAATAAAAATTTACTTTTTTTTAACTTAACCTTAATAAAGAATAACATTATTCAAATTGTCACAAATCAACATCAATATAGACCTGTACAATATTATAGGCCAGTATTTAACCAACCCAGTACATCTAACCAACAAAAACATAATAAAAATTTCCAATAACCTAAACCATTATATAAACCAACACCTATGGACATACCCAAACAAACGAAATTACAACCCCAACAAGATAATATTTATAAATCTACTGAACCACCTAATTTTAAATCAAAGGAATTATTTACAAATGATGTTCATTTATCTATGTGGATAAATGGATAGATATCAGGAGAGAATTGGAGATCTATTACAGTATAATTTTAATTTAATTTCACTATTATTCTTATCGATATGATATTCAATCAAGCGGTTAATTATCTAATCAATTGGCGCGATAAATTTGCGGTTGAAACTATATTTTAACAAGAGCGGTTGATATGTTATCTATCTGAATTCTAACTAAAAATTGAACTGACTAAAAAACTAAAATTATTTTTCTAATAAATGCTCAGGCTTATGTAATCCTGGCGACAAATAAAATAAATCAAAAACAAAATGAAATAATCGAAATATTTATCAGGGGCGCATCCATACCCCCCGACATGGAAAACTGTACTTTTCCGTAAAATGAAATACAGAAAATATGATGATTCTAAAATCTATATACCAAAATTAGCGTCAAAAACTAAAATGTGTGTGATTTCACCGAAAACAATTGATTACAAACAAGACACAAACATTTTGAAAAAAAAAACCACACTTAAATTATTGCGTAGGTAAAGGACATAATTTTACGACGGGACGTTTATAACATCCAGATTTTGTACGAACGGATGCTACTCTAATAATACCATCAGGACCAGGATATACTTCCTCTATTACTCCTATAGGCCAATGCAATGGTGGCAAGTTATCTTGCATCAATATAACTAATTGTCCAATTTGAACTGGACATACAGGAGTGTTCCATTTCTGACGTACCTGGAGTGTACTGAGATATTCCTCCTTCCAACGCTTCCAGAATGACTGAACAATACCATCCAATAACTGTTTACGATCCAAATGACTAAGCGGTTCATTCGAAAAATCAATCGCAGGCAGCGATTTTAGAGGGGTCAAAGTTAGAAAATGGGCGGGTGTTAATATTTCTGGATCAGATGGGTCATTACTCAACCAACAAAAAGGTCGTGAATTAAGTAAGCTCTCAATTTGCGCTAGTATAGTGGAAAATTCCTCATATGACAAAATTTGAGAGCCGAGAATTTTATGCAAATGGATTTTTACACACTTGACGTTCGATTCCCAAATTCCACTCATGTGAGGGGCACTAGGAACATTAAATTTCCATTCAATATTGTTTTTCAAAAGTTCAGCCTTTAATACGTTTGTATGTTCGGTTGATTCTAAAAGTCTATAAACTTCGTCTAATTTCGATTTGGCACCTATATAGTTGGTTCCTTGATCCGAAAACATTGTTGAAATAGGGCCCCTACGTGCCAAAAAACGTTTAAACGCTGAAAGAAAAGTAGGTGTGGATAAATCGGAGGCCAATTCCAAGTGTAATGCCTTAGTTGTCATACAAATGAAAAGACAAATATATGCTTTTTGGCTTTTGACCCCACGGTTTCGGCTAATAGTTATATTATAGGGTCCAGCGTAACCCGTCCCTGTCATAATAAAGGGTTTAACTTGTGGAAGTACTCTAAAATCGTACTCTAATATAAGTACTCTAATATAAGGATAATTGGGTTTTGGCTTTGTCCGAAAACAAAAATTACATTTTTGTATCCGATGACGTATAACTCCACGACCGCAAAGTATCCAGTATTTTTGTCGTATGAGAGACAACAATAAGTGCAAGCCTGTATGCAAATTATTCCTATGATAATAGTCTACTAAAATATCAACAAAATGATTCTTTTTCGGTAGAAGTACAGGGTGCTGATGTGCATAAGTTATAGAAGCGTGTTTCAATCTACCACCAACGCGGAGTATATCATTATCTAAAAATGGTGATAGATTTTTTAATCTATTCGAACAAATTCGATTATTTCTTAAAGCTTGTATATCCTACATAAAATGAAGATTTTGTACGACGCGAATTAGTGCATGTTCGGCAAACTCTAAATCTTTAAAACTAAAACCTTTTGTAATTGGTAGTTTTTTAATAAACCGAAAAACTATAACGGTGGAGCGTAATAATTTCGACCATGAAGAATACCTTTGTATTAGGGTATATAAAGGATGATCAGGGGTTTGTATTGTTCCTGGACAGGAAACTATTTTTTCTTCTGGAACATTTGACAGATTCCCTATATCTATGAACGATTTAATAGGCCAATACTCTTCATCTAATTGTAACCACGATGGACCAAAAATCCATTCCGTTTGAACTTCAAGAAAATTTTCTGGATTTCATGCCCCGTGATATTCCATCAGCTGCGTTATTTAACCCTTCAACATGGTACCAAACGTTGGCAGGTAAATAATCTTGGATTTTAGCAACACGATTCGCTATAAAAGTTTTCCATCTATGAGGAGATGCATTAATCCAATGTAAAGCTACCATCGAATCCGTAAATGCAAACGTTTTAGTTATGCGACAACGATCAACAAAAGTATTCAAAACAAAACTCATCAGTTTTGCTAACATAACACAAGCACAAAGTTCTAATCGCGCTAGAGTTTCAACTTTCAACGGTGAAACTTTCGACTTAGCACAGATACTTAATACAATTTTTATTGATTTATTTGATACAGAACGCAAATAAACAGTACACGCGTACGATGTTTCACAAGCGTCCGCGAAACCTATAAGCATTAGTATGGAATTTTCAAATCTACCTAAATGTCGCGGAATCGAAAATCGCTCTAAAAGTGGAAGTTCCACTTGGAATTTCAGCCATTGTTTTAATAAATAATCAGGAGGGCTTTCATCCCAACCTATTTGAATGGACCACAATTTCCTTATAAATAATTTAGCGTATAAGGTAACTGGACCTAACAAACCTAACGGATCGAATATACGAGCTATGGTAGATAATATATTGCGTTTAGTACATTCTTTATTTAGAACCGTTACGGAAAATAACAAATGGTCTGAACTAGTTGACCATTTCATACCCAATACTTTTAAATAATTTGAATCGAAATCTATTAAATTCGTTGTGCTTTGGGTCTTAGGCATTTGAGCAAGTAATTCTATTGAATTACTGGACCATTTAACTAAGCTAAAACCGCCCGCTTCAAAGACCTTTACTAATTGCGTACACAAATCTTTCGCTGTTTCAAGGTTAAGAGTACTTGAAACTAAATCGTCAATATACATATCTCGTAAAAGAATTTCAGTTGCTTGAGGATATTTGATAGCCTCGTCCATGGCTAACTGACGAACTACACGTAATGCTAAAAATGGCGATGGTTTGACTCCGAAGGCTAAAGTTGTCAACTTATAAGTTTCGATATTCTCAGATGACTCAAATCTGTATAATACGCGTTGAAACCGTGTGTGTTCCTCACATAAATTGATCTGTCTATACATCTGCCGTATATCCGCGGTGAATGCTATGGGATTTAATCTAAAATTTAGAAACATTCCAAGAACATCTGTCTGTAATTTAGGCCCTGTATGTAATACGTCATTTAATGATAAGGATGAATTTGTTTTGCAACTTGCATTAAACACTATTCTCAATGGAGTAGTAGTACTATCTACTTTAAATACAGGGTGATGTGGTAAATAATAACCATTTCTATCAGATATACAATTATCGACCAACTTGCGCATATGTCCTTGAATCAAATAATCATTAAATGCCTCATTGTATTGTTTGCGAAGTTGCGGTGATGAATCTAATTTTCGTTCTAACGACATAAATCTTTTTAAGGCAATACTATAGGAATCGCCTAAATTTGAAGGATCTTCTTTAAAACGAAGAGCTACGGAATATCGACCTGTAATATCTCTACTATGCGTTTTTATGAAATGTGTTTCACATTCTATATTTTCTGGGCTATCTATTTTACCCATTGGAATTTCTTCGATTTCGAAGAATTTTTCTACTAATTGTTGAATTGGCGGGTCAATCAAAGTACAGAAACTTTGACAAAGGTTCAAGTCATCTAAAATAGGCGTTTTACCCATTATTACATAGCCTAAACTAGTTTGTAAACCAAATGGTAAATCAGGAGCAGCTGAAACCTTTCCAATCCCAATCAATTTTGGAAACCATTGTGCACCTAATATCCCATCAACCTCACGACATTTATCGAATTCACTATCTGCTAAAGGTAATTCTCTCAAATAATTAAGGTGCTTAGTATTTACATTGGTGGTAGGTAGTTTATCCGTAATTTTATCTACAACCCAAGCAGAGTTAATCTAGAAGAAATTGCTATATTTTGGACTTGACCCCTAACGTTGTGTGGGTTAGCACCTATGCCAACAACTGATGCGTGTATCCTATTGATAACAAAGCCTAATCTTTTACAACAGTTTTCAGTTAAAAAATCTCCTTGACTTCCAGAATCAAGTAAAATGCGAATGGGATGACTTTTCCCATTAGATAGACAAACTTTTACTATGGCGGTCGAAAGAAGCGTTGTGTAATTTTGTTTCGAAACTGGATTTTGAACTGTAAAACATTCTTTGGTAGTTTCTTTATTTATTTCTTTTTCTCTATTAACACAAGATGATTCATCTTGTTGAGAGCTGCACGACAAAGAACGCGCAGTGTTTTCACCACTTGTGAGTGGTTTGTCAAAATGCAATAGAGTATGATGACGTACTTTACATTTTGAACAAGAATTTGAAGATTTACATTTTGCTATATGATGTTTATTACTTAAACAGTTAAGGCATAATGATTTTTCTTTAGATAAATTATATCTTTCAGATGGTGTAAGGCTTATAAATTTTGGACATGAATATACTAAATGCGATTGCTTTTGACAGACAGGACAATTAGAATTTGTTGCGTTGATACTTGTAAATGCATGCGTGCTTTTGGTGCTACTACTAATAGGGTTAGAAGGCTTCATCACATGGCCTCCAGTATTGGAAACGCGAGACAATACTTTCGCTTGTGTACGAATAAATTCAGACAATTGTTGGTAGGTTGGTAATTCAACCTCCTTGATTGACATTTCAAATAATTTTCGTGTTGAACTATCTAATTTCGATAACGTTATGGAAACTAGTATTATATCAGCTAAATCAGCAATATTTAATTGTTTTAATGCACTAACAGATGTATCAAATCGTTCTATAAAATTGTTTAAAGCAGATGTAGATTCTACTTGAATTGATTTAAAATCTAATATTTGTTTTTAATAATTATTCGCTAAAAATCTTTTATCCTGATATTTATCAACTAAAATCTTCCAAATAATTGAATAGTTTTCTGCGATAGGTTGTATACCAGAACAAATTGTGGCAGCTTTTCCATCTAATTTGCTTAAAAGATAATGAATTTTACAAGATTCATCAATATCTAGATTATCGTGAATAAGTGTTTTAAAGGTTTGATAAAACACCGGCCATTTTTGGGGATCACCCGAAAATTTAATTATATCGATTTTAGGTAATTTAGGTAGAACCTTTTTTGGTTTTACTGATTTTATAATTTCTGTATTATTGGCTTTAATTTCCGATTTTTCTTTTGATATTGAGTGCGCAACCATTTTAATACGACCACATATTTCCTCAATTGTATCTAAAATTTGAAAATTCGGAATACTTTCGTTATCTAATTCCAAGGATATGGAATTAATTTTTTCAACAATCTCCAAGAGCTGGCTTCGAGTTTCATCCAAAGACATATATAAAATTTGGAAATTGTTCAAAACATTTGGATCGGATAAATCCTTACTAATATCGTACAGTCTCTGTAAGCGCTGGAAAAGAGTTTGTTTTTTCGATTCAAAAATACGAAGTTGCCTATTAAGCTTTTCGGCCATTGTATTATTATTTAATAAATTATTAAATTTGATATAAAATGACTACAAATAAACAAGTATGAAATTAAATATTCGTGTTGTTGATGTTTGTGTTTTGTTTGTTTAATGTTTTATGTAATTTTAATAAATGTGACTCTTTGAAATAATAATTATTAACGAATAATAGAAATTTAAAGATATAAATGCTAAATAAATCTATGCGAATTTTTCTAAGTTATCCGGCTCGAAGGACCATATGTTGCGTTCGTGTGGACTGTAATGTACGACTAATCCAATAGTGAGATCAAATAAATATAACTCGAATAAATCCCACTCACCTTGGTTGATGTTCCTCGTGCTGGATGGAATTGCACTGCACTTAGGTTATCTATGTGGATAAATGGATAGATATCAGGAGAGGATTGGCGATCTATTACAGTATAATTTTAATTTAATTTCACTATTATTCTTATCGATATGATATTCAATCAAGCGGTTAATTATCTAATCAATTGGCGCGATAAATTTGCGGTTGAAACTATATTTTAACAAGAGCGGTTGATATGTTATCTATCTGAATTCTAACTAAAAATTGAACTGACTAAAAAACTAAAATTATTTTTCTAATAAATGCTCAGGCTTATGTAATCCTGGCGACAAATAAAATAAATCAAAAACAAAATGAAATAATCGAAATATTTATCAGGGGCGCATCCAGTAGGTAGATAAAGAATCGTATGAATACGACGAACAAACTAATTACGATCAACATTATAACTACAATAATGATGTAGATTACAATCACGAAAATTTCGAGCATGAACAATTTGAACATACTGAAGATTAAAATTTTCAGCTATACCCGAGCAGAAAATGCCAGATGCCGGACACTATATCTGGTCCGCATCAGTGACGAGTATGGCATGCCAGATCGGGCATACCGGACTGGTACCCGATCAGTTCCTGAACAGGTATCCATCTGGCAAGCCCAATTTTAAAGTGTTCATAATATATTGGGTTTGCGTGGCATGGGCCAGACTAGGAACAGATTAGGTTAACCTTAGCTCACAATTGTAGGATTTTTTTAAACCTTGTAAAATGAAATTTTTTCAACTTTTTTAATATTAAATAAATTTTAATTATTATATTTCTTTAACAAAGTAGTCAAACCTCCGTGAACTGGGCATACGAGTTCAACCAAAATTAAAACTAACTATATGAAAAAATTGTACCAAACTTGTACCTAATTGTACCACAAAAAGAAAAAAATGTACCTTCCAAATAACCCCAAAAATCGACCCCGAAAAAATGGGCCGCATACGACTTCGTCGGAAATTAAATTTGAATATGCCAAAAAATTGTACCAAAATTGTACCAATTGTACCGCAAAAAGAAAAAAAATAACTTTTCAAATATCCAAGAAAAAAGACTTCGAAAATTTTTGATGTCAAATTCATCACTTCTACATGAAAAAAATTACAATATAACTACATGAAATGATTGAACCAAAACTGTACCTAATTGTATTACAAAAAAATCAAATTAAACTTGGAAATAACCCAGAAAATCGACCTCGAAAAATTGAGCCGCACACCATCTTGTCAGAAATTATAATTTAATATGGCAAAAAATTGTACCAAAATAGTACGTAATTGTACCGTAAAAAGAAAATAATTAACTATTCAAACTACCTAGAAAATCTACTTCGAAAATTTTTGATGTCAGAATCATTAGTATATTAAATTCTGAGGCTATTATATTTGAAGTGAAATAATTGTAGAACTATTGATAAAAAAAACCGCTAAAAACCAAAATTTAACTTACATATCTTATAAATAACTTCGAAAAAAGTGACACTTCGAAAAATATTTTGTCAGTTTTACCTATTATTGGACCTTCTATAAAAATTTAACGTTGCCAAAATATTAAGTTTGAAGAGTATTTTGACATACTATTCAAACCAAAAATTGTACCTCCTCGATAACGAAGAGATTAACCAAATAGACATATTTTCGGAGATTTGACCCATTTGGGACGCATTTTGAGAAAATGTTTCTATGGAACCAGATAACCTTTCACAAGAGGATAATGATTGCATACAAGAAAAAAATTGTACCTTTAAAATAAGAGAGAAAAATTAGTTTTTCTGTTTCGCCCATTTCGGACACTCCTAGCGAAAAACTGAAAATGTAAAATAATTGTACCAAAATTGTACCCCGTAAATACGCAAGCAGCAAACGAATATCTCTTTAAATAAGGGAGATATTAAAGGTTGGTTTTTTTACCCATTTCGGATCTGGCCAGAAAAAAAATTTTTTGGCCAAACTTTTCTGTCCATCGTACACTTTAGCAAGCCATATAAAGCAAAAATTGTACCTCTTATATAAGGGGCGAAATTATCGAAATTGTACCAAAATAAACACAATTTTGAAAATTTGTCCCTTTTGGGACACTTTATGGGTAAAATTTCTCTGGCATAAGATGACCTTTTAGTAGAGGATAATGATTGCCTGCTAGAAAAAAATTGTATCTTTAAAATAAGAGAGAAAATTCAGTTTTTCTGTTTCGCCCATTTCGGACACTCCTAGCGAAAAACTGAAAATGTAAAATAATTGTACCAAAATTTTACCCCATAAATCCACAAGCAGCAAAAAATTATCTCTTCAAATAAGGGAGATATTAAAGGTTGGTTATTAGACCCTTTTCGGACCTGGCCAGAAAAAAAATTTTTTGGGTAAAATATTCTGTCCATGGTACACTTTAGCAAGCCATATAAAACAAAAATTGTACCTCTTGTATAAGGGGCGAAATTAACGAAATTGTACCAAAATATATTAAATTTTGGAAATTTGACACTTTCAGGACGCTATTTAGGAAATGTTTCTTTGACACAAGATGACTTTTGACTAGAAGATAATGATTGCATGAAAGACAAAAATTGTACCTTTAAAATAAGGGAGAAAATCAGTTTTTCTGTTTCGCCCATCTCGCGCACTCCTAGTGAAAAACTGAAAATGTAAAATAATTGTACCAAAATTGTACCCCGTAAATCCGCAAACAGCATAAGAATATCTCAGAAAAAAAATTGTTGTTTCTATGGTGCACTTTATTTAATATGGCCCAAAATTGTACCTACATAGCACCTCGGATACATAACAGAAAAAATTTAGCTCTTCAAACACATTAGAAATGTCTTTTTTTTTATAACGTTTTGGACACACTTGGATATAGTTTACTCATTTATTTTCGTTTACTGCATTTTTATTATGAATTGCCGAAAAAAAATTCATTAAAATGGTTGTCGGTCAATCATCTTAAATTGTGACCTATATGATTGCATTGTCCTTATTCCAGAAATTTCCGTTCCAATTATAACCAAAAAACTATCTTCAAAATATCTAATAATTTTCCCCAAAGCTCCCATTGACGTTATAGTTTTTTAAGATGAGATCTCATTCAAGTACTTTGGAACAAGCAACCCACAATTTCTTCGTTAAAGAAGAGCGACAAAATTTAGTTTTACACAACAAATACACGATAAAATAGCGGCAAATTAGGCGACTACTTTCGACTTGATTTGAAAAAGTTGTTGTGCTAGGTTGACAGATATTAATTCATTGCGTATAAAAAAAATTATAATAATATAATAATATTAACCCATTAGCAAAGAGCTCATCTGCAAGGAACTGACCTCATCCAGAACTAATCCCATCATATTGGTAATAATATTTGAAATAAAATATAAATAAATGTATTTTTGAATAATTATAAATTCTGGGTAGTAAAATTACTGATAACTGTACCTAGTACATACTACGGAACCCTAAGTTTAGAAGTGTACGAAACGCATAATTTTTTATTGTATATTAAAGTATGTAAGGAATTTCCAAGAATCTCAAATTATTGTAACAAACAACTTTGGGGAAAATTATTAGATATTTTGAAGATAGTTTTTTGGTTATAATTGGAACGGAAATTTCTGGAATAAGGACAATGCAATCATATAGGTCACAATTTAAGATGATTGACCGACAACCATTTTAATGAATTTTTTTTCGGCAATTCATAATAAAAATGCAGTAAACGAAAATAAATGAGTAAACTATATCCAAGTGTGTCCAAAAACGTTATAAAAAAAAGACATTTCTAATGTGTTTGAAGAGCTAAATTTTTTCTGTTATGTATCCGAGGTGCTATGTAGGTACAATTTTGGGCCATATTAAATAAAGTGCACCATAGAAACAACAATTTTTTTTCTGAGATATTCTTATGCTGTTTGCGGATTTACGGGGTACAATTTTGGTACAATTATTTTACATTTTCAGTTTTTCACTAGGAGTGCGCGAGATGGGCGAAACAGAAAAACTGATTTTCTCCCTTATTTTAAAGGTACAATTTTTGTCTTTCGAGCAATCATTATCTTCTAGTCAAAAGTCATCTTGTGTCAAAGAAACATTTCCTAAATAGCGTCCTGAAAGTGTCAAATTTCCAAAATTTAATATATTTTGGTACAATTTCGTTAATTTCGCCCCTTATACAAGAGGTACAATTTTTGTTTTATATGGCTTGCTAAAGTGTACCATGGACAGAATATTTTACCCAAAAAATTTTTTTTCTGGCCAGGTCCGAAAAGGGTCTAATAACCAACCTTTAATATCTCCCTTATTTGAAGAGATAATTTTTTGCTGCTTGTGGATTTATGGGGTACAATTTTGGTACAATTATTTTACATTTTCAGTTTTTCGCTAGGAGTGCGCGAGATGGGCGAAACAGAAAAACTGATTTTCTCCCTTATTTTAAAGGTACAATTTTTGTCTTTCATGCAATCATTATCTTCTAGTCAAAAGTCATCTTGTGTCAAAGAAACATTTCCTAAATAGCGTCCTGAAAGTGTCAAATTTCCAAAATTTAATATATTTTGGTACAATTTCGTTAATTTCGCCCCTTATACAAGAGGTACAATTTTTGTTTTATATGGCTTGCTAAAGTGTACCATGGACAGAATATTTTACCCAAAAAATTTTTTTTCTGGCCAGGTCCGAAAAGGGTCTAATAACCAACCTTTAATATCTCCCTTATTTGAAGAGATAATTTTTTGCTGCTTGTGGATTTATGGGGTAAAATTTTGGTACAATTATTTTACATTTTCAGTTTTTCGCTAGGAGTGTCCGAAATGGGCGAAACAGAAAAACTGAATTTTCTCTCTTATTTTAAAGATACAATTTTTTTCTAGCAGGCAATCATTATCCTCTACTAAAAGGTCATCTTATGCCAGAGAAATTTTACCCATAAAGTGTCCCAAAAGGGACAAATTTCCAAAATTGTGTTTATTTTGGTACAATTTCGATAATTTCGCCCCTTATATAAGAGGTACAATTTTTGCTTTATATGGCTTGCTAAAGTGTACGATGGACAGAAAAGTTTGGCCAAAAAATTTTTTTTCTGGCCAGATCCGAAATGGGTAAAAAAACCAACCTTTAATATCTCCCTTATTTAAAGAGATATTCGTTTGCTGCTTGCGTATTTACGGGGTACAATTTTGGTACAATTATTTTACATTTTCAGTTTTTCGCTAGGAGTGTCCGAAATGGGCGAAACAGAAAAACTAATTTTTCTCTCTTATTTTAAAGGTACAATTTTTTTCTTGTATGCAATCATTATCCTCTAGTGAAAGGTTACCTGGTTCCATAGAAACATTTTCTCAAAATGTGTCCCAAATGGGTCAAATCTCCGAAAATATGTCTATTTGGTTAATTTCTTCGTTATCGAGGAGGTACAATTTTTGGCTTCAAAAGTATGTCAAAATACTCTTCAAACTTAATATTTTGGCAACGTAAAATTTTTATAGAAGGCCCAATAATAGGTAAAACTGACAAAATATTTTTCGAAGTGACACTTTTTTCGAAGTTATTTATAAGATATGTAAGTTAAATTTTGGTTTTTAGCAGTTTTTGTTATGCACAATAGTTCTACAATTATTTAATTTCAAATATAATAGCCTCAGAATTTTATGTACTAATGATTCTGACATCCAAAATTTTCGAAGTTGATTTTCTAGGTAGTTTGAATAGTTAATTATTTTCTTTTTACGGTACAATTACGTACTATTTTGGTACAATTTTTTGGCATATTAAAATTTAATTTCTGACAAAAAGGTGTGCGGGTCAATTTTTCGAGGTCGATTTTCTGGGTTATTTCCAAGGTTTAATTTGATTTTTTTGTAATACAATTAGGTACAGTTTGGGTTCAAATATTTCATGTTGTTATATTGTAATTTTTTTCATGTAGAAGTGATGAATTTGACAACAAAAATTTTCGAAGTTGTTTTTCTAGGTTATTTGAAAAGTTATTTTTTTTCTTTTTGCGGTACAATTAGGTACAATTTTGGTACAATTTTTTGGCATATTCAAATTTAATTTCCGACGAAGTCGTATGCGGCCCATTTTTTCGGGGTCGATTTTTGGGGTTATTTGGAAGGTACAATTTTTTCTTTTTGTGGTACAATTAGGTACAATTTTGGTACAATTTTTTCATATAGTTAGTTTTAATTTTGGTTGAACTCGTATGCCCAGTTCACGGAGGTAGTAGTCAATTTATTTCAAAAGTTTTTAAATCATGCCGAACTGGTACCCGATCAGTTCCTGAACAGGTATACATCTGGCAAGCCCAATGTTAAAGTATTCATATTATATAGGGTTTGCCTGACATGGACCAGACTAGGAACGGATTTGGATATTTATTTTTTTGGAGTTGGTTAAAATTTGTGTTGATTTGCTAACTTCCACGGAAACTCTACTCCAATAAGATAACTATAAAATTATTTTATTTAAGTTTTGTTTTAATTTTGAAATGTCAATTTTGATTGTTGTTTCCATAGTCACGTTAAGTCAGGACAACGTCTGTCGGGTCAGTAATATATTGAAACAAATATCGAATGGGATTATATCGGTAATACCTCTAAAGGAAATTATTGTTCCAACATCATGGATAGTTAGGAATGAAAAATTGAATCATATGTCTTAGACATATATGTCTGAGCCGTTTACAAATAAAATAAAGTGCCAAAAACGTCATGAAATGGTAAAAAATTGTCACAATATCATGTTGAAATTCATGGAAGCGCTTGTTAGTGATTTATTTTTGTTTTTTTAGAATTATATTTATGAATAAAGTATAGTATGATGACTTTACATTAAAATTATTAATTAATGCAAATTTTTATAGGTTCTTACGAGCAAGCTGAAATTCGTCTTAAAAAATAAAGGTATAACGTCAGCAATTAAAACGACGGAAATTGGGACGATCATTGATTATTACGCTTAGAAGAAAGTGAAAAAAATTTATATTATTGTAAACTAAATTTTGTAATTAATCAATAAAAGATTTAAATTTAATTGAATTAAACTTGATTTATTTTTAAATCTGTAGAACAACTTATGATACTGATCCATTTACAAGCTGGCATGCCAGACCTGGACCCTATAAGACATCCTTGATCTGGATCTTATCAGGCATGCCAGATCCGTTTCCAAGCTGGCATGCCTGATCTGGATCTTATCAGGCATGCCAGATCCGTTTCCAAGCTGGCATGCCTAATCTGGATCTTATCAGGCATGCCAGATCCGTTTCCAAGCTGGCATGCCTGATCTGGATCTTATCAGGCATGCCAGATCCGTTTCTAAGCTTGCAAGCCTGATCTGGAGCCTATTAGGCATTTCAGCTCCGATTCGAGCCAAGCAGCCAGATATGTTCCAGATCGCGCATGCCAGACTGGGCCCAGATTAATCGTCTGCGTTACATGACGGATCAGGTACGGCTCAGTGGACCAGATCCGGTCCTTGTCAGTTTTAGGTAAAAATTTCTAGTCGGGTAAGCCTCGAAACAGCCGGACAGATAGAACTAAATCATTCACAGCAAAACGGAACACTCCCATTTATTAAAATAGGTAATTTACAATTTTTAGTAGATACAGGAGCAGACAGTAATTTTATAGATCCTAAACATATCAAGAATTTTCAATTATACCCAACACGAGACGTCATAAAAACAGTTTTAAAAATATATCAACTAGAACTTTACGTAGAAATTTACGTAGAATATTTAGATGAATTAGAAAATCAAGAAACTATTGAATTTATATTTTTTAAATTTCATCATTATTTTGACGGTCTAATGGGTAACAAAACATTAAAAGAACTTAATGCACAAATCAATTACCGAAACGATACCATAACGTTCGGATCAACTCACAATAAACTATTCCGTAAACCTATTATAACTCCTCACATTTACAATTTAGAACCATACAAACAAACGAAGTCAATTACCAGTAAACGTTAAAAACGGCGATATAATTATTCCCAGTAATAAATTTAATGATTACGTAACATCTATCGATGGACTTTTTACTTCAAAAAACTATCTTTTGGAAGTATACGTAATGAATAATTCCCCTGACGAACGAAATATTCTTCTTTCATCACCCATTCGAGTAAAATCATTAAATAATTATAACAAAATACAGAACATCAACGAGAATTCGGATGACTGTTACGATTATGAATTCGCCTTAAACAATCTTCGTACTTCTCATTTCAACTTCACAGAGAAACAATCGTTGTTTAACTTATGTGCCAAACATCACAATTTTCGATAAATATTTTACACATTGGATCGAAACATGACATTCACTTCAGATATCAAACAATTTAAGTTAAAGACGAATTGTCAATCTACATAGAAAACTAAAGTTAATCGACAAATAAAAGAAATGCTAAAAAATATCAATAGACCATCTAATTTACCTTGGTATTCGGCAGTTTTCATAGTTTCAAAGAAATCAGACGCAAGCGGCAAAAAAAAATTCAGACCAGTTACAGACTATCGTAAACATAATGAAAAAGCAATCGACGATAGATTACTATTACCCAATATAAACGACATGTTAGACAAACTCGGAAAACGTCAATACTTTACCCCATTAGATCTCGCAAGCAGTTTTAATCAAATAATGGACATTAATGGACATATAATAATAATGGACATTACAAATTCACTAGAATTACTTTCGGACTTAAGATGCCCCTGCAACTTTTCAACGTGTTATGGACAATATGCTACGCGAATGTAACGGACGTAACTCATTGGTTTATATGGATGATATTATAATATTCTCCTCATCTCTCCAAAAACACATAGAAACGCTAGGAAAAGTATTTGGGAAACTTAGAAAACATAACTTTAAAATCCAGCTAGACAAATGCGAATTTCTTCATAAAGGAATGGAATTTTTAGGACATGTTTTAACAACAGAAGGCATTACCTAACCCCAAAAAGATAGAAGCAATCAATAAATTCCCTATTTCCAAAAACATCACAGAAATTAAATCATTCATAGGACTAATCGATTACTACCGCAAAATTATAAAATATTTCGATTAAGCCACTAAACCTTTAACATCAATATTACAAAACGATACAACCATCAACATTAACGACCCTATATACAAACAATGATTCGAATATTGCAAAATGCTACTAAAAGGAGATCCTATCCTTCAATATCCAGACTTCACTAAACCATTCATTCTTACAATTGACGCATCACACTTTGCAATCCAAGCTGTACTATCACAAGGTACACTAGGTTCTGATTGATCAATTTGTTATGTATCTAGAACACTTAGCAAAAGCGAACAAAAATATTCTACTATAGAAAGGTAAATACTCGCTACAGTTTTGGCATGCAAAAAAATACCGACCATATCTTTACGGGCAGAAGTGTAGTATATTGACTGATCACAAACCATTAAAATGGATATTTTCTCTTAAAGAACCCAATTCTAAATTAGTGCTATGGAAAATTAAATTATAAGATTATAAATTCGATATAGACTATAAGCCAGGAAAACAAAACATAAATGCTGACGCACTATATCGAGTGGTATTACTAAACCATTCCAAACAACATTCTCGATACAACATTCAGCTGACGAAAACCAAATAAATAAACCATCCAATAATGCTATAACTGACTATAATTCAAAAAGAATATCTGAACAAAAACTTATTCAAAAATTCATATTACAACAAAACAGACAAAAGACACAGTACAAGCATATGCTAAATTAAAACCTGATTCTTTAAACGTAAAGTACTAGAAACATTTAAAGCTAAACAAGGCAAATACCATAATTTCAAGATTAAAACAAAAAAATGATCTTTGCAGATTCCTAACAGCCATCGCTTAGAAGATCGAATATCACGACTTAACTCATACCTCATACGTGCTTAAAGATATAAAAACTACTATAAAATTTACTAAATTTAACGAAACACATTTTTATAATCCTAAAATTAATAGTTTAAAACCAATGTATAGAAAGAAAAGAGCTTTAATAGACGGCTTCTTAGGCAGTATCATAAAACAAATCTCTGGTAACACCATGCAGATGCTATTGAAATATATGACCAAATACAAACTTTACAAGATTACGAGTTATTAATAAAGACCAGTGTTGCCTCACAACATAAGTTAAATAACCAAACGATTGAAAGATTTAATAACGTAAGAACATTTCACAATACCGAACAGGCAAAATCACGAATTATTGTACAAGTAATGAGAACTTATCCTCATATCGAACAGCAATTATTTCAATCACAGTTTTATTTCTCTATGCAATCACAAATTCAACACCTTAACGAGCATATAGAATCTATAATTACTTCTATACAGTTAGCTAAATTAAATAAAGAATAATTTAGATAAACAGATAAAAATTCTTAATATCGAACATATTAACGAGTTATTACAATTTAAAGGATATTTTAACGGAACGAATATTATTTTTGCAATCCAAATTCCACAATTCCATTTATCTGAATTTAAAAATAATACCAGAAAACCATCAAATTATAAAACCTGAAACTAATTATATCTTTACGAAAACGGCTAAATTTCATTCAAAAGTCAACCATGCAGTCGAATAGAACATACTAAGAATAGAACATACATTTATAAACCAACGTTATTGTAATCAATAGATTCAAACATATAAGATATAAATATATTAGAAAATAAACTTGCCAAATTTATCTTACATCGAACAACTAAAGACCATTTTATTGAAGAAATAGAAGACAATGATCTAATTATTTCATCACGAAAACCTATTTACATTACAAACAACTGTAGAAAGAATATAACAAACTTTCAAGGAAAAATTCACATCATAATATAACAATGCGAAATGAAAATTAACAATATAATCTATGTAACCTTAGCAATTACATCCAACATACAAATCGAACAAATAGTCTACAATGCAGTAGAACTAACTCAACTCTCAAACATAAGACTTCAACATATCATCCACATTGGAACATAATTAATAATTTCAATAATAATCTCTATTAGTGTTTTGGTTTACTACATACAGAAAATATTTTGATAAAACAGTAATAGCAACAACGCCCAAAATGGTAGCAGCATACCAACCATACCAACGGCGCGGCGCCTGTTGCTTATACATCCTGAAAGGTTAAGCTTCCATCCGAGGAGGGAGGAGTTAAGTACCCAAATAGGATTTCTACAATTATAAACTCATTAAGTAACCTATATGATGTTACTTAATGATGAATTATCAATAATCAATTATCAAACATTCTATTTAAATATTTTAAACAAGATAATATCATGTTTATATACAAATGCATTAACGAGTATCATTCAATTTCTATATAAACTAGCAACAGATGATCATCAGTTTTCTTTCATTTTGACATACGTTCGTGCAAGAACCTGTTTGCTAACAGTCATAGTTAAATAATTTAATAATAAAAATAGTTCATTGTTGTAACTCTCAACTTTGAAATATTATTGTACATATTATTGTAAAAATCTTTTACCAAGATTAAGACTATATATGCTGATCTATATATATATATATATATATATATATATATATATATTCACGGTAAGGGAGCCCGTAACCCACACGTGACGCGTCCCCAGGTGGCGGATAGGGGAATGCTCGCTAGATATAGAGGGTAGGAGAGAAATAAAATATCTTCCGCGGTCCAAACAGGCTGAGGAAGGACACCTCATAAAAAAACCACTGCTGCCTTGCAGGTAGGGATTGGATTTCCCAAAGGCTAGGACATGGTTAAAGTCCGAAATAAAACCCGGATCGGTTACGCCGTGGGATCATTGGGAGTGCCTTGGGGATGGTGCCCGAGGCTGATGTGTGCTTGTACTACCGATATGATGCTGCGACGTGGGACCAGGGGCCAGCCCCTTCGGGCCTTGATCAGGAAGTGCGCATTGACCATTGATCAGGAAGTGCGCATTGAGATCGGAATCCGTGATGCCTCGAGCGAGCGCCAGTCCGTCCGTGTTTCCCGGGATTGGTTAAGCGAAGGTTGGGCCTCAGGGAACTGGGGTAGGCCGTTGCCAGGCCGAGGGTATACCCGCTCTCAATTATTTCGGCCCGCTCCCTTACGCACGAAGCGCTGGCAAACAAGATGGATCATTCAATCAACCAACAAAATATTGAAGGACAGCAGTCCTCCCAGAAGGAGAGAGCCGATGAGACAACGATTGCCACCCCGAGGAGGCTTATCATTACTGACCCACCAGGGTCACCATGACAATGGAGCAATAGCATCGATGTGGCACCCGAGGCATCAAACAAGGAGATGCAGAAAAGCATAGCTGCACTTCATCGATTGAGGACTGTTCTAGATGACCTCGCAGCCCTCACATACTCGAGGACGAATGTGAGCAAGGAAATCATCCGGAAAACTAGAACTCTGGAAAATATCCTCACCACGGCGGAACTGGTTATTTCTCGAATTGAGAAGCCGGAAAGCCTAAACCGAGTGCCGACAGTCCGAACACGAGACGCGGAAAGCCAGTGGTCTCCAAAATCAGGTGAGTCCCACCCGGAAGCAGAGACAAGCACAAGCGTCCAGGATAGTCTCGGGAGAACAAGAGGCAACACGTAGAGTCCCCTTCAGCAGATGAGGATTTCCGCCTGACTTCGAGGCAACTCAAGAAGGCGAGGAGACAAAAGGACAAACAACGGAAGCGTCAAGGGGAAGGCACACCTCAGACCACCAAAGTTGTGCCCAAGAAAACGAAGGAAAAGAAGAAGCCGAATACTCGTCAACGCAAAGCAGCGATACCAATACGACCCGACACCCTAGTCGTAAAGGCCAAGGAGGGAAATTCCTACGCAGACATCCTTAAGTCGCTGAAGAACGATTCAGAACTGAAGGAACTTGGAAATAGCGTGACCAAGGTTTACAAGGATACGAAGAAAAACCTGGTGCTGGTTCTAGATAAGAAGGCACACGACAAAATGAGCGAATTACGCTCAACAGTCGAGAGGAAACTCCAGGACACGGCGGAAGTCATCAGTCGGATAGACATGATGGCCATTGAATTGAAGGACCTAGACGAGCTGACGACGGCTGTGGACATCTGCGAAGCCATCAAGTCGCAGATCGAGGAAGCAGAGACGGTGGACGCGAGTGCCGTAAAGTCCATCCGAAAAGCGTACAGAGGAATGCAGACCGCTGTATTAGTTTTGCAAGCCAAGCTTGCAAAAGCCATCCTGCTGAAAGGGAAACTGAGACTAGGTTGGGTGTACAGCAGAGCAAGAGAAAAAGACGTCATCCCGAGGTGCTACAAGTGCTTGGATTTTGGTCACCTGGCACGGTCCTGTCAAGGCCCAGATCGTTCAAAGCAGTGCTTTCGATGCAGTAGTGAGACCCATACCGCCAAGGCCTGTACAGAGAAATTGTACAGGTGCATCGTGTGCGAAGGAGAAACGGCGATGACCCACAAAACGGGCACTTACTCTTGCCCCGCCTACCAACGGGCCGTCAGAGAGTCCTATCGAAAAAAAGATGGGGTTTCTGCAACTCAACCTCAACCACTGTGAGGCAGCCCAAGATCTCTTCTGGCAGTCGGTCCACGAGGAGAACATCGACGCTGCGATTCTCTGCGAGCAGTACCGAGACATCCAAGGTACGAATGGCTGCGAGATAGCTCTGGCAAGGCCGCTCTCTGGTTTCACAAGGGCCTCTTTGTCCAGGAGATCCAAGCAATAGAGCGAGAAGGATTCGTGCAGTGTATACGCCAGGCCGAGTGCCTCCCACGCTGAATTTCTGCGGCTGCTTGACGAGATAGTAGAAGAACTGCGAGGAAGAAGACCAGCAAACATAGCTAGTGACTTCAATGCCTGGGCCACTGACTGGGACAGCAGAGTGACCAACCAGAGAGGAGCAAGCGTCCTGGACAATTTCTCCACACTGGATCTGGTCATTATGAACAAAGGATCGACTCCAACATTCTCGAAGAACGGTAATAATTCAATTATCGACGTGACATTTGTAAGTGAGAGCCTGGTACCACGTGTCGTATCGTGGAAGGTCAGTGACCACTACACGCACAGCGACCATCAGGCCATCATCTTTGAGGTGGCAAACACTCGTGCGCCGAGAAACCGGGGTGACCCACGGAAGAATACGTGGAACCCACGATCTTTCGATCTGGAGATGTTCGAAGAGATGTTGGAAAGCGTCAACGTGCCAGAAGATCCATCTGATACCAAGGTCGCGCACTTGATGGCTATCCTGACCAGAGCATGCGATGCATCGATGACGAGGCGAGCAAACAACAGCAGAAGACCAGCATATTGGTGGAACGACGAGATCGCGGATCTTCGAAGAGTATGCCTTCGCTCTAGAAGACGAGCCCAGAGAGCTCGAGGCCGAACATCCTTCGCTGAGCTGAGGGATCGATATGCTGAGGCTCGCAGAAACCTAAGCAAGGCCATCAAGGAGAGTAAACAGCAGTGTGAGAAGTCACTGCGACGCGAAGTCGATCAAGGCACTTGGGGACGACCATAAAAGTTGGTCATGGCCAAGTTGCGAGGACGAGGCTCCGGGATGCCATCGAACCCGGAGTTCCTGGAGAGGATAGTGAGGACCTTGTTCCCCCAACAATCAGCGGATCATATGGCTACGGCTATCCCGACTCATCCCGACATCCAGGAGGTGCCACTTGTGACAAACGAAGAACTGCAGAAGGCTATCCAGAAGATTGGAGACACAAAAGCTGCCGGCCCAGATGCTATTCCCAACATAGCTCTTAAAGCCACTATCAGAAAAAGACCAGACATCTTTCTATCTGTCTACAATGCTTGCATCGTAGAAGATAACTTTCCTGCCTGCTGGAAGTGACAGCACCTGGTCCTATTGCCAAAGGGCGACAAACCACCGGATGAGCCCTCATCCTATCGCCCAATTTGCCTCCTTGATACGGCCGGCAAAGAATTGGAAAGGATCATAGCCAATCGGGTAGCGGTCAACAGTGAGAGTGGCCAGGGGCTCTCAGAAAACCAATACGGCTTCCGCAAAGCTGGATCCACAGTCGATGCCGTGGAAAAAGTCGTTGGTATCGCCAGGGAGGCGATCTCCGGAAGGAGTTGGACAACAGGCGCAAAGAAATACTGCGCAATCGTGACTCTCGACGTCAAAAATGCGTTCAACTCTGCAAGGTGGAGTTGCATCCTGAACGCTCTTCGATTGATGCAGGTTCCACAATACCTGCTGAAGATCCTCAGCAGCTATTTCTCGAACCGTGTCCATTCATATGACACGGAATCGGGTACACGGTCGTACAACGTTACCGGCGGTGTTTCGCAGGGTTCGGTTCTTGGGCCCCTCCTGTGGAATATCATGTACGATGCCGTGCTGAAGCTGACGATGCCTGAAGACTGTACATCAGTAGGCTTTGCCGACGACGTGGCAGTGGTAATTGTCGGCAAGTACCTGGAAGAGGTCACATTCAAGGCAAACAGAGCAGTGTCCTGCATACGCCAGTGGCTGACATCCGTTGGGCTGCAACTGGCCGACCACAAGACAGAAGTCGTCTTGGTAACCGGCCGAAGAATAAGGGAGTCCATCACCCTTTCCATCGGAGATTGCGAGATTGAATCTCAAAAGTCACTGAGATACCTGGGCGTCCAGATCGACACGAAGCTTCGGTTCGACGAACATCTTCGAATAGTTAGCCAGAAAGCATCCAAGGTGGTAAACGCACTGACCTGGTTGATGCCAAACACAGGAGGACCACGACAGAAACGTAGACAGCTACTCTCAACGGTCACCAGCTCGATCCTTTTGTACGCCGCACCAAACTGGTCGTCGGCCATGGATACCGCTTCTTACGCTCGCCCAATGATTAGAGACTACAAAAGAAGTGCACTGCGCGTCGCATGCGCTTACCGCACGGTATCGTATGATGCTGTGTGTGTAGTGGCTAGTCTTCCGCCAATCGAAATCTTGGCAGACGAGCGACGGAGAATCTACTAACGAAGGCAGAGTGGCACTGACGACATCAGGACACTCGCATCAGAAGAAAGAGACTGCACACTTGAGATGTGGCAAAGACGCTGGGAATCATCGACAAATGGAAGATGGACGTATCGTCTGATTCCAGACATCGCGAAATGGTTCAACAGGAAGCATGGAGAAGTGGACTTCTATGTCACGCAGTTGCTGACCGGACATGGCAACTTCCGAGCCTACCTCAACAGGTTTGGTTTGGACTTCGAACCACCATGTCCAAGTTGCCCACATGAAGAGGAAACGGCGGAGCACATTTTCTTCTCGTGCCCCCGTTTTGCTGCAGAGAGAGCGGTAGTAGACGCAAGACTCCATTGCCATGGTACACCAGAAAACCTCGTTGACCTGATGGTCCGCTGTGAGGAAAATTGGAAGGCAGTGGCCGACGCAGCGGCCAAGATGATGAAGATTCTCCAGGGAGATCGACCAAGGAGACGTCCACAGCGACAATAATTGAATAGGCAGTAGTAACGCAGTCCTCGACGGGCGAAGTAGTGCCTGACGGCGGTTCCGCGCGGGGTACAGTGGAGTATCCTCAAGAGTTTAGGGTTTTAGCGGGTATGTTCCAGACTTCTTCTGGTCCGAGCCCCGCACCGTGCCGAAAGTCCCCTGAAAAGGAGACTTCTCGGTCAGTGCAATTTCATGCATTTCCCCCTCTTGATATCAAAAAAAAAAAATATATATATATATATATATATACATATATATATAAATGCCTCAAAACATACCTGTTTGGAAACCAACTCCGGGAATCCAACAATAAATATATATATATATATATATATATATATATATATATATATATATATATATATATATATAATAGTTCATTGTTGTAACTCTCAACTTTGAAATATTATTGTACTTATAAATTTATTGTAACTTTTCTGTAAGTTTTCTTACAGAAATCTTATATATATATCTATATACATATATATATATATATATATATATATATATATATATATATATATATATATATATATATATATATATATATATATACATTGTTGGTTGGCTTCCCGGAGTTGGTTTGGTTTCCAAACAGGTATGTTTTGAGGCAGGGCTGTCACCAGCTCGATCGTTTGTAGTACGATCCCGCAACTTATATACCAACAATAATCAATTGATTTACGATCCTTGGATGCTCGTCCTTAGATGTTGTTCTTGGATTTGTTGATAGGAACGTTAACGGTAACTAGACTTACTAGTACATCGTTGATTGATAATAGTTTTGCTATGTTGAGATTATAATCGCAACTATGCAACTGACTTCAATTAAATAGTTACTAAGTTGAATAAATTTGAATTAATGACTTTTATTAATAATTAATAATGATAATTTTATTATTACGTAATTCTAAGAAGTTACAAATTTGAAAAAAGACTATTCGATTATTGATTGAATTGATTTGCTTATAATATATTTATTTTTTTATTTTTTTTTGTTTACGCCAATGGATATTGTTGGCGTAATTATTGAATATTAGTATAGTTTTTGTTTTAAGAGTTATGCAACAATTATAGAGATTTTTGATAAATAGTAAATTTATGTTTTTTGCATTGATAAAAACAAGATCAGTTAGGTTTTGTCGTTCATTGATTTTTATTTAATGATAATTAAATAAAGCAATAATAGTCGTATGTTCTATCACAAGTGTTGTATATTTGATCATTATTTGTTTGTTTCCATTAACAAATCGAATTATCCAAAATAGTAAAACGTGAAAATATAGTAAGTGTGGGAAACTCCACATTATCCTTCTTATCCACGAATATCAAACCTTACCCAAACTTCACTAAACTTTCTTCACAAACGTTCTACAAAATTGGTAAGTCGAATTTCAATAAACAAGGTTTTTCGTATTGTGAAAAACATTTGGTCCAAATCGAGCCGGATGAAATTTCGATTCATGCAAGGACATGGGCCACACCCTTTGTTTGTGTAGTTGTTTGTTAATAAAATAAATTGTTCGTTAATCAATATAATTCTTACGTAATTCTTTTCTATTAATTTTAGGATACAGTAAATGAATCGTTAGGTACACTCAAATTATTAGCAGAATTTTGTAATTGATTATTAGCTAATTCATACTGATGAAGACTACTTTGTAGCCGAAATACGTATTTATAAATTTAAAAACAAATTTATCTAGGCAAAAAATCGAAATTTATTTCGAAAAATCCAATAGTTCTCTTTAATATTATTTATCTTATCGATTATATTATTGACATTGAATTGAAAACATCTCCAGATTCTATCTCAAATTTTCAGGCTATCGATGCCTTTGACGATCTTTATTATTCCATTTGGTGACTGCAGAAGATGTTTTTAAAAAATCTGAGTCACGTCCAAGCGTGGATATTCATGTTTTAACTCATTCTACTAATCGTTCTATTATTCCCAAATTACTAAAGTTTATTTTATTTTATAAACGTTTCAATAGTTTAATCCATACAAATAAAAACCTCTCAAATTCTGCTAAAATTCATTATTTAATTGGTCAACTGTCGGGAAAGGCGTTAGGTAATCTCCCCCCCCCCCTATCGGAGAGAATTATAATATCATATGGGATCGGTTAGTTGAAAAATATCATGATACGCGTGCGTTAGCTAATTGTTATTTCAAACAAATTCTCGAATTCAAACCGATCACTCATCCTACAGCTGAATGTTTAAATAAATTCCTCGAAACATTTGATAATTCTTACCGCGCATTGTAAAAATTAGATATTAGTGATTTGCAGGATTATATCATGTCGTTCTTATCTCTAAGTAAACTCGATTCCGAAACAAAGAAAATATTCGAAGACAATCGTCGGACGAATGATATACCCTCTTATTCAGAAGTTTTAAAATTTGTGAAAGATCTGGTTAAAAGCTACTTTTTTCACAAAGCACAAATTTGTATAAAACAACATCAACTCGAAACAATACTATGAAGCAAAATTTTCCACGAGTCAATACAAATTCGTTGGTAGTTCGTAGCATTGGGCACAATAAATTTTTAGTGTGTAATAATGATAGCCATCTGCCATACAGTTTAATCACAATTTTTAAAACTATCAACCGACCAAATGGGCTAAAGATAAAGAAGTTTGTTTTAATTTTTTAAATTCTGGCCATCGTCTTGTCAATTGCAAACCTAAATCAAATTGTTCGAAGTGTAGAAGTGTGGAAATCCTCATCATTCGTTGTTACATTTTGGGAATTCCAAATCAGATGTCACACACATTCAAACTAACCAAACGACCACCAACTGCTCTTGTAAATATACTTGACATACATAATAAGGTACGAGTGGTGCGCTTTTTATTGGATTCGGCCAATCAATCGAATTTTATTACCTCCCGCTGTGTTAAGCAACTCGGTTTTTGCGCTTCGAAAATACATTCTCCGTGCAGGGAATAGGTTCCACTGTGAAACCTCTTACTGGACGACCATCTATTGTTATCACTTCGCGTTTTGATAGCAACTGTACATATGAGCTGGATGTTTTCGTAATTGTCAAAATTACAGATTCATTACCATCCGTTGAAGTTGATAAGTCGTTACTCGTTTATTTATCCCTTTTGTCATTAGCTGATCATACTTATCATATTCCGGGTCCTATTGACGGTATTTTGGAAGCTGACGTTTTCGCTTAACTGTTAGTAGGCTCGACTCAAAAAACTGGTCCCTTAGGCACACCAATAGCAATCAAAACCACTCTTGGTTATGTTCTTGTAGGAAATGCTCCAACCATTCCCAACACAAACTTAATACAAACGTTTGGTTCTGTAACTACACCTATTGAAACTATTCTCACTCGATTTTTCGAAATTGAAGATGTGGAAGATTCTTCATCGTGAAATAAAGAAGATGAAGAATGTGAGAGTATTTTTGTTCCTACTGTCGCTCGAGACAATACGGGTCGTTTTGAAGTGTCATTACCGTTTAAAGAAAGTTCAACCAAGCTTAGAAATTCGTATAAACAGCATGTTCAAGGTTTCTTGCTTTGGAGAGAAAACTTGAATCGTCTGTATCATTGAGAACCAGCTACAACGCTGTAATTCAAGGCTACATTGATCAAGGTCATATCGCACACTTAGAATGAAAGTGACCGAATTCAAAAAATGCAGTTTGTGGTAAATGAGCAAGAAAGTGTTCAAAAAATTATAGTATTGAATACATCTTAATATATCTCTTCCGTGTTCCGTGGCATACGATTGATTTTTGGATTAGCCTTTTGATTACACAATGACAATGTAAATTTATATTTATAGTATTTTTATTTATATATTTTGACATAAAATATAAAGTAGTTTCAAATTAAGTCACTCTATTTCAAAATTATTTTTGTACTTGGTATCAAGTTTTTGTTAAGTAAATCACGGAGATCTTTTCTTTTGTTAGTACTTAGTTCAATCCTATTTAAATAGAGTTTTTTCAGTTCCAATTGTTCTAGTGTTGGTACTTTCTTTCTTTTGTTCCTGATGTTAAGTTTTTTAAAATCATCTTTGTAAGAAGTCTTGTAATAGATCAGAAATGGTTCTTCTTTCGTAAACTTCAACAATTTAATATTGCTCCAGTTACACGGTTCTCTATCTTCATTTTCAGTGAAGTTGTAGCCCAATTGAACTTGTAGATCTTTTAAGTCATAAAAATAATTAAAATCAAGTTCGTGAACAAGAAATGGGGATCCGTTCTTCTTAGCACTTCTCATCAAAGTTATGTATTGTTGTGGAATGTATATGGGACCAGACTTAAGGTTCTGTTTCACTTCTTTCTCTATTAAACTATGCACGCTGTCCCCTTCATTTTCTGTATGGCATTGTATCAAAAATTTATGGGTTATGGAATATATGTTTTTAAAATACACAACCGCAAATGAAAAGAAACTCGCAATAAATTTATTTTTATTATGGCCACCACAGTTGTCAGAATAAAAAATGACGTCTAGTTTTTTTTTCTCCTGATCGTGCATCAATGGATTGAAGGTAGTTAAATAAGCAAGATCCTAATTCATTTGAGCCTCTCTTACCTAGAATTTTGTCCCAAAAATAGCAATTTACGCTTTTATAACAGCAATACTTTCGATCGGATTTTGCAACATCGCTATTGGGACATTCAACCAAAGCTCCCTGTTTTGTTTTTTTTCATCAGTCTGCAATTGGAGATGTTATTCCCATCAAACTAAACATATCTTGAACTCTTTTTGATGTCATTTTGACAAGTAAACTCGTGAAATAAAGTCTGAAACAGTATACCTATTCATTACTGAACATCGTGATCATCATTCTTCACACCCGCCCATTCGGTTTGTTAGGACTAGTACCTAAATATCATATCGTACACAACTTTTATATTAAAGAGACATATTACAAAAAATAGCCAACTAATCCTTGTTAATTTTACCACCAAACAGGCTCAATATTCAGAATAACAAAAATAATGAGTATGCCTATAGTCATAAATAGACCTATTTTTATAAGTGTCGTTTGTCCTATATTATTATTTTTTACTAAATAGACCTAATCCTTAAATGTTCACTGAATACTACTACATATTTTGTTCTATACAGACCTATTTCAAAAAGGTCATTTTATTACAAAAAAATAGATGTAACTTACCTTCACAGTATTTGCAATAAACAGACACTATTCGAGATCCGCCGATGTTTTACACGTCCACTCGCAAGCGCACTTGAGGTAATACTAGTACTGCCTCTTTCACACAACATGCATAAATAAATAGCGGGACCAGTGAAAGAGACCGAAGCATGCGCTGTCCCTGTTACAGGAATTTTGAGTTAAGCCACTTTCATTCTAACGGTGCGATATGTTAATGGTTGAAAATAGTGTTTTAAAGTTACCCCACTATTACATCCCACATCATGGTGTGACGTAAGTAGATAGTATAAGTACACCTTTACGTGTGGTATTTGATGCTAGTGCTAAAACTGACACTTCGTTTTCGTTAAATGATGTATTATATACTAGCCCCAAATTACAGTCGGATATATTAAAAAATATTTTAAACTTTCACTTATTCGCTATTGCTATAATGGCGGACATCAAACAGATATATCGTCAAATCAACCTCTCAGAAAAGAATCGCTATTTTCAATATAATCTTACATTATGGAGATTTACACCTGATGACGAATTGCGAACTTATCAGCTTAATACTGTCGCATTCGGTGTAAACCTAGTCCATTTCTAGCCATTAGAACTATGCAGCAATTAGCTCACGAAGAAAACAAATCGTATCATATAGCAGCTCCAACTATTTTACGGGAAATGCATATAGATGATTTGTCCAGTAGTGTAGAGTCATTAGAAGACGCATCCCTTTAACCTCCCAACTCTTGAGTTTGTTCAAGCCTGGGGGGATTTGATTTGGTTAAGTGGTAACTCGCCTGAAATATTTAATCGTATTCCTGAGGCAATTAGAAATCCTAAAACTAAATCTTTTGATGATAGCGCTTTAAAGGTACTTGGTCATGAATGGAATCCTCTCACTGATTTATTTTTATCTAATATTAACAGTACGACTACCACCTGTACGAAGCGATCAATTTTGTCAATGGTTGCTCGGATATTTGACCCATTAGGTTTTGCGTCACCTATGACTATGTATGCAAAGCTCTTACTCAAGGAATTATGGAAATTGAAATTAAATTGGGATGAGTGTATTCCTGCACAGTTACAAAAGCTACGGCTTACTTTTACAGAGGAACTCCATCTACTAAGTAATTAAAAAATTCCCCGTCATATTTCAACTACAACTGGTGGTCCATCTTGTTGGATTTGCAGATGCAAGTGAAAGAGCCAATGGAGCTATCGTATATGTTCGAACGTTCATAATTGGCAAGGTACAAATTAACTTGGTTTGTTCAAAATCTAAAGTTGCTCCATTGAAATTTGTATCGGTTCCTCGCTGAGAACTTTGTGCCCGATTTTTGGCCGGTTCGATCACGTCAAGTCGATAAAAAATTTGAGGTTCCCGAATTACACACGGTTTCTTTACCCGTCGTTACTAAAGAACCTAATATTTTATTTCATTTTATTAGTCGAGGTCAACTGTATATATTCTTCGTTTCGTGAAATAATTGCCTCCAAAAATTGACATAAGAGTCAAAGATTTGGACTTTTCTGAAAACCTTTTGATTCGTTGCATACAGTCCGCTCATTTTCAAGAAGAAATCCTACAATTACAAAATAATCGAGATTGTTCAACTAGTCTACGGACGTTGCGCCCGTTTATAAAGGATGATATTGTTAGAGTAGGGGGTCGACTTGGTAATGTAAATCTGCCCTTTATTACTCAACATCCTATTTTGCTTCCTAAAAGGGAACATTTCGTCGATATTCTTATTCATTCTTATCATCGTAAACATCTTCATACAGGTTCTCATCTATTATTGTCGCTACTTCGATCCAAGTACTGGATTCTTAATGCTAGGGATGTTGTCCGAAAGCGAGTGCAAGCATGAAATTTACGCTTTCATTTAAACCCAAAAGCTACCTTTCCCATTATGGCCGATTAACCAGCTCCCCGTGTTAACCAATGTAAGCCCTTTATGCACACGGGGCTAGATTAAGGGGGACCATTTAAAATTACATTATCACGAAGACGCAGTAGTAAGAGTCAAAAGGCTTATTTGTGTGTGTTTGTTTGTTTAACTACGAAAACGGTTCATTTGGAATTAGCCTCCGATTTTTCAACGCCAACTTTTCTGGCAGCGTTCTATCGATTTTTATCTCGCCGAGTGCCTGCTACTGTTATATATTCGGATCAGGTTACTAATTTTGTAGGTGCAAAAAGTTATCTCGAAGACCTTTATACCTTCGTTCATTCGTCAGATAATGATGAACAATTAAAAGAGTTGTGCCTTTCTAAGAGAATTCAGTGGAAACTCAATCCACCGAGAGCACCACATTTTAGTGGTATTTGGAAAGCTAATATTAAAAGTGTTAAGACCCATTTGGCTCGTGTCGTTGGTGATCAATTTCTTTTTTTTGAAGAGTTCTCCACTGTGCTCGCTCCCGGCCACTTTTTTCTGATCCATCAGAACCAAGCACGCTGACTCCTGCTCATTTCTTGACCTTATCACCCCTAGAATATTTCCCTAGTATCGATCATTCAACGGATCAACCCAACTTACTTACTAAGAAAGCATTGTTGGATCAGTTGATCCAGTCCTATTGGAAACGTTGGCACGTCGAATATTTGACCGGATTGCAATTAAGGCAAAAGTGGAATTCTGAAACTCTGCCAGTGCGACCTGGTCAGGTTGTATTAGTAATAGAAGACAATTCCCCTCCTCTTAATTCGCCTTTGGGTGTTATACAGGAAGTTCATCCAGGCGAAGATGGAGTACCTTGGGTTGCTTCAGATCGGTTTCGAAATGGCGTATTCAAGCGTCGTATTGTAAGATTATGTTCTTTGCCATCGCAATGATTCGAACCTTCCATTGTTGTTGTATTTTGTGTATTGTCTACTCATTTCGTGAATAAATAATTTTAGTTTATTAATTTTATCTATTCTATTTTTTTTTATTCTTTCGAGGAAATTTGACACAATTTTCGTTGTATATGGCAATTCTGTTATTTATTAGTTTTATTTTACTTATTTATTTTTTCGTGCCTTTCTCCTTTTTGCTATTGAAATTAGGTTCTTTCAAGGCAGGGAGAATGTTGACACCAATATATTTATTTTTTTTGATTACGCCAATGGATATTGTTGGCGTAGTTATTGAATATTAAAATAGTTTTTGTTCTAAGAGTTATGCAACAATTATAGAGATTTTTGATAAATAGTAAATTGATGTTTTTTAACATTGATAAATACAAGATCAGTTAGTTTGTAGTCTTCGCACTACAAATCTCTACACACACACAAAAATTCGTTCAAGTTTTCGTTCATTGATTTTCATTGAATGATAATTAAATAAATGGTCTAAGATCCGACAGTGAAAACCTTCACTCATCTGCTAATTGATTGAAATATTATTGAAAACGCTTATTGCAATATAAACAATTTGGCAATGTAATGTCCGCCAGGGTAGTTCTGCTGCAATTAACAATAATTAATTAATTAAAAATTGATTTTTTTATAATTAAATCCCTCACATGTTAATTGAATTTTGCTTGTTAAATAACATAGTATGCGATACGACAAATCTTGTAATAGCAGGCAGCGCTGCTTATTACTGCTACGGTTACCTGCAGCCAGGTGTTCAAACTTAAAGTAAACTTAGGTTATTTCCCTCATATGTTAATTGAAAATTTTTTAGCTAATTTAAAAGTTCAGAATAATTAGAATACATCCATAACTGGCAGCCATCTTAAAATCCATTACAATCAAGTGCAGCCTATATAAGAAAAATTTAAAAAAATAGAAATTAAAAAACAAATACCTTGTAGAGAGAGAGAGACTATTGCAATATTCAACGTAACAAACAAAGAAAGTATATGATTCATGCATTTGTAAAGCCTACTCCATTTATAAGTGTATTTATACTAATAGTGGATTGTGTAGAGTTCATGATAAACGAAATACATTATTCACATTCATGATTCACATTCGCATGATCGTATACTTTCCATGTTTGTTACGTTGAAATATTGCAATAGTCTCTCTCTCTACAAGGTTTTTTTTTTAATTTCTATTTTTTTAAATTTTTCTTATATAGGCTGCACTTGATTGTAATGGATTTTAAGATGACTGCCAGTTATGGATGTATTCTCATTATTCTGAACTTTTAAATTAGCTAAAAAATTTTCAATTAACATATGAGGGAAGTAACCTAAGTTTACTTTAAGTTTGAACACCTGGCTGCAGGTAACCGTAGCAGTAATAAGCAGCGCAAAATTCAATTAACACGTGAGGGATTTAATTTAAAAAAAAAACTATTTTTAATTAATTAATTAATGTTAATTGCAGTAGAACTACCCTGGCAGACATTACATTGCCAAATTGTTTATATTGCAATAAGCGTTTTCAATAATATTTCAATCAATTAACAGATGAGGGAAGGTTTTCACTAATGCCGGATCTTAGACCAAAAGCAATAATAGTCGTATGTTCTATCATTAGTGTAGTATATCAGACCTTTTTTAGTTTGTTTCATTAATAAACCGAATTATCCAAAATAGTAAAACGTGTAAAAAATAGTGAGGGTGGGAAACTCCACAATATCCTTCTTATCCACGAATATCAAACCTTACCCAAGCTTCACTAAACTTTCTTCACAAACGATCTACAAAATTGGTAAATCGAATTTCGATAAACAAGGTTTTTCGTATCGTAAAAAACAAAAATAATTTAAATAATTTTTTTTAAATTCTGACTTTTGAGAACCCAACTTGTAATATTTTTGGCGGGAAAATTATTCGTATTTAATTGGAAAATATTTGGGTAATATTAAACATTCCAATTGGTTATGGTAAGTCTCAAATATTTGAGAAAATAATCGATACTAATTTTATAAACCTGAAGTTTTTTTGATTGGTTGTTTGAACAATAAATTTTTTCAATCTCAGGAATTGCCAGTCCGATTTAAAAAATTATTTTTGCGTTATATAGTCCGTTTATTGATGAAGGTTATAGGCAATAAAGAAACTACCCCTAATAGGGGGTGAGTTGTGGGGGTGAATTTCGTATAAAACTTATGTCGTTTTCGATTTGCTTCAAACTTTGCAGAAATATTGTTTATAACAAATAATTAAAGTTTGCATATTTGTTTTTTAAACTACCTGTGTGGAATGGGGTTGTTGAATTCCTGTGTGGAATGGGGTTGTAAAACAATATGGAGAAATTATCTTCATGAAGCTGAAATTAGGTAGGTGGTAGTTTATAGATAGCAAACGTTAGCTAAGAAAGGTGTTTTGAAAATTCACATTTAAAGGGGGAGAAATGGGGGGGGGGGTCTATACTAATATAATAAAGCTGAAGTGTTTTTTTCAGCTTTATGTTTGCACGCGCTCTTCTCTGAAACTGCCAGTCCAGTTTGAAAATTTTTTTGCGTTAGTTAGCCCGTTTATTGATGAAGGTTATAGGCTATATACAAATTTAACTGGGGTGAAACCACGGGGGATAGCTAGTCTATTAATAAGCCTGCGAAGTTGAACTTTAATCAACTGATCTGGTAGTGGCGGACCTTTTCATCTGCAACGATCAATTTTGTCATATGAAACAATATACATATCTGATAGAGGCCATGTGTCTAGAAATATTTATTTTCTGTTTTATGTAGATGATCTAATAATGTGAAATTCAAATCTTAATAATATGAATAGTTTTAAAGAATATTTGATGAACAAATTTTCAATTGTCATTTTAATGAAGCTGAACTTACGTATTAGAATTACAAAAAAAGATAATAATAGAATACTAGATCAGAAAACATATATTATAACTGTACTCAATTAATTTTGTACGAATGTTTGTCAGCCTGTAGGCACACTCTTAGAAAATAAATCAAGTTTTGAGGCTCTAAATGTAGGAATCTTATTGATTGCTTGATGTATGTATCTAATGGTATGTTATACAAACCCGATTAAAGTATCAAATATATTTAGTAGATACATAAATAAAAACTTTAAAAGTTTGGACAAACTTTAAAATGATTTCTTAGGTATTTGAATATGTATGATTTTCATTTATTGCATATAATTAATATCAATAAGTGAAATATTAAAATATAATATGTTAATCTATATAGTAGTTCATTATCATCGTTTTAAGACATGATGTATATGGTTTTTCTTAGGTTTTTCTTAGGTTTTCCCCTATTCGCCGCTGGTTCAAGGTTTCATAACACAAAGTGAAGTATGCCCTTAGCAATAAAATAATTGTTGATATTCAATTTTAAATTATGCATACAGTAATTTGTTTGTCGCCAAGGAAATTTAATTTCATAGTGCGACAGGACGAGTTTAAGGGGTTTTTTGCCTTCGCGATTGAAGGGCTTTGATTGATCGTTAAATCAGGGCCGATTTGACCCCAAAATAACTGAGCTGATTTTTTTAATATAAGCTATTTAGGGAATTATAAGTTTTCGCTTTTCGTTAAGAAATAAACGGTTAAAAAGTTATTTCGGTTCAAAAACCGTAAAATAGCGGGAACGCCCATAACTTTTGCGAACATAATAATAATTCCAGAGCCATAAGTTCTTAAAAGTTGATATTTGGCATATAGTTTGATATAGTGCCCAAACCAAAAAGAAAATTATCAAACTACAAAATTTATATCGAGAAATGTACAATTTTTGCATTTTTGCTACATGGTAGTTTGATCAGATATGGGCAATCTATTTTGAAAATCGAACACGATATCATGTTGATTGAACAATTCGATTAAAAATTTTCATCCAGTGTTTAGTTTGTCTCAATAATGGGACATTTATTCAAATATTATAAGCTTTTATTATAATATTTGTCCTAAATTTGACCCACTTTTTCTTATCCTACGGAGTTGAATTATTATATGTCGGTTTAGTTTTGATGACAATGCATTTTTATGGTAAGCATGACCGGAATCGGAAGGGGAAAAGGGGGTTATAGGCAGAGCGAAATGCAAAATTTGGTATATCTTTCTTAATATTGCAAAAATCGAAATACACATAACAAGTAAAGTTGTTGGAAATTAGTTTTATTTCTCTAATTTATTAGAGAAATATTATATCTTTTATATCTTATAAATATTATAAATATTATATCTCAGTTTATTTCTCTAATATTTACAGAGAAGTTCACGGTTAGCCGCAGTAAAATGGCGATTTATATTTTCCACATTAACCCCTATGATATGGGTATCAAATGAAAGGTCTTGATGACCGAAATAGAGTCAGCAAAGTGACATAATTCTAAGTCAAATTATGGAGGCCGTCGGAAAATTGCCATTTTCCGACGGCCGCTATGATATGGGTCTCAAATGAAAGTCCTTGATGAGCAAAACACAGTAAGTAAAGTGACGTCATTTTAAATCCAATATGGCGGCCGCCACAAAAACGTTATTTATATTTTCCATATTAACCTCTATGATATGGGTATCAAATGAAAGGGCTTGATTAGTGAAACACAGTAAGTAAAGGTACATTTATACAAATATAGCGCTTGATTCAAAGCCTTTGGCTTTGTATATTTAAGCCTTGCAAAAAGTAGTTATATCCTATCAAAAACATTAATGTAAAAAAGGGCTGAGTTTTCGGGGAGATACTTCATATAATAGTTGCTCCTTAAAAAAGTGATGATATCCCATTAAAGAGCCGAGCTATTTACAAAGTAAATAGCACGGTAAACTATTTACCAAGAAAATTAATGAGGGGTAAATTAATTAAATATAAGAAAAAATTTGGTTGAAATTTATTTCGCAAGTAACAATTAAAAAATTTGAAACAAAAGAAAGAAGAAAAAACTTGCCAAGTCATAAAATTGTAAAAACATACTAAGGGAAAACTTGCGAAATAAATTTCAACCAAATTTTTTCTTACATTTAATCAATTTACCCCCCATTAATTTTCTTGATAAATAGTTTACCTTGCTATTTACTTTGTAAATAGCTCGGCTCTTTAATGGGATGTCATCACTTTTTAAGGAGCAACTATTATATGAAGTATCTCCCCGAAAACTCGGCCCTTACATTTATGTTTTTGATCGGATAATTCCTTCTGCTGAAAAAATTAGTTTACTATACGTAATTTCTATAAAAATTTTTTTGCTAAATAAAAAAATTTATAATGCAAATTTTGAACCGGAAAAAGTATTTTAAATTACAAAATACGATGCTTATGCGAGTGTTGAGATTAGATGAGATTTGTGTATTCCAAGAACGAGGCGATATCTTGATTTAGAATAATGCATGGAAGAATTAACCACGGAAGAATTAGCCACGTATTAAAATAAATGAGTGAGTGAAACATTTCAAGGTTTTGGTTTTTTTCTTTCAGGAAAAATAATAAAAATAAAAAAAATTAATGGAAAAGATTGTTTTTACTTGTGAATTTTTAGCAAGTTTTGGTGCTTTTGGTATTTGAAAGGCCAAGTTCGTCAAAGGCATCATCGGACAAGGAGCGTGAAAAGGAGAGTTTAGAGGCAGGCGGAAGCACAAAATCTGGCATATCTCTCTTAATATTCGAGAAAACGAAAAATTTGTTGGTAAAATTGTAGGTAATTAGTTTTACTATAATTTTTTTTTTCGTATCATTTTTTCTGTTACACTTATATTTACAGAAATATTTACAGTTTAAGATTGAAAGTTAAAATTGTTAATAAAATGATCGGGAATTGAATTGTAGCAAACATAATTTTTTACTACTTTACCTACTCCTTATACGTTTTTCGATTTTTCTAATATTAAGAGAGATATTTTATATTTTTTGTTTTCTTCTTTCTCTAAGCCCCCCTTTCTCTGTGCCATTTAGTAATAAATTTGGCCTTGCAAATACATAAATCATATCAGATATTTCATTTTGATCACACTAAAATTACGACTGCTAGAGAGTGATTTATCTATTCTCAGGTAATTCGCTAAGTTCGCTATAAGACACCTAATTAATTATTTAAACAACTAAAAATTAACGTTTTCGTATGAGCATATCAATTGTTATAGCACAATTAATATGCGTAACGGTTTTATTTTCATAAATGGTTTTATTTTTATCTTATTTTAAAATTAGAATGTCTTTGTCAAAACTTATTGAAGTTTAAAACACCGGAAAGTGAGTTTACGTCTTCTACAATAGGTTTTAGTTAAAAAATGTTCAATTCAAATGTACAATTTTCGAAAAAAAATTTTAATTAACTTACCATTTCGAAAACAATAGTTTGCACAAAGAACACAATTTATCGAAATGGACAATTTACTTATAACAGTAGAGTATGTCTATGAAACTGATTTTGTTTACTATCAAGAAAAGTTAGAACGATGCCGACTATGGAGCAACAATGACGACGCACAAAACAAATACAAATGTATTTATAACATTTTATTCATTACCTTATAAAATATACTGAAACCCCACTCTATAAAATATTGCATATAGAATCTAGTAAACGATTGATTACGACAAGGAACGATTATTTATAATATATTGGGTATAAGTATCGAAAATTGTTTAAGTGGATTTATAATTACAAATTATTTTATTTTTTTCCACTTTATTCTTACTAAAAAAAAATTATAAATTTATTTTTCAGTGGCATTGTTTTGGATTTTTAGTCCCTACTGTACAAATCCTGCTGGATCAAGGCTAGTTATAACAAATTTTGTGCTCCAATGATACATACAATACATTTAAAAGTATATTAACTGTTGTATTGAAAGTTAGTGAAATAATTGTTAAGGTTGCAACACACAATTCGAATTACAAAAAGGAAAGATAACGCGAAAAAATATTAAAGATGAGATATTTTTTCTCATTAAAAAAACGAAAGGAGTTTTTGCATTTTTTGTTTGTTATCAAAACAAGAAAGAATTTTGTTCAAAAACAAGAAGATATACAAGTTCAATTTTGTCAATTAAATTAAATTGAAGACAAGTTAAAACTGTACACACAATAATAGAGATTTAAGGGACACATTCGGACTTTTCACTAATGTGCTATTACTACACCTTAATTTAGAGTCGTTTTTTAGGTGCTGTATCTATTGAACGAAAAGAGCTACAGTGTTGATATTTCGAATATAGATACTTTACGGAATTATAAGAAACGATTTTTTCAATCAACGTTAACGAATTAACCGTTAAAACGTTATTTCACTTCAAAAACGCAAAATTCGCAGGAACGCCTACAATTCTTGGTAACTAATAGATCAATATTCTACGATACTTCCAGAAATGCTGTAAAGTTGATATTTGGCATGTAGGTAACTGTAGTACCCAAACTGACGGGAAAATTGCGAAAACTGGAAATTTGTATCGGAAAAAAGGAAATTTTTACAATTTTCGTTTAAATTAAATTAGCATTAGAACGCATATATTTATCTTATTCGTTGATATTTTTATAGAGTCCTATCTGATTGGATGGCACTAAGGTATTTAAATATTGATTGTATTAGACCATTAAAAACTAAACAGCCATGTAGAAAACACAATGAACTATATTATCACTAAAAATTTCTTTAACCCATAGTAGTGAATTGGCTTGTTGTATACAGCATTAGGCGTATAGCATTTAAAAGTTAAGCAACGTTAGTTAAAATCAGTAATTAGATGGGTGAACATTGTGTTCAGATTTTTTTTGTAATTTTTTAATAAACATTAATTTATATTCTTATTTATACTTTTTTATTATATTTTGCATTGATCAATTATTATTTATTAACTTCAATTGTTTCAGCGCAACCCCCCGGAAAATTGGAAAAACATACTCCAAAATTACGTTTTTCTTTTTTATAAATATATCAAAGAAAGATAGAATTTTCACTAATCGACCCGAAATAACGTTAAATTAACAGAATATTTTGAAAAATTTCATTACCTATATCGCAACCACACCGAAAATGGGGAAAACATCCCTAAAACTGACCTTTTCACTTCTATTCATGATAGAAAGATTATGATAGAACAGAATTATTTGAAGGAAGAAAATTTTTCCATCACAACCCTTCGAACTTGGTAAAAACACCCCCAAAACCAACCTTTTTGTTCTATACATGCAACAAGATGCAGTTTGTTGCAATCGACGCTCAATAGCTACAAATTAGGAAGTTATTTCGGAAAACTTAATTTTTTTTTATTGCAACCTCCCGAAAAATTGAAAAAACACCCCCCAAAATTACGTTTTTCAGTTCTATATATGCTGAAATGATGGAATTTTCACCAATCGACCCGATATAAAGTCAAGTTAACAGAACACTTTGAAAAATTTCATTACCTACATCGCATTCCACCCCTTCCTCCTCAACGGGTCAAGTCAATTCTTCGAATCCGAGCTGCCAATCGCCGCATTATCTTTGTTATATTTATATCAAAACTATTGCATGCTGCGTTGCACGTTGTTGTGGAATATGATTGTTCAAAGACTGTTACGTTGATAATCAATTATCTGTAATAAACGGTTAGTTTAGAAGTCATAATCGAAAAAAATCAAGTAACATCTTATATATACTAAATTTTATATAGTTATTTTAATAAAAAATATATCACTCTTATTTCACATTAATTTGTGGCGTTTTAATAAAAGGCCTATGATCGATGAATATTATTGTCAATAATCCAATGTAAATAATTTACGCTTTCTTTTCAGTTTTCATTGGCAATAACACTGCTTGTATATTTGGTAATACATCACACCTTGGGCGATTGTTACACCAGATAATAAATTATTTAATTCTTCATCATTACGAATTGCTAATTGTAAATGACGAGGTATAATACGAGTTTTCTTGTTATCATTAGGGGTAAATTGTTTAAATGTAAGAAAAAATTTGGTTGAAATGAAATAATATGTCGTAAGTTTTCTTTAGTATGTTTTTATTAAAATTTTATAATTAAAATTTTTATTTATAACGTGGTAAGTTTTAAAATATTTGAAATCATCAAAAATTACAAAGGAGCTGCTTCATCTTCGAGCGAATTTCCTTCAAATACATTAATCACTTTCTAGCGGTCACTATTTTATTTCCTTACAGGAAATTCGTTAAACAACTTGCCGCGTTATATAAAATTTTACAAACATACTACAAAAATTGTACTTAAAGAAAACTTATTACGTAATAAATTTCAACCAAATTTTTACTGACATTTAAACAATTTACCCCTAATTAATGTTTTACGTAGATTTATGTTATAAAAAATTATAATTATATAAATTGCCATATAAATATTATATTTATAAGTAAACTATCTTGTAGAAAACAGATAGTAAATATAAATACAAATTCCTTTTTTCTGTTTTTTATATTAACAAATTAACTAATAGATAGTTCCATATATATATATATGTATATATATATATATATATATAAATATATATATATATATATATATATATATATATATATAAATATATATATATATATATATATATACATATATATATATATATATATACATATACATATATATGTATATATATATATATATATATATATATATATATATATATATATATATATATATATATATATATATATTACAGATGGTGATTTTCGACATCTATTAGCTATGATCGATGGACATTTTTGCTATACTATAAAGCTGAAAGTGAAGCTGACTGATTCATGCTAGAAAGTTGCGGTTTTTGGCATTCGACACGAACTTGTACTAAATTTTATATAGTTCTTTTAATAAAAAATATAATATCACTCTTATTTCACATTAATTTGTGGCGTTTTAATAAAAGGCCCATGATCGATGAATATTATTGTCAATAATCCAATGTAAATAATTTACGCTTTCTTTTCAGTTTTCATTGGCAATAACACTGCTTGTATATTAGGTAATACATCACACCTTGGGCGATTGTTACACCATATAATAAATTATTTAATTCTTCATCCTTACGAATTACTAATTGTAAATGACGAGGTATAATACGAGTTTTCTTATTATCATTAGGGGTAAATTGATTAAATGTAAGAAAAAATTTGGTTGAAATGAAATAATATGTCGTAAGTTATCTTTAGTATGTTTTTATTAAAATTTTTTAATTAAAAATTTTATTTATAACGTGGTAAGTTTTAAAAAATTTGTAATCATCAAAAATTACGCAGGAGCTGCTTCATCTTCGAGCGAATTTCCTTCAAATACATTAATCACTTTCTAGCGGTCACTATTTTATTTCCTTACAGGAAATTCGCTAAACAAGTTGCCGCGTTATATAAAATTTTGAAAACATACTACAAAAATTTTACTTTAAGAAAACTTATTACGTAATAAATTTCAACCAAATTTTTACTGACATTTAAACAATTTACCCCTAATTCATACGTAGATTTATGTTATAAAAAATTATAATTATTTAATGATGAAAATTATTTATTAATATCGTCCTTTTTTGAAGTTATAATACAAAACGTCTTAGAATCTATAGTACCTAGCCTAAGCTTTACCTATAATACATCATCTTATCAAATAAATACATCGAAATCTATAAACATTTTACATCGTTTCTTAAATGGAAAAATCTTATAAAAAAAACCATTGATGTCTAAGATTAACCTTAGTTGGACGGATAAGCCGTCCCTAAACTAGACCCTAAAGAAAATATTTACAATTTAGATTACACCGAATCAGTTGTAATCGACATCATTTGGCATGCGGTATCGTTTCCTGAAAAGCAACGTACGCGGGTCAAATTGGCCCAGTTCATTGATTTCCGGGAAAGGATTTTTGCGGGATGATTGGAAATAGGATTTCGAAATGGTTTGGATGAAGGTTTTGATTGTGGGGTGCCCAGTTTCTCTGTGGAGTGCTTCAGTCGGGTATCAAAGGGGGACTTTCAAAATCATCCGAAGACAACGATTTTGAAATTTTTGCATTTTCGCAAGCTGCGAAGGTGCAGCGTTCGACCAGATTGGTGCAGCGTACGTGAGTACGGGCCGGATACATGACCAACCTACCCCTAGCGTTGAGTAGTGGGTACAACCCAGCAAAAGATGCGTTTTCAAGGGCAAGACGTTTTTTAACGATCTGCGTCCAATTCAACTGCCTTTGAAGGGTTACTCCCAGGTATTCAACACTTTGAGTCTGTTGGATTTCAGTGTTAAACATCTTCAATTCAAGTGGGTAAGAAGAAAATTTATTCTTCTTTGTGAACAAGACGGACTGAGTCTTCGTAGGATTAATTTAGATTTTCCACTTCTTGAAATAGCTTTCAAGCGAGGATAGGCGGGATTGGAGGGAGCTCGAGATAAGTTTCGGCTGCCAGGAAGTAAAGTAGATTGCTGTGTCGTCAGCAAAGAGGGCCATTTCGATTGCTCGGTCCTTCGGGATGTCGGTTATAAAATATAAGAAGAAGACCCCGCAAGCACGGAGCCATGAGGTACACCAGCCTTGACACAATATTGGTTCGATGTACTTTGTTGGAGATGAATTCGGGATTTTCGGTTCGATAAGTAGGAAATCAGGAATTTCAGGATGTAGGTATGTTGAATTTGGAAAGTTTGAGGATGAGTCCATCGTGCCAAACCGTATCGAAAGCCTTTTCGATGTCCAAAAGGACCATGTCTGTGGATTTATTCCAGTTAAATCCAGAAGAAATATGGTCAGTGAGCCGATGAAGCTGACTCACTGTTGAGTGGTTCGATCTGAAACCAAACTGTTGGGGAATTAGTTGTCCGTGGATATTTTCATGCGACTGCAGACGGTTCAAAACTACTTTCTCCATGACCTTGCTGAGAGATGGCAGCAAGCTGATGGGTCGGTAACTTGAAGGCAACTTGAGTTGTTTTCCCGGTTTCGGAAGGGCTAGCACTTTGGCAGCCTTCCAAATGTCAGGAAAATAACCAAGTTTCAAGCACGCAGTATAGATATAACTGAGCTGAACAACCGTCTTCGGAGGAAGATAACGGAGAACAACATTAGTTATTCCATCATCATCGGGAGCCTTCCTACACTTAAGTTTCCTTAAAAAGTTTGAAACCTCCTGAGGTGACACGCATTCGACATCGATTGGGTTAATGACAGAAGAGCGAATATTTTCCAAAGTTTCGGATACCATACGGGCCGTTTCTTCGTCGTGATATTCGTCGCCATCGGTTAAGCTGTGCGCCTTAGAGAAGGCATCAGCGAGAAGTTGAGCCTTGTCTGAATCTGGGTAGAGATACCCATTTTCCGACAGTAAAGGGGGCAGTCTATTAGAACGTATACGCAAACTTCTAGCAATTGTCTAAACACTATTGTCACGAGTGGTCAGAGCCGAAATCCTCTCATCCCACATTTCATCTCTGGTGCGCGTGACTTTTTCTCGAATATCAGCTGACATTCGCTTCATTGCGTCATGAAGCTCAGGCAGCCTAACTCTTTGCCAATATTTACGCAATTTGTTCCGAGTCCATATGAGTCGAAGTGTGTCATCATCTAATTGAAAGTTGAAAGCCGATGGATCGAGTTTTCCTAGGTATAGATTTTTCGGTAGCAGCTACGAGATTCCTCGTCAGTTTACTAACCTCCAAATCTATTTGATCGGTTGTTTTGATCTGCGGAGTGATCAAAGTTTCGGCGTTAAGATACTGTTTGAAAAGTTTCCAATCCACTTTCTCAAAGCTCAACTGGGTCCGCAAGGTAGCAGCGCCCCTCATTTCACCTAGGGTGAAGGTGATTGGGCGATGATCGCTTTGCAAATCCAAGTGAACATCTTGGTCCGACAAGAGGTTACAAATCTTGAGTATCGTTAAGTCAATGGTCAGAGGAGGGCGGTGGGCAGCATCAGGATAGTAAGTGAGGTCCTCTGGGTACGCAACAATGAAGTTACGTTTGAGGGAATGCACACAGAGTGCGTTCCCGGTAGCATTGTTAGACATACAGTTCCAAGACATATGGCGAGCATTAAAATCACCCATGATCACAGCGCGATCATGTGTCCTTAAAATGCGGTCAATATCTTTTCCCTGTAAAAGTCTATCGGGGGGATTATATAGAGATGTGACTTTATAATTACCACAATTTGCCGAAATAAGAATGGAGACGGCTTCGATATCACCGTTTCGGGAGGCAAGAGAGAGTGTTGGACATCATGTCGAACGTATAGGGCAACCCCTCCACCATTTCTGGTGGCGATGTGTAGTACCCAGGAATTTGATCTCTCTTGTCCGGCTTTAACCAAGTTTCGCTGATGGCAACCACTTGGATCTGATGCTGTTGAAGAAATGAGTGAAGCTCGGGAAGTTTGCGATGGATACTTTGAGAGTTCCATTGTAGAAATCGGATGTTGGATCTAGAAAAGGGATGGGACGCCATTATCAAAGAGATGAGATGTCATCCTGAAAAATACAAGAAGTTTTTCTGAATCTGATTTGCACGATTTCCATGCATTCTCCACTTCGATCCTGAGTTTCAGGAGGGCCATGAAGCCGAAAGTCGATTTAGTTCCTGCATCAGACTCCAATGGAGTTGGAGACGATTGAGGTCTTTCGAGGGCTTCAATTAAGAAGGGGTTATGGGGTGAAATGGTGGTGGCACTCAAAATATCTATTACCTCCTTTTCGGATGCTCTCTTCATTGTCCACGGATTTGCGGTTGGAGTTGGGGCCGGGACAAACTTCTTCGATGATGTTGCTGCTGCCGATGATGTACTGCTCTGCTCTGCTTGGCTCGTTGACCCCTTTTTTACGAAGTAGGGCTGGGTATTCACTAGCCGAAGACGTGGGGGGTGGGCGCCGAAGGGTCTCACCCGGAGATGCATTGCGTTTCGCTCTTCTGCTGCCGCTGGGTCTTCTCGGAGCCTTTTTTGTCACAAATGCCAGCCTTTCGGGACAGTTCATGGCACTGGCTGGATGGGAAGCGCTGCAATTACAACACTTCGCCGGTTCCGACCTCTGGAGCCCACAAGCCTGCGAAGCATGGTTTTCGCCACACTTCACGCAGCGTTGAACCCCATGACAGAACCGTGATGCGTGCCCGTAGGACTGACATCTGTAACATTGGATGGCCCCTCTTTTATTTTCGAAACATTGGGTGGTTACAGGCACGCCACATAACCACCGTATGTTGAGGACGCTTTTAGCTTGCGTCCCCTTATCGAATTTTACTAGACGAGAGACTCGTATACTCTCGTCTCCCGCCTTTGACAATAGCTGGACCTTATTTGTCTTAAGGCCCTGCCGTTTTAAATCTTCGGCCACCATGTCCTCATTATGGTGGCGCATCGTTCCATGGACCATGTACTTTGGCTCGTGGTCCTCTTTTGTTCCATATGAATGGAATGGAAACTGGATTTTTTCCAGTTTCTCTTTCGTTTTAGTGTAATCGCTGTCCGTTTCGCAATGGACACTGATAGTCTTTGGCCCAAAGGAGAAACGGACAGTGCTACGAGCTGCCGCTTTTATGGCTGCCTCCACTTTTTCGAAGTTGGTTAAACCCATGTGAACAACAATGGGTTTTGGCTTCATCGGTTTGGGTGGAGTTGCTGACGCAGACTCATTCACGTCCTTAAGGACGGAGAAGGAATTTTTAAGTTCAATTTGAACTTTTTTGGAAATCACTTGCTGATTCCCCGCACGTCTAGGTCGCTTTTTCCTACGTTGCACCTGGAAGTCCTCGTCCATTGGTGTTGGTGTTCATTTCTGCATATCTTCCACCGCCTTGCCGGCGGTGGAAGCCGGCGACGCCATGTATGATTTTCCGCCAATCTAAAAAACAGAAGAAAAAATCATTAGTTAAAAAATAAAAATTTTTGAAATGCCTGAGTAAAATAAAAAGTATTTTATGATTGCACTAGGTACACCCAAAAAATATATTTTAGTTTTCACTCAAATTTTGAATTTAATTCCTTTGTAAAACAAAGTCCAATAAAATTAAAAATAATCATATTATCAGAGATTATTTCACAAAACAATAAAATATCAAAGAACTGTTCACAACAATGAATGAAAATATTGTTGGCATAAAAATAAAATAATAAATCACAGGTATAATTTGTGATAATATCCGATTATCGATATTGCTTGTAACAACATCAGACCTCGAAACTCTCTTAATCTCTAATTATATAAATTGCCATATAAATATTATATTTATAAGTAAACTACTTTGTAGAAAACAGACAGGAAATATAAATACAAATTCCTTTTTTCTGTTTTTTATATTAACAAATTAACTAATAGATAGTCACATAGTATATATATATATATATATATATATACATATATATTATATATACGTAAATTATATGTATATATATATATATAAATTATATGTATATATATATATATGTATATATATATATATAAATTATATGTATATATATATATGTATATATATATATATATATATATATATATATATATATATATATATATATATATATATATATATGTATATGTATATAAATTTTACAGATGGTGATTTTCGACATCTATTAGCTATAGCAAACATGATCGATGGACATGTTTGCTATACTATAAAGCTGAAAGTGAAGCTGACTGACTCATGCTAGAAAGTTGCGGTTTTTGGCATTCGACACGAACTTGCTTGAAACCGACGAAAAAAATCGGAAAACATCAATAGGCAATAGATTTTGCAAATCGAATAAGTGATTATCTATCCATTTAATTGTGATTCAAAAATGCAATCAATGATACTTTTAAGAATACTTTTCCATTTTTTAAGGATAATTTATTTTTGAATAAAAATTTTCATCCATTATTTAGTTTGTCTCTATAAGGGTACATTTTTTTAAATATATGAATTTTTTTGGATGCATTTCATGACAAAACCATTTCCTTCTATTTCTAGCCATTTTAAAATAAATAGTAGAACAAATGCGGATATATTTACTTAATATAACATATCAAATAGTGTCAAAATGTTGCAAATTTTGAAAAATCGGAAAATTGTATAAAATATATTTATTATATAAATAAATAAATAATAATTACTCTTATTCGAATTATTTTATTTTATTTTTTGTATTTTTTTTTTGTGTTTTTTATTTTTTATTTATTTAAAAAAAAATTATATTCGGGGGTTGGGGAGGCTTTGATTAAATTTGAAATGCAAATCCCACCCATACCCCCGAATTATAAAATGCCCACCACGACTGTGACGGCAACTGTGTGTACCGTTATCGCGACTGTGACGGCGACTGCGTGTATTGTTACCGCGACCGCGACAAAATTGATTACCGCGATAACTGGCTCTAAGAGCTGCAATTGGAGCTGCAATAGGAGCAGCAACTGGCGCTGCAACTGGAGCTGCATTTGAAGCTGCAATTGGAGCTGCAACTGCAATTGGAACTGCAACTGGAGCCAGAGATTCCTCTTGATTCTTGCTAAGGATCATATCGCCGACAGTACCAATATTCGCGGTAGCTGACTCTTCTTCATCAACGTCCATTCTAAAAAATTAATGTGTAAATATATATCCGATCAAAAACATAAATGTAAGAAAGGGCCGAGTTTTCGGATAAATCCTTAAAGTAATAGTTCCTTTTTAAAAAGGGATGATATGAGAGTAAGTACCGAGCTATTAACAAAGTACATAGCTCTAGACTTCATATAATAGTTGCTCCTTAAAATGTGATGATATCCCAATAAAGATCCTATTTACAAAGAGGTTTTACCCAATTTTTTTTTACATTTAAACCATTTACCATAATTACTTTTTTTGGTAGATTTAAAAAATTTGGTAGATTAAATTATAAAAGTTGATTAAATTATATAGTAGTAGAACAAATTATATAAATTACCATATTTATATTAATATGTATGTAAACTACCATGTAGAAAACATAAAAAGTTAAAAAATATCATCTAAAATTCAATTATTTTTTGTCTATTTATTTACAAACTAATTGATTGATTGATTAATATCTGGGTAAAAACTATTGCACTTCGACCCTATGGTCCATTGTGCACCCCCTTCTACCTCAGTCTGACGAGACTCGCTTCTCCCATATGTTGGCAATAGCCTGGAGCTTGCCCTATCAGGCCCTCCCAAAGGTTCATATATTCGGGGTGAGATGCACCGAATATTCTGTATCTGTATCAGTCAAAGATTATGTGGCTGGATGTTTCTTTCTCCTCGCCACACAATCTGCACATAATGGAGCCGTAATGGAGTCCCATTGTGTGCAGATTCTTCCGCATGGGACAATGTTGGGTAATTAATCCGGTTACCCTCCGCAGCTGCATCCTGTTTAGCCTCAGTGCATTGAGAGATAATCTCTTTGTTGCACTCTGAAGCAGTACCTTCCCGAGCTCTTGCCACGGTACTTTTTCACAATGATCACGGTGTTTAGCATTTGACCACTCGTTGTTCACCTGTTTATATGCAATCCTTGGAATTCCTTATACAGGCTCTGGGCCTATGAAGGACATTCCGACTCCCTACTTTGCTAAGGTTTCCGCTTTTTCGTTTCTTTCGAAACCACTGTGACCCGGAATCCAGATCAATTTAACATTGTTCCGTTTTGCCAGTTTCAGAAGTTCCTCTAGACATTCCTTGACTACCCTCGAGGTGACCTAAGTTCCAGAAAAGGCTTTTAAACCAGCTTGACCTTTCGACAGAATACATACGTTCTGGTTTATGTAGCCTCTACGTAGGTTCTCGCGGACGCAAGCCAGTATGGCGAAGAATTCTGCTTGGAAGACCGTGGCATATTTCCCCAAGTTGAGGTTTATGTTTGCATTAGGTCTCTCACCGTAGATTCTTGCCCCTTAACAAACTAATGTTTTCATGTTAAGTTTTCACTACTGTCATGTAAAAAAAAACTAAATTTTGCATGACAGTAAAAAGAAGAAAACACAAAATATAAAATATCTCTCTTAATATCAGAACAATGGAAAAATGAGAAAAGAATAACGTTGTAAAAAATCAAATTTGCTACAATTCATAACCTTTTCATTTTTACTCAAACTCTAATGTGTACAGGGATATCAAGGAATTTAATTTTCAATCTTTAATTGTAAATATTTCTGTAAATATTAGTGTATGTAACAGAAAAAACGATAAGATACAAAATTACAGTAACACTTAATACCTACAACTTTACTTTCTAATAAATTTTTCGATTTTTCAAATAATAAGCGAGATATGTCGAATTTTGTGTTTCCATCTCCCTTAAAACTACCCTTTCCCCTTGTCTGCTTTTACGACATTTCATTTTGACTAAAATTGTGACCGCTAGAAAGTGATTTATGTATTCTAAGGAAATTCGCTAAGTTGAAGCAGCTTTTGCTATTAATATAATAAATAATTTTATTATATTAATAAATTAATAAATTCATTATATATTATAAAAAAAATGAAAAAATATTGATGTTTCGTTATATTTTCATGAAATTGAAATTGAAAATTATATATTAATATCGTCAGTTTACGAAGTTACAATACCATACGTCTTAGAATCTATAGTACCTACCCTAAGCTTTACCTATAATACATCATCTTATTAATTAAATAAATACATCGAAACTATAAATATTTTACATTTTTTCTTAAATGGAAAAATCTTATATTTAAATTTTTATGTTTTCTACATGGTAGTTCACTTACATATAGTCATTTACAGTATGGTCAATTTTTAAGAATTTTAATTAAAATACATGAATGTGTGATTTTTGTCTTTATAATAATAATAAAAATTTATATTATTTATATTACAACAATCGTTATAATTCTATAAGTATTTTATTTATATTATTCTTTTATTTCAATTATTTTTTTTATTTGAATATTTCTGTTTATTTAAAAAAAATATGTGTAAAAAAATTTAGGTTTCGTTTATTAATCTCTTTTGTAAGTTAGTTTTAATTTTACCAAACGTATTATTTACAATGTAACTCGTGAATGAGCAGTTATTAATATTAAAAATATATATATATTTTTAAAAGAAAAATTTAAAAAATGCGTAGGCAGGAGCTGCTTCAACTTTGTGAATTTTCTTAGAAATTTTGTATTTGAGGCTCTTTTGATACTCAAAAGGTCAAGTTCGTTAATGGGTAAAATTGGACAAGGGGAAAGGTGGGTTTACAAGAGGGGAAAACAAAAATTTTAACATATCTCCCTTAATATTTGAAAAATCGACAAATTTTATAATAAGTAAAGTTGTAGGTACTTAGTTTTACTGTTATTTTGTTTCTTATAATTTTTTTATTGTTACACTTATATTTACAGAAAAATTGACGGTTTAAGATTGAAAATTAATTGAAAGTCTGATTGCAGTATTACGTTTTTCTGGAAATTTTCGGTCTGGACACTTCGATATCTGTATTCCAATAGCTGCTTCCGAGAGATCTAATGAAGAAGATTCTCTAAATATTCAACAAATAGGTGATGATATTTTTGAAAATGGTATGGATAGGTACAGAAAAGATCTTATAATAGAAGGCAAAAACATCCCGCATACAGTAATATGCATGCCACCAGACGAAAATTCTGTATTTAATTCAATATCATATACGCTGTATGGAGAAAATTTTTTACAGTATACAGAAAAGGTTAGACAAGCAACAGTTAATTACGTTATTGACAATTGGCAAGATTTTCAAAATAAGACTTGTAACGAAAATGACAGCACTTATGATTCTATTGAACAATATCGTGAAGTTTATGGTAAAACCTCATACATATGGCTCGTTATGGGAAATACAAGCCGCTGGTATCTTGTATAATTTGAGAATGGAAGTGTACCAGTCAATTGACATGAAGTGTATAGTTGATATTAATAAAGAAAAGAGTCAGATTGCACGACTATGTTGTTTCGGGATTGGTGTTTCTGGACACTACGATGTATGTATTCCAATAACTACGCCCGAGAGTTTAAATGTAGAAGAATCTGAAAATATTCAGATTCAGCAACCAGGTGATGGTATTATTGAAAATGTCAAAGAATCAAATAAAATAGGTTCGGAACAACCAAGGAAAAAGAAACCCGGGTGGCCAAATAAAAAGAAACCCGGGCGACCGAAAACTTCAGATAAAACTAGCGAGGAACAACCTCGTGATGCGCAGGAGCGATACATAAAAAAAAATCAAAATGTAAATATGAAAGCTGTGCCAGTATTTGGTAAAAAAAATCCTGAAATAAAAACCAAATGGGTTAAGAAATGTAAATTACGAAAAAATTTAGAATTTTCGGGAAATATTGAAAATATTACTGCGCGATTAACGCTTGTAATTGGAGATCGTTTAGCAGCTGAAAAGAATATTAAATGGGTTTTACAGAATCACAATAGCTTAATCGGCAATTATTTAAAATCATTTGAAAATTTAAAAAAAAGCATGGTAACAGGACTTGAAAAATGTCGAATATTACCTTACGACTGTCATGATATACTTTCCAAATTTCAGGCATTTTTAGGCAAATCTTTACATTGTCCTACACAAGAACCGTATTTCACTGAAACTTCGTATAAATTATTGGAACACGGTAGTGTAGCCGTTATGAATAATAATGGGAGAGGTGTTTTACACGACTCCCAAGAAATCATTAGAAATAAAAGAAGAGGTGAAAGTTGGACATGTGATATAAAAATTTGTTTATTAACTGAAAAAATAGTAACAAATTTGGAAAGAAAATTTATTGAGCTATCAGAGTGCCCACCAAAAACTATTTATAAGTTTATGTTAAGTAACGAAAATTCATTTAAAAATAACCTTGAATTTTTTAATAGTTTAAAGAGTCATTTTCCAAGTATCAGAACTTTGATTAGACAACTGTATGAAATGAAATCGTATGTTTATAAAATCTATGAACTAGATAATGCTTTAGAGGACGTTAATAAAGATAAACTTAACGAATTATGGAATCCGGCTAACATTATAATGAACAAAGGACATGATGTATATAATGTGGATTGCGATTTGTCCAATTCGAATTAAAATGAAGACCAAATAATAGAAAAATATCATACTTCATTGACTGACATGAATGAAAAATGTCTAGATACGCCAAAAAATGAGTGTATATCTTGTCAAGGACTTTTCTGTTTAAGAAATTTAACATCTATTTCAGCAATACGAAAACCATTAGAAAGTAATTACTGGAAAAGATTACAACAGTTTATTGAAGATAAAAAAGTCAAGTTGAGTAATTTTATTTGTACTACATGCTTATTGAACTTCCGATCGAATAAACTTCCCACAAAATGTATTCTTAATGGGCTTTATAATGCAGAAGTTCCAGATGAAATAAGAAAATTAAATGATTATGAAAAAATTTTAATCCAACGAGCAAAAGCCTTTCAAGTAATTACATCCATGGTTCCTGTTTCCAAGAAACGCATACCTAATAGACACGCTATTAAAAAAGTGAAAGGCAGAACATTTCATCTACCACTGCCATTGGAAGCGACATTAAAAAAATACCAAGACCTGAGGAGCCTTTAAATACAAACCATGAATTATATATTCTTGTTAGAGGACATCCAACAAAAAGTAAAATAATATGGCAGGATCTTGTAAATTTAGAAAATATTTATAATGCCTTAAAGTTTTTCAAATATAATAACAAACATTATTCTGGTATAGTTTTACCGGAAAACTTTCGACAATTACAACATCATATAGATTCAGATATACAATTTGAAATTGAAACAGTACCCAGTAAACAATATTACGTCTTTAAAAGTTCTTTAAGAGCTCTTATTAAAGATTTGGACGTCTTAAATTTTTTGTCAAATGGGGTCTTCAGGACTTCATGAGGATGTCCAATGCGTCACCTCAAGAACTACTGAAGACTTCATTATTAAGTCTTTATGAACTTTTTTTTCTGACTTCGAAAAAATAGATCTTAAGAGTTCTTGACTCTGACTCTTCACGAGCTTCTTTTGAAGAGATCTTAAGAGTTCTTGATTCTGACCTCTTCAAGAGTTTTTTTTAAGAGATTTTAAGAGTTCTTTATTCTGACCTATTCAAGAGCTGACCTATTCAAGAGCTCTTTTTTAAGAGTTCTTTAAGACTAAATTAATATTTTAAGATTCCTAAAAATAGAGGCTAAAAAAATATAAACAATTTTATATTAAAATTAATAAATATTTATTCATTTAATTTATATTTACATTTAAATTTATATTAACAATCATTACAATCATTTGGTTTCCTAAGTCCATGATATATTCCAACAGCGCCTTTTGGGTAAATTTCGACTAGTATTGGATAAAGTTGACTCTTCAAACTCTTTGAAATTGGCAAACTGTCAATTGCACGTTGATTTGAATAGTTTCTTTAAACTGGCCCAAATCGATCGATTTCAGTTGGACAATATATCCTTTTTTTAGACCATAATGAAAATATTCTCCTGGTGCAACAGTACGAATAGGGGTATTTTTAGGATAATTTAATAATGTAATCTTTTGGAAAATTGTCTTCTATCGACTCTACATTCCGAAGAATATTTAGATGCAGTTTGAGTAATGTTAAACTCACATTTCCATTGAGCTAACTTTTGACTCAAACTTAATTTTTTGATATTCTTAAAATAGGTTCGAAGATGGGATGATCATGGAATAGGTTCGAAGATGGGATGATCATCATCTTGGCAGACATCTTGGTTTCAAATCTTAATAAAGGATAGAAAATCATGGTATTCATTTTTAAATTCATTTTAATGCGTTGACCTTTAAGATACTTACAGATAAAACCAATTAAAAATAATCCACGTTAAAAATAACGCACTTAAACTGGTGTTAAATACTTGATAACACTAAATAAATAAATTAAATTATAATAATACCTTTACAAGTTCTCCAAATAAACCTTATTGAGAATGTTAAACTCTAGGATATACAGAAATAAAAACTATAACAAAAATGCACGTGTGCTAAATTGAGTAAAAATAGAAAAAAACTTGGGAAAAAGACTTCTTAAAGGGCACCTATTTCTGACTTCTTGCGAAGTCAGAAAAAAATAACTCTTAAAAGCTCCTATTTCTGACTTTTTACGAAGACAAAAAAATGTCTACTTAAAGGGCTCCTATTTCTGACTTCTTGCGAAGTCAGAAAAAATAAATTCTTAAAAAGCTCTTATTTCTGACTTTTTACGAAGACAGAAAAAATGTGTACTTAAAGGGCTCCTATTTCTGACTTCTTGCGAAGTCAGAAAAAATAGACTCTTAAAGGACACATATTTCTGACTTCTTGCGAAGTCAGAAAAAATAGACTCTTAATGGGCTCCTATTTCTGACTGTTTACGAAGACAAAAAAAAAGTCTACTAAAAGGGCTTATATTTCTGACTTCTTGCGAAGTCAGAAAAAATAGACTCTAAAGGGCTCCTATTTCTGACTTTTTATGAAGACAGAAATGAAGTCTACTTAAAGGGCTTCTATTTCTGACTTCTTGCGAAACCATAAAAAAAGATGTCTTACAGACCACTCATTTGAGAATTTTGAAAAAAGAGGCCATTATGATGTCATAATTCCTAAAGAAGTCTTCAAAAAGACTTCTTTTTGAAGTCTTTCTGACTTGTATGTTTGCTGGGTAGATCCAACGAACCAAAATATTGTTGGTACATTATTAACACAAGTAACTGAAGAAAATCAACATGAGTACGAGCAGTATACAATATATCCTCTTCATGAGAGACGACAAAATAAATCTGCGGCATCTGTTTGTCAAATGTTAAAAGTGAACGCCCGCCCTTTAGATAATCGGGACAAAGATATTGATGTAAAATGTTTTCCAGATTTGTATGTTGATGGTAAATATGGTCAATTTTATCCCAGAGAAAAAAAAATCTCATCAGCTGAATTTATTAAATCCAAGTTGATGTCGAGTCACGCTCAATATAGACGTAACCATCAATATATTTTTTATTTATTAAATGATGCAAATATGCGTCAATTGAATGCTGGTATATTTTATATGATGAATATAACTAAGCAAAATGAAAAGTTTACGAAAAAAACTTATTTAGAAATGATGGAAAGAGAAGAACTCGAAGGAGATTTGACAGCAATATTTAGCCGTTTAAGAAACACAGAACAATATTGGAAAAAGCCTAGAAATGAAGTTTTGTGTATGACGAGATATTATGGACCAGCTACTTGGTTCTTGACTGTCAGTCCATCAGAATGGAATTGGACTGATCTTGGGCAATATATTAAAGATATTAATGGGCCTGATATGGCCAAAAAGTCGATTAGTGAATTAATTGCTCAAGATCCCGTAGCAGTTTCAAGATTTATGGATCTTAAATTTAAAGCATTATTAGATTTTCTATGTTCAAAAGGAGAACCTTTAGGAAAAGTTGAACATTATTTCTGGCGTCGTGAGTATCAATCCAGAGGATTACAACATTTTCATTGTATGTTGTGGATAAAAAATGCACCTATACTTGAACAGTCTACCGTAAAAGAGGTGGCTAATTTCATATCAAAATATGTAACGTGCGTTATTTCAAACAAACAAAATTCACCACAATTACATGATCGAGTTATGAATTATCAACTTCATAAACATAATAATTATTGTTTAAGGAATAAAAAAAAATCAACTAACTATATTCGCGTTTGCAGATTTGGTTTTCCACGTCCTGTAACAGATCAAATGAAAATAATAGGAGTTACAGAATTAGTAGCAGCAAAGAAAACTCTATCAAATAAGAGATTGTACAATATACCTAGGACAAAAGAATCTGTTTATATCAATGACTATAATCCAGTAGTACTTTTAGTGTGGAATGGAAATACAGATATTCAGTTCATTGGTGAAATTACTACTGTATTGAATTACTATATCACTAAGTATACAACAAAGGGCGAAAAAAGTCATGTAACAGAAATGTTTGAAATTATAAATTCTACAAAAACATTAACGAGTCGACTTTTTAATGTTGGTCTTCGTGCACTCAATAACAGAGAGTGCGGATTACTTGAAGCAAGTGATACTTTGCTCGGTTTATCCCTTTATGGAACTGATCCTGAAACTATTTTCAGATGGCTTGACGTGAAAATACATCGTAACCGTAGAGTTAAATCTAAGAAAGATATAAACAATTTGCATCTAAATTCATCAGATTTATTTTACAAATCATTGATTAATGATTATTATCCAAATAGATCTACAGAGTTGGAAGAAATGAACCTTTATGATTTTGCCAGATGGTATGACATTGTCGATAGTCGTCCTGTTTATAGTAATGCTGAATGTTATCAAATTGGTGACGAAAAATTTTTAAAAAGAAGAAAACGACCATATTTAATCAATCATTATCCACTTGATATTAAAAAGTATCCAGAACAATATTACTTTGCAATTTTACTTTTGTTTATGCATTGGCGTAATCTTGTTGAATTAAAAAAAGGCCAAGATTCATATACGGAAGCTTTTAATATAGTTAAAGAAACTATAAACGATGGTATAAATTACGGACAGCTGCAAAATGACTACAGAGAAAATTTGGAAAAAGCATTTGAAATGATCGAACAGAAAATAACTGAAATACAAGAGAACAGGCGAAACGATGCAAATGAACATGATGATGATGCAATCGAAAATCCAATAGAATTTGAACCAGTACAAGCAATTAATGCAATGGATGATTTTCGATTAATTAAAAATATATCAGATCAAGAAATGAAAGAAATGATTGATAATTTAAATTCAGACCAAAAACGTATATTTGATAAAATTCATGAAACATTGGACAAAAATTCGAGCACTCTTAGACTTTTCATGAGTGGTACAGGGGGTACGGGTAAAAGTTACCTAATAAATACAATAAAACAATGGGTGTCGAAAAATTTCAATAAGACTGTGGCTGTCACTGCGCCCACTGGGATTGCGGCGTTTAATGTTAATGGGCTAACTGTCCATAGGTTATTACAACTACCAGTTGAACATGGATTAACACCCAAATATAAACCGCTTTCAGATCAAGTTTTAAAAGTATTACGAGCTGATTTATCGAACATGATGCTTATAATCATAGATGAAGTGTCAATGATTTCCAACATAACTCTTATGTATATTCATTTACGTCTAATGGAAATATTTGATACCTCTGATAATGAAAATGCCTGGTTTGGAGGAACATATTTTGGTATTTGGGGATTTGTTACAACTACCGCCTGTCAGAGAAAAATCACCTTTTGAAGATATATCAGCTAAAGATATAAATAAACTGATTGGTTGATTAAGTGTTATTACAAATTTGTGGAAAAAATTATTTAGTTATGAAGAACTTTGTATTAATATGCGACAACAAAATGATAATGATTTCATGAATTTGTTGAGTCGATTACGATTAGGAGTTATAACAATAGAAGATTCGAAATTATTATCTTCCAGATTGCTGAAATTTAATTCCACTTCTGTTAATGACAGACTTCAAGAATTGAAAGTTCACCTCTCATCATTACCTGAGAGCACAGTTTGTTTACTGCCAACAAGAAATATGTGTGCTCAACTTAATGAAGCAATGTTAAAAAGAATTGAACAACCGGTCATAGAAGTAATTGCTATTGATGAGGTTGAATGTCGAAAATCATTTTCTAAAAATGTTCGTGAAATATTAGATAAGTATGAAGATGATTCATCTATGACAACAGGTTTAGAGAGAAGAATAAATATAAAAATTGGAGCTCGTGTAATGCTTCGAAGAAATGTCGATCTCAGTTTAGGCCTTGTTAATGGTTCAATTGGTAATGTGGAGCAAATCTTTCGGGATATTGACGACATAAACAAAATTAAGAAAATTCGCATAAAATTTACACATGGCTTGGTACACGATTTGGAACCAGTTAAAAATAAATTTGAAGTTTTCTATCACGCGTTTGTGTATCGTGAGCAATTTCCAATATGTCTTGCTTACGCTATCACTATTCACAAAAGTCAAGGTTTAAGTTTGGATAGTGCACTTCTGGATATAGGTTCCTGTATATTTTCCTGTGGACAAGCATATGTTGCGCTATCTAGAGTTAAAAATCTTACCGGAGTTCATCTTATTAATTTTGATCCAAGCCAATTACAATCACAAAAGAGTGCAATAATTGAATGCAACAGGCTCAGAACGCTTTATCGTCCTGATTTATCGAAACTACCATTCAAGAAAAGTTATCTGCAAGATGTTACATATAGAGTGTGGTCTAAACATCCACACACCACAGCAGTTCAAAAAATAGTTGAATCAATAATGGATAAAATAAATCCATCTAAACGAAAACAGCCTACAACCAAGAAAACTTAAAAAAAAAAGAAGTTTAATTGTAGTAATTGAATAAATGAATAATTGTGACTTTGAATAAATTAAAATAATGTGATAGATTCATTTGTTGGAAATTTGTAATTTATCGAAGAAGATTGATTTTTGAATATATAAAATTTAATTTTTAGATAAAATTACTTTTACAAATTATGATTACGTTAAAATTCATTACGAGTGTAAAAAACAAATTTATTAATACTAATAAAATGAAAAATTGAAATTGATTATCCTTTTTATTATACTGAACAATTAATCTGAAATTTTGCCGATTATTGATTCAATTTGTACAATATTTTGTACATTAACAACTTTATGACGATATAAATTATTATTTTAATTTGACTTCAAAACTTAATGTGAAGTATAATGAACAGCTGAATAAAGTACTCATCTTGAACAGGAATAAAATTAACGACATTCAGAAATATATAAATATCGTTCTGAAAAAACTGTCAAATGTTGTCTTATTAATAGCTAGTTCAGAGTTATCACAGAGTTCTTGTATGTGAATTGAAAAATAATAAACGTACTCCGAATTTATATGTAATGTACTCTATATTGTTGTATGTACATCAATAGCGAAGAGGTTATAAATCAAATCAATTGTAAATATCAATGTATAAATTATTTTATTATCACATTTAAGATTTTTTTTATTTTAACTAAGTATTATTAAATTTATATTTTTCATTTTAAACACATACCATTTTTAATTATATATGCATTTTAACATAAATAAATACAGAATTATAATAAGATAACAATTATTGAACAATTGAATCCAAATCGTCACTTATAATTGAATTCAAATGTTATAAAGACGAAAAAATGGAATAAAGATTTTATTTATAAATTTCGTACTTAGAATTACCTGCGAGAAGTTTCTAAATTCATAATAACAGCAATTGGTTTGGTGTTATAGAAAAATGTTAAAACAAACAAATAAGCTACAAAAAATAAATATATCGTCTATGCAGTTCAAAATCGGAAAACAACTATTTCAACATGAAATATAATATATTCATCTAACAAAATGGCCTCCCCATAGGAGGCCACAAAATATTTTTTAATAAGAGTAATATATTTATTTATTTATATATGAGTAATATATACATATACATAAATATACATAAATATTTACGTATTGGTCAACAACAACAACAAAAAAAAAGAGATGTATTAAAATATCAACAATAATAATCCATCAAGTAAATCCAGTGAGTAAAATCGATCGGTAAGTCATGTCTACGATTATTATATGACAACCAAACTATATTGATGTTTTAACCTTTCAAAAAGCGAGCAGAGCGAGTTGACGTTATATAACGCGAAGCGGTCTCCTTTGTATATGTGAATCTAAAAAGATTAAAGTATCGCGAAGCGTAAGGCAATGCAAAGTATACGCGAAGTGTAACAAAACGCATAGCGTTTTGTGCGAAGCCTTCGGCTTCGTATATTTAAGCCTTTCAAAAAGGAGTGATATCCGACCAAAAACATAAATGTAAGAAAGGACCGAGTTTTCGGGAAAATCCTTAATGTAATAGTTCCTTCTTAAAAAGTGATGATATGAGAGTAAGGACCGTGCTATTTACAAAGTAAATTGATTAAATGTAAGAAAAAATTTTGTTGAAATTTATTTCATAAGTTTTCCCTTAGTATGTTTTTAAAATTTTATATAACGCGGCAAGTTTTTTTTCTGATGATTTCAAATATTTTAAAACTTGCCACGTTATAAAATTTTGAAAACATACTAAGGGAAAACTTATGAAATAAATTTCAACAAAATTTTTTCTTACATTTAATCAATTTACCCCTCATTAATTTTTTTAGTTAATAGTTTACCGAGCTATTTACTTTGCAAATAGCTCGGCTCTTTAATGGGATATCATCACTTTTCAAAGAGCAACTATTATCTGAAGTCTAGGGCTATTTACTTTGTAAATAGCTCGGACCTTTCTTCCATATGATCACTTTTTAAAAAGCAACTATTATATGAAGTCTAGAGCTATTTACTTTGTAAATAGCTCGGTCCTTACTCTCATATCATCACTTTTTAAGAAGGAACTATTACATTAAGGGTTTTCCCGAAAACTCGGCCCTTTCTTACATTTATGTTTTTGGTCGGATAATGTTATTACTTATGCAATTTTTATATTGGGTTACTAACTAGTTTAATTTAGAGAATTCAATTTTTTTATAAACGAATTTGTTTTTTTAACCCGACTTCAAACAAGGAGGATGGTTCTCAATTCGTCTGTATTTTTTTTTTTTTTTTATGTGTGTCACCTCAGAACTCCGTCATTTATGAACCGATTTTGAATTTTGTTTTTTTGTTTTAAAGGGTTTGGTTTCCCATTGGTCCCATTGTCACCTGATGAGGGAATCTCCGGGAAATCGAGGAAAATCTTCATTTTATATGTGATAACCGATTTCTGCGAATTTTTTTTTTTTTTTTTAAAAGGTATACTCATTCATAAAGGGAAAATAAGAAAAATTCTTTAAAAACCGACTTCAAAAAAACCGACCCCAAAAAAAAAAAATTTTTACAAAAAAAAACAAAATGCTTGTAAAAAAAAACTGAAATCTGTTATAAAAAAATGCACTGATAATTATAAAAAAAAAAAAACGTGTAAAAAAAAAGTGTTATAAAAAAATTCACTAAAAATTAGTTGGTCGTTTAGTAGGTCTAACCATATTTAGACAAATAAAACCCATTATAGAACTTCAAAGTCACTAAAAAGCGAGAAATAAAACCTATTTTGACAAAATTGAAACCCGACTTCTAAAATCAAATATTCTATAACAAAAGATGCACTAAAAAGTAAAAAAATAATTGCATATTCTTGTGCCAATTTTAGTTCACCAAAGCAAAAACTTTTAAATATATATGTACAATGATTGTTATTTTTGGAGGCGGTGTCCAAAAGTTATGTGAATTTCTCTTTGCTGACACCGCCTCCAAAAATAACAATAATTGTACATATATATTTAAAAATTTTTGCTTTGGTGAACTAAAATTGGCACAAGAATATGCAATTATATTTTTACTTTTTAGTGCATCTTTTGTTATAAAATATTTGATTTTAGAAGTCGGGTTTCCATTTTGTCGAAATAAGTTTTTTTAAATGTTTTTTTTTTTTGATTCGGCTAAACATGTTGTTGTTCTGGCGATATGTAAGCCGGAGCCTGATCCAATTTAAATTCAGTTAAAAATTGACACTGTTCAGTTAAAAACTAATATTGTTCGAGGATAATCTCAGTTTGAAAGTACCATTGTTGAATTAAATAGTCAGTAGTTCAATTTAAAAATCAGTATTGTTCGAATATAACAATGTTATAAATTAAAAATTGTTGAAGAAAATTAAATTAAAATTTTTTTTTTTTGAAATCAAATAAAGTCAGGTTTACATTCATAACGTTTTTGTTTTATTTAATTTTTTTCAAAAACTTGCGTGTTATCCAATTGACGATATTTAGTAAAACTTTTACTAATATTTTGTTTTTTTTGTTTTTTGTTTGTGTTGAGTATCGGAATCTGTTGTAGGTTCAACAGCGCTCCTTTTCGAAGGTTAATATGAAAGTTCGTTAATATGAAAGTGATATTCGACCGCTGGTAAAGATTTCAAATCCGAAATCATTTGACGATCTACGTATAACCGTGAGAACAGTGGATGAAGAGCCAGTGAGGAATCGTTAAGAACCACCAGCATGACCACCACCACCACCACGTCCAAATAGTCCAGGCATGCCACCAAGTGGGGCACAATAGTCGAAAATGTCCTAGAAAGGGACAACAAAATAGACCTGGGCCGTCGGGAAACTAATTCCAGGATCAATGAGGGCGGAAATTGGTTCTGGGGTACACAATTTCATAAGTGTGAGCATCGATTATCGAAGTGGTGTAATTTACTTGGGGTTGAATTGCATGGAGCAACTCAGATGAAGAAATGCAACCCATAGAAAAATGGCAGCAATTAACGATGATGCATTGAGCGAGTTACAAATTAAACTTCTTAAGAACCAAGAGTAGTTAAAAGATGTCATTCGGATACATCCAAGCGTTTTCAGCAAAGTTGGAACGAAAAAACCAATCACATATAAAATTGAGATTACAAAGAATTCCCCCATTAAATTGAGACCATACCCATATAATAACGAAAAGCAACGGGCCCTGGAAGAGACGATTGAAAAGATGGAAGGCGATGGCATCAAAGAACCATCCACATCGCCTTGGACCGCACCCGTCGTATTGCTGAAGAAGAAAGATGGTACTTTTCGATTGTGCGTTGACAATAGAAAGTTAAACGATATTATAAAAAGCAATGCGTTTCCAATTCCAGATATGCAAGAGATGTTGAGAAAAGTCAATGGAGCCAAAATATTGTCTACATTGGATCTTCAGACTGGTTATTGGCAAATCGAAATGGTTCCACCCCAAGAGGTCTCTATCAATTTCGCGTCATGCTGTTTGATTTGACGAACGTCTCAGCTACGTTCTAGACCTTAATGAACGAAGTCCTGTCTGGATAGATCGAAGATTTCTGCTAAGTTTACTTGGATTGTTTACTCACATACAGCTGATCAGTTAAGGAACATTTACACCACCTGGATCTTGAACATGAAAGGCTAGAACAACATGGGTTAACTTGTAAACCAAGCAAATGTGTCATTGGCAGCTACAAAGCCAAATATCTGGGGCATATTTTGAGCGAGGATGGCATAGACAGAGAGGAAGAGAAAAATGAAGCTATAAGCAACCATCCTGTACCACGAACAAGAAGACAATTACGACAGTTTTTGGGTCTATGTGGTTCTTACAAAAGCTTCGTGAAGAACTATGAAGACATAGCTGCACCTCTTAGCGAAATGCTCAAGAAAAATATAAAGTGGCGTTGGTTCACGTTACTACACTACAAGGCGTTCGAAAATCTCAAGCCATCAATCGTAAATTCATTAAGGAAGTTTCGAGTTTATCTGAAAGGAAGACACTGCAAGTTATATACGGATCATGCAGCGCTCCAATGGCTGAACAAAACTAAGGATAGTCGAGCTAAATTGACAAGATAGGCATTGCCATTGAAAGCCTATGACTTTGAAATAATGTACGTGCCCGGAAAAGATAACCAGCTGCCGATTCCATGTCCAGGCAACCACAGGGCAAGGCTGAAGATGAAGAAGTGGAGGGCATTCCAGAGTGGGTGATTGAAATGAGGGAAAAAACACTGATAATCCTCAACGTCATCAAAAAGGAAACACCCACACTCGACAATATTCGACAATGTCAGGATGAAGATTGTGATGTGATTGTGATGTAAAAGTAATCTTCGCCGACGAGCGGACAGAACAAGAGCTAATTACACCGTAGCTAACGGGATCCTCTGGTACCATAGTCAACAGATGGTACAAGAAGTGCCAGTGGTTCCCAAATAACGCCGACTTGGTTTTCTGAGAAAATATCACGACAGCGATGAAGCAACACACGCTGGTTGGAGAGAAACGTATCGTCAGATCCGTAACCGCGTTTACTGGTATGGGATGCTGGTGTGAAACGTGTGCTAGAGTGAAGCCGATGAATCAGAAATCGAGCTCATGTACGAGAAGTCGAAGACCTACTTCACCATGAGAGGTAGTCAGCATCGACTTGATGGGGTCATACCCACGCACATCACGAGGAAAAACCAATATTTTGGTAGTGACACATCGACCTGAAAGATAGCTCAGTACTAAAAGACGAAGTATTCAGTCGTAATGGGTATCCTAGAGCAGTACTTAGTGATAATGGTCCCCAGTTCAGATCAAAAGAATGGAACGCAGTGAATAAAGATTGAAACACATAAGTATGGACCACTCCAATATACAATCCACGACATAACCCCATGGAACGCCAGAATCAAGAATTAATAAAGTTATATTTCAAATTTTGCCCCTATTCCTTGAACATTTGTTTGTATTTTATAAATACGTATTTCGACTACAATGTAGTCATCATCAGTATGAATTAGCTAATCGTAACTATCTCTGGGATATGGATTCAGAGATATGTTGCTTGTTGCTAAGTTGGTGCCTGTGTCACGATGACACAGGCACCAAGGAATAGGGGCCAAATTTGAAATATAATTTCAGTATACGGCATGTTATGTATGTACCTGTTCATCTCCGCATTTGTTCGACTATCAATAATATGTAATTTTTCTCTCTTAAGTTTTAGCAGAGAAATCCATTGAGTTTGTAGCGGAGTCACGCCGTTTATAGCGGAGTCACAAACTCCGCTACAAGTTCATGGAAAAATGATTGAGACAAAAGTTGTTTATGACAAATTTTTCGCCTTGCGGTTTAAGTTTGAGTATAAATTGTGAAAATACTGTTCAGTTTATGAAAAAATCTTTCAAACAAAATTTGCAGATTTTAAATAGAGAGAGATTTTTAGTAATTAATATATTTTTCTATCTCTTACGGTTTCAAAAATGTATATTCTCAAATTTTGATTAAACTGTAAGAGTAATCGACTTTTATAATAAATACCTTTTTTGTTGTAAACAACATACTTCATCTAAATTTCGTATATAAAATCCTTTGTTTCAACGAGCGTAGAAATTGAGGGGTGTTGAGTTATCATAATCCCCACGTTCTACGTCCATAAGTAGATATAACCAAAATTTGCATATGGCTTGTTTTTTATGATAAAAAAATATCACTATACCCAATTATATCAAAATCGCGCAATCCGTTCTAATTTAAAAACAAATGTAAGGCTATTAAATCGTCACAATCATAATTAGTATCCATTTTGATTCACGTCTGACCTAATAAGAAATGAAACAGAATTAACTACCCTTTTTTGTTTCGATCAAAACCGTTACTGATTATTGATTAATCTCACCAGGTTTAAGTAAAGATAATTGAATTTCAATGGCAATACGGCACTGGATACTTCGGAATTATTCATTTATCGGTTTCCGAAAATAAATTATATGATAACCAAAGCAGTTGGAATATCAGTAAGATGATGTTTCACAAAAACAACAGAGGTTTCTTCTAGTTAGTTAACACGTTAACAAGTAACACGATGTTTAAAAAAAATTGCTTACGAATTCGAGGTAGTAATAAAGTTCAATGATCGAATTCTGTAAATGTCTATCGTTGTATGTTTTTGTAATATATTTATCGAATGTTGATAATTATTGTTTATGTACACTCCCATTCAAAAAAGATGAACAGACCTGAAATGTTAATTTTCTTACATTTCATAAACTTCTCACTTTTGTAACTCTCTATATATTATTTATTTATAAACAAAGATGGGTAGTATACTTTTTAAATGAGAAAAAATAAATGGAAGTTTTGTATTTTTTATTTATGTAAACAAAAACATTTACTACAAGAATAATCAAAATTGTGAGAGACTGATTCGGTTCAGGTCTGTTCATTTTTTTTGAACGGAAGTGTACATTTTTTAATTTAAAAACATTATTTAAAATATAATATTGTTTAAATACTTGATTCATTTAATTTTTTTGACAAGACATTTGTTGTTGGTGCTAGTGAACGAAATGTGTTTGATATATGACCAACTTAAATTACTAAATATGTTATTGGTGAGATTCTGAGGCACGAGAAATTCGAAATCTATCGTCATACTAATAATTAAGATTGTAAGAACATTCATATTATATTCGAAACATATTACGACTAAGTTTGTTTCACAAAAAAAAAAAACGATTTTAAAACTGCAAGAGCGTACAGCGCGAAATGGCGCAACTTTTATTGGAGCAAATTTAGCTCAATCCTCTTGTTTTAAGCCATAGTATATGTGGTAAAGCGTTGTAAAAACCTTTCAGAGCCATTCTGTATATAATGTTACCGTTTTAATCTGAATATAATGAAATTTAAGGTGCATCTGGCAGTTAAAACGGGTTTAGAAATAGTGCGGAAGACACAATTTATAAAAAATTTATATTTTAAAACTCTTTGATATTGGAAAAATCGAAAAATGTCTAACCAGTAAAGTTATAGAAAATTAATTGCACTACAGTTTTGTTTGCACGGTTTAAAATTGAAAATAAAAATCCAAAATATATCTGTATATATTAGAATATTAGTGTAGCGAAAGGGTGCGGGTGATTAAGAAAATACTTGAATTGTATATTTTTGTAAACTTTATTTCACTACTTTTTGGATAACAATTACAACTTTCAGATTATACTTTTGAATTATATTAATTTTTGTATTTCAACGAATGTTAAATTATTACTGTACTAATGTTAAGTTATTACTGTACCAATGTTAAGTTGAACTGTCCTATTGTTGAATTGTTACTGTACCAATGTTAAGTTGTCACTGTACTAATGTTGAATTGTTACTGAGCTACGAGCTGCTGTTTTCCTGCTTTATATATCTGATATGCATGCGTTCTAAGAAGGTGAAATATCACATCGAATATTCTTTACACTACCAGAACATACCGATAAAGTCAATCCGCTTCCATACGTGCATATATGTAATACTTCTACAAATATGCATACGTAAGCATATAAAATGGGATATATCCAGTGCTTTTACAAAAAGGAGCAGAGCATCTTTTAACTATCCAGATCCTCAAATTCCTCCGAGAATTGAGACTGGTTGAGGAGCTCTGAGGCAAGCCTTAACAGAGCAGTAGTAGGAGGTCACAATAGATCATATTGGTCGCAGTGATTAATAACCTCCAAATAATAATAATAATAATCTTTTAACTCTGCTTGGTCATATATTCAGGGCAAGCCTGGCTACGGGTTATATCCCAACAGTATGGAAGCCAGTAAGCGTGACCTTCTTGCCAAAACAGGGGAGGCTTAACCATTCCACGGGAAAGGACTTTAGACCAATTAGTCTGTCATCGTTTCTACTGAAAACAATGGAACGACTAATAGGATTTCATTTGACTCAGGGGGCATTGTCAAGAAATCCGCTTCATGCCAACCAACACGCGTATCAGGTGGGGAAATCCTGTGAATCATCCCTCCACAACCTAATATACAGGATTTAGGAGGGATTCGCAGAGAAACAAACCACTTTGTGCGTTTTTCTTGACATAGAGGGGTATTTGACAATGCTTCTTACTATCCATGGTTGATTCTGCAGGCCGGCACGGAGTTGAAGTCACCATTTGCGGGTGGATAAAATCTATACTGATAGGACGAAGACTACAAACTTCCCGTTTTGGAGAGGTTGTAACTGTGAGAGCCACAAAGGGATGTCCGCAGGGTGGTGTCTTATCCCCACTCCTGTGGAGCCTGACAGTGAACAGCTTACTGACAAACCTCAACCAAAATGGATACTACACACAGGATTACGCGGACGACATTGTAATTGCAATCCAGGGACCCTGTGAAGGCACAATCTCGGAGCTTATGAACAACGCTCTTGGAATCGTACAGGAAAGGTGTATCAGGAATTGAAAATTAACCCTAGTAAGACCGCACTAATTCCATTCACACTCAAAAGAAGGTGGATAACATAAAACCACCAATCCTCTTCAGTGAAAGATTATAGATCACAAGGGAAGCCAAGTTCTTGGGAGTAATGCTGGACTCCAAACTAACATTGAACCCTCATCTGGAATATATAACAAATAAGAGCAATTCTTCTGTCATGCTTTGCAAGAGAGCATGTGGAAAAATCTGGGGTCTAAAACCCAAAATGATCCACTGGCTCAATACAACAATAGTCAGGCCCATTATAAACAATGCGGCTATAGTGTGGTGGCCAAAAGTTAAGCAGATTACTGCGTACAAAAAACTGTCCAGGATCCAGAGACTGGCCTGCTTGTGCATCACTGGATCCATGAGCAGTACACCTACAGCTGACATGGAAGTCATACTGGGGCTGCCTCCGCTAAGCATTGTAATAACAGGTAAAGCGAGGTCCAGCGCCTATAGATTGTCTTGCAATAACAACTGGATTAATAAAACTCAAGTTGGACATGCAAGTATCGTGGGAACATCAATTATCTCAGACCCCGTCTTTGAAATGGGCACACATATACTTCCCAAGACATACTCCTTCTCAAAACCTTTCACTGTAGTATGTGATAGGGCCATTTGGTCGGAAGGAGAACCACCCTACCTCAGGAGAGGATTCGTCTGATATACAGACGGATCCAAAACTGAAGAAGGAACCAGGGCGGGAATCTACGGTGAGAGACCAAAAGCAAACATAAGCCTCAACTTGGGGAAATGCGCTACGGTCTTCCAAGTAGAAGTATACACCATACTGGCTTACGTCCGTGAGAACCTACGTAGAGGGTATATAAACCAGAACGTATGTATTCTGTCGGACAGTCAAGCTGCTTTAAAAGTCTTGTCTGGAACTGAGGTCACCTCAAAGGTAGTCAAGGATTGTCTGGAGGAACTTCTGAAACTGGCAAAACGGAACAATGTTAACTTGATGTGGGTGCCGGGTCACAGTGGTTTCAAAGGAAACGAAAAAGCGGATACCTTAACAAAGAAGGGAGTCGAAATGCCATTCATAGGCCCAGAGCCTATTTTAAGAATTCCAAAGACTGCATGTAAACAAGTGATCAACGAGTGGTCAAATGCTAAACACCGTGATCACTGGGAAAAAGTACCGCATCAAAAGCTCGGGAAGGTACAGCTTCAGAGTGCAACAAAGAGGTAATCCAGTGCAAATTGGTGCACTGAGGCTGAACAGGATGCAACTTCGGGGGGTTACCGGGTTCACTACCGGGCACTATCCCATGCGGAAGCATCTGCACACAAGTAGACTCCATAAAGGCTCCATTGTGTGCAGATTGCGTGGCGAGGAGGAAGAAACATCCAGCCACATAATCTTTGACTGCGAACCTCTGGGTTACAGCAGATACAGGATATTCGGTGCATCTCACCCCGAATGTATGAACCTTCGGGAGGACCTGATAAGCAAGCTCCAGGCTATTGCCAACATATGGGAGAAGCGAGTCTCGTCAGACTGAGGAAGAAGGGGGAGCACAATGGACCATAGGGTCGAAGTGCAATATTTTTTACCCCGATATTAATCAATCAATCATCAATCAAGCATATAAAAAGAGACAAAGATATGCGTGTATACGTAAATATATCGTTCTGTACTGTATCGCTGGTTTAATTGCAATGTTGACACTGATGGGCCAGATATGTGTATCTGCTGTATGAGTGTCAGTTACTACATAAGAAAACATGGTAAACTTATGAATTGTTGAAAAGTTGGTTTTCTAGAACTTTACTTCCTAGATATTTTTCGATTTTTTTCACATTAAGAAACATATTCTATATTTTGTGTTTAAAAATATGAAATTACATTTTGTTGGAACTAAAATTGTGACTCCTAGAGAGTTTACTTTATGGAAAACATGTTTCATCTACAAGAAACTAGAACTAAAATAAAACAAGTAGCGTGACAACTAACGAGAGTTAATGATTCAATTGTTAACAATTCTGTGTATTCAAATTGTTAACAATTCGCTTTTAATCACAACATTTAATCACAAATTATGAAAAAAATATTGAGTTAATGAAAAAAATTTTGAAACAAAAGTTAATTATTTTAAAATGAAAAAAATTTTTGTTCGCAAGTTTTTTCCGATCTCTTACGGTTTCAAAGATGTATATTTCTACCCTGGCGGGGTAAAAACGTTCCGATTTTGCCCATTAACGAACTTAACCTTACTTTTTTGTTCTAGAACACACACACAAAAATTCAGCTCGTTATCTCTTTTCGTTCTTGAGTTATCGAGTTCACGGGCAGACGGACATGCGGAAATGGCTGAATTAGGCCATTTTATGAACACATATACCAATCATTCATGCTTATGATCAATATTTTATAGTGGTGCAAAGTCGTGATTAAACTGAATATACCTTGTATAGTTAAATATACTGGGTATAATAAAATAACAACCCCATACCTTCCCCACTTAGGGGAAGGGTTGTCAATGTTATCAAATGGGGATATAAATAAACTAAATGATGTGCATCGCTACTTAGCAATGTTGAGGTATGTAACTCAAGAAAAGCGGTTTCTAGCTGACTCGAGTGTCCGGCCCAACTACATGACCAATCTGACCTAGAGAGACCCGGTTTCAGAGGGTTGTGGAATGTGATAATTATCCTGACTTCATTTAAGCCCCAAATTTTGTAACAATTTAATAAAAGAAACGACCATATATGACCTAAAAACATAACGACTGAGAAATTCAACGAGAACATAACTTTATTATCATAACAAAGGAATCTATAGCAGCACAAAGAGAACCTGTAGTTTTAATGACATCGTACAAAATTTTTCGCGGTATCTTGGCTCTCGTTAGCCTGTAAAGCAGCACTGTCGAACCTACACAGATTCTGATACTCGACACACAAAAAACACAAAATATTAGAAAAAGCTTATTAGATTTATGTCAATTGGACAACACGCACTATAAATAAAACAAAATATTAAATATAACAAAAACTCTATCATCTCCAAACCTGAACGATTCGATTTGAACAACAACAAAAAAAGAATTTGAATATAAATAATTCCTCTTTAATTATAATGGAGTCTCTTATCTCATTTTTATACAACAATGAACAATAGTAAATTTTAACTGATTATTTTAATCCACCAATACTGATTTTTAAACTGAACAACGTCAAATTTAAACAGTATAGCTGTTCCTTTAGAACTGAATGATCGATTGGTGAAGCTACAGCTTTTTTATCCCGCCTGGACAATAACGTGTTGAGACGAATAAAAAAAAAATTGTTTTTTTCAAAACATATTATGTGTTAGAAGCTCTTGAATAATTATTACAGTGCGCTATTTAATTTTAAAATAACTTTTTTCCAATAAAATAATTTTAGATTGATATTATTAAAAATACTTTTCTTTTAAAAAATGTAATCAATAATATATGTATTTTGCAATTATTTGGTTTACAAAAGTTATTTTTTTTCAAAGATAAAAAAAATATGTCAAACAAGAGCATATTATTTTTTTTTCGCAACTTTATATAAGGAGAAAAAACTTTCTCTTAAATATTTTTCGTAATATTTTCTATTTTAATTAGAACTTTTAGTAAGAAAAAATGTGTGAGGTCCAAAAATTATTCTTAATAATTTTCATCACAACAAAATCTCCCCCTTTACACCTCAATACATATTTTCTAATTTTTTCTATATTTTTGGTCGACAAATTTTTATTTTTAGAACTAATTTGTGAACTGTACTAGTACTTTTAGTTAACAAAAACTGCACGTACACATTACTCAGTTCTTCGTTCTTCTTCAACGGGGCCTGTTGTTAATTGCAGGTCATCTGGGCCACAAGTATACCCGGGGTCTATTGCCCTGGCCTCTGGCACTTCCGCACTCGGTACATCCCGTCGTCTTCTATCACCTCCACGCCTTTTACCCCCCCCCCCAATCGATCTGGAAGTAGTTGGCCAAATACCTTGTCCCTACACTCAATCTTCCCAGATTCCCATTGGCGGCGGTTTTTGCACTGGCCGGCTTTAAGAAACCTCCATGTATCTTCGTGGGAGGCACTGTATCCAGTGTATAGATACTAGCTGGTAAACTCAAGTTTGAGTCAATGAATAAATTTAATATGAAAGATTTAGGCAAGGCACATTATTGTTTGGGGATGCGTATAATTCAGGATAGGGATGCAGGTTTCATTACCATATAAATGAGCTTCTCAAAAAGTTCGGCATGGACCGATGTCTTGGATTTGCTACTCCAGCCGAATCTGGTCAAACAATATCGTAAGATATGTGTCCAAAAACTGATATCGAGAAGAAACAGATGTGTAATGTTCCATATCGCTATTGGGGCTTTAAGCTTATGCTATTGGGGCTTTAAGCCGTCATAATCACAATCCGGGCCCTTACATTGGTCAGCTGTGAAGCATTTATTGTGATACCTGAAGAAAACTGCCAATTGGAAACTTACTTTCAAAAGGCGTAATCCGTATCTGCATGGTTATAGTGTCAGATTGGGCTTCAAACTTGGACGACCGACGTTCGACAACTGGCTACTTATATACATTTAGTTCTGGTGCTATTAGCTGGAACTCCAAAAAACAACCTACAGTAGCTCTTTCATCCACCGAAGTGGAGTGTATGGCGTAAAGTGCGATAGCGCAAGAAGCAATAGGACTTCAGGCTCTGTTAAAGGAATTCACTGGTGGTGATTATCCTAGACCAATCATACATTATGACAATAAAAGAATTGTCGACTTAAGTCAAATTAATGGATATAAAGCCAGAACAAACCATATAGACATTCGCCACCATTTGGTCAGAGAATGTATGTTTAATGGCCAAATTAAAGTATAATCGATTTCTACAACTGAAATGGTCGCTGATTCGTTGACTAAATCAGTACCCCAGGGGGAAAACCTTTAATGTGCTATATGAATGAGATTGCTGGACTAGCATCTGGTCAAGTGAGGGTGTTGGAATGGTGCCCATCTCTATTGTAAAAAAAACTCTACATGAACTCTATGATATAACCCAGAGGTGAGCATGGATGGCTCTTCAGAGCCGCAGGGTTCTCCATAAGCTGAGTGAGAGTAAGTAAGCAAGGTATGCTTTAAAGTTAGACGGAACGATGTTTCAATACAGGTTTTTCTACCAATTCATCATTATTAATATATAATTTTTTGACCGGCGATGATTCAAAATAATTATTTTTAAAAACAACAATTACGCGATCGCGTTCTGCTGTCCCTATTTCGAATTTATCAAACGCGGCAGTATGTTTCGCGGTATAATGACGTTGAAAATTACTTCTTTTTAAACAAATAAACGTTTTACCACAAAATAGACAAATTACCTCTTTATCAGTTTTGTTAAATATAATAAAACGATGCTAGTTTTCCGATATAGTTTAGGCAAATTATTCGGAATTTCCAAGAATCTAAACCATCAAAAAAATTCCTCTAAAACTCAAAAATTTACGTCTGTTATTATAACGATCAATCGGTAAAGGATCAAAAGATTTATGTTTATTTAACATTTATATTTTATTCCTACACAAATATATTAAAAAGGTGCATTTTATGCCCCAAATTACCAGCCCAAAATTACAGAGTCAATTACCAGACAGAATTCCAGAGATTCAATGTATTGTATGTATTGTATAATTTGTATAATAGTGACCATAAAAAAGAGTTGGTATTATAATATTTTTTTCAGAAAATGTTTTAATTAAAAAAAGAAAATAATAATTATCGGTAGGAGGATACCCTGTATTTACTCTATCTCCTTTCCTACCTCTCACTCAGAGCTGAGTGAAATCAAACTTTGCCCACCTATGATATGACCAATTTCTTCATTGTTAACTGTAATTAAACTTTACCCAATCTTTATACTTTATATAAATACATTCATTAATTATACAAATCGATTAAAAAATTTTGAAATCATAGCTCGACTTTGACAAAAAATATACATACACGTTTTCTACATTTGAAATTTTCATTTCTACGTTTTGAAATTTGAAACGCGTTTTCTACAAAATCTGAGTTTTTTTAGTTTTTACATAATAATTTCAGGAGTGATAAAAAAATGCGTTATCGCTTCCTTTTTAGCGAATTTCCTGAAAGGAAATAGAGCTATTGGTCCCGTACCGAAGTCAAAATTTCGCAAAAATTTCTTCAAATGTCCATCGATCCTACCTAGTAGATGTCAAAAATCACCATCTGTAAAATTTATATATATATATCTATGGACATATATATATATATATATATATATATATATATATATGTGTGTGTCTGTAATCACTCTAGCGGTCACAGTTTTCATTTTATCGGAATGAAATTTGGTATTTGAGGCGCTTTTGGTATTCAAAAGGTCAAGTTCGTTAATGGGTAAAATCGAACAAGTGGAAAGGGGGTTTAGAGGGAGGGGGAAACTCAAAATTTGACATATCTCCGTTAATATTAGAAAAATCGAGAAATTTATAAGAAATAAAGTTGTAGGTATTAAATTTTACTGTAATTTTGTTTCTTATCATTTTTTCTGTTACACCAATATTTACAGAAATATTGACGGTTTAAGATTGAAAATTAAATTCCTCACTATCTCTGTACACATTAGAGTTTGAGCAAAAGTGATAAGGTGATGAATTGTAGAAAACTTGATTTTCTCCAACTTTATTCCTTACGCATTTTCTGATTGTTCTAATATTAAGAGAGATATTTTATATTTTGTGTTTTCTTCTTTCTTTATGCCCCCATTTCCCTTTCACGTATGACATTTTAGCGAATTTCCTGAAAGAAAATAGAGCTATTGGTCCCGTACCGAAGTCAAAATTTCGCAAAAATTTCTTCAAATGTCCATCGATCCTACCTAGTAGATGTCGAAAATCACAATCTGAAAAATTTATATATATATATATATCTATGGACATATATATATATATATATATATATATATATATATATATATATATATATATATATATACATATATATATATATATATATATATATATATATATGTGTCTGTCATCACTCTAGCGGTCACAGTTTTCATTTTATCGGGATGAGATTTGGTATTTGAGGCGCTTTTGATATTCAAAAGGTCAAGTTCATTAATGGGTAAAATCGGACCAGGGGAAAGGGGGGTTTAGAGGAAGGGGGAAACATAAAATTTGAGATATCTCCCTTAAAATTTGAAATATCGAAAAATTTATAAGAAGTAAAGTTGTAGGTACTAAGTTTTGCTGTAATTTTGTTTCTTATCATTTTTTCTGTAACAATAATATTAACAGAAATATTGACGGTTTAATATTAATAATTAAATTCCTTAATATCTCTGTACACATTAGAGTTTGAGCAAAAATGATAAGGTGATGAATTGTAGCAAATTTGATTTTATACAACTTTATTCCTTACGCATTTTTCGATTGTTCTAATATTAAGAGAGATATTTTATATTTTGTGTTTTCTTCTTTTTTATACCTCCCCCCATTCGCCTCGACGTATGTCATTTATTGAGAAAATTGGACTTGCAAATGCTAAAATCATATATGACATTTCATTTTGATCAGACTAAAATTGTGATCACTAGAGAGTGATTTATTCTAAGGAAATTCGCTAAGTTGAAGCAGCTCCTGCGTAACGAATTTTATTAATAAAATTGGCCTTGCAAATACTAAAATCAGATACGACATTTCATTTTGATCAGACTAAAATTGTGACCGCTAGAAAGTGATTTATGTATTTTAAGGAAATTCGCTAAGTTGAAGCAGCTCCTGCGTAACGAATTTTTTCTTTATCTAGCCACTTTTAAATAGTCACATAGGTAACTGTTATAGTTTCGTCATGTTCCTCTATCTGTTTTTCTGTTTATGCATATGTCAAAGCCATTTTATAGAACTATAGGCCTGAAAGTTGGTCAAATTTAAATATGTGCAACTTCTCTGCGTGTGTTTAAAAATAATATTACAAAGTATCTCCCCTGCATAAAAAGTTAGCGTTGAGGCTTTTGTTTTGTAATTTTGTTTGAAAACTATTCGACTGTAAAATAGTCTTTTTCTCTTTGTTTTTCATGAGCCTCCCTCTTACTCCCGAATCACTGATGTGAATAGTTCATAGAATAGTGGAACTGAGCCGTGGCCAGAGATTTTAACTAAGCGATTGGAATGGCTCAAAGGAGTCATCGATTATTTTTTGTGGAAGTTTACTAGAAAAAATAAATTGGAAAGAAAACTATCTAGAACTGGTAGCATCTACAGTTTTATTTTTAGAAGGTAGGTCACTAAGATGAAATAGTTTTTAGAAAATGTGATCACTAAAAAGACCTGAAAAATTAATGCTTAAACAACCTTATCTGGCAGAAGTGTGCAAAATTTGAACAAGATCGGATGATTATTTTTTGAGAAATCATAGACAAACAATATCTAAACTTATACAGCTGCTACAATATACTTCCGAAGGCTCTATCTTATTTCTCTATGTTTTACTCTAATTGACTTAAAACTTTGGGAGAATATTCTAGACATATTGTATTGTTTTTTGAAATTTTCAAACCGTGTAATCCCTTAACAAAAATGAGAAAATATGTGTATTTATTGTGTAAGTTTCTCAGGGGCAGCGTATTTCATACTTAACTTGGCAAATGGTCTAATTTTATTACACTTTATACACAAAGAAAAAAACTTGCCAACAAAATATCAAATACCCTGCACACTTACACAACAAATATATAGCAAACATTTTTCATTTTTGTTAAAAACTTGGTCCTTACATTGAATTCACTATTTTTGAAAGCGAACATTTGAATTTTTGTTGGAATATCACTACTTTTTTTTATGCGAAAACTTGGTCGTTTCTTTTGTTTGCGATAACTCACGTTTTTGTAATTGGTCATTTATATCAGATGATTGGAGGAATATTGGGTTACAAACTTTGCCATTATATCTTTGGTAGTCTCTGGTTTTATGGTTTTGTAAGCATCTAAGAATATTGTGTTGATGTGTTAATAAAATTAAATAATAAATATATATTGTCACATTCTTTAATTCAATCATATTGTTTGTATCTTTTAAGGTTAAAAACATGTAGTTTATTAAATTAAATTCAATTAAACAATTATAAAATTTAAAAAAAAAAAAAAAAAAATATATATATATATATATATATATATATATATATATATATATATATATATCATTTTCTATTTATATATATATTTAATTGTAGTCATTTAATTTTATAAGTTTTATTAACTAATCTAGAGCAGGGTAGTGCGCAAGGCCGAGTTTAAGGGACACATTTGGACTTCTCACTACAGTGCTATCTCTTAAGGAAATATTAGAAGGTAATTCGACTCCGAAATATCTTCTGAACGAAAAGAGCTACAGTGTTGAAATTTCGAATTATCGATACTTTACAGAATTTAAGAAACCGGTTTTTTCAATGATCGTTAACGAATTAACCGTTAAACAGTTATTTCACTTCAAAAACGTGTATAGTATATCATAATTCAACGCTACTTCCAAATATCCTGTAAAGTTGATATTTGGCATACAGGTAGATCTTGTACCCAAACCGACGGGAATTGCGAAAACTGGATATTTGTATCGGAAAAAAGAATATTTTTACAATTTTCATTTTAATCAAATTAGCATTAGAATGCATGTATTCATCTTAGTCCTTGATATTTTTATAGAGGCGTTTCTGATTGGATGACACTAGCTATTTAAATATTGATTGGTATTAGACCATATCAAAGTAAAGAACCATGTAGAAAACATAATGAACTATATGATCCCTAAAAATTTCTTTAACCGATGGTAATGGCCATAGCTTGTTGAATACTGCAGTTTTCGTCTAGTGTTTGAAGTTAAGCGGCATTGGATAAAATCAGTACTTGGATGGGTGAACATTGTGTGCAGTTGCCTATTTTGTAAACATTAATTTATATTCTCATTTTTACTTTTTATTATATTTTGTATTGATCAATTATTATTTATTACTAGCATGACCCGTTGCAGCTTCGCGCGCAAAAATTTTGTAAAGCCCTTATAACCAAGTTACATAATATTTTCTCCCGTCAAGGATACTGATTGTCTTGGAACAGTGCTACACGTATTTATTTATGTATAACTAGCATTACCCGTCGCGGCTTCGCCCGCAAAGATTTATAACGCAATTTAACCAAGTAACTTAATATTTTCTCCCGTCAAGGGATGATATCTACATTCGTTCTTGGGGAAGAAGCCAAAATGTCTACACCACTCCTGGCAGACAACGTATAACACACAGCACCTAAGCAACGAATATCTGTTACTATGCACTGATAAATTATACACCTACATACATCAATAAATTATACAATTATACTTTTAAGCGAAAATCCTGAAAGAAAATAGAGCTATTGGTTCAAATTTCTTTCGGTTACGTTATAACCTTTCGGTTACGATAAATAAATCACTTCAACAGAAGTAATACTGTCTAAATAAATAAAAAATTAGAATAATATGAAAAAGTTGGCTATTACGTCACAATCGTCTTTGGTGTAGCGGAAGCATACTGGACTAGTTATCCAGAGGCCCGAGGTTCGATTCCTGGTTGACGAGTTAATTTTTTCATATCACATTTTAATTTAATTAAAAATTCAATGACAGTGAAATTTGTCGGATTATACGCTAAAGTCTTCTACAGCTTGTCATACGTAACCGAAAGGAATTTGGACAAACATCGTTATGTTGACGCGAAAGTATACACAAATAAACAAATATTAAATAAGAATATTGTGTATCATAAAGGAAGAATAATAAACAATATGTTTTTGGAATAATTATTATTTTTTATTAATTATACCAATTCGAATTCAATATTCATAGTTAAGACAGGACAACGTCTGTCGGGTCAGCTAGTTTATATATATATTTATTTATATATATATATATATATATATATATATATATATATATATATATATATATATATATATATATATATATATATATATATATTTATATATATATATATATATATATATATATATATATATATATATATATATATATTTATATATATATATATATATATATATATATATATATATATATATATTCATATATGTATACAAAATATATGTATTATATTGATTTTGCAGAAAACCGCCATATTTATTATTATTTTATTAAAATATGAAAAGCTATTGAAAATATGTTTATGAAACTCCACAAATAATTTTCCATAAACCTTCCAGAAAACCAGTAATTTTTAAAAAATTCCGAAGGAATGACACCTTTTCAAAATTAGACAATAAACTAACAAAATCTGTCGTTTAATAATTTTACTCTTGTAATAAACCTTTAAAAATTTATGTCATGATTTATATGAGAGTATTAAAAAATTGAGATTGAAATTGCACTAGCAACTCTGCAACTGTTGTCATTGGTATTTACTGATGAAGATAGATAGATAGATATATCTGACGTTTATAGATGTATTGCATTGCGACCTTATAGCCCATTATGCTCCTCTTTTTATTTCAGTCTGATGAGATTTTCTTTTCCCATTATTGGCAATAGTCTGGAGCTTGCTTATCAGGTTTTCCTGAAGGTTCCTACATTCGGGGTGAGATGTATTGTATCTGCTGTAACCGAGGGATTCGCAGTAAAAGATAATGTGGTTGGGCGTTTCCTCCTCCTCGCCATACATAATGGATCCGTTACGGAGTCCTATAGTGTGAAGATGCTTTCGTAGGTTATAATGCCCGGTGATGAATTCGGTAACTTTCCGAAGTTGCATCCTTTTCAGGTTGAATACAACGAAAGATAGCCTCTTGGATGCATTCCGACGCAGTAGTTTCCCAAGCTTTTGCTGCGGTAAATTTTCCCAGTGATCACGGAGTTAAACATTCATCCACGCTGATCACTTATTTACATGCTGTCTTTTTCCTTCCGACTCTCTTCTTTGCTAAGGTATCTGCTTCATCGTTTTTTTTTGAAGCCAATATGACCTGGTATCCAGATCAATATAACATTGTTCCGTTTTGCCAGGTCCAGTAGTTTTTCTGGATAACCTTTAACTACTCCTACGGCGACTTCAGTTAACGGCTTTTAAAGCAGCTTGACTGCTCGAGAGAATATATACGTTCTGGTTTATATAGCCTCTACGTAGGTTCTCACAGACGTGAGCCAGTATGGCGTAGACTTCTGCCTGAAAGACTGTGGTATATTTTCCAAAGTTGAGACTAATATTTACCTTGAGTTTTTCACCATAAATTTCCACCCCGACCCGTTCCTCAGTTTTGGAGCAGTGCTTATACCAAACGATACCTTTCTTGAGATAGTGTGATTCTTCTTTCGTTCACATGTCCCTATTGCAGGCTACAGTGAACGGTTTTTAGAAGCAGAATATTTTGGGAAGTACTATCGTGTTAAAAAGAATGAACCAACCGGAAATGTTAATTTTCATAAAGCTCCTCACTTTTGTAACTCTCTGTATAATGTATAATTATATTATTATATTCACCAAATATATTTGATCCAAATATCAGTTTTCTTTGTTTATTGTATTGATATCAGTGTATATATTACCTTCTTTATTTTTTATATATAACAACTGCCCGAGAAGGATCTTGGCCTGCCGCAGCCCTGGGGAATCTTCCCAAAGCTTGTTTCTTTCTGCTTCCTCTGCCTTCCAGAGGACTGTGTTGAGGTAGGCCTCACCTATTCTACAGGATGGCTCAGGTCCTATGAAAGGGTCGTCAGACCCTTTCATTGCCAGTTCATTAGCAGTCTCATTCCCCTCAATGCCTGCATGGCCTGGCACCCATTTCAGAGAAAAGTTATTCTCCTTGCCTAGCCTGTTTAGCAGGTCTGGGCATTCCCACACCATCTTAGAGTTGATGCTCCATGCACTTAGTGCTTTGATGGCAGCTTGGCTGTCAGAGAGGATCACTATGTCCCGCTTCCTGTAGTTCCTGCTCAGGTTGAACTCAGCACACCTGGTTATTGCACGAACTTCCGCCTGAAAAACACTGGGAAACCTCCCCATGGGTTCAGAGTATCTGGATCTAGGCCAAAATACACCCGCTCCCATGCCTTCGTTGGTCTTTGACCCGTCAGTGAACCATTTTATGCTATGTGGCTTGAGGAAGTACATGTCCTCCTCATTCCTATCCTGCTCACTGCTCAGCTCCGTAGTGAAGTTCCTATCGAAGTTGAACTTCCTACTTGCTTTATCTCGGGGTAGGTCTAACAAAGGGGTTAGGGGCTTGTTACCCGTAATAGCCCTCCTATAGGCCTTTTCGCCTCCCGTTATTCTTAACAACGCTTTCTGTGCTGCACCCTCCACTGCTAGATGCAGGGGAGAGAGGTCCAGTATGACCTCCATCGCAGCCGTTGGACATGACCTCATGGCACCTGTGATACACAGGCATGCCAGACGCTGTACTCTAGCGAGTCCTTGCCTTGCTCTAGCGATTTCGGTTTTCTTTGACCAAACCACCGCTCCATAGGTGATGACTGGTCTTACCATCATGGTGTACATCCATCGCAGAATTCTTGGTGTACATCCCCAGGACTTGCCAGCGATTCGTCTGTACACCATGAGGGCTCTGGTTGCCTTGGAGGTAACTTCCTCCAAGTGTCGGTTCCACCGTTGCTTAGAATCTAGGGTACTGCCTAGGTGGTTAACTTCCTGCTTCCACTCCAACTCCTCGCCACCAAGGTGTAGTACTTGGAGTCTCGGGAGTTTCCTTTTCTGGGTGAATGTCATCACAGTGGTCTTGGCTGGAATGACGCTCAGCCCCACTGACTGGCACCAATTCCTTATAGCGTTTAGCCCTCTTTGAATGAGGTCACGCACGGTGCTCTCAAACTTCCCTGTTGCCAGGATCACGATATCATCGGCATATCCTATGCAAGTAATGCCTTGATCCGTGAGCACGTACAACAGGTCATCTACTACAAGACTCCACAGTAAAGGGGATAGGACCCCTCCCTGTGGGCAGCCAGGCGATGTGCCGATCCGGGTGGTTCTCTCCGCCTCCCTCACTTCGGCAGTTCTGGAAGCGAGCATCTCGCCTATCCATCTGGATATCGTGACGTCCATCCCCCATTTCTCCAGGAATGCTTTGATTACCTCATGTGAGATATTGTCAAAAGCGCCTTCTATATCAAGAAACGCGCACATGGTCGTTTCTCTCGCATCAAAGCCCCGCTCTATTGCGGTCGTTAGTTCGTAGAGGGCCGTCTCTGTGGACCTGCCTGCCCTATAGGCATGCTGGTTGGGGTGCAAAGGCCTCCTCTCCAGCATCTGACTTCGGATGCAACTGACCACCGCCTTTTCCACCGTTTTCAAGAAAAACGATGTAAGGCTGATGGGTCGAACAGACTTCGGATGGCACTGGTCTTTCTTTCCCGCTTTGGGGATGAAAGTAACTCGGGCCTTTCTCCAGGGGCTAGGTATATGCCCTAGCGCCAGGCTGGCTCTACTGATCCGGAGGAGATGAGGCAAAATCTCCTTTTGCCCATGTTGTAACAGGGCGGGGAAGATGCCATCTACTCCGGCTGCTTTGAAAGGCTAAAATGTGTCAATTGCCCATTTCAACCGCCCAGGGGTGCAGACTTCAGCAGCCCTGTTCCAGTTCTCTTTAGTCGCTCTGCATGGAGCCCTCAAATCTTCCTGCCCTTGAGTAGGAGAACTACCGGGGAAGTGAGTCTCCAGGAGTAAAAGAGCCCTCTGCTCCTCGTCCTCCATGAAACTTCCATCCAGCTATTTGAGTGCTTGTGCCCCGGATTGAGTGTCTCGGGATAAAGCTTTGTGCAGTCTGGCCGCTGCAGGTACTGTGGCGATGCCTGCGTTGTGCCTACGTTTAGGATTTCGTGATTGGATGCTAGTAAGAATTCTAAGAGAGACTCACCTCTTTTCTTGCAGTCAGAACTGCCCCATATCACATGGTACGCGTTGGCATCACAGCCGATGATCAAAGGCAGGCGATGCTTGCTGCAGTGATCCAATAGCTTCCTGACCTCATTTGACGGTACCTCCTTGTCTCCAGCTAGGTATGCTGATGCGATGACCAGTCTGTGGGGTACACCCCCCAATTGCAGGGTTATCTGCGCAGTAGCTAGGTCTCTCGTCACAAATTCTGAAATGCACACAGCGTTTCACTGATTCCGAACTAGCAAACAAGCACTCGGTATTTCTGACTTTTTGTCCCAAATGACTGTCGCATCGCGGCAGTTCAGTCCTCTTACCTGACTTCTGTAGATCCAGGGACTCCCAGGTGTTGCCTAGCGAAGAGACTCGCTATAACTGAAGATGCCACCTTGGAGTGGTGACCATTCAGTTTGGCAACCCAGGTGGTGTTGTTTTTAATCATTACTCCTTTTGGAAGGAAGGGTTTGCCCTTCCCTCCTCAAGAAGCCTCCTTCCTCCCCGTCTGAGAGTAATTCTTCTCCCTCCGGGGCTGCTAGCAAAGGGTGCCACCTGCACCTGCTCCACCTCCATCTCTGGAGCTCCGGTGAGATGAGCCTCCTCCTCCTGCTCTACTCTGCCAGATTTGCCCCTCTTCAGTCCATGCACAGGGATCGCTCCGAATCTGTAATGGACTTGGTAGCCCTGCTCCCTTATATTCTCCGCAGATAGGCTGTCGATAAGGAAACGGGTCAGCTGCACCATGGCCTTAACATCCCCCTTTGTGCTAAGCGTCTTCCAAAGGGCTACCCGGATGTCCGGGTTCTGCACCTCAAGGAGACGAAGTTGAGTCGCAGTGTCCATGCCTGCACTTCTTGGGAAGAAGATACTGATGGTTTCACCTGCGGGTATATCTTTCCCCACGTCAACCTTCAACACCGGTCCATCCCAGTTCTGTAGCTTGGGCGCTTGCTCCCGAAGCCATTCTATCGCTTCCTGGGTCTTGCATGTGATGACCACCATGCCACTAAGGAACTGGATGTTTTCAAACGTTAGTTTCCCAACGTAGGGCTTCTCTGCTTTTAGCATGGCTTCAACCAGAGCTTATTCTGCCGAAGTCTGCTGTTCGGTGGTCAGGTATCGCCCTGGGTACCCTTCCGGCAGTAGAGCCAGCTTGGTGTTGCTCAGTGCCGACGAATACTTCCCCATGGGTTTCACCTGCGAGCAATAGGGAATGTCCCCGGCTCGGCCTTTCTTAATACTCTCACTGAGGGGAGGTGTGACATGCGAGGCACCTCGCTTCTGTGCTCTCTCTCCGGGGCTGAGATTTTGGGAGCCTCCCGCTCAAAGGTCGCCTTCCTAGTATCTTCAGGAGCCATGCCCTGTTTGAGGAATCGGAGGTACCACTTGCATTTTGCTCCACTCAGTCCCCTTCGGAGTGGGTCATAAATTGCCCCAGGCTGTCCGCTCGGGGGTAGAACAGATTTCTTCTCCCCGTTACCTCTAGGTTGGCTGTCATCAGTGCCCACCTGCCTTCCTGGTGTCTTTTCTTCCACCGAGGTGGAAATTTTCGGCGCAGAAGTTGTGCTTCTGCCTGTCGATGATGTACTGGAGCTGGAGTGCCCGCCACCTCTTGCTCCCTGTTCCCCACGGCTTCTCTGCTTCTTAGGACGGTTGCCCGGTCGTATCCGGGTGTACAACCCTGCCCTCGTTCACAGGATGGAGCTCATGCTCCATCTGATCGACGAGGTCTGTAGCGATATTTTCACGCGTAAATTTTTTAAAGTTAAACTTAAATTTTTTTTTTTAGAATCCATATTGGGTCCCACGATTAGCATAGGAAATGAGGTCCACCCCGGCAGAGCCTTCCATGCTGGGGTAAGGGGCTCAATACTATGGGGTGCCCCCAGGTTCCCCAAAGGAATCGTTTATGGCTCACATATTTTACAACCCCATACCATTCTCCCACCTTGACTTGGGTTGGCCTCGTGAGTCTTAGTCTGATTGTTCATTTGGACAACCATTCCAGCTTTCACCTTTCCAGCAAGGAAGTCCCTACCAGTAGATAGTGTTATACTATCTACCGCTGGCATAGCCCCCAAAATCATCACAATTCATAAGCCTGACCGGTACGACAAACCGCTCACGAGAGGGTCAGGAGTTGATATAGTAACACTTCATAATTCCAAAATTCTAAAATTTTTGTTTTCAAAATAACAGGGATACGCGTAGAGTATTGTTTTAAAGAACTACTTTTAAGGACACGAAACATACTTTTTTAAACTTTTTGATAAATAGATTTTAGAAGTTACCCGAATAAAACTTGTTTTGTTCTTAGAGTGATATCTTATGGTGATCTTATTTTTCTCCCAGACCATGATCGTCCAGGTTATTTACATAAAAATCTATCTCTATTGATTGACCACCAATAACAACTTTTTATTCTTGATAAATTTTTTTCTAAAGACTATGTTTCTCAAAAAAAGCAATCATAGCCAATATAGACTTAATTACTCAGTTTTAATGTTCTGTATTCGTCAGCTATCCAATTTTGTCAAAAAAGAAGCTCCCTTTTGAAAAGTTGATCTTCAAATAACCTTGAAGGCCATGTAAACTTGAAAGTGCATTCAGATCATTTTTACCAAAAATGAAATCAAAATTTCCTTGAAGAAATATTCAGATGCCTTGTTTAAAATAAGCATTCTGTACAAATATAAATATTAATATGATATGATTTATATTGTTCAAAATATCGATGTTGTCCACTTGTAATTGTATTTAATATTAATATCAGTTATTATATTTTTTTGTATGTAAATATAACAAAGATAATAATAATAAGAATGAGGGGTACCGCATACGGGTCCCTAGCACCTAGACCAAGGATAACAAAGATAAGTAATTTTTTTATTCTATGTATATATAACAAAGATAAGTAATATATTTTTTAATTGTGTAAAATGAAATGGATTTAAAAACTTAATTTATATTTTTTTAGCGAACAAAAATTTTAATTACTCGTGTGTAATAAACAGAATACACCTATAAAAATAAATGTAATCTAAATACATATAATGTGTTATATCTTTCTCTTACATATAAAAATTAAATAATATGTTGTATCTGTAATAAAGATTTACTACAAGAATAATCAAAATTGTGAGAGATTGATTCGGTTCAGGTCGGTTAATTTTTTTTTGAACGGAAGTGAACATCTGTGCCCATTTAAAAAATGGGGACTGAGTGTATGTTGAATGAAATGCAATGGATGGAATTAGTGTGGTTTTACCAGGGTTTACTTTTAGAGCCTTGGTAATGAACTATTGTTTTGTGATTCTTAGAGCGTCTTGCATGTGCTCGGTCGGAATGAAATTTGTTATATGAGGTTCTTTTTGTTTTTGAGGGATTGGAAAAGATAAAATTTGATATATATTTCTTAATATTGCAAAAATCGAACAATATATCTTTACTAATATGTAAAAAGATAAAATTTGTTTGTTCCGAGTAATCTCTGGAACTACTGAACTGATTATAAAAATTATTTCACAGGTAGGAAGCTACATTTTTCCCGAGTGACTCAGGCTATAAAAGTTTTAGTATTTTGTAGTCGTGCCGAGTGGCAGCTACTAAATCCATGTCCGCGTGGCATGCTAAAAACCTAACTATTAAACAATTGAAGATAGAGTAAATTTTGATTTATAAAAAATATTTATTTAAAAAAAAAAAAAAACTTTTGTATGAAATCTTTTTTCACATAACCAATAGTTTAATCATAATTTCAGTTCCAAACCTGTGTGGCTCAGGTAGTACTTATACTGAGGGGGTAATGTCTGGATCTACTGAACCGATTATAAAAACTATTTCACTGATAGAAAATTACCCTCTTCACGAGTGGCATAGACTATAATTGTGCACTTCATGCATCCGCGTCCACGTGACACACTAAAAATCTAAGTTTTAAACGATGTAAGATAGAAGAGAAAATTTTTAAATATAATAAAAGGTTTATCTAATGAAAAAACAACTTTTCAAATAGTGTGAAATTTATTTTCATACATCCAATAGCTTAGACACAATTTCAGCCTGCGCAGTACGAAGGGGCTAAAGCGGCAGTCAGAAATTTGATTGATTGTAGTTACAGGCATGAGCATTTCAATTTAAATTATACATCATGAAATACGTGTTGCCGAATTTTTGGAAATTGGGCCTTCGAGTGTGTGAAACACGGGGTGTGTGTTTGAATAGTAGTTCAGTATTTTATAATTAGAGACATGAAAATTAATATAAAGCCTATAAATTATAAATAAACAAATAAATACGTGGAACAGCGTTTTAAGACAATCAGTCCTTGACTGGGAGAAATATTATGTTACTCACTTTTAAGGGCTTAACAAAAGTTTTGTTTCAAAAAAATGGCTAGTTTTACAGTTTTAGCAATATGTAGGGGTTGTGCAAGTTTGATGGCTTCACATTGAAGATTTTTATATAATTTCTTTTGACACATTCCGTACGTAGTTCAGTATTGTATAGCATATAACTAAAGAATGATAACTCTATATACTTATCACTCTCAATCATTTGTATACCGTATGTATTGGAAAGTATTGCTAATAGAGAATCAATGTTAAATATTATTTACTATAATAACTATATACAATATGCTTAGTAAAGAAATAAAAATAGTGGGGGTACTCTTTAATGTGCCTGCATCCTTGCTGGACTGTTTTGTACTTTTGTACTCTAGTACTGCATTAACATGTAATGAGATTGGGTTAAATATGTTCCTTGTTGTCTTCTTAAGCTTAGCATTACTTTTAACAATTGAAAATTCTTTTTTGAATATCCCTTATTATTTGAATGTGGAATGTTTGAAAATAAATGATAGTATTCTATTAACGGTATAACATACAAAAACAATCCGCACAAATTAAAAGAAAACTAAACCCCCAAAAAGAAAAAAATATATAATTCCGACAAAAAAAAAATTAAACCAACGGTTCAAATATTTTTCCATTATTTGCTAAAGAATATCCGAATCGATTTTAGAAATCTACCCGGGTATTTTCTAGCACTTGAAGAGAAATATTCGCATAATTGTCAAAAATTATTTGCTTTAATTGTTGCAAATTTTTAGGCCAATTCCCCGAATAGATCTGTGTTTTGAGACCCCAAAAACAAAGTCGTTAGGAGATAGATCTAGCGATCAGGCTGGCCAATTGAAGGTTCCGAAACCACTCATAAGACGTTCCTAGAGAATTTGTTCCAGAAACAACCTTACTATCATGACATTGTGTGCAGAGCAACCATCTTGTTGGAACCATAGAGATTCCAGATCTAAATTAGGGAGAGCGTTAACAGTTGGCAAAATATTATTTCGTAATAAACTCAAATATTTTTGAGAATCTAAAGATCCGTCAATGAAGAATAGTCCTATAATGTGGTCCCAATATTCCAGTCCTTACATTCAGTTTCAGCATGTATGTGTATGTATGGTTTTACAGTAAATATTTTATTTATTTATTTAACATTGATTCCCAATTAGAAATGCTATTGAAAACGGTCTGCGTATAGTTGCATCTTACTCGTGCATCTATACATCGTCCGCCGTGGTTAAATGATGATCGTCAGTGTCGTCGTTATTGTCCGTCGTCCATCGTGTATACATGTATATGTAACAAAAACACCATATCATAGTACACTGCATATAGAAAGCGATAGATGCACTATACATTGTTTCTAGATTGGGTGTAATAAAATACAAGCTGAAGTTAAAAAATATTAAAAAGTTTAAACTTTATGCTTTTACTTAAGTAGTCAACTGAAATCTAGAGAAAATTCCTACGCAGAGCTGCGGTATTTTTTTGTATGTAGAGTATCAGTTTATGTTATATGACTCTTTATTTTCAGAACCAAAACGTAGCAAAGTTATATTTTAAGTTCCAAAAACTTTTCCAAATAGTACAAACCTTTACTTAGTAGTTGTTTTCGCAGTATTAAAGTAGTCATAGTACTTGAGACCACCATAAACATATTCCGCCCGGTCCCGGCTTGTTATTTTGAATGTTTGAGTTTGGCCTTGTTTTAGCCTTATTTGAGTGTATTATATAGTTTGTCATAAGTTCCCTAGATACTTAAAAGTAATCTTAAATGACAAGCCCATTTATTAAACGGTTCAAAAAGATAACTGAACGAACAATAATATTAAATGTTACCATAAATAATATATTGTCTTGATATTTTAGATGATTAAAGCCAAACCTTATCCGGTTATAGAAGTATGTAGGTAATATCATAATAATTGAAATAAAAACAATAATTATGTAATTATCAAATTTTTATTATTATAACGTTGATGTGTAGGATGAATTGCATTACCAAACAATGTACGGTGAATTGCATTACCAAACAACATAAATGTCCTATTGCGTTATAAAAAATTTAATATAGGTATCTCAACATAACACTTTTTATTATTATGAGTACTTATTTTTTTTTTTTTTTAATTTATTAATTGCATTCAATCTGTAGCTAGATAAATTGGTTTTATTCATCAAATTTCCTATATAAACGGTTCGAAATATTTTTTTGCATCAACGAGTGGGAGCATCATTTTGGTATATCTAAGAAAACTAATTAAGAGCTAATTTGCCTATTTTGTGGTAAAACGTTTTTTTGGTTAAAAACAAGTAGTTTCCAACGTCATTCTACCGCGAAACATTCTGCCAAGTTTTTGTAGTTGTTATTATTGTTATTACTATCATCATTACTGCTGTTATTATTATTTTTGTTATTATTATTATTATTATTATTATTATTATTATTATTATTATTATTATTATGTTTTTTGGTGTATCTCTCCATATTGTAAAATATATTTCTTAAACAATAAATATTCTATAAAACTATTTCTAAATTGATTGAATAAATTATTGGGCAATAATCGGTTCGACAACCTGTATTGAAACATTGTTCCGTCTTACTTCAAAACATACCTTTTTTACTTACTCTCACACAGCTTATGGAGAACCGTTCGGCTCCGGAGAGACGTCTTCGCCCACCTCTGGCTTACATACATCTATAAATTGTCTTCTTCCGTTTGTTAATAATTTGATATCATACATACTGTTGGTTGACGCAGTTGGTTAAGTGTTCAGTCATAAAGCATTGTGTAAATCGAGTGATAAGTTTGGTAGACGCAGGTTCGAATCTGGGTAGTGGCAATAATTTTGTTTTATCTCTTTGCTGTGCAGCAATTAGATAATATTAAAGTCGATATCTATTTAAATAACAATAAAATAACCCACCAATTTTCAACATGGCATCAAATGATGCAATGCTGAAAGCTATCGAAGATTTAAGAAAAGAAATTCAAGCGAACAGTGATAAACTGCAAAAGAAGTTCGAAGGAATACAGGTAAACCAAGGAAATACGGATATGAAACTTACATGTTTAGAAGAAAAAGTTAATCTACATGACAATGATAGTAGGCGGAAAAACATCGTGGTATATGGATTTACCAGTCAAACACCAGAAAAGACTATATATGAACAAATACTGGAGTTATTTCAGAATAAAATGCTTCATGCACAATACAAGATATCGATTTTATTAGGAAAATCAACTCTCCAAACAAAAACAGTAACATACATGACCACTTGGCGTATTAAAAAAAGCATTTTTTATAATCGAAAATATCTAAAAGACACAAAAATATATATATATCGGATGATTTACCACCAGAAATTAGAAACACGCGTAAGCAACTTATTCCATTCATGCTAAAACTTCGACAGGAGGGGAAAATGACTTGTTTACAACATAACTACTTGGTTGTCGATGAAAAAAGATTTATGTTGGAGGATTTCGATCGCCATACAAATGATAACAAAAGGCAGCACTCTGAGGAAGAAGTAAAAAAATCTTGAAAAAAACAAAAAAATAAATTCCGAAATACCCTAAATACCATATCGAAAGAACTTAATTCAACCAGCCAAAAAATCATGAAACCGTCAATCCTGGATCATTTCAGGAACGTGTAAAGATCCTCCCAAGTTCGTCATGTCTAAACAACGCAAACCAAACAAAATAGCAACGAATACATACTTCAGAATTGGGACAAAAAGGCCTGCACACCGTAAGCTGCATAATATGGAACTGCAACGGTATAAACAACTTCCTCTCAATCGATGCAACCCAACACTCAAATATCATGAAATACGATTTAATATATTTGTGTGAAACATGGTTATGTAACAACCCCAAAAACAAACTTTACTCGCAGGATAATTATAACGTGTATCACGTAAACGCCATAAAACTTCAAAGTGTGGGTTGCCCAAGTGGTGGTCTTTTACTCATGATCAAGAGTAATACATGTAACTCTCTGTTAGCTTTGAATAACAATTGGATAGCTGTAACGATTAAAACTGGCAACATCTCCCAAATTCTCATATTTATCTATTTCAAACAAAGTATAGAGATTCAAACTATGATAGACTCATTTAATGAAATGTTAACTAATTTACACAGTAACTTTCCAGAACCACCAATTTTCATTTTGGGTGATACGAATTGTAGGGTTGGAAGTCTATGTCAATACGACGATGAAATTTTAAACGGATCGTCGTTGTTTGCAATCAGGCGATCAATGGATACTGTTGTGAACAAAAGGGGTGTACTGCTTACTGAGTATTTTGAAAATTTTGGATATTTTTTATTAAACGGTAGAAGCAAATCAGATGCCGAAGGGCAGTACACATACTTGAGTAAACAAGGATGTAGCGTCATTGGCCAAGCCTGGTCGAATGGTTTGGGTCTTTTGGACGTAATCGACCTTAAAGTCTTAGATTTTGCGCTAAGTTCGGATTACTTGCCTATTGAATTGATTTTAAGGAATTACGGTCTAAACAACTCGTGCTACGTAAAACCGAAGGTCTCAGCTATTCGTGTACTAAAATGGAATAGTGACTTAAGTGAAGTATATACGAATGTAATTGAACAGATTGAGTGCTTCTCGAATGAGTCAAATATAGATACGATGTACTCAAACTTGATACACAACATCATGGATGTAGCAGTCCGATTAAATATGTACGCAGATAAAAAAGTAAGCAGCTCTCAGAGTGACTTCAAAAAAAAACAAGCCTTGGTTTGACAAAACTTGCCGTGATAGCAAACTGCTAGTCAAACAATCATTTAAGCATTTAAGCCAAAAAAATCTATTTCAATATGTTGGAAGTGAATGCTATGGAAGTGAATGTAGCGAACAAAAAGTCATATAAATGCATTTTACAGGAAAAAAAATCGCCGTTCCTTCGAGATGTTAGGGAAAAGCTTGCTAATGTAAGAGACAGCAAGGAATTTTGGACATGCGCTAAAAAATTTTGAGCCCAAAACAATCCACTTATAAATAAGAGCATATCTAAAGAATCATGGAAAAAATACTTCAAAATCTCATATCCACGGAAACAAATAAACGAAGGAACTTTCTTCGATGTTAGTCATCCGTGGTTAGACGTATCTTTTATAATGGACGAGCAAACATCTGCTCTGGGTAAGGTAAAGTCAGGTAAAGCCCCTGGCTCAGACAGCATAACCAACGAATTTATAAAAAATCTGCCAGAAAATTGGTTAAAAGCATTACTCGTTATGTTCAATACAGCCTTTGACCATGAAAAAACACCGCAGGAATGGTCAATGAGTAAATTACATTTTATTTTTAAAAAAGGAGATGTGCTAGATCCTAATAACTACAGAAGTATTTCTTTAATGAACTCCGTAGCAAAGATTTACACACATTTGCAGAGCAAACGTCTGTCAGTATGAGTGGAGCAAGGAGCTATTCTTTCTGAAACCTAAGCAGAGTTCAGAAAAAACAGAGAGCGTTAAGATAACATTTTCATCTTAAGCAATGTAATCAGCTCAGAGTTATCTAAGGCCAATGGGAAACTGTTCGCTGCTTTCGTAGATTTTAAAAAAGCGTTTGATTCTGTCGACCACTCTTTGTCATGGGGAAAACAATACGCCTTGAGTATAAGTATAAAATACATAACAGTCATTTCAAATATTTACAAAGTGGCTAAAAACATTTTTGATTTAAACCTAGACCAACGAATAGTAGTCGACGTAACACAAAGAGTGTTACAGGGTGATTCCCTAAGCTCTCTTTTATTTATTTTGTTTATAAGTGACATTGATGAGTATTTTAAGGGGAGAGGAGTGCCGTGAATAAGTGTATGTAACACTCGACTGCCAATTCTACTTTATGCTGACGATTCTACGCTCTTGGCTAACTCGGCTCAAGGTCTAGAATACTCCTTATACACCATGAATACATTCTGTATTAACAATAAACTTACAATTAACACCGACAAAACAAAAATAGTGATATTTCGAAAGGCGGGAAAAATCCAACAAAATCAAATTTTCCATATTAACGATAGCCCAATCAAAATTGTTCCGAAATTTAAGTACCTTGGCGTACTGTTTTCATCCTCAGGACTTTTTATTGAGGCCACAAACGACTTTGTTAGGAGAGCCAACATGGCGATCGGCAGCATTAAAGATATATTAATTTAAACGCGATGTGACTCATGGTACTCGAGATGGTACCATGGTACTCTGATGTTTTAGTGCAATAATTACTGCGACACTTCTCTACGCGGTGGAAACATGGTCCTTGCGTTACTTGGATAAACTGGACTCAGTGTAGTGTAATTTTTTTAAAGGATTTTAAGTTTACTCAAGAATACTCCTCAATATATGATCCGCTCAGAAACTCATTCACACAACCTGAATATTATAGCCATAAGGAACACCCTAAAATGGTGGACAAAAATTCTTTCAGATTCTGAATAGAGTCTCGTAAAAATTGTATACAATCAAGCATTAATCAAAGGCAGTAATGTAAACAATTCAAAAAAATACAATTGGGCAACGCAGCTAAGAGAATTTCTGGCAGATCTTGGATTCGGACAAATTTGCCACAACCAAAATGAACTAGCTGTCAAAAGCCAAATAGAAAATATAATTTCCAGTTATCAACAAAAACTGATAAACCAGGACCGAGTCAGAGTAAAGATGTCCACATAGAGCACCGTGTACAACCGTTTAATATCAGATTGAAATTTCTTAATTTACTTTTGCCTCAGATTCGGTCGAATACTTATCTCAAATCGAAACTTTCCAGTGCCAAAAACATAAAAAATCTCGCCATTTTTTTGGTATGAAGAAATTATATCGAAAATCATTTAACCAACAAAATTATTTAATTGTTACGGAGAAAGTTTACGAAATGCAATTATAAGATGACTGCTCTTCTATTTACTTGATTCATCAAAATTAATTTATCAATCATTACCAAATTTAATTGATTAATCATACAAAATTCCTCATATCCCACAATCCTATGATATCTCGATGGTTAAGGCCCACAAATCCTCTCATCTTTATAACCAAGAGACAGAATATTGACTGAACTGTAATTATCTAAATGTATGTGTATAATATTAAAATCATTTAATTACTTTGTACAAATACCTTAAAGTAATAATTTTAATTAAAAATGGATTAAAAAAATTTTTTACTTCAATTGACCCCAATTACTTAATTAAAACAACGACCTATAATATTATTATTCTCATACTAATTAATAATAACCATCATCGTAACAATAATTGTTATTAAGATTATTATTTTGTTTTAAGTCTTCAATAGGTGTTCAAAGTATTCAAATAAACCATAAAACTGGATGATTATGATGTTCTAGTTGTGAATGGCCTATTGTTAATTAAGGTGATCAATAGGGTATCAAACATGCGAAAAAGCAAATTAGCGTATCTTCGATGACCTATTGATGACCTTTATTATATTTAAATGCATATTCTAAGGTCAACAGTTCAACCGCTAGCGTGACGGTAAAACCTGTATGTTATTCTCGATTACATCGACACTTTTAAAAAATTAGAGGAAAAGTTTGTACCAATATTTGAATGTTAAGAATTGCAAAGAATTCTGGGACACTGTCAGATTATTCAGATCTAAATTCGAACTCCCTAACAAAGCCAGTAAAATACCAATCCAAACTTATAATCAATACCTTACCAGTTGCTATTCTTGAACACGTTCTCCGACTGCTTGTACCCTTCTTTCGATACTCCTTTCACCTTAAACGAGCTCCTATGGCTAAAAAACTACTCCTTCGATTTATAATGTATTACGCTATGAAAATATCTCCAAGCCATGGTGTGAAACAACGCTTTCCATAATATATAAAAATAGGAGTTTAGTTAAAGTTTTCTTCAAAAAAAGTCTTGGATATTTTTTCGTGCAGGAGGCATCCAGCATTCAGGGGGAACTCCTTTTGAGAGATCCACATAGATGTTTTGATAACTTCATAGAGGACTGGATATAGATCGGGATTGGGTAATTCATCAATTATAACTTTGTCAATTGACTATGGTCTTATTTTTTCTTCCAGCTACAAAAGAACATGAACTTGAGGGAGTCCACGTTTCTACTATTCGACGGTATACATGTTGTTGTGTTGAAAATAATTAAGAATAATTTTTTTTAACCTATCACATATTCCTAAGTAAAAAGAAAAGCCTTAAGTTATAAAAGAAAATTATTTAAGATGAAATATTTTTCTCCTCTAGAAAGGAGTGTTTTCTTTTATAATTGAAAAAAAAAATTACATATTGATTTTGAATTTTTTTTTCTTTCAAATGAACGATTTTTTTTTAATAAAATCAATGAAAATTCATTTTATTAACGAAATATATTTTTTAAATCAAATGAATGAAAGAAATTATAATATCAAATAACATTTATTTTGAAAAAAATAAATAATAATTTGAAATAAAATTTGTTAAATAACTTCTATAGTAAACAATAGAAAACAAGCTTGATGATGTTATGCAATTCTTGTAAATTTAAATTGGTAAATATTTAATGTATATTACACGTGGCTGATAGCCCAGTGCAAAGAAGAAATAACGCCACCCACCACATTTCAAAGATAAGTTTTTATATTAATTAAATCGTTTATTCTTTTATATACGTTTGCTAATTGTAATTCGATTTGTTTTAATTTTTTTTCAGAATTCAATGCAAAAGACATTGAATTATGGATTATTCAGATGTTACGTTCTTTTACTATTCGAAATGTTATTGATGACAAAACAAAATTAATTCATTAGCTATGCAAGGGTATTACACTTGTCGCGGTATCTTGGCTCTCTTTATACCTCAAAGGAGCGCTGCCCGAACCTGCAAAAACAAAAAAAATATATTAGTAAAAGGTTTTAATAAATATTTTATAATTGAAATGACACGCACGTTCTTTTGTTAAAGAAAAGAAAAAAAAATTAAATTAAATTAAACACAAGTTTTTACGAAACAAAAAAAAACCTGATTTTATTGCTTTAAAAAAAATGAGAATCCAATTTCTTTTTTAACAATTATTTTAATTTTTCAACACAATATCAAACTTTGAATTACTTGTACAAATTACAACAGTTAATCTGGATTGAACAACAATTATATACTTTGAACCGATTAAACAACAGTCAAATATATCCTTTGAAACTAATCAGAGAATAGTCGATTTTAAACTTTGAAACTAAACAGACAATACTTGATTTTAAACTTTTTCAATTTTCGACTTAAAACAAACTTAGTTTAAGAAAAAAATAAATCGAACCATATTATTTTCTTTTTGTACTTAGAGAGAAAAAACTCCTTCTTTTTCCAAGGAGAAAAATATCGTTTTCTTAAATATTTTACTTCATATTTTTCTATTTCATAATTAAAATGTGTATTGGATCCAGAAAAATTATCCTTAATAATTTTCATTACAACAAAATCTCCCCCTCTAGACTCCAACACACATTTTGTAATTTGCTATTATATTTGGTCGACCAATTTTTGAATTAAGATCTATTTGAATTGTACTAGTACATTTAACTAGCTAGCTTAACTTAAAGTGTACGTACACATTACAAGTTCTTCACTCTTCATCAACGGTGCCTGTTGTTGGATGCCGGTCGTCTAAGCCGCAAGTTGTACCCTGGCGCTATTGCTCTGGTCTCTGGCTCGTCCACACTTGGTACATCCCGTCGTCTTCCATCACCTCCATGCCTTTGACCCCCCAATCGATCCGGATGTACTTGGCCGAACACCTCGTTCCCCACACTCAATCTTCCCAAGTTTCTTCATTTCTGCCCCCAGTAACAATTGGGCAGGCGAAAAATCAGTTGTTCTGTTTGCTCTATTACGTATTGCAAATAAGGACTTTTGTAATTGTTGGTCCCAGTTTTTATGTGCTTGATCCAGTAAATGCAGACGCAACAACTTCTTCAACTCTTTCCTGGTTCTGTCTTTCCGTGGGGTTGTCTTGGATGATATATTGGCGTGGTTCATATTTCTGTATGTCAATCTCTGTTCACTGCTTTCCATTCCTTTGATCTGAACTGGGGACTATTATCACTGAGTACTGCTCTAGGATACCCATAACGACTAAATACTTCGTCTTTCAGTACTTGGGCTATCTTCGAGGTCGACGTGGCCCCCAATGGAAATGCTTCGATCCATCTAGTGAAAAGATCAGTAACGACCAATGTATTCGTTTTTCCACGTGATGTGCGTGGGTATGGACCCATCAAGTCGATGCTGACTACCTCCCATGGTGAAGTAGGTCTTCGACTTCTCATTGCTGAACTTGGTTTCTTATTCAGTGGCTTCACTCTAGTACACGTATCACACCCTTTCACATATCTGCGTATGTGATCTTGCATCCCATACCAGTAGACGTGGTTACGGATTTTACGATACGTTTCTCTCCATCCAAGGTGTGCTGCTCATCACTATCGTGGTATCTTCTTAGAAAACCAAGTCGGCGTTCTTCGGGAACCACTGGCACTTCTTGTACCATCTGTTTACTATGGTACCAGAGGATTCCGTCAGCTACGGTGTAATTAGCTCGTGTTCTGTCCATTCGTCCACGTAGATTGCTTCTGATGGCAGTCACATCATGATCTTCATCCTGCCATCGTCGAATATCGTCAAGTGTGGGTGTTTCCACTTCAGTGACGTTGAGGGTTATCGGTGTTTTTGCCCTCTTTTCAATCACCCACACTGGAATGTCCTCCACTTCTTTGTCTTCAGCCTTGCCCTTTGGTTGTCGGGACAAGGAGTCGGCGGCTTGATTATCCTTTCCGGGGACGTGAATTATTTCGTAATCATAAGCTCCCAATGCAAATGCCCATCTTGTCAATTTCACTCGACTTTCCTTGGTTTTGTTCAGCAATTGGAGCGCTGCATGATCCGTATATAACTTGAGGTGTCTTCCTTCCAGATATCCTCGAAATTTCCTCATTGCCTAGATTATCGAGAGACATTCCTTTTCTGTCGTGGGGTACTTTCTTTCTGTGGGTCAAAGCTTCTTGCTGGCGTAATTTATTATTCTCCTTGTCTTGCCATCATCTTCCATTTGGAACAATATTGCACCCAGTCCGACGTCACTAGCATCCGTATTTAAACAAAACGTCTTCTTAAAATCTGGATGTGCTAGTTTCGGTGCATTTACTATTGACGACTTGAGATTTTCCAACGCCTTCTGATGCAATGTTAGCCAGCGCCACTTAATGTTCTTCTTTAATATTTCGCTCAGAGGTGCAGCTATATCTTCATAGTTCTTCACGAAGCTCCTGTACCAACCACATAATCCCAAAAATTGTCGAAGTTCTCTTCGTGTTCTCGGTACAGGGTGATTGCTTATAGCTTCGTTCTTCTCTTCCTCTCTGTCAATACCATCTTCGCTCAATATATGTCCCAGATATTTGACTTTGTTACTGGTAATGACACATTTGCTTGGTTTACAAGTTAATCCATGTTGTTCTAGTCTGTCAAGTACAAGATCCAGATGGTGTAAATGTTCCTTGACTGATCGACTGTAGATTAGTCAAGGTAAACTTGGCAGAAATCTTTTATGTATCCAGATAGCACTTCGTTCATTAAACTCTGGAACGTAGCTGGAGCATTCTTCAGTCCAAACGGCATGACGCGAAATTGATAGAGACCCCTTGGGGTGGTAAATGCTGTGTACTCTTTCGATTGTGGTACCATCTCAATTTGCCAATAACCAGTCTGATGGTCCAATGTAGAAAATATTTTGGCTCCATTGACTTTCCTAAACATCTCATGCAGATCTGAAATCGGAAACGCATTGCTCTTCGTAATATCGTTCAACTTTCTATAATCGACGCACAATCGAAAAGTACCATCTTTCTTCTTCGGCAATACGATGGGTGCGGCCCAAGGCGATGTGAATGGTTCTATAATGCCATCGCCTTCCATCTCTTCAATCATCTCTTCTAATAGCCGTTGCTTCTCATTGTTGTACGGGTATGGTCGTAATTAATGGGGGAATTCTTCGTAATCTCAATCTTGTGTGTGATCGTTTTTGTCCTTCCAACTTTGCCGAAAACGCTGGGATGTCGCCGAATGACATCTTTTAACTGCTCTTGGTTCTCAAGGAGTTTTATTTGTAACTCGTCCAATGCGTTGTTAATTGTTTCCACTTCTCTATGAGCTCCATAGAGCTCCTTTTTCATTTGAAAGAAAAAAGAATTCAAAATCAATATGTAATTTTTTTTTCAATTATAAAAGAAAACACTCCTTTCTAGAGGAGAAAAATATTTCATCTTAAATAATTTTCTTTTATAACTTAAGGCTTTTCTTTGTACTTAGGAATATGTGATAGGTAAAAAAAAATTATTCTTAATTATTTTCAACACAATATCAAACTTTGAATTACATGTACAAATTCCAACTTTAACTTAATCTGGATTGAACAACAATTATATACTTTGAACCGATTAAACAACAGTCAAATATATCCTTTGAAACTAATCAGAGAATAGTCGATTTTAAACTTTGAAACTAAACAGACAATACTTGATTTTAAACTTTTTCAATTTTCGACTTAAAAAAAACTTAGTTTAAGAAAAAAATAAATCGAACCATATTATTTTCTTTTTGTACTTAGAGAGAAAAAACTCCTTCTTTATCCAAGGAGAAAAATATCGTTTTCTTAAATATTTTACTTCATATTTTTCTATTTCATAATTAAAATGTGTGTTGGATCCAGAAAAATTATTCTCAATAATTTTCATTACAACACACTTCTCATTTTAGAGATATCAATGTAAATCCACCTCAAGAATTTAAGTTTGAAGCACAAATATTCATAAAAAAACTTTTGGACTTTTTCATAAAAAACGTCTGAATAAATTATTGGCTTTATCTCAAAATAATTTCGATACATCCCAATTGTTATATAATGCAATGTTGGGATGATGAAAAAAATTCTGCGGGCGAAAAAATGTGCTACTTGTTTGGGGGAATCGAAAATGGAAGACACTTATTATTGGATTGCAAAGGGACAAACGGTTAGGAGAGGAAGCAATTAATGGAAAATGGTCTGTGCAATATTAATATAATTTTAAATGTAGAAGATTTGAAAAGGCGTAACTAGTGGTCCAATATATAAACTACATATTGCTAAAACGGTAAAGTTTCATTGTTTGATGACCTCGTGTGCACTGGGCAATAAAGAAAAGTTAGAACATTTAGTTTAACCGAATAATTTTTGTTGTTTTTGTTTCTAGATTATTTATTTTTTGAATTGTTTTATTTTATTTATTATTAGCTTTGTTACTGTTAATGCTGTTACTGTTAAAAGAGTGTTTCGTTGTAAATAATGTAAGGAATATATTCCTATATTGATTTGCAAAATGTATGTCAATAAATCATATCATATCATATAATGCAATGAGATCCCTATCAAGTGGTCTAAGTCTAGATCACGCTTTATTCGTGAATTATTAATTAGTAAACTGGACACACAGATTCAGATTCAACTTGATATCATTGACGATAATGTTGATCTGGAAACCGTTGTAAAGTTCGCCAATGAAATTCACAAATTAAATTCAGTATGTAAAATCAGTTGTTTCCTCATTTTAGATAAACATAAATTAAATAATTTGGAAAACGAGTTAGATGTTTAATAATAGAATCACTGTTTTGGAGAATTCAAAAAGCGCACCTTCAAAGACCTACAATAATCCAAAAGATAAAGGTCATGAGCATAAAATATGCTGGTTCCATAAAAAGTATGGTTCCAATGCATGTAAGTATATATTATATCGTTCTTTATCAAAATTAAATACGCGACCTAAAAAATACAATAAAATAAGAGCTCCTGTTGAATTGGTCAGTCATTGCTCAATGATAAGACCCAAATCAATAATACAACATCATTATCATGCAACTTAATATTCATGTACAATCTGTTATATGAAGGTACTCAATATTTGATTGACCCTGGAAGCATATTATCTGTGATTCCAAAGTCGTATTGTAAATCTTGTAAATTTACCAATTTACGTTTTTCAATCCTTGCAGCAGATAATACCAAAATTTGTTACTGCTGAAATTATACTTGATTTTGAAAATGATTTGGTTTTTCGTGGTTGGTGATGTTATTCATGGCATTCTGGATAAAAATTTTCTGAAAAATTCAATTTGAATATCGACTTTAATAATCGAACTTTATTAACGCCTATTAATTTATCCGTTGAAGTGATCTCACTTAAAAATGAATTTACGAAAATCTTGAATTTTACTCTCTAAATTTAACTAAATCAGAAAAATAACATCTTGATTGTAAACATAATACTCGACATCGCATTGTGACAAACTCTTATCCGACATTTTTTTAAATATCGCAGGCTATGTCGTGGAAAGCTGTCAGCTACTAAAAAACATTTTTAAGAACTCGTGAATTTGGGTATTTGCAGACCTTCGGATTCTGAATGGTCATCATCTTTGCTCATGAAAAAGAAGAGGTTCTAAGGCATATTGAATCTCTAGATTGCTTTCGCATTCAATACCCCATATATTGGTGTAATATATACTCTATGATATTGGTTATTCCGTATATGGTTGCTTACTTAGTCAAAGTTATTCTTGATTAAAAAAATAAGTAGTTAAGGTGTATTTTCATGCTGACGCTTGACGAAGGTTTCTAGCGTCAAATTAGGTCACGTGATGAGAATTTATCATGCGCGCCATCTAGAAAAAATGTAGCGATAAAGCTAAATTTAGTTTAGCTTTTCTGCCGGGTTATCTAGAGCACGGTAGTTCGCAAGGCCGAGTTTAAGGGACACATTTGGCCTTTTCACTACAGTGCTATTACTACAGGAAATATTAGAAGTTGATTTGACCCCGAAATATCTTCTGAACGAAAAGAGCTACAGTGTTGAAATTTCGAATTATCGATACTTTACGGAATTATAAGAACCCGGTTTTTTCAATGATCGTTAACGAATTAACCGTTCAAAAGTTATTTCACTTCAAAAACGCAAAATTCGCGCTTTACGCCTTAAAAAAAGTGTATATCATTGTGTATATCAAAATTCTACGCTTCTTCCACATATCCTGTGAAGTTGATACTTGGCATACTGGTAGATCTCGTACCCAAACCGACGGAAAAATTGCGAAAACTGGAAATTTGTATCGGAAAAAGGGAAATTTTTACAATTTTCGTTTTAATCAAATTAGCATTAGAACGAATATATTCATCGTTAGAATATATTCATCTCATTCATCTTATTCGTTGAAATTTATCCATCGTTACCTTTCGCAAATGGGATAAACACCCCTAAAACTACTAACTACTTTTCTTGTATACATGCTAGAAAGATACAGTTTTTTATATTCGACGGTAATAAACAGCTACATACAAATTTAAGCCTTAAAAAAACGTGTATATCATCGTGTATATCAAAATTCTACGCTACTTCCAGATATCCTGTAAAGTTGATATTTTGCATACGGGTAGATCTAATACCCAAACCGACGGAAAAATTGCGAAAACTGGAAATTTGTATCGGAAAAAAAGGAAATTTTTACAATTTTCGTTTTAATCAAATTAGCATAGAACGCATATATTCATCTCGTTCATCTTATTCGTTGATATTTTTATAGAGTCTTATCTGATTGGATGACACTTAGGTATTTAAATATTTATTGTATTAGACCATATCATTGTAAAGAACCATGTAGAAAACACAATGAACCCTAAAAATTTCTTTAACACATGGTAATGGCAATGGGTTATTGAATACAGCAGTTATCGTCTCGTGTTTGGAGTTAAGCCACATTGTTTAAGGTCAGTACATGGATGGGTGACCGAACACTGTGTGAAGTTTTTTTGTAATTTTGTAAACATTAATTTATATTCCCATTTTATTTTAACTTTTTGATTATATTTTGCATTGATCAATTATTATTTATTACTAGCATTACCCGTTGCAGCCTCGCCAGCAAAAATTTTTTAAGGCCCTTATAACCAAGGCCTTATGCTAGAATGATGCGGAAAATTTCATTACCTACCGCAACCACACCGAAAACGAGAAAAACATCCCTTAAACTGACCTTTTCACTTCTATTCATGATAGAAAGATCGGTTTTATTTCCATTCGACGTGGAACAGGTTCATTACTAGCATTACCCGTTGCAGTTTTGCCCGCAAAAATTTTTTAAAGCCCTTAAAACCAAGCCCTTATGCTAGAATAATGCGGTTTTTTGCATTCGACATGAAGTTGCTTCAAACTGACGAGAAAAATCGGTAAACTTCAATATTTTCAGTGCAACCCCCCGGAAAATCGAAAAAAAAACCTCCAAAATTACGCTTTTCTGTTCTATAAATGGAAGGATGGAATTTTCACCAATCGACCCGAATTAAAGATAACAGCATACTTTGAAAAATTTCATAACCTACATCGCATTCCACCCCACCCCCACCCCCAATTAATTGAAATAAAATTGCCATCTCACTTCTTTATAACGTCAAATTAACAGATTACTTTGAAAAATTTCACTACCTATATCGCAAACCTCCGAAAATGGGAAAAACACCCCTTAAACTGCCATAAGGTATTTTGATCACACTAAAAATATGACTGCTAGAGAGCGATTTATGTATTCCAAGGAAATTCGCTAAGTTGGCGCAGCTCCTGCGTAACGAATTTTCTTTTTGTGACGCGGAGCCAACGGGTCAAGTCATTTCTTCGAATCCGAGCTGCCAATCGCCGTATTATCTTTGTTATATATATCAAAACTATTATCTTTGTTATATATATCAAAACTATTGCATGCAGCACGTTCTTATGGAATATGATTGTTCAAAGACTGTTACGTTGATAATCAATTATCTGAAGAAGAAAAAATCGATTAGTTTAGAAGTTATAATCGAAAGAAATCAAGTAACATCTTATATATACTAAATTTTATATAGTTATTTTAATAAAAATATTTCACTATTATTTCACATAAATTTGTGGCCTTTTAATAAAAGGCCTATGATCGATGAATATTATTATCAATAATCCAATGTATATAATTTACGCTTTCTTTTCAGTTTTCTTTGGCAATAACACTGCTTGTATATTTGGTAATACACCACCTTGGGCAAATGTTACACCAGATAATAATTTATTTAATTTTTCATCATTACGAATTGCTAATTGTAAATGACGAGGTATAATACGAGTTTTCTTGTTATCATTAGGAATAAATTGATTAAATGTAAGAAAAAATTTGGTTGAAATAATATTTCGTAAGTTTTCTTTAGTATGTTTTTAAAATTTTATAATTTAAAATTTTATTTATAACGTGGTAAGTGTTAAAATATTTGAAATCATCAAAAATTAAGCAAGAGCTGCTTCATCTTCGAGCGAATTTCCTTCAAATACATAAATCACTTTCTAGCGGTCACTATTTTATTTCCTTTCAGGAAATTTGCTAAACAACTTGCCGCGTTATATAAAATTTTAGAAACATACTACAAAAATTTTACTTTAACAAAACTTATTACGTAACAAATTTCAACCAAATTTTTTCTGACATTTAAACAATTTACCTTAATGTTTTTCGTAGATTTAAAAATTTGGTAATTAAATTATAATTATATAAATTGCCATATATATATATATATGTATACAAGTAAACTACCTTGTAGAAAACATAAATAAAAAGTGTCTTTTCTGTCTGTTTATTAACAAATTAATTGATTGATTGTTGATTAATATCGGGGTAAAAACTATTGCAATTCAACCCTATGGTCCGTAGTCATCGCCAGAGTGATTACAGACACACACACACACACATATATATATATATATATATATATATATATATATATATATATATATATATATATATATATGTGTGTGTCTGTAATCACTCTGGCGATGATTACGGACCAAAGGGTTGAATATATATATATATATATATATATATATATATATATATATGTGTGTGTCTGTAATCACTCTGGCGATGATTACGGACCATATGGTTGAATTGCAATAGTTTTTACCCCGATATTAATCAACAATCAATCAATTAATTTGTTAATAAACAGACAATATATATATATATATATATATATATATATATATATATATATATATATATATATATATATTATATATATATATATATATATATATATATATATATATATATATATATATATATATATATGTATATATATGTATATATATGTATATATATAAATTTTACAGATGGTGATTTTCGACATCTATTAGCTATGATCGATGGACATTTGACTGACTGACTCATGCTGGAAAGTTGCGGTTTTTTGCTTTCGACACAAACTGTCTTGAAATCGACGGAAAAAATCGGAAAGCTTCAATTTTTTCGTTGCAACTCCCCGGAAAATCGGAAAATCGGATTCTATATATAAGGTCAAATAAGGAAATAATGTCAAATTAACAGAAAACTTCATTACCTCCATCGCAACCCCCCGAAAATGGAAAAAAACACCCCTAAAACTACCCCATTCACTTCTATTCATGCTAGAATGAAGAGGTTTTCTGCATTTCACACAAATAGCTACAAATTAGGAAGTTTATTCGAATTATTTAAAATTTATTCTATTTTTGCATTCGACGCGAATTTGCTTCAAACCGACGAGAAAAATCGGTAAACTTCAAGTTTTTTGTGCGGCCCTCCGGAAAATCGGAAAAACCTCATCCAAAATTACGTTTTTCTGTACTTTACATGCTAGAATGATGGGATTTTGATTAATCGACCCGCAATAACGTCAAATTAACAGGATATTTTGAAAAATTTCATTACCTACATCGCAACTTCCCCAAAAATGGGAAAAACATCCCTAAAATTGACCTTTTTTTTTCTTTTCATTATAGAAAGATCAAGTTTTTTCCATTCGACGTGAAACAGGTTCAAGATAACAGAATTTTTTGAAAAAAGTAAATTTTTCCATCACAACCCTTCGCAACCGGGAAAAACTCCCGTAAAACAACCCCTTTTCTTCTATACATGCTAGAAAGAAGAAGTTTTCTGCATTTCACACTAAATAGCTACAAATTAGGAAGTTTATTCGAATAACTTAAAATTTTTTATTACAACCTCCCGGAAAATCGAAAAAACACCCCCCAAAATTACGTTTTGCAGTTCTTTACATGCTGAAATGATGGGATTTTCACCAATCGACCCGACATAAAGTCAAGTTAACAGAATACTTTGAAAAATTGCATTTCCTACATCGCAACTCCCCCTCTCTTCCCGAAAATAAGGAAAACAACCATAAAATTGCCTTTTCACTTCAATTCTAGTCAGAGAGATGGGATTTTCTTTTTAAAGTCAAATTAACAGATTACTTTGAAAAATTTCATTGTCTACAACGGAAATCTCCGAAAATAGGAAAAACATCCCTTAAACTGCCTTTTTCACTACTATTCATGTTAGACAAGTCAGGTTTTTTTCATTGGACGTGGACCGGGTTTAAAATAATAGTATTATTTTACAAACGTAAATTTTTCCATCGTTACCTTTCGCAAATGGGATAAACACCCCTAAAACTACTAACTACTTTTCTTGTATACATGCTAGAAAGATACAGTTTTTTATATTCGACGGTAATAAACAGCTACATACAAATTTAAGCCTTAAAAAAACGTGTATATCATCGTGTATATCAAAATTCTACGCTACTTCCAGATATCCTGTAAAGTTGATATTTTGCATACGGGTAGATCTAATACCCAAACCGACGGAAAAATTGCGAAAACTGGAAATTTGTATCGGAAAAAAAGGAAATTTTTACAATTTTCGTTTTAATCAAATTAGCATAGAACGCATATATTCATCTCGTTCATCTTATTCGTTGATATTTTTATAGAGTCTTATCTGATTGGATGACACTTAGGTATTTAAATATTTATTGTATTAGACCATATCATTGTAAAGAACCATGTAGAATACACAATGAACTATATGATCCCTAAAAATTTCTTTAACAGATGGTAATGGCAGTGGCTTTTTGAATACAGCAGTTATCGTCTAGTGTTTGGAGTTAAGCCACATTGTTTAAAGTCAGTAGTTTAAAGTCAGTTCTAGTACTTGGATGGGTGGACATTGTATGCAGTTGCTTTTTTTTGTAATTTTGTTAACATTAATTTATGTTTTCATTTTAACTTTTTTATTATATTTTGCTTTGATAAATTATTATTTATTACTATTATTTATTATTAGCATTACTCGTTGCAGCTTCGACCGCAAAAATTTTGTAAAGTCCTTATAACCAAGTCTAATATACTATAAAGCTGAAAGTGAAGCTGACTGACTCATGCTAGAAAGTTGCGGTTTTTTGCATTCGACACGAACTTGCATGAACCCCCCGAAAAATCTTCCAAAATAACGTTTTTCTGTTCTATATATGCTAGAATGATGGAATTTTCGCCAATAGACCCGAAATAATGTCAAATTAACAGAAAACTTCATTCTCTCCATCGCAACCCCCCGAAAATGGGAAAAATTCCCTTAAAACTACCCCATTCACTTCTATTCATGCTAGTGCTTTTTGATAAGTATTTTTTTCAACTCCTTAGCAAATTTCCTGAAAGAAAATAGAGCTATTGGTCCCGTACCGATGTGAAAATTTCGCAAAAATTTCTTCAAATGTCCATCGATCCTACCTAGTAGATGTCAAAAATCACCATCTGTAAAATTTATATATATATATATATATCTATGGACATATATATATATATACATATATATATATATATATATATATACGTGTCTGTAATCACTCTAGCGGTCACAGTTATCGGAATGAAATTTGGTATTTGAGGCGCTTTTGGTATTCAAAAGGTCAAGTTCGTTAATGAGTAAAATTGGACAAGGGGAAAGGGGGGTTTAGAGGGAGGGGGTAACACAAAATTTGACCTATCTCCCTTAATATTCGAAAAATGGACAAATTTATAAGGAGTAAAGTTTTAGGTAGTAAATTTAGCTGTAGTTTTGTTTCATACCATTTTTTCTGTTACTCTAATATTTACAGAAATATTGACGGTTTAAGATTGAAAACTAAATTCCTTAGTATCACTGTACACATTAGAGTTTGAGCAAAAATGATAAGGTAGTGAATTGAGCATATTTGATTTTCTACAACTTTATTCCTCACGCGTTTTTCGATTGTTCTAATATTAAGAGAGATATTTTATATTTTGTGTTTTCTTCTTTCTTTACACCCCCCCCCCCCATTTCCCTCGACGTATGCCATTAGAAAAAACACCCCCCAAAATTACGTTTTTAAGTTCTTTACATGCTGAAATGATGCGATTTTCACCAATCGAACCGAAATAAAGTCAAGTTAACAGAATACTTTGAAAAATTTCATTTCCTACATCGCAAGAATATAATCACCTGTTAGTTTGTGATTTTACAAACAAATACAGCGAGTGCAAACTAATTAATATGAAAAAATATCAGATACAGTTTTGTTTTACTCACAATTACATACTTAACCTATAAAGTTTAGTGGTAACATCGATACTTCGACTTTCGATACTGATGTCTAATTTGACGTTAGACGCTGTAATTTTTCAGTGCAATTTTTGTAGAATGCGCGCATGTAAAATTCAATTCACATGACCGCATTTGACGCTAGAAACCAGCGTCAAGCGTTAGCATGAAAATGTACCTTTAGAAATTTTTATGATAATGGCTTCTTCTCCACTACGGTCAAATCTCTCGTTAGCGTAACATGCTTTTTGGCGAGGTACGATTAATCATACTTAATTCGATCGCGGTACCTGATATATATCCAATTCTGTATTTATACGATGTCAATGTGAAATTACATGATAAAAAGGTCTTTTTTATCGTTGACTTAAAAAGAGCTTATTATTAGGATCCTGTACACAATTACGATGTTGTGAACTGCCATTACCACTCCTTTTAACCTGTTGAAATTTTTGAGAATGGATTTGGTTTACGCAAACCTTTTCAAACCTTTTTTTTCTCACACCTTTTCTCGACTTATGGCAGAATTATTCAAAAATGTAGATTTTGTATTTACGTATCTTGACCTTTGGTCGCGAGTGAAAACGCGGTAAAACACAATCAAAATCTCAAAGCCACCTTCCATTTACTCAATGAAGCTGGAATTTTTATTTAATTTTTCGAAATCTATTTTTGGTGTATCCGAATTAGATTTTCTAGGACACCACGAAGAATTCTTAGGAATCACCCCCATTTCATCTAAAGGTGAATCTACTTTCCCTATTCCAACCAATCAAAAATCACTCTTAAAAAATTTTTCTAGGGATGATTAATTTTTATAATAGGTTTATTCGGAATTATGGTGATATTTTAGCTCCATTTAATAAACTTATTGAACATGGTTGTTGAACTAACTTCAGTGAAGTTAGTTATTCTTGATGAACGTGTAATTTCAGCTTTTAATTTGGCTAAACAAAAATTAACTGATGTCAAATTAATTGATGGCATAACCTGTTTCGATCGCTAAAACTTGCATTCGCACCGATTTTTTGTCTCGAATTAATACTATTTCACTACTTTCAGGTATTGACTTGATAGATATAAGGAAGATTATGATCACCAGAAGTGTGATCCTCTTCTTCTTTTATTATTAAATAATCCTAAATATTCGTTAAAACTACGTACTGTTCCCGATTAATTTTTTAAAGTTTACGTGGAAAGCTCTTGGAAACTATCTAGAATCATCACACATATTGATATTGATGTCGACGATGTTTGGAAAGCTGTCCACCATCTCAACCACCCATCAGTGAAGAATATCTGGAAAAAATTATGCACACATTTTTTAAAATCCTAATCTTGTTTCGCGACTCAACGATTTGACAAGGTCGTGCCAGATTTTCCATTTAAAGAAAATCAGTGGCCACACCAAAAGTGATTTTTTGCCGATTGAAGAACCAAATATCAAATTTTCTTTCTTACAGTTAGATATTGAGAGACCTCTTCCTCTCAGTGAACGTTATCGATATATCTTCACTATCGTGGACCGTTTTTCGCGTTGAGTTGAGACGATCTCCATCAAAACCATCACGTCACGTTCTCGCGATTTGATTTACCTACGAGAATCACTACTGATCAAGGTGAACAATTTCAATCGAATATGCGGAAAGATTTTTTGTCTTCTCTGGGAAGAAGAGCATATTTCGACAACTGCATATCACAATAACAACAGCGGTATTGTCGAGCGGTTATACCTGTCTCTCAAAATTGCCTTAACTTGCTGCCAAAAAAAATAATAGCTGGTACACAATTTCCTCGATTAAGGAGAATATTAATCTATTCTGCAGAGATATTATATGACATTCCTCTTCGATTACCATATGATTTATTTTCGGAAAAGATTGATGTACATCATTCTGTTCAAGAATAGACGCAAGAGTTGAAGGACAGAATGGTCAATGCTAAATTTTTTTACTAAAAAGGTTCGAGAACAAAATTGCGTATTTACAAAAAGATTTGGAATCTTCAAAAAAGGTCTTTATACGGGAGGATCATGTCAATCCTCCACTATCTTATAATTATAGAAGTCCATATTCTGTAATACAAAGGTTTTCAAAAATTTTTTTGTTTTTGACGTCAAGAACAAACCTACCTCTGTATCCATTGATGAGCTAAAACCTGCGTACCTTATTCAATGTTAAATTTTCTTAAGTTTATAAATTTTTTAAATATTTATAAAAAATATAATAAATTATATTTCAATTTATTTAATTTCCATAGGTTCCTTATATTTCGATATAAGACTCCTGTATTTCTATTTGTCACCAATTAAAAAGTTTGTATCCCTCAGAACAAGGTTGTTTTGTGACTAAAGTTTTTCTCTGTTAAATGGTGAGAGGAGGTATGGAGTGTACTGGCTTCTGAAACTCAATTTACTTTGATATTTACATACCTTACTTGTACACACCATACATTCTCTTTATTACCTCGGTAACTACTAACTAATAATTGATTATTTATCAGGCAAAATAAACGTTTGGTTTTAATTCCAAAAAATCGTCTTTTTATTTAATGTTTATTGAACTCGGATTTCAGATCTACTTGGAATCTTCTCTTCTATCTCCAACAAGTTAATTGGAAGTGATGGTACAGCTCCTTGGTACCACATGCGTATTATCTCCGATATTAAGAGAAAACTCTGCAGCTCCCAAAGTTCTGATCTTTTCCCGAAAAAGTTTAGTTATTGAATCAACGTTACTTATCCTATTTATTCTTTGAGGAATGCATTCAGCTCTCCCTTTTGTGTTGGAAAATAACATGACTCACTTTCATCCTCTACTGGTTTACGAGAAAGTTTTCCTTCGGGCCACACTATTCTAAGGTATGATTCTACGAACAGGTAGAACCATAAGTTCGTAAAAGAGTGCAGATATCAGGTTGCAACTACCCTTTTCTCGACTCTGAAGGTGGGATGTTTTTGATCTCTATGGTTTTTATTACCTTATCCAACTGTACTTCATGATTTTTCAGACAGCGACCGATATATCTGATAATCATAAAGACAAAAATTGTAAGAAACAAACATATATTACCGATAAATTAATATCCATTAATTATTATGGAACTGACACTTATGTTGGATGGCGATAAAGTAATATTCCAAATCACAATTCATAGCAAACAGTTTTTATATTTATTTTAATTAGATATTACGTAGTATTACATATATCTAGAGCACAGAAGTGCGCAAGGCCGAGTTTAAGGGATTTTTGGCCTTCGTACTTTCAGTGCTATTACTACACCTTAATTTAGACGGTTAATTCAGGTAGCATAACTTTTGAACGAAAAGAGCTACAGTGTTAAGTTTTCGAATATATTAACTTTACGGATTTATAAGAAACGTTTTTCTTCAATCATTGTTAACGAATTAACCGTTAAAAAGTTATTTCACTTCAAAAATGCTAAAATAGCGGGAACGCCCCGAATTTTCTACGACTAGCAAATCAATATTCTACACTACTTCCAGATTTCCTGTAAAGTTGATCATTAGCCTACAGGTAGTTTTAGTACCCAAACCGCCAAGAAAATTATGAAAACTGGAAATTTCTATGGGAAAAAAGAAAATTTTTGCAATTTTTGTTTTTATTAATTTAACATTATATAGCATATACCCATCTGATTCGTTGATATTTGTCGATAGTCCCTTCTGATTGGATGACACATTAACTATAAATATAGGTATAGTATATTACGGCTTACAGGTTTATTTAAAACTCATTATTTATTAATGTTCCAAAGAGTGAACACTGATTCTGTTATAAAAAAGTTGACCCATTTCTAGATATGCTAGAAGGATGCGGTTTTTGGCATTAAACACGGATTAACTTGAAATTTCTAAAAAAATGAGAAAACTTCAGTTTTCCATACAGAACAACTCCGAAAATGGGAGTTGTTATAGTGTATTCTAAAAATAGTGGGAAATTATAGTGTATTCTAATACACTATAATTAGTTGAAAAAAGGTAAATTTTGGTGTTTTTCCCATTTTCGGAGTTTTTCCGTATGGAAAACTAAAGTTTTCAGTTTTCCCATTTTTTTTAGAAATTTCTAGTTAATCCGTGGCAAAAAACCGCATCCTTCTAGCATATCTAGAAATGGGTCAAATTTTTTATAACAGAATCAGTGTTCACTCTTTGGAACATTAATAAATAATGAGTCTATATGGAAGTATAACATTAATTAGGAAAAATAAGAGTTTTAGCATATCGAATATGTATTTTCGGTTGAACAACAATTTGAATAAAAATTTTGATCCATTACTTAGATTGAATCAATAGTACTACATAGATTTAAATATTTAAAGTTTTCAAAAAACAAACATTTTTAAATACATTATTCGTGAAAAAAATTAAATTTTTGGCTGAGCCTAAAAATTGAAATATCTCGTAAACCAATAGAGATATCAAAAAAACAAACAAAAATTTAATCGTCTTAAGTCAACATAGTCAATAGAACTTATATACCACATCTTACTAACAAAGTTTTTAGGCTATGTGAGTTTTAGGACGTCCGGAATTAACGAGAAATTTTACATAAAAAGTTAAATAACTCCGAAACGGTGTGTTTTATCGAAAAAATAAGCAAAAAATAATTCTCTCATCACTTATTTCCCAGAGAAACCAAATCTTAAGTTTCATAACTGTAGGGCCAAGTTTGCAAATTTAGTATTTTTTTCAAAAAAAAAAAGATCTGTCTGGTGTTAATATATGAACGCAATTTTGCTTAAAAAAATCTAACCCACTTCTAAACACGGTAGAACGATGCAGTTTATTCCATTCGACTCGAAATAACTTGAATCTTGTAATAAAAAACTTAAATTTTCCCAACAAAACCTTCCCAAAAATGCGAAAAACCAAAAATTACATTTAAGTGTTTAAATTTAAGCCAATTCCAGACATTTTAGAAGGATGCGTTTTTTTTTCATTTGACGCGGAACAACTTGAAATGTATAAGAAAAATAGGTAAATTTATATTTTTCCAAAACAACATCCCCAAAAACGGGAAGTTTGTCTTACGTAACCGAAAGGAATTTGGGCAAACATCGTATTGTTGACGCTTAAGTATACACAAATAAATATATATGAATAATAACTTCGACAGAAGTAATACTGTCTAAATAAATAAAAATAAGAATGATATGAAAAAGTTGGCTGTTACATAACAGTCGTCTTTGGTTTACCCTTTCATTGAATGAAATGAATGTAGCTAAAAAAACACCTGGAGCTAATGGTATAAAGTATAATCTGACCACAATCTATAACATATGCGAAATAAGTACACTGAATACCAGGGTACTGATTCTGTAACTGAAATCTGGTGAAAATACTAAATATGAGCAGTTCTCTCGATTCCGTATCTTTCACCATAGTGAAAAAGTGAGCCATCTCAAGGGAGTTCGACAAGGAATTTCTTAACTTATACATGGATCCAATACAGAAAGGAAAGAAGTAGAGAGAGAGAGAACTAATCGATGGGTTGTGTTACTTTATTGTGTATGGATAAACTTAAACGAATTTATTTATGTGGTTAGGCAACTCTATGTGCCTTTAGGTGTAAATCTTGCCGCTACTAAACGACCCAAAATTTTTTAAGTTTGATGAAATTGAAAATTCCTAAATAGCCTTTACTAGAGCTGGAAGTGTGGAAAATTGTGAGAAATGTTCAGGAATTATCAATTTAATTAGTGCCGTAGATCTATGGGGATGGTATAATAAATTTTTGGTTGATACAGACAAGTTTGTTTTGCATACACAAATTGTACTTGTTGTTGTGAAATAACAAAATTACTATATTTGATGGACTTGAAGTGTGCTAATACGTGTTTGTAAATGTAATCCGATCGAAACTATGGACAGTCTCCGAAATGAAAATGAGAAAACCTCAACAAATCTTATTAAATTCAAATTACCTGTGAGTGAAAGTATTAATTAAAATAAGAAATTAATTAAATTTACAAAGGGGGTTCGTTGAAGTTAATTCAATCAATTTATTCGATTAAATATAACTCGATTTTAATTCCAGCTTATGTTTCTCAACACGTGGGTAAATATTCCGATTGACCACGATGTCCCCAAGACTTGTAAGAAAACGATCAAACACCTACCTTTAGTTTTTTACTAACGACACAAAACGGGTTCGAACAACTTCAGGTCCAAATCAAATCAATCACCTATATCGGACGTTAGTGTTGGCATTTCAAGGCAATACTATTGAATAAATTCCTTTAATTCAGCTACCCCGAACGACGACGATTTACCAGGACATGGGTGTATCACAAACAGAAACTTGAAGATGATTCCACAAAATTACTTCTGAAGCCACAAACGTTGAATTCCCAGCGTATATGGATTATAGGAATAATAAAGGTAAATAAACTATTTCAACGTTATTTTCGAAAGATGTAACTTTTATTTTATTGTTTTAGTCTCGTGGTATTGCAGTAAAAATGACCCTAATGGCGGGTTTTATACAAAATTAGCTCACAGATTACAAAACAGTGCACGAAGCAAAGGTATGCAATATTCGATACAAAGTTCGATACAAAATTGATATTTTTGAACAAATTGCAAGTATACAGGGAAAGTTTTACTTTCTTTGTCAACCACCAGGAGAAAGGCTACAAAAGCGCCCTCTATATATATATTTTTTGTGTTCGTAACGAAAACAAAAACAATTATTTTCTTAAAGTTAAATGTTGAATTGTGTTTTCAAACCAATACACAAACCAATTCTTACTTAGGTTTTTGTGTATAATATTTCATATTTAAATATTGCCGCAAATGCGGGTATTTGAAAACACAACTCAACAGATGGCTTAAAACCATGGAGTATTAGATTTCTATACTCCATGCTTAAAACGACGCATGGTAATGTGTTTTGGAGTAGTTTAATTTCATGAAATTTATAATCATTTGCTTTTGTTTTTCAATCAAAGCACAGGTGGTCTAAGATCCGGCATTAGTGAAAACCTTCCCTCATCTGTTAATTGATTGAAATATTATTGAAAACGCTTATTGCAATATAAACAATTTGGCAATGTAATGTCTGCCAGGGTAGTTCTGCTGCAATTAACATTAATTAATTAATTAAAAATTGATTTTTTCATAATTAAATCCCTCACGTGTTAATTGAATTTTGCTTGTTAAATAACATAGTATACGATACGACAAATCTTGTAATAGCAGGCAGCGCTGCTTATTACTGCTACGGTTACCTGCAGCCAAGTGTTCAAACTTAAAGTAAACTTAGGTTACTTCCCTCATATGTTAATTGAAAATTTTTTAGCCAATTTAAAAGTTCAGAATAATTAGAATACATCCATAACTGGCAGCCGTCTTAAAATCCATTACAATCAAGTGCAGCCTATATAAGAAAAATTAAAAAAAATAGAATTATAAAAAAATACCTTGTAGAGAGAGAGAGACTATTGCAATATTCAACGTAATAAACAAGGAAAGTATATGATCATGCATTTGTAAAGCCTACTCCATTTCTAAGTGTATTTATACAAATAGTACCCACTACTATATTTTATCTATGACTAATAGTGGATTGTGTAGAGTTCATGATTAACGGAATACATAATTCACATTCATGATTCACATTCGCATGATCATATACTTTCCTTGTTTATTACGTTGAATATTGCAATAGTCTCTCTCTCTCTACAAGGTATTTTTTTATAATTTCTATTTTTTTAAATTTTTCTTATATAGGCTGCACTTGATTGTAATGGATTTTAAGACGGCTGCCAGTTATGGATGTATTCTAATTATTCTGAACTTTTAAATTAGCTAAAAAATTTTCAATTAACATATGAGGGAAGTAACCTAAGTTTACTTTAAGTTTGAACATCTGGCTGCAGGTAACCGTAGCAGTAGTAAGCAGCGCTGCCTGCTATTACAAGATTTGTCGTATCGTATACTATGTTATTTAACAAGCAAAATTCAATTAACACGTGAGGGATTTAATTATAAAAAAATCAGTTTTTAATTAATTAATTAATGTTAATTGCAGCAGAACTACCCTGGCAGACATTACATTGCCAAATTGTTTATATTGCAATAAGCGTTTTCAATAATATTTCAATCAATTAACGGATGAGGGAAGGTTTTCACTGTCGGATCTTAGACCAAGGTGTTTATTTTTACTCGGATGTCAATATCAAACATTACTATATTCATAGAGAAAACTACTATATTTTATCCATGACGTCAAAGTACAGTCTGATAAAAATAAATTCCATATCATCTCACGCAGTAATTTCGTATTTTCATCAGAATCAGTCGAACAAACTCACGTGAGATGAAAATGCGAGCAGTGAACAATCTCACTTAAAATACAGAATCGGCTGCCAGGATATGTTTTAAATACTATTAAATTGACGATTGCGTAGGTTGCAATACTTATTGAATAAATAATAGTTTAAAAATTAAAAAACACGCTTTTATAGCTAGCCAAACTAAAAAGTATAAAATAATTTTTAATTATGGATATAATTAATATGATTGTAAAAAAGCGTGGGGTGCTTAACATCAAATATTACAAATAGTTCATTATCTTGTAAAAAGCACCCCACGCTTTTTTACAATCAAATTAATTATATCTGTGGTAACACTGTTAGTAAGTGTGGTACCACCGTTAGTTCAACAAAAATAATATTTTAATTTTTTACATATTTTGCATCCATTCAATAAAAGATATTCCAAGAAACTGGAGCTTTACAATTTATTTAACCTTAAATACAACATGGTGTCAGGTGTAAACCTAGTCATATAATAAAGTGGAAAAAACAATTGTGACAGTAATAATAAGTTAAAATGGAGTTTAAACCACCCGCTAAGTTATCGTTTTCGGGTAGTATTACAGAAAATTGGAGGAATTGGAAGCAGAAATTGGAATATTATCTTTTAGCAACTGAAAAAGATAAAAAAGATGATAAAGTTAAAATTTCAATTTTACTTAACTTGGTTGGTGATGAAAGTTTGGCTATTTTTAATACGTTTAGACTATCTACTGAAACTTTGCTCCAGGCTATTGCCAACATATGGGAGAAGCGAGTCTTGTCAGACTGAGGTAGAAGGGGGAACACAATGGACCGAAGGGTCCATTATAGAGTCGAAGTGCAATAGTTTTTACCCCGATATTAATCAATCAATCTACTGAAACGTCAAAATATGACGCTGTAATTAAAAAATTTGAAAACTACTGTAAAGAAGAGAAGAATGTGTTGTTTGAGCGGCATAAATTTTTTTAAACATTGCGATTTGATGGTCCGACTATTGACAATTATGTGACAGTGCTTCGCACTATTGGAGCGACCTGTGAATTTGGGGATCAGTTAGAATCTTTAATTGGAGATCAAATTGTGTTACACTTAACAGATCAAGGGCTACAGGAATGAATATTAAGAGAAAGTGAGCTAAATTTACTCAAAGTGGTTGATTTTGTAAAAGCATCCGAAACAACACAGGAACAAGTGAGAGTAATACAAGAGAAATCTGTAGAAGTACATGGATTAAAAAGAGGTAATAATAAATCTAATTATAACACAGCTAATGATGAGGGCAGAAAATTTAATAATAATCTTTGGTCTAATTACGGGAATCACAGTTTTGTGAATAGCAATAATGATGCAGTATACTATCAGTGTCGGAAGTGTGGAAATAAACATAGAGCCAATAATTGTCCAGCGTATGGAAAGTATAAGCCAAATCATTTTGCAGTTGCATGTTTTAAAAACAAGAAAAACATCAGTTTAGTAAAACAAATTGAGTATGAAAATGAACATAATATACGGATTTCCTTATTGACTCTTGTGAATTAGTTGAGAGCTCAGGAAAAATTTGTAAAATTGATCTTTTACAGTGGTCACAAAATTTAATTATTAATATCAAGGAGTTAGAGTTCAATTCCTTGATAAGGGGGCTGAGATTAACGAAATACCAATAACATGTCTGTTCAAATTGGGAGTAAGTGCTGGCAATATACGTAATAATAGACAAATAATTTTGGAGGTATTTGGAGGTAATCAGTTAAAATCTTCAGTAGTTATTAAATTGAAATGTAGTGCCAATAAGGTGAGGAATTGCCCACTTAGTTTTGTCGTAGTGGATGATGCGAACAATAATAAAATTAAACTCATACTGGGGTTGGATGGTTGTATTAAATTAAACTTAATTAAAATAATAAATGATCTTACAGTAGATAATCAAAAGAAAGTAGAAGTTTTGAAGAGAATTAAGACATATTTAATGGAACTGGACTGATAAAAAATTATTAGTGTCACATTTAAGTGGATATGTCTGTAGCGTCAGTCATAAGACCTCCTAGAAGAGTACTTTTAGCTATTAGGGACAGGTTGCAAGAAAAGTTGAACCTTTAGGAGGGAGGAAAAATTATTAAAAAAGTAGATGGTCCGGTGACATGGCTCAGCAATCTTGTAGTAATCGAAAAATTAAATGGAGGTCTTCGAGTATGTTTGGACCCAACTGATCTAAATAAAGCCATCATTAAAACCCCTGCGTTAATATCTACTTTGCAGGAAGTAACTTCTCAGTTAGCAGATATTTCTGGACTTATAATATATTTTGATGACATTTTAATTGCAACTGAGACAGAAAAGGAACATGATGAAGTGCTAAATAAAGTATTAGGAAGGGCCAGGTAAAGTAATTTAAAATTTAATCCTAGTAAGTTTCAATATAAACCCAAAAAAGTTACAGTTTTGGGGTTTGAGTTTGAAAAAAATGGGATGAAAATTGACCCAAAGAGAATAAAAGGAATTGAAAGTTTAGAGAACCCTAGTCATGAGAAGGAATTACAAAGAATTTTGGGCATGCTTAATTGCATAAGAAATTTTATTCCAAACTTTGCTGACTTAACTTCTAATTTGCGTACCCTTTTGAAGTGTAATGTAGAATTTATTTGGACAGAAGCAAATTCAATGCTTTTGAAAAATATAAAAGAATTAATTACAAAAATTCCAGTATTAACACATTTTTAAACATCTAAAGAAATTTCTATTGAATGTGATGCATCTAAAGATGCAATAGGATGATGTTGAATGTAAGAGGGACAACCTAGATCCTATGCGCCAAGGTCGTTGTCACCAACAGAGAAGAATTTTGCACAAATTGAAAAGGAGTTATTAGTCTTCTTTTTGCAACATCTAAATTTCATTTATACATCTATGGGCGTTAAACTTTTGTCAGAACAGACCACAAACCTCTTGTGTCTCTAATTAAAAAGAATGTTGGAGAAATAACATCGCCCAGATTGCAGCGGATGATTCTTAAATTAATTAAATATGACTTAGATTTGAGATATGTGCCTGGTAAGGAATTATATATTGCTGATTTGTTGGCAGAGGTTGTGAAAATGAGGAGAACATCAGTTCTGAAGAAGATTGGATTAGTGAGATAGTTCATGAAGTAGTATCTAATAATTATCAATTGCAGGTCACAGCTAGAAGAAAAAAGATTCTCGAAGAAAAAACTGCCAAGGATAAGACATTACAATGCCTAGTGCAGTACTATATGAAGGGATGGCCTGCCAATAGTAAAGATGTGCCTAAAGAAATAAAAATATATTACAAATTTAAAAACGAAATTTATGTTAGTGAAAACTTAGTATTTGTTGGCCGAAAGCTGTTAGTGCCTATTTCCTTGAGAAAAGAAATGTTGGTGAAGCTTCATAGTCCGTATTTAGGGGTCAGCAAAACACAGGCAAGGGCAAGACAAATATTTTACTGTAAATGAAGAATATGTATTAAAATGTAAAATATGTGAAACTTTTAGGAATAATAATATAAAAGAACATTAGTCGCCTCACCCGGTTCCATGACAACCTTATTAACGGGTCGGTATGGATTTTTTCCAACTAGGAAACTATTCCTACCTACTAATTGTGGATTATTTATCAGCTTGGTTTGATGTTGTAAAGATGGCATATAAGAAAGCATCAGAAACAATCAAGGCTATTAAACCAATATTTGCCACACATGGCATACCTGATGAAATTGTGGCTGATAATATGCCTTTCTCATCCTTTGAGTTCAAGCAATTTTGTCATGGATGGGAAATAAAATTAACTAACCCAGCCCACACTATCCACAATCAAATGGAATGGTGGAGAAAGCAGTCGGTATTTGCAAAAGCCTCATGAGAAAGTGTTACAAGTCTGGACAAGATTTCAATTTAGGATTAATGGAGTATAGAGACTGCCCAATTACAGGAGTGTCAGAAAGCCCAGCACAAGTAATGATGAGCCGACAGCTAAGAACAGTACTCCCAACTATTGAAGAAAACCTTCTGCCAAATGTCGTTAGGGCGAAGGAGGACAAGGAGCTTAAACAACAAAAGTCTAAGCTATATTATGATAAAACATCACAGCAGAGAAGAGGCTTCAATGATGGTGAAAGTTTGTTCCATAGAAGAGGAAGGAGATGGAAGCCAGCCCAGATTATTAAGTCTAATAATGCGCCTAATAAGAACTGAGGATGTTTAAAGATTAGTTAGGAATTCAGTTCATCTCCGGAAATGAGGAAATCCATTTGTTATTAGTGGAGAAAAAAAAACTATCCCACTTTGGAAAATAACACTACTGAGACTCAACTGGTTCCAGCTCAATCACCACAACATCCAAACACAGTCCTGAGGTTACATCCGAAACCCATAATCTTGCTCTACCTCAAGCTATGTCTAGATATGGAAGAGGAATTATTCAACCTAGAAGATTAGTGGAAGAATGAACTATAATAGTAAACTAGTATTTAATAGTCTATTTTATTTTTATGTCTATTTTGATAATCAGTTTTATTTTAAGTCTGTTTTGAGAATTTGTTTTAATTTTGTTGTAATTGTTAATCTTGAGCCAAAATAAAAGGAGGGAGATGTGGTAACACTGTTAGTAAGTATGGCAACATTGTTAGTAAGTGTGGTGCCACTGTTAGTTCTACAAAAATAATATTCTAATTTTTTACATATTTTGCATCCATTCAATAAAAGATATTCCATGAAACTGGAGCTTTATAATTGATTTAACCTTAACTACAACAATATCCATAGTTAAAAATTATTTTATAGTTTTTAGTTCGACTAGCTATAATAGCTTGTTTTTTATTTTTTTTTACTATTATTTAGTTTATAATTTTTAGTGCGTAATAAAAGCATGTTTTTTATGTTTTTTAAGCTTCATATTTTGGCTACAAGAGGCTAGCACCTCTTCCATGGAATTTCGAAAAAAAAATTATACCATCTAATTGGTCACTAATTGGTCATAATTGGTCAGGTAATCCCATAATTTGGTCAGCGATAGGAAACTTTTTATCGATGTTTTAAATGTTTTTCAAGGTCATAGAAAACTTTTAACACCTCATCTATGGAATTTCGAAAAACAAATTATACCATCAAATTGGTCATAATTGGTCAGGTAATCCCATTATTTGGTCAGTGATAGGAAACTTTCTATCAATGTTTTAAATTTTTTTCAAAGTTATAGTAAACTTTTAACACCCCATCTATGGAATTTCGAAAAACAAATTATACCATCTAATTGGTCACCAATTGGTCATAATTGGTCAGGTAGTTCCATTATTTGGTCAGCGATAGGAACCTTTTTATCGATGCTTTAAATTTTTTTTAGGCTAGTTATTTAATCGTAGTTTGTGAGGCTAGTACAGAAAATTTTCTAGTCCAATGGCATTAGAAAATTTGGCCGGATGCGATGTATAGACAATTGTTCATTGGCATTAGAAAATTGATGTATTGAAATATTGTAAATACATTTTTGTTTTTCGCTTTATCTCCTAGTATTTTTAAGTAATACATTATAGCTTTAATTTTCATTATTATACTTTTATTTTAGCTTTCCTGAAACGAAAATCACATGTTAGATTATTGAAATTTAGCTATTGCATTCGTTTTAACGATAACATAAATATTTATGTGTCACAGATGGATTGTCGACTCCGCTGTTTTACAAAACCGCTAGTTGTTTTATATAACAACTCCGTTACGTAAAACAACTGAACGACGTTCAGCTGGATTGTTATTGGGATACGTTTTACAAAACTGCTACCCACGTTTAGACGTAATGCAGAATAACTTATCTGTAGTCACAAAGGGCGTTTTGATATAGGGAAATACATAGAACGCCTTTTAGTGCGGGGCCCAAAAACACGCAAACCCGATCAACTCGGGGTATGACCGATGAAGTGAAAGATTGTAATATTCGGTTGTAATAGATACCTCATTTAATTTCAATAACTTTTTACACTATATCTAAAATATATAGAACTTGTTAGGAAAAAGGACCTTTAGTAATGGGAATTCCACTTTGTTATATTTGGTTTTTGCCTTCGGGAGCTTGAGCACATGAATAAAACTATATTCAATAACTAGTTTATAATTATTTATTAAGAAACAAATGTTAATCAATTTACAACATGTTATCGCGTATTCGTCATAATTATCAATCCTGCATTGCCTCCAATAATTCATAGACATCGCATGTATCATAATCATAGATAACATAAGTATTATAATCAGAGACATATAAAATATTTACTTATAGACTTACAGCATTTAACATCCCGCAGTTTTTAAATTAAAAAAAAAAAAAAACAAAGTAATCTTAACTAAAATTTTTATTAGTTCGTACACTCTCTTTTGTCATTTAACACATAGTCTTTATATTTGTCTGGCACTTTTATTATTCTTTTTGGTCTTGCGTTAATCTCGGTATCGTTTGTACTGTGTCTTGAGCTTGTTTCGGTATTAGTTGTTGAAGTAGTCTCTGTTGACTTTTCTTCGTCTGGCTTGATGTGTACTAAGCTTCGCCTATACTTCTTCCCATTATTTTCCAATAGAAATGATCTGGGTTTTAATTCTTCCGTAACTGTTGCCGTTTTCCAATTTTCTTCCGGCGTTTTTTTAAACAAAACTGCTTCGCCTATTTTTGGTGTATACACGTCCTTGGCTTTAACGTTATAATATATAATATATAATACTGTTTGGCATATTCACGTTGACTTTGTATATTTTCTGGGACGTTTTCAATGACTGCTGCCTTGAACGATTTTTCTTTCATCGGCAAATCGCATCTCAGTTTACGTGAAAATAATCTTTGAGCTGGATTTGTATTCATTTCATTTGGCGTATTTCTCCAATACAGTAAAGCTTTGTAAATATCATATTTTGATTCAATACACTTGTAAATCATTTGTTTTGCTATAACAGCTGCTTCTGATTTGCCATTTCCTTGTTGATGATGTGGGCTTGATGTAATGTGTCTGAAATTCCATTATTTTGCGAATTTGCTGAACTTTTCATTTACAAAATTTGTTCCTATATCCGTAACTAAGTACATGGAATTCCGTATCTTTCTAAATTTCTTTTACATATTCGAATTACGTTTTCGGCGCTCATGTCGTTAAGCTCATCAATCTCAAAAAAATCTGAATATTGATCTACCGTAATCAAAAATCTTCGTTTCTTGTTGCTTATTTCCCTTTCGAATGGTTTAATTTCAAATACGTCTATACTCATCCGCTGACAAGGATATTCTGGTATTTCCTGTGTCATCATTAGTGGATTTTGCTGCTTGGGTGCGTATTTAGCGCATACACCACATGCTTGAATTGTTTCTCGAATTTGATTGTTTATGCTCGGCCAAAATACTGTATCCTTGCTAACTTAGTCGTATTTTCCATTCCGGAATGTGCGTAGTGTAGCTTTTTCAGAATTTCTCTTCTTAAAACTGGCGGTATCACGATTCGTTCACCTTTAAAAATTATACCTTCTTGCGTATTCAGTTCGTCCCTAAGTTTCCAGTAAACTTTTAAATTTTCTGGAACTTCTATGATTGTGTATCTGGCCATCCTTTGTTTATCACATAGTGCTTGCATAATTCTACAGTTTTTTGTTGTATCTTTAAGTTTTCTGATAGTTTCGTCACTTATTCTCATATCTTTGTTTTGATCTATTTCTTCCATTTCTTTTTCAAAACTGTATACTTCGAAATCAGTGTTTTTCATTTCTTTACTTGCGTTGTCTAGCCGTGACAAAAAATCTGCAATATACATATGTGTTCCTCTTTTGTATTTTAGCTTAATGTCGTATCTCTGTAGCTTAAATATAATGCTTGGCAATCTCTTTGGCGCTGTGAATATTGGTTTGGAGAATATCGTGATTAATGGTTGATGGTCCGTCTCCGCCGTTACATTTCTTTTTCCGCATAAATATTGATCGAATCTTCGACACGCGAATAAAATCGCAAGAGCTTCATTCTCCAGCTGACAATATTCTGTTGTGTTTTGTTTAATGCTCCCGATATATACGCTATGGGTAGATTGTCTTGCAAAATCGTTGCACCTGTAGAAAATGATGAAGCATCCGTTGGTATTACAATTGGTTTTTCTTCGTCACAGTATTTTAACACAGGCGCTGACATAATTAGTTCTTTTAGCTTTTTGAACGCTTTCTTTTGTTCTGTTTTCCAAAAGTATTCTGCATTTGTATGTGTTAATCTTCATAATGGTTCTGCCTCTGCTGATAATTTTGGTATAAATTTACCTAGATACGTAATCATACCTCAAAATCTTAAAAGTTCATTTTTTTCTTTAGGTTCTTGCATTTGTTCGATTACTTTTATCTGTTCTGGATCTGCTTTTATTCCATCTTTTGTTAAAATAAATCCAAAATACTATATTTCTTCTCTGCACAATTTTAATTTTTCTCTATTGAGCTTCAGATTTTTTTCTTTAACCTTTTTAGTAGCTTTTCTAAATTTTCGTTATGGTTTTTCACAGCTTTTTCTTCTGTTTCGCCTTTTCCATATATTAGTATATCGTCTGTCATGGTGATAACTCCTTTTAAACCGTGTATTATTTCGTGTAGCTTCTTCTGAAAAATTTCCATAGCTAGACTCACGCCGAATGGTAATCTTAACCATCTGTATCTTCTAAAAGGTGTCCAAAATGTAGTGATCCTGCTGCTTTTCTCATCAAGTTTTAAGTTCCAAAATCCTCTTTTAGCGCCTACTAAGCTGAATATTTTTGCATCTTTTAATTGCGGTAGTATTACTGGCATTTGGTAATCTATGCTTTTCAATGCGGATAGGATCTAAACGAATTCGGGTGTTTTTATCCCTTTTCACAAATAAAATATTGCTTACCCACTCTGTATGTTTGTTTTCTTTCACTATAATGTTGTTTCTTTCTAATTCTTCTAATTTCACTTTCAATTATTTTGTTATACTTATAGGTACTCTTCGAGGCTATTGTATTCTTGGAATAACCTCTGAAGTTGAATACGGCTCATTCATATCTTATATTTAATTGCGGTGATAAATTTCTTCCTATGGCTTTTAATGAACTGGCTGCACTTGCTTTTTCTTCTTCAGTGATAATAAAATTATCACTGAACTATATTATACCTTTTAAATACTTCTTCACCAACTGTTCTTTGTAAAATTGCAAACTTTTTCTTCTTCAGTTTTATGTTGCAATCCGGTTGCTATTAAATAATTTTCCCAGCATCTTTTGAAAAACTTGAAATTTTCGCTTATATTACCTTCCTTTAAAATAATTGGTCTCGGTAATGCAATGCCTATTTTGTTATTGTATTCCTATCGATTATTTTGATTTAATGTATTCACCAACTGTGCTAATGTTTCATCTAGCGTCATTTTTCTTCTTCTTTTTTTCCACGTCGTCGTAAACAGCCAGGATGAAAGGGTGGTACCCGAGATGGTGTATCATCCCGACCGTTATGAGACGCACTCGTCGAAGGAGACGAGTCCGTCTCATGTCGCTGCCGTCGAGACCAATGGAGACGAGGAGTCAACGTCTTCACGTTCGTCGAAACAATCGAGAAAGGGCAATAGACGGGCCAAACGGACTAATGTTGCTGGACCCACGGGACCTGCACCAGTAACCCCTACGCCGCTAGTACGATGGCCGTCACTGACATCACCGCAATTACCTACCGTGCGGTTACCACGAGTCGCTGCTGTGATAACATCGCCACGACAGGACGACCCGAAGACCCGTTCTGGGAAACCACGATCGTTTTCGATCGCAATGGAGCGAAGAGGGCGATGTTTTAATTGTAAGACGCTTAGACATGGCCATCACGAGTGTACCATTACGAGACGTTTCGGGATTTGTTGGACATGTGGAACCGAGACCACGCCGACGCCTGGATGCCCGAATTGCGGATGCCCGAATCGATGGAAAAATTATCAAAATCGACGACCGAGAGATTGAACTCCATATCCGCAACGTTTGATGTATGTTTGTTTGTTTGTTTGTTCCGTTACTATTGACCTAGAGAATAACTATAATGAAATTCGATAAGTTGACGCAGCTCCTACGTAACGATTTTGTGTTTTGTATCGTAATGCATGTACGTGTGGTTGGGTTTTTGTTGTTTTGGATGGATTTGGACTAGCCATGGATCGGTTATGAATTGATTTTTGTTTTGTTGATTATGATATTTCTTTTTTGTTTCGATACGTTTTATTTTTTTATATTAATTTGAATTTCGTGCTTATTTTATTTTTGAGTTGATGTTAATGACAAATAGTCATAGTCCGCGCCATCTAGTGGACTCCGATTCGTGTTTTTTGTTTCTTTTGGTTCATTTTTGCTAAAAACTTCCTCATTCCGTAGTTGGTTTGGTGGCGGGTACCTTAGGGTTAAATGTAAATGTAGCTGTGAATGTCCAAGGTACGCACGAATTACAGCCAACTAAGCTCCCAGTCGACGTCTGGGGGGAGGTTTTGTAGCGGTTGGAATGAATCCAATCGTCATTGATTTATGTTTAATTTTTATTATTGACGTGAATTCGGTGCGACTGGTAGCTGGTGCTACCTGAAGGACACCGGGGCCAGAAACGAAGAGAACGGCTTCGAAATCCGATGTCGTTGTTGACATTAATAATTATAATTATTTTGTATTTATTATTATTTATTTGTTAAGTTCACCGCACGCATTACCTAATTATCGACCTCGCTCAATCATCGATTTTCAAAATGGAGGTTGGAATGGTGTACGAGTAGCCGCTTGTCTATATGAAAGTCGTGAACACTCACTACCGCTAGTCAACTGGTTGCTGTATTTGTAAAAAGCACATTTAAAAAAATTACATAAAGATTGTTGTAGGAATTTTAAAAAAATAACAGTCCCGTAGACTTGTCGAAGTGGTGATCGTTAAAATAAAAGTTCGAGTTATGATGAACAATTAGACAAGGCATATTTCTGTTGTACGACGGATGAAAATGATCATGATAATGCATCGTTGTGTTGAGTTGTTTGATGGTGTAGCGGTATCGCTTCTTCATTATTAAATTATTATAATAATATTGTTTATCATTTTTCTATCTTCTACCTTTACAATGGATTTTGGAACTATATGTGAATTCGATATTATTCAAGCTTGAAAAAGCATATTTTATATTGGATGAATTAATCATGGGTGGTGAAACACAAATAGCATCAGTCACATTGCCAAGGTTCATTGTTGGCAAAGCGCATAAATGTTATAAAGTGTTAAATTCCTAAATCCAGTCCTGGTGTAGTTTAAAAATTGCTTAGTGACAAACACTAAGGAATGTGAAAAACAGTGTTGCTTGTGTGTTGTTTTGTTTGTTTCGTGTGACGGACTTTGTTAGGAACGATGATAATAATTCGATAATTAATTAGGATTCTTATTTCGAAAGCCGTACGATTCGTATCGTAACTGTTAAATTGTTGATACTGCATTTTGTTTTAAACAGCTAAACTATTATTTTTCAGCCAGCCAGACATCACCTTGTTGATTCCAAGGTGGTGAAACAACCGCCACAATATATATAAATATATATATATATATATATATATATACATCCGGCCAATTTTTCTAAAATTTTCAAGGTTAAAAACCTCTTTGACCTTGAAAAAAATTTAAAACATCGATAAAAAGTTTCCTAGCGCTGACCAAATAATGAGACTACCTGACCAATTACAACCAATTTGTGACCAATTAGATGGTATAATTTGTTTTTTCGAAAATCCATGGATGGGGTGTTAAAATCTTGTTTGACCTTGTAAAAAATTTAAAACATCGATAAAAACTTTCCTATCGCTGACCAAAATTATGGGACTACCTGTCCAATTTTGACCAATTAGTGATCAATTAGATGGTATAATTTTTTTTCAAAATTAGACACCTTCGGATTATCTCATACTGGCATCCAAAAATTTTAAAAGATGACATAGAAACAGTTTTGACATATTGTTATGATAGAATTTTTATGATAGTCACTAGGGACTATAAAGTCATCATCATCATCTTTACAGTCATCTCTAGGGATGACTGTAAAAAATTTCTTGATTTAATCATAATTTTTTTGAGTAAATTACAATGCAATTCTTTAAAATAATAAATAATTTTCCACCTATGTGGAATTTTTATAATTTTTTTATTTTAAGCTAAGTTTCTAATTTTCTTTTAAAGTGTTCTCTGTCAATATGTCATTTGAGCTGCTACTGCATCTTTAGGTGTAAATTTGAAAAAAAAATTGGACCAACTCTACTCCCAAAAATGTGTTTACGGAGTAACAAACAATAATTAAAGTTGCCACCAATTCGTCAAATTTGCATGGATAGGACTATCAAAACGCACGTGTTAATGTTATTCAAAACAGCTAAAAAAGTTGGTAGACATATTATTGGACATAGTAGAACGTAATTCCAGCCGGCAGTCAGTAAATCCTACACCTTTAAAAATAAGTGGTATTTATATATTTAATTAGAATTATATTTAAAGCCAATTCGGAGAAACAAAATAAAACAAAATTGATTAACAAGAATTATTATTTGTTTAAGAAAAATAGACCATTCATACATTTTAATTTTTTCCCTTTTAACTGTACTTGTGTGGATGTATCATTATATATATATATATATATATATATATATATATATATATATATATATATATACATATATTTTATATATATATAAATATATATATATATATGTATATATATATATATATATATATATATATATATATATATATATATATATATATATATATGCATATATATATATATATGCATATACATACATATACATACATATACATATACATATGTATATATATACATATACTTATATATATATATATATATATACATACATACATATATATACATATATGTACATATATATACATAGGTGGGCAGAGTTTGTTTGTACTCAGCTCTGAGTGAGTGGTAGAAAGAGAGATAGAGTAAATACAGAGTATCCTATCAATTATTATTATTTTCTTTTTATAATTAAAACATTTTCTGTAAACAATATAATAATACCAACTCATTTTTATGGTCACTATTATACAATAGTGACGTAAAGTATACAATAAATACAATACATTGAATTCATACTCTGGAATTTTGGGCTGGTAATTTGGGGCATAAAATGTACCTTTTTTATATTTGTGTATGAATAACCTCTTTTATATTTGTGTATGAATAAAATATAAATGTTATTTATAAATAAATATATAATATATAAATTTTAAATATAAAATATAAATCTTTTGAACCTTTACGTTTACCACTGGACCGCTATAATAAAAGAGGGTAATTTTTGCAAAGGATTTGAAAAGAATTGAAAACTAGTTTAGAAACTTTAGATAGAATTAGATTTTTGGAAACAATTTGCTTAAACTTTCTACTCTTCATATCCGAGAACTAATAAACAATTATTTACCTGATTTAATTATTTTTTCTTCGTATGGAGTATAGTGTCATGGGAATTTGATGACACTAGATACAATAAACATGCCAATGATAAGGCTGGGGAGGGGGGATAATTTGTTACTGATTTCCTAATGATTAAATTTTACATAAAGTGGGAATTTGATATTGTAAAAGATATTTCTTAAACAATAAATATTTTATAAAACTATTTCTAAATTGATTGAATAAATTATTGAGCAATAATCGGTAGGCAACCTGTATTGAAACATCCGTCTTACTTCAAAACATACGTGTTTTACTTACTCTCACACAGCTTATGGAGAGCCGTCTGCGCCCGCCTCTGATATATATATATATATATATACAACCATACAAGTACAGTTAATAGGGAAAAAATTAAAATGTAAGAATGGTCTATTTTTATTATACAAATAATAATTATTTTTAAACTATTTTGTTTTATTTTGTTTCTCCGAATTACCAATCGTTAGACGGTACTTTCTTGTGCTATGAACCGTTGAAAAATATAATCATATTGCAGACAATAGTCGTGCTTATTTTTACCTCTATACAGGGAGCACGGTATTCAATTTCAATTTATGATGTTTTACAATATCTTTTCAGATTGATTTTAGATTTAATTATTAATATCTTTTTTTACAAGCTAACACTTTACACTAGTGTTAGCTTGTATAGCCGCTATGATATTCACTTTGAATTTATGATGTTTTACAACATCTTTTCAGATTGATTTTACATTAAATTTTCGTAGGTTATTAATTTATCTGAAGAAAAAAAAAATTAAAATAAATTTTTTCAAAAAATTTTAATAATATTTTGAATTGTATATTAAATATTAGCTTCTAAAAAATAACTATAAAATTATTATAAGTGAATTAATGTTAGCGCCATAGATGGCAGCGCATGCCAGGTGCTGCCATCAACAAGATGACATATTACCTGACAATAGATGGCAGCGCATGTATTATTCTGGTAGCACCATCTAAGCAGAATATTTCAAAATTAAATAACATACAAGAGTAAACTCTATCGGGCGTCGTAGCTGAACGCACAATTTTTTTTATTAAAATATCTAGTTAGTATGCTCCAGCGCCGCCCATGGAATAATTAAATTACATAAAATTGTACCACTTTCTTATTACCAAAAACGTGCCTAGTGTAATTGAAATCAGTCAAGTAGTTTTCGAGACATTCGAGAACAAAAAGTGTTTTCTATTAACTTTAACTACTGGAAAACGAAGCTTTATTTTAGGGAATCTATCGACTATTCAATTTTACGGATTACAGTCATTTACCCTGTATACTAACTATAGTACTTAAAAAATTGACCCAATTCTAGATCAAGTATTTGTATTTTATAAATACGTATGTCGTCTACAAAGTAATTATCATTAGCGTAATCTCACAAAGATTTCAAATTCTTACTTCAAATATATTTTTTCTTAAGAAGCAACAGAGAGAGCATTGTGAAACTATAGTCCAAATAAATATATTGTTACGATAATTTCAGATATTTGTTTTATATAATAATTAATACTTTTTTATTCAATGCTGTAACCCAAAGTTATATACCGTAGGTCCAAATCGGCTACGTTTATTCCAAATATGAGTGCGCATTATCAAGGTTTTACTCAGTTGGATTTCAAGATATTTACACTTTTAGCTTGTGGAATTAATCTATTGTTAATGTTCACTTGTGGAAAAATACCTCTACATTTTCTAAACACAATATGGGCTGATTTACTTTCATTGATTGGTACCTACCATTTCGTTGCTCATCCTTGAATTTGGTTCAGATGTATCTGCAGTCTATTACATTCTATAGTCGGATTTGGGTTTTTAGCTAATATTGCTTTAAACAGAAACAAATTTAAATGTTAACATTCTCGTTGGATTTCAATCAATAAAACTTCGTAGTTCGTACAATCACAGATGCTCATTACTTTATTCCAAATAATGAAATTCGACAAGACCTCGAAATGAACACAGTGAAATGAGAAATTCAGTGGAAAAAATTACAAATAAGGCACCCACCCTAATATAATAGTAAAGAATCCGTAATTATGGGTCTCACCATCATAGTGTACATTCACCATAGGGTATTGAGGTTACACCCCCATATTTTTTCTGCTATGGTTCTGCACACCATTAATGCTCAAGTAGCTTTGATAGTTACTTCTACTACGTGTTTATTCCATAGAATCTTAACTAACATCTAGGGTATGTTCCGATATACATTCCGAGCACTGTAAGGTATGACGTCAAGTTAGTATACTGCGAATCTTGAGATGCGACTCCATCTCTAAAGACAACAAGAACAATTCGCACTAAAGACGGGGAAACTAGTCGTACTCCCATCCGTGCGGGTGTGAAGCAAGGTTGTCCACTTAGTCCAATAATTTTCAATTTAGCGATCGAACCGCTCATGAGGGTGGCGTCTGGATTGGCAGGTCAGCATGGTTATAAACTTCACGACCACCATTTCTCCGTGTTAGCATATGCCGATTTTTTAGCAGAAATGCTAAATCCTTAAGAATACTTCTTGATTCAGTAGGATCAATCGCTGAATGGATGGTTCTGAAATTCAAACCACCAAAATGCGCCACGTTGCATGTCGATTGCAGTTATTGAGTTATTCTCGAAAGGCTATAGGTTCTATTTGGATGCATTTGTCGTTGGTTCGCTCGGTGCTTGGCTGGGGCAGAACAACCGGGTCGCAAGATCTCTGGGCATAGCCCAAAAATATACGCATACCATGGCTCGTTGGATGGTAATCCGCTGGTCACGTGACATTTACATCGAGCATTTAACCGGACAGCGACAGTATCATGAGCAGCCTCAGTGACTAAGCACACTGGTACTAGATAGCCCGAATATCTGAGCCATCCACCCCCGATATTCCTTGGTAATTATTGGTGAATTAAGTGATTAAAAGCTCTGTGATATTGACACTATTCTATTTTTTTAACTGTTAGACTTCTTCTATTTTTAACTATTGTTTTTAAATGTGTAGTGCTTTTATATTTATTTGTTTTAACTTTTTTAACCTGTTTCTATTGTATATATGTTATTAACTGCTACACTTGATATGATTATCTTCTGGTTGTACATATTTTAACTTTGTAATTTTTTATATTATAAAAATAAATACAGCGAAGTCATTCCTTTATAGCCAGCTATACTAGTTACTGCGTAAAACAAAACGCAGTCCAGTATACTGTTACCTCTACAGTGTCGCGGTTTTTCAAACCAAAATAAATTTTATAAACAAACGACTATGTCCATCAAAAAATGACAAATCTTAAAAAGTTGTTTTGATTTTCACTTCTATCATGCATAACCTAATTTGAGTAATTAGTTTGTAAGGGTAATAAGTCGTAAATAAATTGTTAAATATAACATTCTTTTATGATAAAATATATACTTACTTTTAGTATGAATTCAATTAGTATTAATTCAATTAATAATTATGTTTAATGCCAAATATTTAATTTATACTTACCGCTTTTATGCAAACTTAAAATGTAAAATTCTAGTCGCTGTTTTTTATTATCATCACTTGATCAAAGCACTAGGAGCACATTACCTCGAATACGCCAGTACTCGCAGTACAAAAAAGCTGGTGGTTTATGACATCATATATTTCCCTAGGCTACCGTGGCAGTGTACTGGCAGCAATAACGGAACGATTTTCTCCCCAGTAAGGCACTGAACAGTGCCCGCAGTGTGTATCGGAACCCACGCCTAGTGTTACCCCTAGATATTTAACTTCTTACTTCCACTGTTAGTTTACTCCGACTAGTCGGATGGGTCTTATATTTGGAAGCTTTCTCTTCTTAGTGAAGGATATAAGGACCTTGTGTAAAGTGTTGTCAAAAGCTACCTCCAATGTCCAAGAAGGCATAGATGGCTATTTCTTTTTCCTTGAATGTTCTTTGGATAGGTTCTTTCAGCTGAAAAATAGTTTCTGTTGATCTTCCCGCTATATATGCATGCTTGCGGGGGGTGTCGAGGCACCTTCTCTAGAACTCATGTTCTAATATAATTATCAACAACCTTTTCCATCGCTTTTAGTAAAAAGGATGTAAGGCTGATGAATCTGAATGACTTTGGCAAAGTTATATCCATTATCCATATATTGGGAATAAAGGTTACCTTGGCCTTTCTCCAAGCACTTGGTATATATCCAAGAGCCAAGCTACATCGACTTAGATTGCTAGGTGTGGTATTATTTCCTGTTGCCTTTTCTTAATAGCCCATTTCAACCTTTGTTCGCCGTTTTCTCTGTTTGGTCTACTAGAAGTAGTTGCCATTTCCCTGTCCTCGGATGGAAAGCTGCTTGGGAAGTGTATTTTGAGTAGCAGAAGAGCCTATTGCTCTTCTCCTTCAGTGTAGACCTTGCCATTTCCACCTCACTTTTAGTTATCGTCTTGTGCAGCCAGGATGTCGCGGGGTTAGAATCTATGTTCCCACAGAACTAAAGCTGTCTCGCTTAGCCTTTGTTACTAATACTCAGTAGACAGTAAGGTTGTTTGAATAGGTTTGCCAGTCTCCGCTGTATATTGCACACCTCGGATCTAAAGGTTAACAAGTGGCTATTTCACCATGAACCGATTTTACCATCACCGTGCTCCCTATTCGGGCTTATGAAGCAACTGGATTCATATGCATCCATCATTGCTCCATTTCCATCCTTTAGTTTGTTTTCTAGTTCCAAGTGGTGCCTGGGTACTGTTGTTCTCTAGTGTGTTTGGCATAGATTGCATATCAGATTCACTTAGAACATACCCCAGTCGGTATTCTTGGAGTTTCTTCTGAAGTTTACCTCTGTGATGACTGCCCTCAGTGTGATCACAATTATCATGTGATCTGACAGTGAGGGATCATTTGAGACGCTTCAGTTTTTGATTGAATGACATAGGCGCGAGCTACTGAGCGTAATGTACTTCCTTTCTCACCCTAGTTACAAAAGCTGTTCTTTACTTACTAAATTAACACTACGCAGAGTATGTTTTCTTTCTAGGACGCGAATCCAATGCCGAAGACTGCAGTAGGGGTCAATGAGAACCTCTTACGAGCAGAGTGAGTCCTTATATATATACAGCGTTTTGAGGACCACACTCTTTGCTAATTCTGTTGAAGATCATGAAATCTGTAAAACTCGCAAGCCAAACATACCTTATTCACAAAGTACTACCTAGTAACAAACGTCTCCACCAACCTTTGTCTTGGGAAACAATCTGATCCGAACACCGATAACAAACGACGCATCCCAACATTATCAAATTATCTCTGATACCCCGCAACCCTTACAATAACTTTTTTTGAAATGCAGTGGTATTAAATTTTCTGTCACTTGATGGGTATCCAAATAAAGACTGTAGAAACTTCTCAGTAATTGGCTTATGCGAAACATGGTTAAATTAACAGATCCACTTTATTCCCGATTTAAAAAAAGGATATATTTAACTCTAAGGGACGCGTGACAAGGCGAAGGGTAGATGTAGTGGTGGTTTTATACTGTGCGTGCTGAAAACTTTGAGAGAGAAAAATAAATAGTGAATCCAGCTCGTGGTTGGAAGTGAGTTTTAAAAATAGTGCTGATCTAATAATAATAATATTTGTATACTTAAAACCAAGTCTACAGGATATACAGGAAATACTTGACTCATTTTTTATCCTGTTCATTGACCTAATTGAAACGTATCCCATGACACATATAATCACCATAGGTGACTTCAATTGCAGAATGGTAATTTTTAATCAGGACTCCGTTGAGGATTTTGAAGGCACCTCATTAAGCAGACACAGAAGATCGTTGGACTTGGTGGTAAACAGTAAAGGTCGACTATTAACAGAAATGATAGAAAGTTTTATTCTTACTACTATGAATGGTAGAACTTTACATTCATCAATAAGTCTGGACAAAGTGTTATCGATTTAGTTTAGGTAAACCATACGATATTGCGTGTGATAACTGACTTCAAAATAGTTAATAGCATACTCTCCTCGGATTATCTACTTTGTTTATTGTCTTTTGTTTAGTAATTACAACGGCAAGTCAAATAAAAATTCAGGAAACCATACACAACACGCAAATCTTATCAATGGCATATACTTAAGTGGGACGAAAACAAAAAGCACCTATTCCACTTGGAAATTCAATAAATGTAATATTATTTAATGTAACTCAAACTGTAATTCAGCTCATGATTTAACAAGTTCTGTACAGCAAAATGCCCAAAATTCAGATATGTACTCTAATAAAACTATTTCGATTCATAAAACAAATTTTAAAGGAAAAATAAGCCATGGTTCGAAAAGCATTGTCATTCTCTAAAAAATCAGAAACAAGCCTTTATTAGAGCCAAAAAACATTCCTTCTGAAAAACCTTCACTAACAAATATATTGAAACAAAAAAGATCTATGAGTGACTTAAAAAACATTCCTTCTGACAAACCTTCGCTAATAAATATATTGAAACAAAAAAGGCCTATGAGTCACTTATAGAATCTAATCAAGGGAATATTTTATCGAAATTAAAGAAAAACTATCTAATGTTAAAAACAGCGGAGAATTCTGCAAAACTATTAATTTAAAAATAGAGACAATTTAAAAATAAGGGCAATCAATCGATTTTCAATGTAGTTGGTGCTGATAATTAGGATAATTGGGGGCTGATAATCTTATTTTAAAACTCCAAAATAATGACACACTAGTTTTTGACGTAACACATCCTTTTCTAGACCAAGATATTTCAAGCTAAGAATTACGCTAGGTTCTTAAGGGTTGGTCAGGAAAAGCGCCGGGGCCTAATCAGATGTGTAATTATTTAAGAAAAAAAAAACTTACCTAACAACTGGTACGACCTTGGCTGTGTACAATCTAGTTATAGAGAAAACTCCAGCTGATTGCCAACTTTCGAAATTAGTCCAAATATATAAGAAAGGAGATAAATAAGACCCAAACAACTATACAGGATTTGCACTTTTAAACACAATAAGCAAGATATTTTCACAAATTATTTTTAATCGGTTATTAATATGGGCTAAAAGTTCAAAAGTCCTATCGAAAAGTCAAGCTGGCTTCTGAAAAAATAAAGGTGTTCGTGGCTTTTATAGACCTAAAACAAGCATTCGATTCAATGGACCACACTCTACTATGGGAAAAATTAGTCTGTTTCGGAGTTAGTAGAAAAACAGTCAAAGTTATTCAAAGCCTATACGTTCACGCGCGCATTCTGGTAAAAAGCATCCACTCGACATTGTTGAAGTAGCCTTATCTCAAATTTTTTTTGCAAGGTGATACCCTAAGTCCACTATTGTTTTCTATTTTTATAAGTAATCTAAACGAGTTTTTACATAGGAATAACTGCCCTGGATTGAGTGTTATACAGACACAATAGAACAATTGCCCTGGATTAAGTATTATATATACACAAGTATTAAGTATTATCTCCCACATTTTATACGCAGATGGCATTGCTCTGACAACAGACTCACTTGTCAATTTAAAAAAAGTTTGGATACAATCCATACATACTGCGCTAACAATGGATAATCAGTCAACTCAGAAAAGACCAAAGTTGTTGAGTTCAGAAAAAATGGTAAGATAAATTCTTCGTATAAATTGTATATAGGTAGCAATCAAAAAGAAATAGTAAACAAGTACCAATATCTGGGGATTCTTTTCACAAAATCTGGTTTGTTCCTGGAAGCTACAGTACATGCTATCAAAAATATTTCAGAGAATATTTCAGTCAATACCACTCGCTCTATTCTAGCACAAACGAAATACATTTTCTGAAGCAAGGCTGAGAATCTTCAACTCTACTGCCCGTTCCACTTTACTCCACGCTGCAGAAACATGGAGCCTGAGACATCTAGATCAGTTGGACAAAGTACAGTACGCGTTTTTAAAATCAATTATTTGTCTGTTTCGTTCAACTCCCCACTAAACAATAAGAATGGAAATGGGTCGCTTAGACTCAAGTTTCTGGCTGTCAATCCAATATTGAGTTGTTGGATTAAAGTCCTTCGTATGTCAGACATAAGGCTTCAAAAATATGTTACTCGCGCCTATTACATTTGGATAGATCTCTCACTATCAACTGCAAATACAACTAGGGTCAGCCAGCTAAAAAAAACTGCTTGTGAACATAGGTTTAAACTCAGTGTGAACATCTCAAAACGGACAATTCATTACTGATACCAAAAGTAAAATTTTAGAGGCCTATCAAAGGGCTCTTTCTTTGAGTGATCTTTAAAAAATACTTCCATCAACTTTACACCCTTCTCCCAAGAACTTGTTGGACGATAGTTATACATATATACACATCCAAGTCAGTATACATAAATATCGTTTAGTTGCTGAACTACGCACTATATCTATAAAGAACGTTAACTTCTTTAAAAATGGAACCCGTAACAACTAAACTGCGGAAACGCAATGTGGTCTGTGCAATCTAAACGAAAAGGAAAGTCTTGACCATTTTTTGTTTAAATGTCCTATTTATAACACACCAAGAACTAAATTTCGGTCGCCATTATGTACTAATATATTTAATTCCGGCACGATAATAATATCAAAATACTTGTTGACAAATATAACAACCAGAACTTTTCAAAATTCTTGAAAGTTTTATTATAAATGAATGCAGTCTTTATTATAAATGAATAATTGTTAGAGCTGAATTTCTAAGCCACGTCTGATCTCTAAGCTTTTTATGATAATTTACTTTGGTTTAACTTTATTATTATATCCTTTTTTTAGGTTTATACATGTATCATCTCGCCTGTAATAGTGTTATTCGCTTAAATTAAATACAGTATTTTATTATTTTATTTATTTATTATCATTATATATTATTTTATTGTTATATTTATAATTATAATATTAACTCACTCATTGACTCACTCACGCAAAAAATTATATCCCACGTGTATATATGTTAAAGGGTTACGGAAAGACTTTATATTTCCCAATAACACCCCTCCCCACAAAAATCTGACAAGGGGTGACATTACATCTTGAATTTCTCTCTTAATATTTGCAAACTGGAAAGATTTATAATGAGTAAATATGCAGTCTATAAATTTTATCCCCATGGTTAATTGATTTGTTTATAATGCATTTAATTGAAGTAATGGAAATAATGACGTTAATCAGTTTAAGATTTTGAAATTTTTAACAACTGTATCAAAATTGTATAGATCTAAAAATCTATAAATAAATTAGATATTTATCGTAAATAGAAACTTTTTGTTAGGAGAATACAATAAAATGAGATTAATGATATTATTTATTGTTATTTTATTCCGAATTTCTGACTTAATTCGCTTAGTTTACGCAGCTTCTGCGTGACGAATTTTTTTTAACATTATTGCATTACAATTTATTTTTTTAAATTTTTATTATTTTTTATATTGTCTTACTTCATTGAAATACTCGAAGCAAATGAATAAGATTGAAGTAAAGATTTATATTTATGCATTGGCGTATGTTAAGCTCGACCAACAGCAATTTAGTATCACTGTGTTAAATTAACCACAAAAATATGCCAAAATTTTGTTAATTTTGGGATAGAAATTTCGGGTTTTCCCTATTTTTCCTTTGCTTTGGAAAATATACACAACTCTATGTCAAGTATTAACTATAAACGATATTGGGAAGTACACCCCACATCTTTCCCCTGCACCACAATTTAGGGGCGTGTTCATGTTTTTCGATTTTTTAATCTAATAAAAAAAGAGATATAATTATTGTTGTGATTAATTATTTTCCTACAAAAGATAGTTTTTTTTATATTTGCCGCTCATAAGTAAAAGAACAGTTTGTGGGTAGTGTAGTTCTGTTAGTGTATTAATTTGTTTTTAATATCTATTGTATTTAAAGTTATAAATTGAACGGTAGTAAAATTTATATTTTGTAAATTAATGTGGTATGGTAGTTGTACAATAATAAAATTGAAATTATTATTATTAATGTATAAAACTAAATGAAATGTTTGGTAATTAACTAATATGAAGGCGCCTTTGAATTAATATTTTGAATTTACTTAAAATTTGTTATACACAAATAAAATAATAATAAAGAAAACTTGGTATTGGAAAATTTATTAATCCATATGATGCATTATCTTTATTGTTTATTTGGTTATCACCCATACAATTGTCAGACATTTTTTATATGATGATTATTGTAGAAAAACAATGTGTTTGTAGAAACATTTATTCGGACTATGACAAATAATAAAATTTTATTTGTCTATAAAAGAACGTAAAAAAGTCACATGTGACCTCCCACGCAATTTTAGTACACTATATCGAATACTTAAAAGAAAAGTAGTTTTAGTCTAACCACCTTGGTAGAATATAGTAGCCATATTGTGCATATCTGAATTTTTATATAGTTTATCCGCACTATCATGATTAAATTTTGTAATAGTGATAAGTGTATATGTACGTAGTATTGTATAACAAAGTTTTCATTCTACTGTTAACACAAACGTTATTAAGTGCTTCGCAATATTCAAAACGATTTCGAGTTTCAGTGATTTCGAAGTGGTATCACGGGGTAGGAATTTCCATCCATTTCCCATCTCTTTTTCTTGAATCATCATATCTAATCGCTTAGCAACGTTTGGGGTAAGTTATCAATCCAACAATCAAAAGTTACCGCTGAGCATTCACTCAAGGTTGATAGTTGATATATGGTGTTGGTTGCAACAACACCATATATATATATATATATATATATATATATATATATATATATATATATATATATATATATATATATATATAAATCAAGAATATCAATAGGTTATAGTAGCCCAGTGCATGCATTAGCTTAGCATGTATAATTGGGTAAGTCAGATTTTGATCAGAACAGTAAAGTAATTATTTGATAATGCAAACAGCATTACTCTAAACGTAAGAGTAATGCTGTTTGCATTATCAAATAATTACTTTACTGTTCTGATCAAAATCTGACTTACCCAATTATACATGCTAAGCTAATGCATGCACTGGGCTACTATAACCTATTGATATTCTTCATTTATATATATATATATATATATATATATATATATATATATATATATATTTGCATTTAAAAAGAGAAATATGGATACAGGCAAGTCACAGTTAGAAATTTGGCGGAAAATTCTCAAAGAAAAGTAAATTATGACTCTTGGAGGTTCAAGTTGAATTTGACTTTAAGAACAATGAATATATGTAATATTGCTACAGGAATTGAATCAAACCCGATCGACAAGATGGTGCGGAAGCGATAGCAGCATGGATAACTAAGGATCTTAAAGCGCAAACAATAGTAAGTCTAAATTGTAGTAGTTCTATTGCAAAATATACGATTGGATACCTTGTATGGCAAGAAGTCAGATGTTTCCATCAAAGGCTTACAAAACAATTTTTTGGATATTAATATAGTGACAAAGAGAAAATTGTATAAAATGTAATGCAACTGTAGAAAATTGTATGTAAATACAAGAGTACTGTGAGAGTTTATCGGCAGAGGGTGGAGAGGTCAAGGAATCATGGGTTATGCAAATAATTATGCTTGGCATAATGTAAGTGGCTCAGATAGAAACTGAAGTAATCCGTTTGATCGATTTGATCGACTTGAAGAAGGCAGATTGAACGAAGGTGAATCAGCAAATAAATGTGTATCTCGAAAGGTATTTATTAACAAAACAAGTTATGTCAGCAAATGATGGCAATTGGTGTAATCAACTCCGTAACTTATTAACTTATGTGCACAAACAAGATCATCTAAACTCGTATCAGTGGGAACCACAAAAAAGGATATTGCGGATGTTATCGACATGTATTCAATGAAAATGCATAACAACGACCTGAAATTATTACAAGAATCGCATTATAGTGAAATGTTTGACCATTTTTTTGAACTAAACGTCCACAATCAATACTTAAATGTACGTTGCGCTCTATCTAAATTAAGACTTATCTCACAATTATAAACATCAAGTCGATTCAGCTTTCGAATACTAATCGGTAATCAAAGATACACTTTAAATTATAAATAAATTTGTCTAATTTGTAACACTGGCGAAACGGACTATCTGTTTCACTTTTTTTATCACATGCCCAATATTTAAAACATATAGATCACAATATCTCAAAAACTAACTGTCGTTTGTATATTGTTTGTTAGAATTTATTATTCTTCATATTTACTTGCAAATATTTCATAAAATTTGTACTTATCCTATGTTTTATCATTGTCGTTATTGTTTTTATAATCGATTATTGTCGATATTTATTTGCAAATGATGAAATTGTGATTTTACTTTGCATTGATCATTTTTATTGTCGCTTTTTAACACTGTTGATATTTATTTATAAATATTAATTGTTATTTTCTGAGATTTTTATTTATTTAATATTCTATCATAAACATTTATTAATTAAATTAACTCGTCAACCAGTAATCGAACCTCGGGCCTCTGGATAACTAGTCCAGTATGCTTCCTCTACACCAAAGACGATTGAGATGCGACAGCCAACTTTTTCATATTATTCTAATTTTTTATTTTTTTATTTATTAGACAGTATTACATCTGTTTGAATTTGAGTTAATTTTTTCATATCAGTATTTAATTTAATTAATAAATTCAATGACAATGAAATTTGTCGGAGTATACGCTATAGTCTTCTACAGTTTGTCATACGTAACCGAAAGGAATTTGGACAAACAACGTTATGTCGACACGAAAGTATACACAAACAAACAAATATTAAATAAACAAATCACTTCAAAAAGAAGTAAATACTGTCTAATAAATAAAAAATTAGAATAATATGAAAAAGTTGGCTGTCGCATCACAATCGTCTTTGGTGTAGAGGAAGCATACTGGACTAGTTATCCAGAGGCCCGAGGTTCGATTCCTGGTTGGCGATAATTTTTTCATATCAGTATTTAATTTAATTAATAAATTCAATGACAATGAAATTTGTCGGAGTATACGCTATAGTCTTCTACAGTTTGTCATACGTAACCGAAAGGAATTTGGACAAACAACGTTATGTCGACACGAAAGTATACACAAACAAACAAATATTATATATCATAGACATTGTTTTTTCTTTGTATTTGTTTTTTCTTCACCTTTATGGGATTTTCATTTATAGTATCTAAGCCATAACCTTTTTTTTTAATTTGTATTTTATATGTTGATGCATTTTCTGTATATATATATATTTTTTTTTTTTTTTTTTCAATTGAACTCATTGTTATAATCGCTGTACGGTACTTTAACAAATAAATATAATAATAATAATAATGTCAGCAAAACCTTTGAACCAGAAAGATAAAAATATTGAATATTTTAAATGTGGAAAGAAAGGAGACAGAAAATTTGAATTTCATGGAAAACGCTGTGAAAATTATCTTTAATATTGTAAGAATGCATATGAATGTAATATATGTAAACAAAAAAGGCACTATGCCAGAGAATGTCCAAACAAAAACCCTTGTTAGTTTTCTTATAACATAAGTATATCAGTAGCAAATTCAAATACAGTATAAAAGGAAAAGTACAAAGATTTTTGGATTCAATATTCACATGAGTTGTCGCAAAGATGGTTTACTAATTATTTAGATTTACAACAACCTATGGTATTTACTGGAAATGGCTCAAAAAGACTAGAAGAACAATCAGTTGAAAAATGGTTGGTAACCGTATCAATTAAAATGTGTCATGAAAAGTTAGCACATCAGAATGTCAAGTATATAAGGGATATATTGAAAAGGAATGATATAAAATGAATTGATTATTGTAAGGGCTATGTTTGTTTTGTACCACACCCACCAATTTAATCCTTTTAATTCATGTAGATTTATGTTAAATGGATGTTTATTCTTTAGGGGGAACGACATATTTTTCACTTTTTTAGGATGATTATTGACACTATAGGACCGTTCAGACTGGTAAAAGTACGGAAGATGGAAAGTCTCCAGTTGAATTGTGGTTTGGTAGAAGAATTGGTATAGAAATCTCAAAACGTTTGGTTGCACTTGTTACGTTTTTATTGACAATCAGAAACGTAATAAAACAGATAAAAAGTCAATGAAAGGAAGATTTGTTGGCTATGACAGACTCACTTGGAGTTAGGGTTTTTATTAAATGTAAGATTGGCGTAATAAGTTCGAATAGTAATTTTCGATGAACACTTTGTAACTGAAACATTCAGTGAATAAAAAATGCAGTCATTTGAAGATAAGATGTCACAACTAAACAAAATGAGTTTGGTGAAAAAAATTTTGAAGATGAGAAAGATTGTGAAGCTGAAAAATTTTTAAATGAAAATCTATATTGTAGTTTAGAGAGTGAAGATGAATCTAATAGTTCAGAAAGTCGAGTGGAAAATAATGAAACTGAAAATCAGCCTTTTCGAAATCTGAGAGACCGTAGAAATCTGAAGTCGCCAGCAAAGTTCAATGATTATGACATGGATTCAGCTCTTGTAATGCAGAAGTTACAACCTGAATTGTTCGGTTAAGTTAATATTACTGTGTCTGAAGCTCTTAAGGAATTAGAATGGAGAAATGCTATGATGTATAAGTACAAATCATTAACTGGCATGGAAACATGGACAATAGTTGAAAACCCCAAAAAATTAACACATCTAACTTGTCGTTGGATGTTTTTTGTAGAAAAGAAGATGGAAGACATAAAGCAAGACTTGCTGTTCGAGGGTTTGAACAAAAAGAAGGTTTGGATTATTATGAGGTATTCAGTTCTGTTGCTCGTTTTAGTCTATTCGTCGCATTCTCAGCACAACAGTATCAGAAGGTATGAAGCTTATGAACTTTGATGTTAAGACAGCATTACATGGTGATCTACAGGAAAGGATTTTTATCAAAATATTAGTAAAAGTTTTACTAAATATCTGTCAATTAGAACACGCACTTAAAAAATAAAAATTAAATAAATCAAAATTTTTATGAAATGAAAATCTGATTTTATTTTATTTCGAAAAGAATTTGAATTTAATTTTTTTTCAACAATTTTAAATTTTGATTATATCAAACAATGGTACTTTCAACCTGAACAATGTCAAATTTTAAAACTGAATTAATCGAACAAATGTCAATTTTAAACTGTACTAATCGAACAAATGTCATTTTTAACTGATTTTAATTTGGGTGGAGCTTTAACATTATTATTATTGTGTGTACAGTTTAAACTTGCCTTCAATTTATTTTAATTGACAAAATTTAACTTGTTTTGATTTTTTTTTAAATATTCAACAAATTTTTGGTAAATATGTATGAAATAAATTATATATATTTTTTGTTTCAAAATTTTTTTTTTTCAATTTTTGATTTTGATTAAAAATTTAAATCAATATTCAATAATTTTTTTTAAAATTATTCTTTGATATTTTAAGTATGATTTTATATTCATTCCTTTTCAATTATGATTTAAGAAAAAAACTTTTAAAGATTAAAAAAAAATAAATCAACCAAGATCTTATTATTTTCTTTTTAGCAATTTTAATTAAAAAAACTCCTCTCTTAAATATTTTTCGTAATATTTTTCTATTTTATAATTAGAATATGTGTTGAGTCCAGGAAAATTATTCTCAATAATTTTCAATACAACAGGTTTTAATGATAAGTCAAGTCATGTCTGTAAACTAAGAAACAGCTTGTATGGTCTGAAGCAGGCACCTAAAACTAGAATAATAAGTTCATAAAATATTTGAAACCTTAAGGTTTTGAACAAACGGATTGTAATGAAAAATTAATCAAATGATATATGCGCAATAATTCCCCCCACTCAGGTGGATAAAACCAGCATCGATTCTTAGTGTAAAGTATGTAGGTAGATCAGATAGATTACTCGGTCACTGATAAAATTACTCGGTAGCTAAGCACACAAGAAATCAACCAGAATCAATCAAATATAAAGCGCGCATAGCAGAATATTAAATGATTGCACATTTAAATGTAATAAATATTATTGCAACGGTTCCACAATAATTAATAAATAAAATAATATTAATAACATAATTAACAGCGACGAAGTAAACAAGCTGGTATGTACTTGTGGTAAGCACTTTTGGAAATTTAAATATATATTTTTTTTAATTAAATTGTGAGTAATTGAAAATAATTAGAAATAATTTATTGAAAATGCCGTTTCTTGGTGCAATTGAACATTGTATTCCTAGAAATAATTTTGAATCATATGTGGAACAATTTTTCAGTTAATGAAGTGGGTTCAAAACGAGCAAATTATTTTATTACTTTTGTTAGTCTAGACACTTATGAAGAAGCTAACAGACTAGTTAGCGATAAAATTGCAATCAAAGACGGACAGTCGACCATCACGCAGAAATAATAGAAATTGGAGACAACATTCCGACATGATAGCGTCAACCATGGAGTACAGTGTTACCGTTGTCGAAGATTTGGTCACGTGAAAGCAAATTATCGTATGGGTATGGTTTTACACGTGGAACACGATAGTTCTGGAGGAGAACAGCAACTTAAATTGGCAACAATCAACGTGAATCTAGTGGCCAGTAGTAACGAGCCACTATTATCAATCTAGGAGGTGGATGGTAAAAATATGGTTTTTAAGATACATTCAGGTGCGTTTAAGGAACAATTCTTCAACATAGACGTCATTAAGGCACAAGTTACAGGTGGGCAACGGCCATAATATTAAAACGGCGGGCAGTCTAGTGACAGGAGTAAGGTGTGTTACGTAGAAAAAAGGTATACATTTTGAATTAACAGTTGTTAAAGGAGAATTTCCGACGCACCATTCTTGGGAAGAACTTGGTTGGATAAAATAATACATGAATGGCGCAAAATGAATCAAGCGAGTGTAATGAAAAAATATCTAAGCTAAAATGCTCTCTAGATAAAGGAATCATAGGTAAAATAAAAAACGATTTCACTACTATAGTTTTAAGAAAAGTAAATGAACCAACCAGTTAAAAATTTTAAGCGTAAGGTAATGTTAACTGAAAACGGAAGTCCAATTTTCTATAAGGCATACAATCTACCGTTTATGTAAAGGTCTTAAGTTGAAACTGAATTAGAGAGATTATTCTTAATTATTATTAATATATATGTCATATAAATTATAAAATATAAATCTTTTGATCTTTTACATTTACCGCTTGTAAATTTTTTGATGATTTAGCTTCAGTTTAGATTTTAGAATTAGATTTTAAGAAGTTCCGAATAATTTGCCTAAACTATTCATATCGGAGAACTAATAAACAATTATTTACTTGATTTAATTATTCTTTCTTAGTAGGGGGTACAGTGTCATGGGAATTTTATGACACTGGATACAAAAAAAGATGCCAATGATAAAGCTGGGTGCGGGGGGGTAAGGTTTGGTAATTTGTTTCTAATTTCTACATGGTTAAATTTTACATAAAGTGGGAATACATATAGTTGTTGTTGTTGTTGTTGTAATTATTGTTATTGCTATCATCATTATTGTTGTTATTATTGTTATTAATATTATTATGTTTTTTGGTGTATCTCTCCATATTGTAAAAGATATTTTTTAAACAATAAATATTTTATAAAACTCATTCTAAATTGATTGAATAAATTATTGGGCAATAATCGGTAGGCAACCTGTATTGAAGCATCGTTCCGTCTTATTTTAAAACAAACCTTTTTTACTTACTCTCACCCAGCTTATGGAGAGTCCGTTGGACTCCGGCGAGCCGTCTGCGCCCACCTCTGCTATACACTTTGATAATTTATTGTTCCTTTTAATTTTCATTGTTCCCTGATTGTCATTCGTGTTTGTTAGGAAAACCTTTTAAATTATCTAATACCTATAAAATACAGACCACGTTCTATTTCAATTTTCGTACATTTCCCCGACACCAAATCTAGTCTTTTTATTTAAAACTCCCGATTTTAAAATGAAACTATAAATTCACTAAATTATAAGAAGAGTAATATAGAGAGTTCTTTGGTTTAACTACAAACTATTAAATAGAAAATGTCAAATGTGATTTTAACCCCAGTTTTACATGTATATAAACACTAATTAAAATAAAATATTTTAGATGTTTCAAATGTATTTATATTTAAAATAATAAATTAATTGCCAGTAAGTGTTCACTAACATAAATACGTATACACTATTAAATATGTCTTAAACTGAAATTTTACACAAAAATATTACATACAATTATTACCGATTTTTACGGCGAGAAATTTACAAATTACGAAAGTTCCGCAAAAGCTATTCACAAAGTGAATATAGTGATAATTTGAAATCACGGAAGGTAATATAAATGGATTTCACCGTGAACTATATAACCATTTTGGTCAACGTAGAATTGCATAGAGAGTTGATTTTCATTACTTCAACTAAAAGGTAAACTTATGATGTGTTAATTCCTAAAAATTTCAGACAGTTTGATTATTTTCATATGCGAATCCTGCGGACAATTTTTGGAACCAGAAAATCAATTGGAAATAGTGATTAAACCGCATTTGACATAAAGAAAACATAATGAAGTAATAAATATATCCTTTTAAAACAAGGTTATAAAGTGTTTTGAAAAACGTTAGTTCGAATTGATTTATTACCCTTCAACTCACATGAAAAGATATAATAATCATTATTTCGTTACATCACGCACCCTACGTAAAAAATTTTCTGGGAGAAACTTTTTGAAAAATTGGACGTTCCCCGTTTGCTTAATTCAGTGTGCATGTGTGTTCCGCCATGACAGCGTTATGGATCTCAGATCAAATTGATATCGATTATTAGTGAAAATAATTTTGTATTGTGTGTTGGAAACACGTAAACCCGAAAACCATCTCAACAGGAGACGCTCATGAAACCTCCATTAGACAAAGCATATATATATATAGCACGGAAGTGCGCAAGGCGGAGTTTAAGGGTCTTTTGCCCTTCGTACTTACAGTGCTATTACTACACCTTAATTTAGAGCGTTTTTTCAGTTACTGTAGCTTTTGAACGAAAAGAGCTACTGTGTTGAGTTTTCGAGTATAGAAACTTTACGGAATTATAAGAAACATTTTTTTCAATCATCGTTAACTAATTAACCGTTAAAAAGTTATTTCACTTCAAACGTGCAAAAATAGCGGGAACATCTATAATTTTTGGCGACTAGTATATCATAATGTTCTCCTACTTCCCGATATCCCCAAAAGTTTATATTTGGCAGACAGGTAGATCTAGTACCCAAACCGATGGGAAAATTATGAAATCTGGAAATTTCTATCGGAAAAAAGGTAATTTTTGCATTTTTTGTTTTTGTGAATTTAACATTGTAAAGCATATATATACCATCTGATTCGTTGATATTTGTCGATAGTCCCTTCTGATTGGATGACACATTAAGTATATATTTAGGTATATATAGTATATATATACTATATAACGGTTTACACGTTAATTTAAAACTCATTATTTATGGATATTCCAAGGAGTAAACACTGGTTCTTTGATTGTTATAATTTTTTACAAAGTAACTTTTTCAAAGTTTTTAAAAAAAAAAAAATTTTGTTTTAAAAAATTTGACCTATTTCTAGATATGCTAGAAATGGATTAACTTGAATTGGGTTAACTTGCAATTTATAAGAAAAATGGGAAAACTTTTGTTTTCCAAACGGAAAACTACGAAAATGGGAAAAAACACCAAAAATTACCTTTTTTTATCTAATTATATAAAAATTATATAATTGTATAAAATGAGGATTTTCCTCAATTTCCCGGAGATCCCCTCATCAGAATGCGATTTGGTGACAATGGGACCAATCGGGAATCAAACCCTTTAAAACAAAACAAAAAATTCAAAATCGGTTCATAAATGACGGAGTTCTGAGGTAACAAACATAAAAAAAAATAAATAAATAAATAAATAAAAAAAATAAAAAAATAAAATACAGACGAATTGAGAACCATCCTCCTTTTTTGCAGTCGGGTTAAAAAATAAAACGATCATTCATCGAATCAACCACGTTTGGTTGTTCCAACAAAAGGATAGAGCCAATAAATAAAAAAACAAATTTGTTTGGTTTGTTTGAATTGACCCGTCTGGCCTCGTGTTTCATCAGCCCAACACGTGGTTCCGGGTTGGCGGGCGCCTTTGGATGGAACGATTCTGGAAGCGGTGCCATCGTTCACGCCAAATCGTAAGCTGGGTAACCAGAAATCAAAAAAAAACAAACACGAAAACTCAACGACTCACCTGGTTCAAGAGACCCTATTGGCCTCAGCGTTGCACTGCATCAAGTGATCTCCTGGTGTCTAAGGTACTACTCAGGCGACCTCCGAGTGCAGCAGCTGATCGTGGACATTTATTCAGGTGACTATAATTTTCTTTCATTTCTAACCTGGTCTCTATTTCCCCGTTGTTTCTTTTGTTTCAAAAAAAAAAAGAGATTTAATCTTGTTGGAGGTTATTTACACAAAAACTTAGAATTACATTTTATTTTTATTTTTTGTTATCGAAGGATTGTGTGTCACTACGACACTCCACCCTTTTTTTTTAAATTTATCATATTATTCTTGTCACCGATAGTTCGACGAAACCTGTTTGATAATAATTGACTCAAGCCAGGCACAACCTCGTTCCAAACGTGTACACTTGCTTCGTTTCGGTCTGGTTAAACCGCCGACTAAAGCAAGTATCAAACACATGTGTACATGGTGCCAAGGGGTTGGATTTGAACCGAACCAAAGCTCGGGAATCCTACCTCTTCGCCCATTCTGACCAACGGGGCCACCGCTTGTCTTAAACTCCTGCGACACAATTTCGATTCAATCAGGCTTCGTCACACTTTTATTCTTGTTAATGTGCGTTTTCGAAAGCGAAAATATTGAATTATTATTTTTTTTAAATATTTATTCACTTCATATCGTATTTGCGTCTGTTTGTTACACATTTTAAAATTTTGTTCATGTAAAGGTAGTTATAGTGATTGGCAAGATCACACTACCATGTATATGGACGTGTGATTCTAAACAACAAATGTCAGTAACAGTTATTTTAAATTATTGAAGAATAATAAATTAATAAACAAAATTATTCATAGCTGTTTTCTTGATTGATTCACCCCATTACCATAACAGGGGGTAAATTATAGCAGTTCACAAAATAATTTACGTGTTAAAAATAAAATTAAGAAAAAACACATGCTTACCTCAAAAAAACACATTGAATCCACTAATTTTTATTAGCTTGACAAGTCCAACTGTCAAAACAATCTTGTTTTATTTTTAATAGCCAATTACACTAAATAAAATCACCAAACCCAGTTCAAATTTCGGCGCGATCATTCTCACGGTCATAAATTCCACTGCATTAGATCTGAAGACGATTCTTTAGGCAAATCGGACCTTGGGAATTTTAGTAAAAAAAATCCTCCAGGTGTGCATAGCCTTGAGAACGTTTTATGTTAATCGAAAAAATAAGCAAAAAAAAATCCTCACTTATTTTTCAGAGTAAAATAAATCTTAAGTTTCATAACAGTAGGGCCACTTTTGCAAAATTTTGTATTTTTTTCAAAAAAAATTCTCTGGTGTAATGTATGAATGCAATTTTGTTTCAAAAAACTAACCCACTTCTAAACACGTCAGAAGGATGCGTTCTTTTGCATTCGATGCGAAATAACTTGAATCTTATAATAAAAATCGAAAATTTTAAATTTTCCCAACGAAACCTTCCCACAAATGGGAAAAACCAATAATTACATTTAAGTGTTTAAATTTAAGCCACTTCAAGACATTTTAGAAAGATGCGTTTTTCTGCATTTGACGCGGAATAACTTGAAATCTATAATTTTCCCAAAACCACATCCCCAAAATAGAGGATCGTCTACCCTCCTGTTGTTTCTTTTACCCACTATCTTCACGAGAAGGCCGTTCTTCACCTCGTAACCTTCAATGCTCTCCATTATTAATATGCTGGAGCATGCCACGGGTAAAGTCGCCTTCCTTTTGGTTTTCCAATAGTGACGTAAAAACTTGCGGTACGTCTCGCAAATAATTAATATTGACGCAATTGGGATAATTTTTCAAATCATCGTTAGCTTTTTCATATGCGTCAAAGAGCCTACTCAAACCATCAGCCAATTGGTTATTCTTTCCGTCGATATGTCGATGCTCAAGATTGTATTTGGAGATTTCGAGGGACAATCTGGCTGCTTTACCGATCTTCCGCTTGTTTGTTACCAGCCAGACAACGGCCCTATTGTCACCTTCGACGATAATGGGGGGTCCAATGATGTAGTCGTGGAAGCACCTCAGAGATATCACCAAAGCAAGCAATTCCCTTTCGTAAATGTAGTAATTTTTTTCTGCGTCGGAATGAAAAAAAGTAAAGGAATCATCTTTAGGTATTAACAAGACAAGCAATTTGGCACGTCGGAAATTAAAATCAATTTATTAGTTCTCTCGCAAATTAATAAAAACTAGCTGAACTGGTCATTTCTGAAATAACTAATTATTAATGCAATAATGCATGTACAGCTTTAAAAATCTTGGGAAAAATGTCTCTTAGTATATTTTAATGAGTATTTTTAAAAATATATGCATTTAAAATAAAAAATGTGGTGCCTTATGCAATGTAAGGGTGTTGCCCACAATCAATTTTCGTACTACTCTCATCATTAGCTCTTTAATAATTAATTGTATAATAAGCAATTTGACTAGTATTTGTTTATTTGAGATTTTATATCTAAATATTTATTGCAGGTCCACAATTTATTGAGGATGACAGTGGATAAGAAGCACAATATTTGCGTCCTTTGTGACGAAATTTTGTTAATAGAGAATACTGCCACTGTTAAACAACGTGCTATACAGGGTCTCATAAAAAAACATCTGGAGCTATGGAAGTATGAATCTCTTAACATGCACAACAGTTGTCATACTATGTACGTAAGGAAACGAAGCATTAAAACGGCAAAGGCAGCATCCGTGGCATCGACTTCAAAACGGGAGTGGCAGAGTTCGGATGGAGAATAGTTTAACATTAAGACAAACTGTTTCATCTGCGGAAATATTGCGTATGTTCCGCATGAATCGTGTGAAACGTCGTGTTATGTTGGTCAAATCGTCGAGAATAGCTGAGAAAACTTTAGAAGCATTATCGCCCTGTTTCTATAGAAAGTCGTTCACTAAGCGAGAGTATGAGCACCGCGCTACAACACGTCATTAATCATCTACTTGAAAGAAGAAGAGTGTCAATTTTCTCTGAAAGAAATCCTTTCAGATTTTAAGGGCGAATTAATTATTTTTACAGATGCAGAAGGCACGGTTTGCGTTGGACATCGATAATATCAGCAACGACACTCAAACAGAAACGAAAGAACAGTGTACAAATTTGGAAAGTGGCGAGACCGAAGATGAACCAGAGATATCTGTTAAAAGAGATAGACTAGACAGTTTAGAATAGATTTACACGTAAGAAGCATTTATTTTTAAGAACCGTACGTTTAAGAAAACATTGTAAATATGTAATGATTAATATTAAATATTTTAATCTTTGTAAAACTCGTGGAAAGAAAAACCAAATATGTTTGGGTATTGTTCAGAAAGTTTTTTTGTAATAAATAAACCATCTTAATATGTAAATATGTTTAGTAATTATTTCAAATACTATCTACTAATTGCATTAATAATTAGTTATTTCAGAAATGACCAGTTCAGCTAGTTTTTATTACTTTGCAAGAGAACGATTTTAATTTAGTTTGTCTTGTTAATACTTAAAAATGGTTCCTTTACATTTTTCTGCCAAATTCACAGTTTCGTCGCTATCGGTCAAAAACCTCTATTTTTCCCGTTTTGCCAACTTTGAACGGGTGGCAAAAAAATTCGGTGGTGAATAGGTGGTTGGACAAGAATATGCAATTCGCAAATATTACGGAGAAGTGTCATAAAAATGCCTCTTTTTGAACCTATTTCCTGTACTATATTGGGATTTGTTGAATCGTAACAGTTTTATCATCATCCACCGATACATCATCCTTGGATATTACGTTATCCAGAAACTTTATTTCGATTATAACAAACTCATTTTGTCACAGATAATAGTTAGCCCGGCGTCTCCTAATCTTGTGAATAGCGGAAGATGTGAGTTTAGCTACTCTTCTAGTAAGATTTGAGTCTACGTCCTTTGTATATATAAATAGATCATCATAGTATGGTTGGACCTTCTTATCTAGAAGATCTTCAAAAAGGTCCATCGTGATACGGTTCAATATACCGGGTGAAGTACAAAGCCCGAAGGCACCGTCGGAATTGATAAATTCCATATTGTGTGGTGAATCCTGTACTGCCTTGAATTTGGTTCAATTGGAAGTTGGTAATAGGCCGATATTAAATCCAGTTTACTGTAAATGGCACTTCCACTCAGGGGCATGAACAAATCATGAGCTTTCGGTGTTAGATAGTGATTAAAATTTGCTGGTTGACGGTACGATAATCCACTATCAGCCGTTGTTTGTATTCGGTTTTATTAGCACGAACGCAGGAAATGTATATCCACTATTACTTTTCTCGATAATTCCCCTTTTCAAGAGATCCTGTAATATTCTTGAAGCATCTTTGCCCTAGGTGGGTTCAGAAAGTAAGGTGATTTCTTTATAGGATAGCGGATAGCTTTATAGGACTATTGGATAGCGATCCGTATTAAAATTTATTTTGTATATTTTGTAAAATAATCTACTGCGCTCCTGTTAATGAAACAATCTGTTCAACTAACAAATTTATTTGTTCTAGGGATGGACACATGCCAGACACAAACGGCACACAGAGATCATTGTATGGAAATACCAATTGTTTTTGGTATCAATTGTGGTATGTGGATTGTAGCTTTAATTAACTTGACGAAGCCCATTGAAATCTAATATAATGGGTAGACTTAGATTTTTCAAAACTGAAAATAAAATTTTCCACGTTAAATTATGAATAGTTAAGCACAATTCACTTCTTTTCGAATACGTTCGATGGAATTATTTCCCATTTTCACTAATTGGTCCGACCTAGACACACTTATTTTGTTTTTAAATATAAAAATTTATGTTTCGAACAACTCACCATTTATATAGTTCGAAGTTGCACCACTATCGATGAGAACTCTTACCTTCACATCGTGAATGCTTACTTCAAGAAAGAGTAGTTGTTCCACATTTTCATGATGATGATAGTAGCTAGATTCTTCTATTGTCGGTATATATAATACGACGGTACCTGATGACTCGGACAATGGAAAGAATCTAGTTTTTGATTCCTGGTCTCTTCAAGCAGCTTCCTTTTCTGAAGGTGCGATTGACCCAGCTGTATTAAACCAGCTTTAGTAGATGGTATGTTTTCAAAATTTATCAAGTTATAATTTCTAAATTTACTGCTCCACTAATTGGTTCTCTTCACTAATTGCTCCTGGTCCACTAGTTGGTTTTCCTCAATAGCAGCTTCTTAACCCTCGGACATAAAGAATATATCGTTGATAAAAGAGAGGAAGGACTCACCCAATTCTTGTTGTCGTCGTATGCATTTATTTTCCAATTGGATCCTAATTATTCTTGGAATAAATGTGTTGATAAGATCCAATTTGAAACTTCTCCAAGCATTGAGTTGTATAGCCTTTGTCCACCATTCCCTGAAATATGCGTGTGTTTTGGTTACCAGGGGCGATGATAATTTGAACCACGTGGTTAGGTTCAACCCATGTGTTTCCTGAACCTTGGATAGAAACAGTATCAGGTCACATGGATTTTCACCGTTGCATTCCGGGATTTTGTTTAGAAATTCCGTAGCATCCATATAAAATTTTCACTCAACTTCCTCTTTAATTGTTGTATTCGGAAGATTTGAGCTGAGTATTTATTTGTTGTAGAATTGTTGCATGCATCTCTAGACTAGTTGCCAAAGCTGTTGAGATCGATTCTTGGAATTCAGCTCCTGAAGATATTGGCTGAGACATGATATAAGGGTTCGATATGTTTGTTCATGCTTTGCATCAAGCGTCCTATTTTTGTTTGTTGGAGGAGTCTTTTTTTTTAAATTCTGTGTATTACTTAATTATTTAGTTCTGTTAAATATCTCTTAGAGAGATATCTTATGGTAATCTTATTTTTAACCCTGACCATTACCTTCCAGATTATTTACAACAACAAAAATCGATTTCTATTGATTGACCACCAATACCTTTTTATTACTGATAAATTTTTTCTTAAGACTATGTTTCTCAAAAATGCAATCTCAGCCAATATAGACTTAAATACCCAGTTTAAATGTTCTGTTTTCGTCAGCTATTCGATTTTGTCAAAAAAATGGGTTCCTTCTTGAAAAGCACAAGTTGATCTTCAAATAACCTTGACGGGCATGGTTCAGTTGAAAATCAATATCACCGTAAGATGCAAAAAATAACTTTTATTCAGATTATTGTTTCCAACAACCAAATCAAAATTTCCTATAAAAAAAAGCAGGTTTAAAATTAACATTCTGTATAAATCTCAAAATGTGAAATGAATATGAAATACATAAATTAAAATTTCGATGTTGTCCAGTTATAAGTTATGATTGTTAAACAATATTTATTTATTAATTAATTTATTTGTGTTTTTGTTGTGAGCAAATATGGTAACAAAGTAGATGCATAGTTTTTAAGTGTGTAAAAAGAAATGGATTTATAAAATTGTATTAATATTGATCGGACACATGTATGATAAATTCGCCAATGTATAGACAAAAATCTGAATTTTTGATATGTTATTAATTGCTAATAACTCATAAGTAGAAAATAATTTTTTTCTTAAATCTGACGAAGGGTTTTCATGTAATTAATCATTAAAAATTGGAATTTTAACATGTTGTGAATAGCAAATTTTGAATGAACGCATACATCTTCCATAATGTTGCTCCTTCTTCTATAGATTAAAAAGTAAAAAACTTCTACTTTTATAGATTAAATCTCGTACATTCCGTTAACATTAAAAAAAATAGTCTGACGAAGAGTTTTATAAATATCTTAATTAAAAAAATAAAAAATTCACGAAAATTTTCGTCCGCTATGCTTGAATAGAGTCAAAAGACGATTATATATTATTTTTAGTAATTAAATAATTACATAAATCCGATTACTCGTGATGTAAGATACTATCTAAATTTAAATAATTAATTTATAGATTAAAATTTTTAATTTCTGTTACAAAAAGTGTTTCTGTTAATTATGATTTGCTGGATAATGGCAGTTCAACCTTAAAGAAGAAACATTTTATATCCGTGTGAGTGATAAACAAAGTAAGCCTATAAAAATTATATGTAAAGTAAATATATGTCAAGTGTTCTATCTTCCTCTTACATATAAAAATTAAGAAATATGTTATACCTGTAAACTACATTTACTGCAAATCATCAACAAAATTGTGGGATACTATTTCGGTTCAGATGTGATCATTTTGTTCATGGGGAGTGTATATAAATTTTAGTTTTACAATAATTAATATAACTGTATATTTAATATTTGTTAATTCGTGTATACTTTCGTGTCAACATAACGATGTTTGTCCAAATTCCTTTCGGTTACGTATGACAAACTGTAGAAGACTATAGCGTATACTCCGACAAATTTCGTTGTCATTGAATTTATTAATTAAATTAAATACTGATATGAAAAAATTAGCTCGTCAACCAGGAATCGAACCTCGGGCCTCTGGATAACTAGTCCAGTATGCTTCCTCTACACCAAAGACGATTGTGATGCAACAGCCAACTTTTTCAAATTATTCTAATTTTTTATTTTTTTATTTATAAGACAGTATTACTTCTGTTTGAAGTGATATGTTTATTTAATGTTTGTTTATTTGTGTAAACTTTCATGTCAACATAACGATGTTTGTCCAAATTCCTTTCGATTACGTATGACAAACTGTAGAAGACTATAGCGTATACTCCGACAAATTTCATTGTCATTGAATTTATTAATTAAATTAAATACTGATATGAAAAAATTAACTAGTCAACCAGGAATCGAACCTCGGGCCTCTGGATAACTAGTCCAGTATGCTTCCTCTACACCAAAGACGATTGTGATGCAACAGCCAACTTTTTCATATTATTCTAATTTTTATTTTTTTATTTATTAGACAGAATTACTTCTGTTTGAAGTGATTTGTTTATTTAATATTTGTTTATTTGTGTATACTTTCGTGTCAACATAACGATGTTTGTCCAAATTCCTTTCGGTTACGTATGACAAACTGTAGAAGACTATAGCGTATACTCCGACAAATTTCATTGTCATTGAATTTATTAATTAAATTAAATACTGATATGAAAAAATTAACTCGTCAACCAGGAATCGAACCTTGGGCCTCTGGATAACTAGTCCAGTATGCTTCCTCTACACCAAAGACGATTGTGATGCAACAGCCAACTTTTTCATATTATTCTAATTTTTTATTTTTTTATTTATTTGACATTATTACTTCTGTTTGAAATGATTTGTTTATTTATTATCTAGAGCACGGTAGTGCGCAAGGCCGAGATTTAAGGGAGACTTTCGGACTTTTCACTACAGTGTTATATCTTATCGTTAATTTAGGCTCATTTTTTGGGTGCTGTATCTTTTGAACGGAAAGAGCTACAGGGTTGATATTTCGAATATAGATACTTTACGGAATTATAAGAACCAATGTTTTCAATCAACGTTAACGAATTAACCGTTAAAAAGTTATTTCACTTCAAAAATGCAAAATTCGCGGGAACGCCCTCAAAAACTTAAGTATTAGATATCAAAATTATGAGCTACTTCCAGATATGCTGTAAAGTTGATATTGGGCATGTAGATAGCTGTAGTACCCAAACCGACGGGAAAATTGCGAAAACTCGAAATTTGTATCGGAAAAGTGGAAAATTTAACATTTTTTATTTTTAAGACTAGTTTAACGCAAACTACCATGTAGAGAACGATATATCATATATACCTATTAATTTTTATACCATATAGAAATAGACATTGCAATTTGAATACAGCAGTATGCGTTGATTTTAAAAGTTATGCAACGGAGGCCTCGGAAAATTGGAAAAACATCCTCCAAAATTATGTTTTTCTGTTCTATAAATGCTATAAAGTTTGAATTTTCACTAATTGACCCGAAATAACGTCAAAATTAACAGAATATTTTGAAAAATTTCATTACCTTCATCGCAACCACACCGAAAATGGGAAAAACATCCCTAAAACTTACCTCTTTACTTCTATTCATGATAGAAAGATCGGTTTTTTTCCATCACAACCCTTCGAACTTGGTAAAAACACCCCCAAAACCAACCTTTTTGTTCTATACATACAACAAGATGCCGTTTTTTGCAATCGACGCTTAATAGCTACAAATTAGGAAGTTATTTCGAAAAACTTAATATTTTTTATTGCAAACTCCCGAAAAATCGAAAAAACACCCCCCAAAGTTACGTTTTTCATTTCTATATATGATGAAACGATGGAATTTTCACCAATCGACCCGAAATAAAGTCAAGTTAACAGAACACTTTCCTTACTTATAACGCAAACCTCCGAAAATGGGAAAAACACCCCTTAAACTGCCTTAAGGCATTTTGATCAGACTAAAAATATAACCGCCAGAGAGTGATTTATGTATTCTAAGGAAATTCGCTAAGTTGACGCAGCTCCTGCGTCACGAATTTTTTTTTGTGAAGTGGAGCCAACGGGTCAAGTCATTTCTTCAAAGACTATAACGTTGATAATCAATTATCTGTAATAAACGATTAGTTTAGAAGTCATAATCGAAACAAATCAAGTAACATCTTATATATACTAAATTTTATATAGTTATTTTAATAAAAAATATATCACTCTTATTTCACATTAATTTGTGGCGTTTTAATAAAAGGCCTATGATATATGATCGATGAATATTATTATCAATAATCCAATGTATAAAATTTATGCTTTCTTTTCAGTTTTCTTTGGCAATAACACTGCTTGAATATTTGGTAATATACCGCCTTGAGAAATTGTTATGACAGATAACAATTTATTTAATTCATCATTACGAATTGCTAATTGAAAATAAGCTTGTTTATTTTTAAACAACTTGTTTACTTAAAAAAAGTTACATTGTAACAATACAATAAAACAATCAATGTTTTCTATTTGGAGTATTAAAACATACTGATATATTAAACTAGAAAATTTTTATTTAAATACTAAATGTCTATCTAATCAAAAAGGAGGCGGTAACCTTGTCAACAAATCAGATCGATATATGCTTCATATGTTATTTTAATTACAATTAAAGTTGTTAAATTTTCCGTTTGTAAGAAAGGTAAGTTTTCGAGAAAATCTTAATAAAATATTTGCTTCTTAATAAGTGATGATATGGGATAAAGGACCGAGCTATTTACAAAGTAAATAGATCCAGACTTCATATAATAGTTGCTCCTTAAAAAGTGATGATATACGAGAAAGGACCGAGCTATTAACAAAGTAAATAGCTCTAGACTTCAAATAATAGCTGTTCCTTAAAAAGTGATGATATCCCATAAAGTTTCGAACTATTTACAAGCTAAACAGCTCGGTAAACTATTTATTAAAAAAATAAATGAGGGGTAAATTAATTAAGTGTAAGAAAAAATTTGGTTGAAATTTATGTCGTAAGTTTTCCCTTAGTATGTTTTTATTAGCGAATTTCCTGAAAGGAAATAGAGCTATTGGTCCCGTACCGAAGTCAAAATTTCGCAAAAATTTCTTCAAATGTCCATCGATCCTACCTTGTAGATGTCAAAAATCACCATCTGTAAAATTTATATATATATATATCTATGGACATATATATATATATATATATATATATATGTGTCTGTAATCACTCTAGCGGTCACAGTTTTCATTTTATCGGAATGAGATTTGGTATTAGAGCGCTTTTGGTATTCAAAAGGTCAAGTTCGTTAATGGGTAAAATCGGACCAGGGGAACGGGGGTTTTAGAGGGAGGGGGAAACTCAAAATTTGACATATCTCCCTTAATATTCGAATAATCGAAAATTTTATAAGAAGTAAAGTTGTAGGTATTAAGTTTTACTGTAATTTTGTTTCTTATCATTTTTTCTGTAACCCTAATATTTACAAAAATATTGACGGTTTAAGATTGAAAATTAAATTCCTCAATATCTCTGTACGCATTAGAGTTTGAGCAAAAATGATTAGGTGATGAAATGTAGAAAACATGATTTTCTACAACTTTGTTTCTTACGCATTTTTCGATTGTTCAAATATTAAGAGAGATATTTTAGATTTTGTGTTTTCTTCTATCTTTATGCACCCCTTTTCTATTGACGTATGTCATTTATTAATAAAATTGGCCATGCAAATACTAAAATCAGATACGACATTTCATTTTGATCAGACTAACATTGTGACCGCTAGAGAGTAATTTATTTATTCCAAGGAAATTCGCTAAGTTGAAGCAGCTCCTGCGTAACGAATTTTTAAAATTTTATAACGCGGCATGTTTAAAAATATTTGAAATCATCAGAAAAATTAACTTGCCGCGTTATAAAATTTTAATAAAAACATACTGTACAGAATATTGTACAGAATCTCATATATGTAAGGTATACAAGTGTTACACATACAAATGTTACACATTTAATTGTTTTATTAATAAAAATTCGTTACGCAGGAGCTGCTTCAACTTAGCGAATTTCCTTAGAATAAATCACTCTCTAGTGATCACAATTTTAGTCTGATCAAAATGAAATCTCATATATGATTTTAGCATTTGCAAGTCCAATTTTCTCAATAAATGACATACGTCGAGGCGAATGGGGGGAGGTATCAAAAAAGAAGAAAACACAAAATATAAAATATCTCTCTTAATATTAGAACAATCGAAAAATGCGTAAGGAATAAAGTTGTATAAAATCGAATTTGCTACAATTCATCACCTTATCATTTTTGCTCAAACTCTAATGTGTACAGAGATATTAAGGAATTTAATTTTCAATATTAAACCGTCAATATTTCTGTAAATATTATTGTTACAGAAAAAATGATAAGAAACAAAATTACAGTAAAACTTAGTACCTACAACTTTACTTCTTAAAAAATTTTTCGATTTTTCAAATTTTAAGGGAGATATCTCAAATTTTATGTTTCCCGCTCCCTCTAAACCCCCCTTTCCCCTGGTCCGATTTTACCCATTAACGAACTTGACCTTTTGAATATCAAAAGCGCCTCAAATACCAAATCTCATCCCGATAAAATGAAAACTGTGACCGCAAGAGTGATGACAGACACACATATATATATATATATATATATATATGTATATATATATATATATATATATGTCCATAGATATATATATATATATAAATTTTTCAGATGGTGATTTTTGACATCTACTAGGTAGGATCGATGGACATTTGAAGAAATTTTTGCGAAATTTTGACTTCGGTACGGGACCAATAGCTCTATTTCCTTTCAGGAAATTCGCTAAAACACAAAAATTGCAGGACAATTTTTAATGCGTGTTACCTCAGAACTCCGTCATTTATGAATCGATTTTGATATTTTTGTTTTAAAGGGTTTGATTTCCCATTGTCCCCAATATTATACTACAACCATACTATATTGATGTTTTAGCCCTTCAAAAAGCGACCAGAGCCAGTTGACGTAATATAACGCGAAGCGGTCTCCTTTGTAAATGTGAATCTAAAAAAATTCGTTACGCAGGAGCTGCTTCAACTTAGCGAATTTCCTTAAAATACATAAATCACTCTCTAGCGGTCATAATTTTAGTATGATCAAAATCAAATGTCGTATATATTTTAGTATTTGCAAGGCCAATTTTATTAATAAATGACATAGTCAAGGGGAAATGGTGGCATAAAGAAAGAAGAAAACACAAAATATAAAATATCTCTCTTAATAGTAGAACAATCGAAAAATGTGTAAGGAATAAATTTGTAGAAAATCACTTTAGCTACAATTCATCACCTTATCATTTTTGCTCAAACTCAAATGTGTACAGAGATAGTGGGAAATTTAATTTTCAATCTTAAACCGTCAATATTTCTGTAAATATTAGGGTAACAGAAAAAATGATTAGATACAAAGTTACAGTAAAACTTAGTACCTAGAACTTTACTTCTGATAAATTTTTCGATTTTTCAAATTTTAAGGGAGATATGTCAAACTTTGTGTTTCCCCCTCCCTTTAAACCCCCCTTTCCCCTTGTTTGATTTTACCCATTAACGAACTTGACCTTTTGAATACCAAAAGCATCTCAAATACCAAATTTCATTCCAATCAGGTCAAAATTGTGACCGCTAGAGAGATTACAGACACATATATATATATATATATATATGTATATATATATATGTCCATAGATATATATATACAAATTTTACAGATGGTGATTTTCGACATCTACTAGGTAGGATCGATGGACATTTGCGAAAATTTTTGCAAAATTTTGAAGTCGGTACGAGACCAATAGCTCTATTTCCTTTCAGGAAATTCGCTAAAAGAGTAAAGTATCGCGAAGCGAAAGGAACGCATAGCATACGCGAAGCATATGCGAAGAGTAACAAAACGCTACGCGTTTTGTGCGAAGCCTTTGGCTTCGTATATTTAAGCCTTTCAAAAATTATTGATATCCGACCAAAAACATAAATGTAAGAAAGGGCCGAGTTTTCGGGAAAATCCTTAATGTAATAGTTGCTTCTTAAAAAGTGATGATATGGAAGAAAGGACCGAGCTATTTACAAAGTAAATAGCTCTAGACTTTATATAATAGTTGCTTGTTAAAAAGTGATAATATGGAAGAAAGGACCGAGCTATTTACAAAGTAAATAGCTCTAGACTTCAGATAATAGTTGCTCTTTGAAAAGTGATGATATCCCATTAAAGAGCCGAGCTATTTACAAAGTAAATAGCTCGGTAAACTATTAACTAAAAAAAATAATGAGGGGTAAATTGATTAAATGTAAGAAAAAATTTGGTTTAAAATTATTTCATAAGTTTTCCTTTAGTATGTTTTTAAAATTTTATATAGCGCGGCAAGTTATTTTTTCTGATTTCCAATATTTTAAAACTTGCCGCGTTATATAAAATTTTAAAAACATACTAAAGGAAAACTTATGAAATAATTTTAAACCAAATTTTTTCTTACATTTAATCAATTTACCCCTCATTATTTTTTTTAGTTAATAGTTTACCGAGCTATTTACTTTGTAAATAGCTCGGCTCTTTAATGGGATATCATCACTTTTCAAAGAGCAACTATTATCTGAAGTCTAGAGCTATTTACTTTGTAAATAGCTCGGTCCTTTCTTCCATATTATCACTTTTTAACAAGCAACTATTATATAAAGTCTAGAGCTATTTACTTTGTAAATAGCTCGGTCCTTTCTTCCATATCATCACTTTTTAAGAAGCAACTATTACATTAAGGATTTTCCCGAAAACTCGGCCCTTTCTTACATTTATGTTTTTGGTCGGATTTGTTTATTTGTGTATATTTTCGTGTCAACATAACGATGTTTGTCCAAATTCCTTTCGGTTACGTATGACAAACTGTAGAAGACTATAGCGTAAACTCCGACAAATTTCATTGTCATTGAATTTATTAATTAAATTAAATACTGATATGAAATAATTAACTCGTCAACCAGGAATCGAACCTCGGGCCTCTGGATAACTAGTCCAGTATGCTTTCTCTACACCAAAGACGATTGTGATGCAACAGCCAACTTTTTCATATTATTCTAATTTTTTATTTATTAGACAGTATTACTTCTGTTTGAAGTGATTTGTTTATTTAATATTTGTTTATTTGTGTATACTTTCGTGTCAACATAACGATGTTTATCCAAATTCCTTTCGGTTACGTATGACAAACTGTAGAAGACTATAGCGTATACTCCGACAAATTTCATTGTTATTGAATTTATTAATTAAAATAAATACTGATACGAAAAAATTAATTCGTCAACCAGGAATCGAACCTCGGGTCTCTGGATAACTAGTCTAGTATGCTTCCTCTACACCAAAGACGATTGTGATGCAACCGCAAACTTTTTCATATTATTCTAATTTTTTATTTTTTTATTTATTAGACAGTATTACTTCTGTTTGAAGTGATTTGTTTATTTAATATTTGTTTATTTGTGTATATTTTTGTGTAAAAGCGTTTCAATGAGAAAATTCCTGTTTACACAGGATAAAAATTCTTTCAAAAATTTCCGTATAATATAAGAAATGTGGAACAGCCAATTCAGTTTTAAGAGAAACTAAAACATTATCTGTTAGAAATTACACCATACTCGGTAAATGAATTACTATAAATTATTGCTATTAAATTATAGTTTATTTAATTTTCTTTTAAGATTTGTAGACCTGTACTGGTCTTGGGCAAATGAACTGTTACTGGTCAAATAAAATTATTATTATTATTATTGAACCGGAACGAACAAAATAATGATTCATTTATTCAATAAATGATAAATTCAATAAATTTTATTGCAATATTAAATTTTAGGTAAAAATAAATAAATTTTTTCAGTATTTTACAATTTGTTTTTACTTATAAGACGAATACATTGGGAATTACGTGCAATAAAGTTGCTTTTTAGAATTAGTATAACTCACACTTAGGTGGGCGTAGATGGCTCTTCGGAGCCACGGGGCTTCCCATAAGAAAGTGAGAGTAAGTAAGCAAGGTATGTTTTGAAGTAAGACGGAACGATGTTTAATTTGTTGTCCTACCAATGCATCATTATTTATATATAATTTTTTGGCGGAAGATGATTCAAAATAATTATTCTTAAAAACAGCAATTAGGCGATCGCGTTCTGCTGTCCCTATTTCGAATTTATCAAACTCGGCAGAATGTTTCTCGGTATAATGACGTTGGAAATTACTTCTTTTTAAACAAATAAACGTTTTACCTCAAATTAGGCAAATTACTTCTTTATCAGTTTTGTTAAATATACCAAAACGATGCTCCCATTCGTTGATGCCAAAAAATATCCTCCTTTTCTTCGCAGACGGCTTATCCAAGACTGCTTGCGATGTATTCTCCATTATTAAAATCACTACTTTTATGTTTTTTGAAAAAAAAAAATTACGCGAAAAATAATTTTCAATAGCACGAATAGTACATTTCACTTTTTTAATTCAAAATAGACTAAATCAATACAACTCAGTCAGGTTGAGTAAGCTATCATAAAATTCCCACATTATGTAAAATTTAACCATATAGAAATTACTAACAAATTAACCCCCACCCACCCAGCTTTATCATTGGCATGTTTATTGTATCCAGTGTCATCAAATTCCCATGACACTGGCAAATTATTCGGAATTTCCAAAAACCTAATTCTAAAATCTAAGCAAAAGCTAAACCATCAAAAAATTTACAAGCGGTAAACGTAAAAGATCAAACGATTTATATTTTATTCATACACAAATATATTAAAATAATATAATACTTTGTATGGATTGTATAACTATAGTCAATAGTGTTTACTTTGTATAATTATAATAGATAGTGACCATAAAAAAGGGTTGGTATTATTATATTTTATTATTATATTTTTTTCAGAAAATGTTTTAATTAAAAACAGAAAATAATAATAATTGGTATGTACCCTGTATTTATTCTATCTCTGTTCTTACCTCTCACTCAGAGCTTGTAAAGTCAAACCCTGCCCATCTATGGTATAACATAAAACAATTTGGCTGCGTATAAAAATAACAATAATTGTACATATATATTTAATGCTTAGGTGAACTAAAATTGACACATGAATACACAATTATTTTTTTACTTTTTAGTGCATTTAGGGTGTTAGAATATTTGATTTTTGAAGTCGGGTTTCCATTTTGTCAAAATATTTTTATTTTTTTATTTTTAGTGCATTTTTTCATAGCAGATTTTCAGTTTTTTTTACATGCATTTTGTTTTTTTTTTTTGTAAAAAATTTTTTTTTAGGGTCGGTTTTTTTTTGTTTAAATCTTTTATATTTGAAGTCGGTTTTTAAAAAAAGTTTCTTATTTTTCCATTATGAATGAGTATACCCTTTCAAACAAAAACCAAATTTTCGCAGAAATCAATGATCACATATAAATTGAGGATTTTCCTCGATTTCCAGGTGATCCCCTCATCAGAATGCGATTTGTTGACAATGGGACCAATGGGAAATCAAACCCTTTAAAACAAAAACAAAAAATTCAAAATCAGTTCATAAATGACGGAGCTCTGAGGTAACACACATTAAAAAAATTTGTTCTTACATTTATTAATTTTCATGATAAATAGTTTACCGAGCTACTTACTTGATAAATAGGTTCTTTCTTCCATAACATCATATTTTAAAAAGAAACTTTTATACGAAGTATCTCCCCGAAAACTTGTTCCTTTTTTACATTTATGTTTTTGATCGGGTATGACTACTTTTTGCAATGCGGAATTATACAAAGCCGAAGGCTTCGCACACAACGCTACGCGTTTTGTTATGCTTTGCGTTACTTTACGCTTCGCATTACATAACTCTTTTTCTTTCTAAGTAGATTAACATATACAAAGGAGACCGCTTCGCGTTATATAACGTTAACTCCCTCTGCTCGCGAGAGGGTTCCACCCCGTGAACTCCAAGGCGGCCTTCGGCCTTGGCTTTGCGTCTAAGAAATATTACAAGAAACCGCTACTTTCTAGCATGAATAGAAGTGAAAATGGTAATTTTTGGTGTTTTTCCCCATTTTCGGGGATGTTACGTTCGGAAAATTAAAATTTTCCTATTTTTCTTATAGGTTTCAAAGTATTCCGCGTCGAATGCAAAAAACCGCAACCTTCTAAAATCTTTTTCTTTTTGAAAAATTTTGAAAAAGTACTTTGTTAAAAAATTATAAGAATTAGAGTTTCCTTATTGGAATATTCATAAATAATGATTTTCAAATAAACCTGTAAATATATACGAGTATACAGGATACCTAGAAATACGGTAGAATTATGATAAGTGATACAAGGTAAATTGTGGTTGTTTCCGCTTTTTTTACGATTTTTGAATGAAAATAACTTTTTAACTGTTTATGTCTTAACCATGAGCGAAAATCTTATAATTTGCCATTATCTTATAATTCTGTAAATAGTATATATTCGAAAAATCACCGCTGTAGCTCTTTTCGTTCAAAAGTTATATCGGCGTCAAATATCTAATTTAAGGTGTAGTAAGAGCACTGTAAGCACGAAGGCCAAAAACTCTTAAACTCAGCCTTACGCACTTCCGTGCTCTAGATGAAGTATTATTTTTGACAATATAAAATTACATCACCATCATCTGGTTATGTTCCCAAAACTCAAAAGCACGTTTATATTAACGGTTATTATATTCTCAATTGTATTAAATATTTTGAAATTAGTGAAGAATTTTGAAAATGTTGTCTAATACAGGTTTAAAAATACAAATAGCCAAATTGGAAGGTCCGAATGATTGGGCAAAATGGAAATGGCATATCAACATGATATTACGCGCACATGGGCTTGATAAAGTCATTAATGGTACATTTGAATGTTCTGTTATTCCAGCAGTTGAAGCAACAACTGAAGAAATAAACCATATTTTGACAAAATGGAAACCCGACTTCAAAAATCAAATATTCTATAACAAAAAATGCACTAAAAAGTAAAAAAATTGCATATTCTTCTGCCAATTTTAGTTCACCTAAGCAATAATTTTTAAATATATATGTACAATTATTGTTATTTTTGGAGGCGGTGTCAGCATAGAGAAATTCACATAACTTTGGGACACCGCCTCCAAAAATAACAATAATTGTACATATATATTTAAAAAATTTTGCTTAGGTGAACTAAAATTGGCACAAGAATATGCAATTATTTTTTTACTTTTTAGTGCATTTTTTGTTATAGAATAGGGTGTTAGAATATTTGATTTTTGAAGTCGGGTTTCCATTTTGTCAAAATATGGTTTATTTCTCGCTTTTTAGTGACTTTGAAGTTCTATAACTGATTTTATTTGTCTAAATATGGGTAGACCTACTAAACGACCTACTAATTTTTAGTACATTTTTTTATAATACGTTTTTTTTACCCGTTTTGTTTTTTTTTTTGTAAAAATTTTTTTGAAGTCGGTTTTTAAAAAAATTTTATTATTTTCCCATTATAAATGAGTATACCCTTTCAAAAAATAAAAAATAAAAATTCGCAAAAATCGGTTAACACGTATAAAATGAGGATTTTCCTCGATTTCCCGGGGATCCCCTCATCAGAATGCGATTTGGTGCCAATGGGACCAATGGGAAACCAAACCTCTTAAAACAAAAAAAAACTTCAAAATCGGTTCATAAATGACGGAGTTCTGAGGTGACACACATTAAAAAATAAATAAATAAATAAATACAGACGAATTGAGAACCTTCCTCCATTTTGAAGTCGGGTTAATTAATCAATTAAAAAAATGGCAACAGGTTGATGCAAAAGCGGCAAGTATTATTGGCTAGTGCATTAGACAAAACGACAGCTTAATTAGTATTAGCATGTACACACGCTGCAAAATTTGGATAAACTGTTTGCTCGTTCCGAGGAATTATTTTTCGCAAACGAGAAAATCAAATTGTAGTGACTGATGAACTGGTTTTGGTATGTTAAGCGATTTATATACAATAGTTTCGTGTGTAGGTGATACACACGAAACTTAATTTGGAAAATTGCTATATGTCCTCCGTAGAAATTACAATCCCTTGACAGACCAAAATCAGTTCATCAGTCACTACAATTCGATTTTCTCGTTTGCGCAAAATAATTCATTGTTTTAAACGTTGCATTCAGCGTAACTATGTTATCGATCATGCGCAATGATTCTAACTCCGTTCAGTGTTTGGAGTTTAAAAATGCATACATCCGTCAACATTTGTACACAATTTGCATTCTTCTGTCTTGACATTAAAATTTGCTTTTTACAATTTTTAGTATTTTAATCATTGGTTTATTTATATATATTTCATTACACATCGCTTTTATCTGTGGTTTTTCTATTTTCATTTTCTTTCTGTGATAATTAAAAAGTGATATTTTCTGTGATATATAGATTGAAGCGGTTGTCCTGGACGGGACACACTTCGGCCATAAAGTCCATTGTGATGCCAATGGATGTGAGAATGTGAGTGAAGTGGAAGGAATTTTTGTGTGTAGGAATTTGTAGGTTGTGCGGCTGCAGCCGACTTTGATAGTAACTATGCCGATATTCATCTGGAGTTCGTGAATGAAACTGCAGAAAACATTCACAAGAATAGCCGGTTACTTCGTTCTTGTCCATACGCCGACAGTTTAGTCAATTAACCGCCCCTTTTTATTTAATAATTGGCAATCTGCAGATGTCGGGATTCGAACCAATAACCTCCCAGTCCCAAGTATACAGAGCGCGTTAGACCGCTGTGATAATTGGGATATCATTTATTGTTTAAACCCCTTTTTTAGGTTTGTTGTTATAAATTTGTCTGTGATCATTCGAAGATATTTTATAATTTCAACTTTATCATTTTATTTATTTCCATAATTTATCATTGTAGAATATTCTATATATTTTTAAAAAAAATTGTGTCAATCATTATGAAACTATTTCACTCATTTGATGTGATGTTTCTTCCGGTTTTTCTTTTGGTTAATTTTTCACTGGAAAACCCCTCAAATCTTTTTACATTGTTTTTTGTGTTTTTGTTTTTATGTTTACATTTTTATCAGATATGAACAATACAATTTTCATACTTTCTGATTTGTTTTTGGGCTTATACATATTTTTCTCATACCTTGTGTTTATAAGGTTGCGTTATTCATTAAAAATTTTATTTTCATGTTTTTGTTTTCTATTTTTCTGAATTTATATCACAGAATTTTTCTTTCGTATGCTTATTGTGCAATAACTGTTTGGTTTTGTGTTGCATTTGCTGCACACAATTTAATCACTTGGTAAATGTCATTTTTAACATTTATCGTGCGTTGGTTTCCAAGTAGGTTCATTTTTCACAGTTTTTAGGTCACATTTGTGTTTTCGACTCTTTTGATAATGGGAACTTAAGGTTCTCGAACCGTCAAGGTTTTATAATATTTAATATTTCGTAAATTCAGGTTATGCAATAATACTAAGATCGTTATTTCAAATAAATAAATAAATAATAAATACGAGTGTATTCCGTAATGATTGCATCAATAAGTTTTAAGTTGGCATTACTTAAAAAGGAGAGGTAGAATGGATGGAGCTGTGTTCCACCATCATAAACATCATCAAAAGTCGTATGACGTTTGCTATTGTAATGATAGAGGAATCATTTTTATTATTTTTTATATATAAATTATACTTTGTTAAAGCTTATAGGTTATTAAACAAAATCTTATTAAATGAATCGCTATCTAGAGCACGTTAGTGCGTAAGGCCGAGATTTAAGGGAGACATTCGGACTTTTCACTACAGTGCTATTACTACACCTTAATTTAGCGTCATTTTTTAGGTGCTGTATCTTTTGAACGAAAAGAGCTACAGTGTTGATATTTCAAATATAGATACTTTACGGAATTATAAGAAACAGTTTTTTCAATCAACGTTAACGAATTAACCGTTAAAAAGTTATTTCACTTCAAAAACGCAAAATTCGCGGGAACGCCTACAATTCTTGGAATATTAGTTTTCCTACGATACTTCCAGATATGCTGTAAAGTTGATATTTGGCATGAAGATAGCTGTAGTACCCAAACCGACGGGAAAATTGCGAAAACTGGAAATTTGTATCGGAAAAGTGGAAAACTTAACATTTTTTTGTTTTAATTAACTTAAGACTATGTCATCGGCCAACTACCATGTTGAAAACGATATATATCATATATATCTATTAATTTTTATACCATATAGAAATAGACAGAGCAATTTGAATACAGCAGTGTGCGTTTATTTTAAAAGTTAAGCACATATTTTTACAATTAGTTTTTGGATGGGTGCCCAACACTGTGTGAATTTATTTTATTTTATACGCTTTTTATTGTAATTTTGTAAACATTAATTTATATTCTCATTTTCTTTATTTTTTAACTTTTTTATTATATTTTTATTATATTATATTTTGCATTGATCAATTATTATTTATTACTAGCATTGCCCGTTGCAGCTTCGCCTACAAAAATTTTTTAAAGACCTTATAACCAAGCCCTTATGCTAGAATGATGCAGTTTTTTGTATTCGACGTGAAATTGCTTCAATCTGACGAGAAAAATGAGTAAACTTCAATTTTTTCAGTGCAACCCCTCGGAAAATTTGAAAAACATCCTCCAAAATTACGTTTTTCTGTTCTATAAATGCTATAAAGATTGAATTTTCACTAATCGACCCGAAATAACGTCAAAATTAACAGAATATTTTGAAAAATTTCATTACCTACATCGCAACCACACCGAAAATGGGAAAAACATCCCTAAAACTTACCTTTTTAATTCTATTCATGATAGAAAGATCGGTTTTTTTCCATTACAACCCTTCGAACTTGGTAAAAACACCCCCAAAACCAACCTTTTTGTTCTATACATGCAACAAGATGCAGTTTTTTGCAATCGACGCTTAATAGCTACAAATTAGGAAGTTATTTCGAAAAACTTAATATTTTTTATTGCAAACTCCCAAAAAATCAAAAAAACACCCCCCAAAATTACGTTTTTCAGTTCTATATATGATGAAATGATGGAATTTTCACCAATCGACCCGACATAAAGTCAAGTTAACAGAACACTTTCTTTACCTATAACGCAAACCTACGAAAATGGGAAAAACACCCCTTAAACTGCCTTAAGGCATTTTGATCAGACTAAAAATATGACCGCTAGATAGTGATTTATGTAATCTAAGGAAATTCGCTAAGTTGACGCAGCTCCTGCGCAACGAATTTTTTTTTGTGACGTGGAGCCAACGGATCAAGTCTTACCTTGATCGCATTCCACCCCTTCCTCCCCAACGGGTCAAGTCATTTCTTCGAATCCGAGCTGCCAATCGCCGCATTATCTTTGTTATATATATCAAAACTATTGCATGCTGCGTTGCACGTTGTTCAGGAATATGAATGTTCAAAGACTGTTACGTTGATAATCAATTATCTGTAATAAACAATTAGTTTGGAAGTCATAATCGAAACAAATCAAGTAACATCTTATATATATATATATACTAAATTTTATATAGTTATTTTAATAAAAATATATCACTCTTATTTCACATTAATTTGTGGCGCTTTAATAAAAGGCCTATGATCGATGAATATTAATGTCAATAATCCAATGTAAATAATTTACGCTTTCTTTTCAGTTTTCATTGGCAATAACACTGCTACAAAAATTTCTCGGAATACTACAAAAATTATACTTTAAGAAAACTTATTACGTAATAAATTTTAACCAAATTTTTACTGATATTTAAACAATTTACCCCTAAATAATGTTTTACGTAGATTTATGTTATAAAAAATTATAATTATACAAGTTGAATTGAGTTGAAAATTATTTATTAATATCGTCCTTTTTGAAGTTATAATACAAAACGTCTTAGAATCTATAGTACCAAGCCTAAGCTTTACCTATAATATATCATCTTATTAAATAAATACATCGAAATCTATAAACATTTTACATCGTTTCTTAAATGGAAAAATCTTATAAAAAAAAACAACCATTGATATCTAAAATTAACCTAAGTTGGACGGATAAGCCGTCCCTAAAACTAGACCTTAAAGAAAATATTTACAATTTAGATTACACCGAATCAGTTGTAATCGACATCAAGTGGCATGCGGTATCGTTTCCTGAAAAGCAACGTACGCGGGTCAAATTGGCCCAGTTCATTGATTTCCGGGAAAGGATTTTTGCGGGATGATGGAAATAGGATTTCGAAATGGTTTGGATGAAGGTTTTGATTGTGGGGTGCCCTGTTTCTCTGTGGAGTGCTTCAGTCGGGTATCGAAGAGGGACTTTCAAAATCGTCCGAAGACTACGATTTTGAAATTTTTGCATTTTCGCAAGCTGCGAAGGTGCAGCGTTCGACCAGATTGGTGCTGCGTACGTGAGTACGAGCCGGATACATGACTTGAAAAGTCGATGTTTCAGACGTTCGTCCAACCTACTCCTAGCGTTGAGTAGTGGGTACAACCCAGCAAAGGATGCGTTTCCAAGGGCAAGACGTTTTTTAACGTTCTGCATCCAATTCAACTGCCTTTGAAGGGTTACTCCCAGGTATTCAATACTTTGAGTCTGTTGGATTTCAGTGTTAAACATCTTCAATTCAAGTGGGTAAGAAGAAAATTTATTCTTCTTTGTGAACAAGACGGATTGAGTCTTCGTAGGATTAATTTTGATTTTCCACTTCTTGAAATAACTTTCAAGCGTGGATAGATGGGATTGGAGGCAGCTCGAGATAAGTTTCGGCTGCCAGGAAGTACAGTAGAGTGCTGTGTCGTCAGCGAAGAGGGCCGTTTCGGTTGCTCGATCCTTCGGGATGTCGTTTATAAAATATAAGAAGAGGCGGGATCCAAGCACGGAGCCTTGAGGTACACCAGCCTTGACACAATATTGGTTCGATGTGCTTTGTTGGAGATGAATTCGGGATTTTCGGTTCGATAAGTAGGAAATCAGGAATTTCAGGATGTAGGTAGGTATGTTGAATTTGGAAAGTTTGTGGATGAGTCCATCGTGCCAAACCGTATCAAAAGCCTTTTTGATGTCCAAAAGGACCATGCCTGTGGATTTATTTCAGTTAAATCCAGAAGAAATATGGTCAGTGAGCCGGTGAAGCTGACTCACTGTTGAGTGGTTCGATCTGAAACCAAACTGTTGGGGAATTAGTTGTCCGTGGATATTTTCATGCGACTGCAGCCGGTTCAAAACTACTTTCTCCATGACCTTGCTGAGAGATGGCAGCAAGCTGACGGGTCGATAACTTGAAGGCAACTTGAATTGTTTTCCCGGTTTCGGAAGGGCTAGCACTTTGGCAGCCTTCCAAATGTCAGGAAAATAACCAAGTCTCAAGCACGCAGTATAGATATAACTGAGCTGAACAACCGTCTTCCGAGGAAGATAACGGAGAACAACGTTAGTTATTCCATCATCACCGGGAGCCTTCCTACACTTAAGTTTCCTTAAAATGTTTGAAACCTCCTGATGTGACACGCATTCCACATCGATTGGGTTAATGACGGAAGAGCGAATATTTTCCAAAGATTCGGATACCATACGGGCCGTTTCTTCGTCGTGATATTCGTCGCCATCGGTTAAGCTGTGCGCCTTAGAGAAGGTATCAGCGAGAAGTTGAGCTTTGTCTGAATCTGGGTAGAGATACCCATTTTCCAACAGTAAACGGGGCAGTCTATTGGAACGTTTACGCAAACTTCTAGCAATTGTCCAAACACTATTGTCACGAGTGGTCAGAGCCGAAATCCTCTCATCCCACATTTCATCTCTGGTGCGCGTGACTTTTTCTCGAATATCAGCTGACATTCGCTTCATGGCGTCATGAAGCTCAGTCAGCCTAACTCTTTGCCAATATTTACGCAATTTGTTCCGAGTCCGTATGAGTCGTAGTGTGTCATCATCTAATTTAAGTTGAAAGCCGATGGATCGAGTTTTCCTAGGTATAGATTTTTCGGTAGCAGCTACGAGATTCCTCGTCAGTTTACTAACCTCCAAATCTATTTGATCGGTTGTTTTGATCTGCGGAGTGATCAAAGTTTCGGCGTTAAGATACTGTTTGAAAAGTTTCCAATCCGCTTTCTCAAAGCTCAACCGGGTCCGCAAGGTAGCAGCGCCCCTCATTTCACCTAGGGTGAAGGTGATTGGGCGATGATCGCTTTGCAAATCCAAGTGAACATCTTGGTCCGACAGGAGGTTACAATTCTTGAGTATCGTTAAGTCAATGGTCTGAGGAGGGCGGTGGGCAGCATCAGGAAAGTAAGTGGGGTCCTCTGGGTACGCAACAATGAAGTTTTGTTTGAGGGAATGCGCATAGAGTGCGTTCCCGCTAGCATTGTTAGACATACAGTTCCAAGACATATGGCGAGCATTAAAATTACCCATGATCACAGCGCGATCATGTGTCCTTAAAATGCGGTCAATATATTTTCCCTGTAAAAGTCTATCGGGGGGATTATATAGAGATGTGACTTTATAATTACCACAATTTGCCGAAATTAGAATGGAGACGGCTTCGATATCACCGTCTTCGGGAGGCAAGAGAGAGTGTTGGACATCGTGTCGAACGTATAGGGCAACCCCGCCCCCATTTCTGGTGGCACGGTCACGGCGATAGGTGTAGTACCCAGGAATTTGAGCTCTCTTGTCCGGCTTTAACCAAGTTTCGCTGATGGCAGCCACTTGGATCTGATGCTGTTGAAGAAATGAGTGAAGCTCGGGAAGTTTGCGATGGATACTTTGAGAGTTCCATTGTAGAAATCGGATGTTGGATCTAGAAATGGGATGGGACGCCATATTCAAAGAGATGAGATGTCATCCTGAAAAACACAAGAAGTTTTTCTGAATCTGATTTGCACGATTTCCATGCATTCTCCACTTCGATCCTGAGCTTCAGGAGGGTCATGAAGTCGAAAGTCGATTTAGTTCCTGCATCAGACTCCAATGGAGTTGGAGACGATGGAGGTCTTTCGAGGGCTTCAATTAAGAAGGGGTTATGGGGTGAAATGTGGGTGGTACTCAAAATATCTATTACTTCCTTTTCCGATGCTCTCTTCATTGTCCACGGATTTGCGGTTGGAGATGGGGCCGGGACAAACTTCTTCGATGATGTTGCTGCTACCGATGATGTACTGCTCCCCGCTGCTGGACCTCTGCTTGGCTCGTTGACCTCTTTTCTACGAGGAAGAGCTGGGTATTCCCTAGCCGAAGACGTGGGGGGTGGACGCCGAAGGGGCTCGCCCGGCGCAGCATTGCGCTTCGCTCTTCTGCTGCCGCTGGGTCTTCTCGGAGCCATTTTTGTCACATATGCCAGCCTTTCGGGACAGTTCATGGCACTGGCTGGATGGGAAGCGCTGCAATTACAACACTTCGCCGGTTCCGACCTCTGGAGCCCACAAGCCTGTGAAGCATGGTTTTCGCCACACTTCACGCAGCGTTGAACCCCACGACAGAACCGTGATCCGTGCCCGTAGGACTGACATCTGTAACATTGGATGGCCCCTCTTTTATTTTCGAAACGTTGGGTGGTTACAGGCACGCCACATAACCACCGTATGTTGAGGACGCTTTTAGCTTGCGTCCCCTTTTCGAATTTTATTAGACGAGAGACTCGTATACTCTCGTCTCCCGCCTTTGACAATAGCTGGACCTTATTTGGCTTAAGGCCCTGCCGTTTTAAATCTTCGGCCACCATGTCATCATTATGGTGGCGCATCGTTCCATGGACCACGTACTTTGGCTCGTGGTCCTCTTTTGTTCCATATGAATGGAATGGAAACTGGATTTCTTCCAGTTTCTCTTTCGTTTTAGTGTAATCGCTGTCCGTTTCGCAATGGACACTGATAGTCTTTGGCCCAAAGGTGAAACGGACAGTGCTACGAGCTGCCGCTTTTATGGCTGCCTCCACTTTTTCGAAGTTGGTTAAACCCATGTGAACAACAAATGGTTTTGGCATCTTCGGTTTGGGTGGAGTTGCTGACGCAGACTCGTTCATGTCCTTAAGGACGGAGAAGGAATTTTTAAGTTCAATTTGAACTTTTTTGGAATTCACTTGCTGATTCCCCACACGTCTAGGTCGCTTTTTCCCACGTTGCACCTGGAAGTCCTCGTCCATTGGTGTTGGTGTTCTTATCTGCATATCTTCCACCGCCTTGACGGCGGTGGACGCCATGGTATGATTTTCCGCCAATCTAAAAAACAGAAGAAAAAATCATTAGTTAAAAAAAAATAAAAATTTTTGAAATGCCTGAGTAAAATAAAAGTATTTGATGATTGCCCTAGGTACACCCAAAAAATATATTTTAGTTTACACTCAATTTTTAATTTAATTCCTTTGTAAAACAAAGTCCAATAAGATTAAAAGTAATCCTATTATCAGAGATTATTTCACAAAACATTAAAATATCAAAGAACTGTTCACAACAATGAATGAAACTATTGTTGGTATGAAAATAAAATAATAAATCACAGGTATAATTTGTGATAATATCCGATTAGCGATGTTGCTTGTAACAACATCAGATCTCGAATTTTGAACAAATAGAATAATTATACAAATTGCCATATAAATATTATATATATAAGTAAACTACCTTGTAGAAAACCGACAATATTAATTCCTTTTTTCTGTGTTTTATATTAACAAATTAACTAATTGATAGTCCCATATATATATATATATATATATATATATACATATATATGTATCTATATATATATGTATATATATATATATATATATATATATATATATATATATATAAATTATATGTATATATATGTATATATATATATATATATAAATTTTACAGATGGTGATTTTCGACATCTATAAGCTATGATCGATGGACATTTTTGCTATACTATAACGCTGAAAGTGCTAAGCGATTGTTACACCAGATAATAAATTATTTAATTCTTCATTATTACGAATTGCTAATTGTAAATGACGAGGTATAATACGAGTTTTCTTGTTATCATTAGGGGTAAATTGATTAAATGTAAGAAAAAATTTGGTTGAAATGAATTGAAATGAAATAATATGTCGTAAAATTTCTTTAGTATGTTTTTATTAAAATTTTATAAATAAAAATTTATTTATTTAACGTGGTAAGTTTTAAAATATTTGAAATAAAAAATTACGCAGGAGCTGCTTCATCTTCGAGCGAATTTCCTTCAAATACATTAATCACTTTCTAGCGGTCACTATTTTATTTCCTTACAGGAAATTCGCTATATAACTTGCCGCGTTATATAAAATTTTACATACTACAAAAATTGTACTTATTACGTAATAAATTTCAACTAAATTTTTACTGACATTTAAACAATTTACCCCTAATTAATGTTTTACGTAGATTTATGTTATAAAAAATTATAATTATATATATGTATATATATATATATATATATATATATGTATATATATATATGTATATATATATATATATATATATATATATATATATATATATAAATTATATGTATATATATATATATATATATATATATATATATATATATATATAAAATTTACAGGTGGTGATTTTCGACATCTATTAGCTATGATCGATGGACATTTTTGCTATACTATAAAGCTGAAAGTGAAGCTGACTTACTCAGGCTAGAAAGTTGCGGTTTTTGGCATTCGACACGAACTTGTACTAAATTTTATATAGTTATTTTAATAAAAACTATATCACTCTTATTTCACATTAATATGTGGCGTTTTAATAAAAGGCCTATGATCGATGAATATTATTGTCAATAATTCAATGTAAATAATTTGCACTTTCTTTTCAGTTTTCATTGACAATAACACTGCTTGTATATTTGGTAATACATTACACCTTGGGCGATTGTTACACCAGATAATAAAATATTTAATTCATCATTACGAATTGCTAATTGTAAATGAGGTATAATACGAGTTTTCTTGTTATCATTAGGGGTGAATTGTTTAAATGTAAGAAAGAATTTGCTTGAAATGAAATAATATGTCGTAAGTTTTCTTTGGTATGTTTTTATTAAAATTTTATAATTAAAAATTTTATTTATAACGTAGTAAGTTTTAAAATATTTGAAATCATCAAAAATTACGCAAGAGCTGCTTCATCTTCGAGCGATTTCCTTCAAATACATTAATCACTTTCTAGCGGTCACTATTTTATTTCCTTACAGGAAATTCGCTATACAACTTGCCGCGTTATATAAAATTTTAGAAACATACTACAAAAATTGTACTTAAAAAAAACTTATTACGTAATAAATTTCAACCAAATTTTTACTGACATTTAAACAATTTACCCCTAAATAATGTTTTACGTAGATTTATGTTATAAAAAATTATAATTATACAAAATGCCATAAAAATATTATATATATAAGTAAACTACCTTGTAGAAAACCGACAATATTAAATACTAATTCCTTTTTTCTGTGTTTTATATTAACAAATTAACTAATAGATAGTCCCATATATATATATATACATATATATGTATATATATATATATATATATATATATATATATGTATATATATATATATAGATATATATATATATATATATATATATATAAATTATATGTATATATATGTATATATATATAAATTTTACAGATGGTGATTTTCGGCATTTATAAGCTATGATCGATGGACATTTTTGCTATACTATCACGCTGAAAGTGCTAAGCGATTGTTACACCAGATAATAAATTATTTAATTCTTCATTATTACGAATTGCTAATTGTAAATGACGAGGTATAATACGAGTTTTCTTGTTATCATTAAATAATTGATTAGGGTAAATTGATTAAATGTAAGAAAAAATTTGGTTGAAATGAAATAATATGTCGTAAGTTTTCTTTAGTATGTTTTTATTAAAATTTTATAATTAAAAATTACGCAGGAGCTGCTTCATCTTCGAGCGAATTTCCTTCAAAGGGTACATATTTTTAAATATTTGAATTTTTTTGGATGCATTTCATGTCAATGTTGCAAATTTTCTTACTCTTATTCGAATAATTTTATTTTTTTTTTTTGTATTTTTTGTTTTTTGTTTTTTATTTTTTATTTATTTAAAAAAAAATTATATTCGGGGGTTGGGGAGACTTTAATTAAATTTGAAATGCAAATCCCACCCATACCCCCGAATTGTCGGCGACTGCGTGTACCGTTACCGCGACCGCGACTAAATCGATTACCGCGATAACTGGCTCTAAAAGCTGCAATTGGAGCTGCAATAGGAGCTGCAACTGGCGTTGCATTTGGAGTTGCAATTGGAGCTGCAATTGGAGCTGCAATTCGGATGGAAGCACATTCACTTAAAATATGTTTAACACTTAATTGTATATTACACTTTTCACATTTGGGGAGTTCTTGATGGTTAAGAAGGTAATTGTGGGTAAGATTTGTGTGACCTGTTCTCAACCTTGCTAGAATCACTTCTTCTCTTCTTGATGTTCTGTAAGGTGTTTGCCATTCAGTAATTGTAGTTTTTATGGTTCTTATTTTATCAGTACTGTGATGCCATCTGTTTTGCCACATTATTCGGAGAGATCTTTTACTGTTATTTAACATGTCAGTGATTGCTGTCTTATATATTGGGATACCGTCGGTGCGAGCCTCCTTGGCTAGGTTGTCAACTAGTTCATTTTCATATATACCAATATGACCAGGAATCCATAAAAAAATGATGTCACATCCTTTGTCGAGTAGTTTTTGTGTTACAGTTTGGATATATTCTTGAATTTCATTTCTGCTGTTGGAGTTTAGACTTTTTATTACACTTTGTGAGTCAGAACATATAATGTATTTATTTGGTGGTAGTTCTTGTAAATGTAGTAATGCTTTCAGAATTGCTATTTGCTCAGCTGTGTAGATACTGCTTATATTTGGTAGTTTGTATTTCTTTTCAATTTCTCCAATTTTGTAGGCACATCCAACTAAGTTTTCTGTTTTTGAACCGTCTGTGAAAATTTGGATATAATCGTGCAATTCACTGGTAATTTGATTAAACAGATGTTTGTATATCTGTGGAGGTGTTATTGCCTTGTTGAGCTCTTCCAAATCTGATTGTATTCTAATTTTTTTGTATTTCCATTTAGGTATTGTATGCATTTCAGTAGTAAAGTGAAGATAGATTTTGATTTTTTTTTGAACTTTTGTAATTTTTAATCTGGCTGGATAGGGTTTTGGATAATATAACTTTAATGTAAAAGTGTTCATTTGGATTTCGGAAAATAGTTTTTTGATAGGGTGGTTTTTTGTTGTGTCTATTTTTAACGCATATTTTATCATAAGGTACATTCTTCTGTCCTGAAGTGATTGTTCGTTGGCTTCTACGAGTAGAGATGTTATTGAACAGGTTCTGTGTGTTCCAGTAGCTATTCGAAGTCCTTCATTATGGATTGTATATAATATTTTCAGAGTATTTTCTTTTCCGGAGGAGTATATAATGCTAGCATAATCTAGTTTGGATCTCACTAGGCTGCGGTACATCATGAGTATAGATTAGTTCTATCTGCTCCATAGTTTTTATTATTGATTGTTCTAAGTAGATTTATTGTTTTGATACAGTTAGCTTTGAGGTCTTTAATGTGTGGTAACCAGGTTAATCGTGAGTCGAAAACAAGACCGAGAAATTTGTGATTTTTTACAAATGTTAGTAGATGGTTGTAGATTTTCAGCTCTAAGGTTGGAATTTTTCTTTTTTGTGAGAAAATTACGGCTTTCGATTTCTCCGTTGAGAAGCGTAGTCCATTTTTGAGGGTCCAACATTCTAATTTTTGAAGTGCTCTTTGAAGAATATCTTTCCCAAAACTGAAGCAATCTGTGCGCACTGATATTGCTATATCGTCTGCATACATATATATTTTTACTGGCTGGGGAATTTGATTGGTTATGTCATTGATTGCTAATGAAAATAGTGTAGGGCTAAGGATTGTACCCTGGGGTAATCCGTTTTCTTGTATTATAAACGGTGATAAGCAGTCATTGATTCGAGTGGATACTCTACGTTCTTGTAAAAAGTTTGATAAAAAGAACATTATGTGACCTTTTATTCCATGGTTATTGAGCTCTATTAGACTTTTTAAACGCCACGTCATATCGAAGGCCTTATTTATATCGAAGAAGATCGATAGGACGGATTCTTCAGTTTGAAACGCTGTGCATATTTCTGTTTCGAGTCTAATAAGGTTATCTATCGTAGAGCGGTTTTTTCTAAAGCCCGATTGTGATTCGTGTATAATATTTTTCTTTTCTAATATCCATTTTAATCGAGTATCTATGATTCTTTCTAAAACTTTACTTGTACAGCTTGTTAACGAAATGGGACGGTAGCTGCTGATATCAAATCTACTTTTTCCCTGTTTCAGTATTGGGATTATAATTGCTTTTTTCCATTCAATAGGGAATACATGTTCTTTCCAGATTAGTTGAAATATATCTAATAAATATTTTTTTTGCGGTTTGGTGCATTTTGTTTAGAAATTCTGGATGAATGTTATCTGCCCCTGGGGTTGAGTTTTGTTTTTGCTTTGAAATTGTTTTTTCTTCAAGTTCTGCGTAAGATAAATCACAGTTATATACCTCTTCGTTCTTACTTGTTGGAATAGTAAAGTTTTGTTCTATGTTATTTTTAAAGTGAACAAAGTCTGCATCATAATTATTTGAACTAGAGATGTTCGCATAGTGTTTGTTGAAGCAATGTGCTATTTCCATAGGGTTTTGTATTAATGTGTCATTCGATATTATTTGATTTATAGATCGGATGGGTCTTCTGTTTAGACGTTTTACCAAGTCCCAAACTTTTTATATTGTGGTGTTCATGTTAATTGAGTTTACGAACTCTGCCCATGATTCCTTTTTTTTTGTACGAATGATGTTCCGAGCCTTTGCTCTCATTTTTTTGAATTGGATAAAATCTTCTAGGCTTTTGGATTTATTATACTTTTTTAGTGCGTTTTTTCTATCATTAATAGCGTTTTTTATATCTTCACACCACCAAGGGGTCGGAGGTGTTTTGACTATTCCAGATGTTTGAGGAACACACACAGAGGCGGCATTTAATATTACATGATTGAAGTTAGTGATTATGTTGTTTATGTTACTATTAATTGAAATTGATGGAAGGTCAGTTTTTATATCAGTAAGTTCATAAAATTTCGTCCAATCTGCTTTTTCAGTCACCCAGCGCTTTGGAAGTTTGTGTACACTTTTTGATAAATTTAGTTCAATTGTAATTGGGTAGTGGTCACTTCCACATAAGTCATAGTAAACGTCCCAACTAAGATCCGCAGCTATGTCCTCGCTACAAAAACTTAGATCAATTGCGGATTGTGTGCCGTATGATAATGATAAATGTGTGGATTGGCCATTGTTTAGTAGTATTAGGTTGTTATATTTTAGATAAATTTTTTCAATTTTTCTTCCTTTGGAATCAGTGAAGTTTGAGCCCCACATTTGGTTATGTGCATTCATGTCTCCCAATATGATATATGGGGTCGGTAAGTTGTCAATTAAAGTTTCCAATGATTCTTTTTCAAAGTTCCTGGGAATATATATGTTGCATATATACCATGTTTTAGCATTATCTAACCGTACTTTTGTGATTACTGTCTGTAGTTCTGAATCTATAAATATTTCTTCAGAAATGTAATTTGTTTTGACTGCAGTTAGAACACCCCCTGATGCCTTTTGGCCCTCTACAAAGTCTTTGCGATAAATTTTATAGTTTTTTAGGTTGGTAATTTGATTAGGTTTGAGGTGACTTTCTTGAATACATATAATAGTTGGGTCTAGTGTTTGTGTTAACAGTTTAATTTCGTCGATGTGTTGGAAGTATCCGTTACAATTCCATTGCAGAAGAGCCATTAAGATTTTAGTTATTTTCCTCTTCCGATATATCGTTAGAGGATAGGTTTAGGTAGAGATTTTGTTGTTGGGCAGATAATTTTTTAATAATTTTTGTTATTTTCATTTTTATTCCTCGGTCCACTGATTTGTGGATAAATTTAAGCATATCTATGAGGTCTTCTGTTTTGTTAGTGTATTTGAAACTCATTTTTAGTATATCCTCCGTTTCGTAAGTTTCTGTTAAGAACGCTTTTATTTGTTGAATATTAAGCGGATAATTACTTGTGTTAGGATCCAATACTTCTTGTAGTCTATCCACGTCATCAAAATTCTGTGGTTCTGATTTAGATCTTTTAGTTTCCGTTTTAATTTTTGGTTCTTGGTCTTTAGTAGAGATATCTGGTTTTTTTGAATTGTCTGTTTTTTGTGTTAATTTTTGTTGTGGGTTTGTTGTTGTTATCTGTGTTTGTGATTGCGTTGATCTACTAAGTGTGGTCATTGTTGTTTGTATTTCGTCAGTATTTGGTATTCCGTTGTTTATGTTTTGTAGTACTTGTGAATGTTTTACAAATGTGTCATTATTTGTCTTTTTTATTTGATGTTTTGCTGTTTCATTTTCTGATTCTTGGCTATTATTTGAGTTTGGGGAAAGTGTGCGTTTTCTGGTTTGAATTTGTGTTTCTACTAGTGTTGTATTGTTTTGTTCAAATGTATCTGTTGTGTTTTGGGTTTGAATGTTTTGGTTGTGAGTGTTTTGGGTTTGAGTATTTTCGTATCTACATCTGTCCCTAGTGTGGCCATGCCTATGGCAGTTCTCACATTTTTCGGTGCTAATGTAAACACGGTGAGTTTCACCTTCATACTCAATTGTAAATGAATCCGGGATGGGGACATCGCCCTCCGGTTGGTAATATGTCTGTCTACGGCCACTGTTGATGTGTGTTAATAGTGGGTTTGATAGTTTTAGTCGGGTTATTGGTGAGGTGATTTTAATATTATTTTTTGTGAGATGCTGTGATAGTATTTCATTCGGTATGTTTGCGGGTATGCTTATGATCATTCTTCTTGTTGTGCTCACTAATTTTCTGATAGGTATTTCATATCCATTTATAGTTAGTTGTTTATGTGTTTCAACGATTTCATCTGCCATTTCTTTAGTCTTAAGATAAACGCATATTCTTCCAGAGCTCATAGGATATGCATCAGTTATTTGTTTTAGATCGATTATTTTACCTAGACCTAGTATATGTCCTGTGAAATCCATGTTTTCGATTTTTGGTATTATTATAGCTTGTTGTTTACTTGGAAATGTATCTGTTTTTACTATGTTTGAATATGTAGTTGTTTTTTGCGATAGCATTTTGAGTATTTTTGATTTGGTATGTAGTGTATATTTTAATTTGTGTTTGGTGTTGTATTTTTTTTATATTATATAGTATAATAAATTGTTTTTGATCTACTCACTCAAGGTGAGTAGATAAATATTCAACAGTTTATGGTTATATAAGTTTGATTTTTGTTTGTCGTATTTATAACAATTATAAACTTGTGTACACTTTATTTTTAATAATCACAACAATAGTATGTACACTGCTTCACTGTTAAAGTAAGACTCCCGTATGGTCAATTTTTAAGAATTTTAATTAAAATACATGAATGTGTGATTTTTGTTTTTTATAATAAAAATAAAAATTTATATTATTTATATTACAACAATCGTTATAATTCTATAAGTATTTTATTTATATTATTCTTTTATTTCAATTATTTTTTTTTTATTTCAATTTATTTTTTTTATTTCAATATTTCTGTTTATTTTTAAAAAAATATGTGTAAAAAAATTTAGGTTTCGTTTATTAATCTCTTTTGTTAGTGATACAAATTCAATGTAAGTTAGTTTTAATTTTACCAAACGTATTATTTACAATGTAACTCGTGAATGAGCAGTTATTAATATTAAAAATATATATATTTTTAAAAGAAAAATTTAAAAAATGCGTAGGCAGGAGCTGCTTCAACTTTGTGAATTTTCTTAGAAATTTGGTATTTGAGGCTCTTTTGATATTCAAAATGTCAAGTTCGTTAATGGGTAAAATTGGACAAGGGGAAAGGGGGGTTTACAAGAGGGGAAAACAAAAATTTAAACATATCTCCCTTAATATTTGAAAAATCGACAAATTTTATAATAAGTAAAGTTGTAGGTATTTAGTTTTACTGTAATTTTGTTTCTTATAATTTTTTTATTGTTACACTTATATTTACAGAAAAATTTACGGTTTAAGATTGAAAATTAATTTCCCTAATATATCTGTACGCAATAGAGTTTGAACAAAAATGATAAGGCAATGAATTGTTGCAAATTCGATTTTTTACAACTTTATTCCTTTTGCATTTTTCGATTGTTCTAATATTAATAGAGATATTTTATATATTGTGTTTTCTTCTTCCTTTATACCCCCCCCCCCTCCATTCCTCTCGACGTATGTCATTTAACGATAAAATTGGACTTGTAAATACTAAAATCATATACGACATTTCATTTTGATCAGACTGAAATTGTAAAATTGTGACCGCTAGAGAATTATTTATGTATTCTGAGGAAATCGCTAAGTTGAAGCAGCTTCTGCGTAACGAACTTTTTAGCAAATTTTCTGAAAGAAAATAGAGCTATTGGTCTGGTACCGACTTAAAAATTTTTGCAAATGTCCATTGATCCTACCTAGTAGATGTAGGAAATCACCATTTGAAAAATTTATTTATATATATATATATATATATATATATATATATATATATATATATATATATATATATATACATATATATATATAAATATATATATATATATATAATATATATATATATATATGTACATGGATAAATATATATATATATATATATATAAATATTTTATATTTTTAAAAACTGTTTGTTATGCATCTAACGCTTCACATTTATATCAAAACTATGTATGAATCTAGAGCACGGTAGTGCGTAAGGCCGAGATTTAAGGGAGACATTCGGACTTTTCACTACAGTGCTATTACTACACCTTAATTTAGCGTCATTTTTTAGGTGCAGTATCTTTTGAACGAAAAGAGCTACAGTGTTGATATTTCAAATATAGATACGTTACGGAATTATAAGAAACAGTTTTTTCAATCAACGTAACGAATTAACCGTTAAAAAGTTATTTCACTTCAAAAACGCAAAATTCGCGGGAACGCCTACAATTCTTGGTAACTAATAGATCAATATTCTACGATACTTCCAGATATGCTGTAAAGTTGATATTTGGCATGTAGATAGCTGTAGTACCCAAACCGACGGGAAAATTGCGAAAACTGGAAATTTGTATCGCAAAAGTGAAAAATTTAACATTTTTTTGTTTTAATTAACTTAAGACTATGTCATCGCAAACTACCATGTAGAAATCGATATATATCATATATAACTATTAATTTTTATACCATATAGAAATAGACATTGCAATTTGAATACAGCAGTATGCGTTTATTTTAAAAGTTAAGCACATATTTTTACAATTAGTTTTTGGATGGGTGCCCAACACTGTGTGAATTTATTTTATTTTTTATATACGCTTTTTATTGTAATTTTGTAAAACATTAATTTATATTCTCATTTTATTTATTTTTTAACATTTTTATTATATTTTATATTGATCAATTATTATTTATTACTAGCATTGCCCGTTGCAGCTTCGCCTGCAAAAATTTTTTTAAAGCCCTTATGCTAGAATGATGCGGTTTTTTGTATTCGACGTGAAATTGCTTCAAACTGACGAGAAAAATCAGTAAACTTCAATTTTTTCAGTGCAACCCCTCGGAAAATTGGAAAACCATCCTCCAAAATTACGTTTTTCTGTTCTATAAATGCTATAAAGATTGAATTTTCACTAATCGACTCGAAATAACGTCAAAATTAACAGAATATTTTGAAAAATTTCATTACCTACATCGCAACCACACCGAAAATGGGAAAAACATCCCTAAAACTGACCTTTTTACTTCTATTCATGATAGAAAGATCGGTTTTTTTCCATCACAACCCTTCGAACTTGGTAAAAACACCCCCAAAACCAACCTTTTTGTTCTATACATACAACAAGATGCAGTTTTTTGCAATCGACGCTTAATAGCTACAAATTAGGAAGTTATTTCGAAAAACTTAATATTTTTTATTGCAAACTCCCGAAAAATCGAAAAAACACCCCCCAAAATTACGTTTTTCAGTTCTATATATGATGAAATGATGGAATTTTCACCAATCGACCCGAAATAAAGTCAAGTTAACAGAACACTTTGAAAAATTTCTTTACCTATAACGCAAACCTCCGAAAATGGGAAAAACACCCCTTAAACTGCCTTAAGGCATTTTGATCAGACTAAAAATATGACCGCTAGAGAGTGATTTATGTATTCCAAGGAAATTCAAGTCATTTCTTCAAAGACTCTTACGTTGATAATCAATTGTCTGTAATAAACGATTAGTTTAGAAGTCATAATCGAAACAAATCAAGTAACATCTTATATATACTAAATTTTATATAGTTATTTTAATAAAAAATATATCACTCTTATTTCACATTAATTTGTGGCGTTTTAATAAAAGGCTATGATCGATGAATATTATTATCAATAATCCAATGTATAAAATTTAAGCTTTCTTTTCAGTTTTCTTTGGCAATAACACTGCTTGAATATTTGGTAATATACCACCTTGAGCAATTGTTACACCAGATAACAATTTATTTAATTCTTCATCATTACGAATTGCTAATTGAAAATAAACTTGTTTATTTTTAAACAACTTGTTTACTTAAAAAAAGTAACATTGTAACAATACAATGAAAGAATCAATGTTTTCTATTTGGAGTATTAAAACATACTGATATATCAAGTTCAAGTTCAAAATGAATTTATTAAATCTTCCGTTTTCCGTTAATTATTACAAAACATCTTAAAGTTATAGTACCTAGCCTAGACTTCTCCTATACAATCATCTTATGAATAAAATACATCGAATTATTGTAGAATTTAATATACATCGTTTAAATTTAATGGAAAAAACTTATATAAAAACCATTGAAATCATAACTTAACCTAATTTGGGTGGATAAGCCACCCCTAAGAACTAAACCTTAAATAAATAAATAAATAAGTAAATAAATAAGTATGTACAAATTAGATTACAACAGAATTAGTTGCAATCGACATCGTGTGGCATGCGGTATCTGTTTCTGAAGAGCAACGTATTTGGGTCAAAACGGCCCAGTTCGTTGATCTCCGGGAACGGGTTTGTGCGGGATGATTGGAAGAAGGATTTAGCGGTTGTTTGGATAAATGTTCGGATAGTAGGGTGCCCAGTTTCTCGGTGGAGGGATTCAGCCGGATATCGCAGGGGGGCTTTCGAAATCGTCCGAAGACAACGATTTTGAAATTTTTGCATTTTCGAGTTGCGATGGTGCAACGTTCGACCAAATTGGGGCAGCGTATGTGAGTACGGGCCGAATACATGACTTGTAAAGTCGATGTTTCAATCGTTCGTCCAATCTACTCCTAATGTTGAGAAGTGGGTATAACCCCGCAAAGGATGCGTTTCCAAGGGCAAGACGTTTTTTAACGTTCTTCGTCCAATTCAACTGTCTTTGAAGAGTTACTCCCAGATACTCAACACTTTGAGTCTGTTGGATTGCCGTGTTAAACATTTTCAGTTCAAGTGGGTAAGAAGAAAATTTAGCCTTCTTTGTGAACAAGACGGATTTTCCACTTCTTGAAATAGCTTTCAAGCGTGGATAAGTGTGACTGGAGGGAGCTCGAATTAAGTTTCGGCTGCCAGGAAGTGCTGTAGATTGCTGTATCGTCAGCAAAGAGGGCCGTTTCGGTAGCTCGATCTTTCGGGATATCATTTATGTAATATAAAAAGAGGCAAGGAGCCTTGAGGTACACCAGCCTTTACTCGGTATTGGTTCGATGTACTTTGTTGGAGATGAATTCGGGAATTTCGGTTAGATAGGTAGGAAATCAGGAATTTCAGGATGTAGGTAGGTATGTTGAATTTGGAAAGTTTGTGGATAAGCCCATCGTGCCAAACCATATCAAAAGCTTTTTCGATGTCCAAAAGGACCATGCCTGTGGATTTATTCCAGTTAAATCCAGTAGAAATATGATCAGTGAGCCGGTGAAGCTGAGTCACTGTTGAGTATTTTGATCTGAAGCCAAACTGTTGGGGAATCAATTGTCCGTGGATATCTTCATGCGACTGCAGCCGATTCAAAACTACTTTCTCCATGACCTTGCTGAGAGATGGCAGCAAACTGATGGGTCGGTAGCTTGAAAGCGACTTAAGTTACTTTCCCGGCTTTCCCGGAAGAGCTAGCACTTTGGCAGCTTTCCAAAGGTCAGGAAAATAACCAAGTCTCAAGCACGCAGTATAGATGTAACTGAGCTGTACCACCGTTTTCCGGGGAAGATAGCGGAGCACAACGTTAGTTATTCCATCATCGCCGGGAGCCTTCCTACACTTAAGTTTTCTTAAAATGTTTGAAACCTCCTGAGGTGATACACATTCGACTTCGGTTGGGTTAATGATGGAAGAGCGAATATTTTCCAAAGATTCGGACACCAAGCGGGCCGTTTCTTCGTCGTGATATTCGTCGCCACCTGTTAAACTGTGCGCCTTAGAGAAGGTGTCAGCAAGAAGTTGTGCTTTGTCTGAATCTGAGTAGAGATACCCATTTTCTGACAAAAGAGGGGGCAGTCTGTTGGAACGTTTACGCAAATTTCTAGCAATTGTCCAGACACTATTGTCACGAGTGGTCAGAGCCAAAATCCTCTCATCCCACATTTCATCCCTGGTGCGCGTGACTTTTCCTCGAATATCAGCTGACATTTGCTTCATGGCGTCATGAAGCTCAGGCAGCCTAACTCTTTGCCAAAATTTACGTAGTTTGTTCCGAGTCCGTATAAGTTGTAGTGTGTCATCATCTAATTTAAGTTGAAAGCCGAAAGATCGAGTTTTCTTAGGGATAGATTTTTCGGTAGCAGCTACGAGATTTCCCGTCAGTTTACTAACCTCTAAATCTATCTGTTCGGTCGTTTTGATCTGTGGAGTGATCAAAGTTTCGACGTTGAGATACTGTTTGAAAAGTTTCCAATCCGCTTTCTCGAAGTCCAGCCGGGTCTGCAAAGTTACAGCACCCCTCATTTCACCTAGGGTGAAAGTGATAGGGCGGTGGTCACTCTGCAAATCCAAGTGAACATCAAGATCCAACAGAAGGTCACAATTCTTGAGTATCGCTAAATCGATGGTTTGGGGTAGGCGGTGGGCAGCATCAGGGTAATACGTGGGTTCCTCAGGGTATGCAACAATGAAGTTACGTTTGAGGGAGTGTGCAAAAAGTGCATTCCCGCTAGAATTGTTAGACATACAGTTCCATGATATATGGCGCGCATTATAATCACCCATGATCACAGCGCGATCATGGGTCCTTAAAACGCGGTCAATATCTTTTCCCTGTAAGAGTCTATCAGGGGGGTTGTATAAAGATGTAACTTTATAACTACCACTATTAGCCGAAATAAGAATTGAGATGGCTTCAAGACTACCATCTTCAGGAGGCAAGAGAGAATGTTGGACATCGTGTCAAACGAAAAGAGCAACGCCCCCACCATTTCTGGTGGCTCGGTCGCGGCGATAGGTAAAGTACCCAGGAATTTGAGCTCTCTTGTCCGGCTTTAACCAAGTTTCGCTGATGGCGGCAACATGGATTTGATGCTGTTGGAGAAATGAGTGAAGCTCTGGAAGTTTGCGATGGAGACTTTGAGAGTTCCACTGTAGAAATCGGATTTGGGACCTAGCAGAAGGATGGGATGCCATTTTCGAATAGATGAGCAGTCATCTTGAAAAACACGAGGAGTTTTTCGGAGTTCGAATTGCACGATTTCCATGCAGTCTCCACTTCAATCCTGAGTTTCAGGAGGGTCATGAAGTCAAAAGCGTTGTTCTCCGTTGGAGTTGGAGATGCCGGGGATTCTAGGGCCTCGGTCAAGAATGGGTTTAATGGTGAAAGAGGGGTGTTACACAAAATGTCGATTACCTCCTTTTCTGAATTCTTCTTAGGGAACCACGGATTGGTTGATGGCACAGGTGCTGGAACGTACTTTGTTGAAACCGATGGTGATGATGTTGGCTTCCTATTGGCTGGAACTCTGCTTGGCTTGTTGACCTCTTTTACGTGAGGGAGGGCCGGGAATTCCCTGGCCTGAAGCGATGGTGGTTTTGGGCGGCCTTGCGCCACGCCCGCAGCGGCCTTGCGCCTCGCTCCTACTGCTGCTGAGCGGGATGCCGTCGCCGCCACGTATGTCTTGCGTGCGGGACAGTCCATAGAACTTGCCGGGTGCGAAGCGCTACAATTGCAGCATTTCGCAGGATCCGACCGCGGGACTGCGCATTCTCGTGAGCCGTGGTTTTCACCACACTTCACGCAACGCACAGTTCCTCGACAGTTCCGTGAACCATGCCCGTATACCTGACAACGGTAGCATTGAATGGCTCCCCGCTTGTTGATACACTTTTCGATGCCAACTCTGACACCACAAATCTACTTTACGTTGAGGACGCTTTGTGCTTGCGTCCCCTTTTCAAATTGGATGAGACGAGATACTCTAACGCTCTCGTCTCCAGTTTTGCTGAAAAGCACGACCTTATTAGGCTTAAGGCCGCACTTTTTGAGCTCTTCAGCCACCATATCGTCGGTGTGGTGGCGCATGGTGCCATGTACAATGAACTTTGGTTCATGGTCACTTTTATTGCCGTAAAAGTGGAACGGCAACTGAATTGCCTCTAACTTGGCCTTACATTTGGTGTAGTCCGAGTCAGTTTCACAGTGGACACTTATTGTGCTGGGCCCAAAAGTGAACCTGATCGAGCCCTTGGCTGCCGCTTTTATGGCTTCCTCGACCTGCCTGAAATTGGTGAGACCCATGTGAACCACAATGGGACTTGGTTTCTTTGCTGCAGGTCGAGTTGCTGACACAGCTTCGGTGACATCGACCAACAGTCCATATCTGTTGCTGACTTCAGTTGCCGCTTTTTTATGGACGGTTGGGGCCAACGATCGCTTCTTTCTTTTGTTGCTGACGGGTTTAAACCCGTCCTCTTCCATTGGTGATGCTGTTGCTGTTGATGCTGATGATGCTGCTGCTGGTGTCGATGTTGATGTGGAGGATATTGTTGGCTTCGGTGCCACCGCCATGCCGGCGGTGGTGTTCATCTTCAGTTTAAATTCCAACCTAGATAACAGAAGAAATACACATTAAATTTAAAAAATTAAATAAAGGCGCCTAAATAAACTGAAAAGTATTTAATGGTTGTAGGAGTTACAATCATGAAATATATTTCTGGTTATTTTTATTTTGAATATAAAAAAGATTACAATTCAGTTCTGTTACAAAATTCCCCGACAATAGAATCTAATAAAATATTGTCAAAGGTAAATTCGTAAAAGAACGAAATAACTCTTTCTTTGGTTTTTCCTGAATTGTCAACTCAGCATGAATCCAGTATAATAATGTATTATAAATAGATTCAATAGAGTGTAAAAACCCAGAAGAAAAAACAAAAAATTTTTTGTTTCCGACAATAAATAAATTTATTGTAAGATGATCGCAGGTAAGAGATCTCAGATAAAATTTGAGATAAATTTCTTCGATACAGCGATGTTAACAGTGTCAACATCTAACATCGAATGACTGATATATCAAATATGCTATTTTTATTTAAATACTAAATGTCTATCTAATCAAAAAGGAGGCGGTAACCATGTCAACAAATCAAATCGATATTTGCTTCATATGTTATTTTAATTACAGTTAAAATTATTAAATTTTCCGTTTGTAAGAAAGGTAAGTTTTCGAGAAAATCTTAATCAAATAATTGCTTCTTAATAAGTGATGATATGGGATAAAGGACCGAGCTATTTACAAAGTAAATAGATCCAGACTTCATATAATAGTTGCTCCTTAAAAAGTGATGATATACGAGAAAAGACCGAGCTATTAACAAAGTAAATAGCTCTAGACTTCAAATAATAGCTGTTCCTTAAAAAGTGATGATATCCCATAAAGTTTCGAGCTATTTACAAGCTAAACAGCTCGGTAAACTATTTATTAAAAAAATAAATGAGGGGTAAATTAATTAAGTGTAAGAAAAAAATTGGTTGAAATTTATGTCGTAAGTTTTCCCTTAGTATGTTTTTAAAATTTTATAACGCGGCAAGTTTTAAAATATTTGAAATCATCAGAAAAATTAACTTGCCGCGTTATAAAATTTAAATAAAAACATACTGTACAGAATATTGTACAGAATCTCATATATGTTAGGTGTACAAGTGTTACACATTTAATTGTTTTATTAATAAAAACACAAAAATTGCAGGACAATTTTTAATGCGTGTTACCTCAAAACTCCGTCATTTATAAATCGATTTTGAATTTTTTGTTTTAAAGGGTTTGATTTCCCATTGTCCCCAATATTATACTACAACCATACTAAATTGATGTTTTAGCCCTTCAAAAAGCGAGCAGAGCCAGTTGACGTAATATAACGCGAAGCGGTATCCTTTGTATATGTGAATCTAAAAAGAGTAAAGTATCGCGAAGCGAAAGGAACGCAAAGCATACGCGAAGAGTAACAAAACGCTACGCGTTTTGTGCGAAGCCTTCGGCTTCGTATATTTAAGCCTTTCAAAAATGATTGATATCCGACCAAAAACATAAATGTAAGAAAGGGCCGAGTTTTCGGGAAAATCCTTAATGTAATAGTTCCTTCTTAAAAAGTGATGATATGAGAGTAAGGACCGAGCTATTTACAAAGTAAATAGCTCTAAAATTCATATAATAGTTGCTTCTTAAAAAGTGATGATATGGAAGAAAGGACCGAGCTATTTACAAAGTAAATAGCTCTAGACTTCAGATAATAGTTGCTCTTTGAAAAGTGATATCCCATTAAAGAGCCGAGCTATTTACAAAGTAAATAGCTCGGTAAACTATTAACTAAATAATAATAATGAGGGGTAAATTGATTAAATGTAAGAAAAAATTTGGTTGAAATTTATTTCATAAGTTTTCCCTTAGTATGTTTTTAAAATTTTATAACGCGGCAAGTTTTAAAATATTTGAAATCATCAGAAAAAATAACTTGCCGCGTTATACAAAATTTTAAAAACATACTAAGGGAAAACTTAGGAAATAAATTTCAACCAAATTTTTTCTTACATTTAATCAATTTACCCCTCATTATTTTTTTTAGTTAATAGTTTACCGAGCTATTTACTTTGTAAATAGCTCGGCTCTTTAATGGGATATCATCACTTTTCAACTATTATCTGAAGTCTAGAGCTATTTACTTTGTAAATAGCTCGGTCCTTTCTTCCATATCATTACTTTTTAAGAAGCAACTATTATATGAATTCTAGACCTATTTACTTTGTAAATAGCTCGGGCCTTACTCTCATATCATCACTTTTTAAGAAGGAACTATTACATTAAGGATTTTCCCGAAAACTCGGCCCTTTCTTACATTTATGTTTTTGGTCGAATAAATAATAGTTTAAAAAAACTAAAAAACGCGCTTTTATAGAAAATGCAACTAAAAAATAGAAAATAAAATATAATACATTTGGATTAAGAAAAGTGTAAATAAGAAACAAATGTATATTAATGGAAAAAAGCGTGGGTGCTAGTGTCAATAGTTATTCGATTAATATACATTAGTTTCTTATTTACACTTTTCTTAATCCAAATTTATTAAATTTTATTTTCTATTTTTTAGTTGGATTTTCTATAAGTGTGTTTTTTTAGTTTTTTTAAACTATTATTTATTTTTCATTTTTTTGTTGAATTTTCTATAAAAGCGTGTTTTTTAGTTTTTTAAACTATAATTTATTTGTAAATCACGCTTATCATTATATTATGGATATTATGAAATAATAATAGTATGCGTGTTAGATTTGTCGGTACATTTATGTATGTATACGAACAAGACGTAACTACCATAAGAGTCCCTACGCGGTTGTGCTAAGCTGAGTGCCCGATCAAAGAGTAAGTCTGTGGAACTGCACGCATGCGTAGTCCCGCACTAGTTCTATCTCACTTACTCTCATGCAAAGGATGCGGAAAGAAATTGATGAATCCTGGTGAATCTAATCAGGATAATCCGATATTTTAATTGAATTATTGCATTGTCATCGGTCTTTGACAGGTGTGCAAAATTTGATTTAAATCTGATCGTTCAAAGTAGGAGAAAATCGAGCCCAAAACGGTCGGTTACATACATACATACATACATACAAACATACATACAGGTGAAACTAATAAAAAGCGTATAAAAAAAGATCCAAACAAAAGTAGTTTGTTTTTATGAGATAAGAATATTTTGTTGTTGTTATTAAAGATGTTTCTTTTAGTTTGTATCGTTTATTTAAAAGATAATTTATACCATGAGGGCGATGGATCAAACATATTATTATGGCTTTGCATTTTATTGTTTAATCTAAGCAAATTTTGTAATATAATTTTTTCCACACCCTGTATTGTAACGTTATTTTCAATGTGCTTATGTTTAATCAAAAAAATTTGACTTAAATTTTTTTATTTGTTCAATCTAGTTTTTCACTAATTAATACGAAACCAACGTTGGTAGTAAGTAGACATAAATTTATAATTTTCAACCGGTTTTATATATTTGTTTTATTAAAATTAGTTGATTATCCAAATACTGATATATTTAAAAAACTCAATTGGACAATATCAATATCAAAATAATTTTTTCATTTAAAAAAAATATTGAACTAATTCAAAAAATTTTTTTTTCTATATTTTGTTAGCATAACATTTATATTTCTTTATTTAAATTTTATTAAAAGTAGTTTTTTTACAGGCATCTTAGGTATCAAAGTGATTTGTGTCCTTATATTTTTTGATTTGTTTGGTGTTTACTAAATCCATAACAGTTCTTACTTTAGATCGCAATATGGATAGGTACATAAAAGATATCGTAATAGATGGAAAAACTATTTCACATACAGTTATATTAATGCCTCCAGACGGAAGCTGCCTTTTTCACTCAATTTCATATAGACTGTATTGGGAAAATTTTTTTAAGTATACACAAAAAGTTATAAAAGAAATAGTTAATCACGTTGTTACCAATTGACAAGATTTGCAGTGTATGACGTGTAACGAAAATGGCAGCAATTATGATTCTATTGAACAATATCGTGAAGCCATGCTAAAACCTCATACATATGGCTCGCTCAGTGAAATAAAAGCTGCTAGTATCTTGTATAATTTGAGAATGCAAGTTTACCAATCAGACGACATGAAGTGTATAGTTGATTTTAATCCAGAAAAAAGTCAGATTGCAGTATTACGATTTTCTGGAAATTTTCGGTCTGGACACTTCGATATCTGTATTCCAATAGTTGCTTCCGAGAGATCTAATGAAGAAGATTCTCAAAATATTCAACAAATAGGAGATGATATTTTTGAAAATGGTATGGATAGGTACAGAAAAGATCTTATAATAGAAGGCAAAAACATCCTGCATACAGTAATATGCATGCCACCAGACGAAAATTCTGTATTTAATTCAATATCATATACGCTGTATGGAGAAAATTTTTTACAGTATACAGAAAAGGTTAGAGAAGCAACAGTTAATTACGTTATTGATAATTGGCAAGATTTTCAAAATAAGACTTGTAACGAAAATGGCAGCACTTATGATTCTATTGAACAATATCGTGAAGCTATGGTAAAACCTCATACATATGGCTCGTTATGGGAAATACAAGCCGCTGGTATCATGTATAATTTGAGAATGGAAGTGTACCAATCAATTGCCATGAAGTGTATAGTTGATATTAATAAAGAAAAGAGTCAGATTGCACGACTATGTTGTTTCGGGATTGGTGTTTCTGGACACTACGATGTATGTATTCCAATAACTACGCCCGAGAGTTTAAATGTAGAAGAATCTGAAAATATTCAGATTCAACAACCAGGTGATGGTATTATTGAAAATGTCAAAGAAACAACTAAAATAGGTTCGGAACAACCAAGGAAAAAGAAACCCGGGCGGCCAAAGAAAAAGAAACCCGGGCGACCGAAAACTTCAGATAAAACTCGCGAGGAACAACTTCGTGATGCGCAGGAGGGATACATAAAAAAAATCAAAATGTAAATATGAAAGCAGTGTCAGTATTTGATAAAAAAAATCCTGACATAAAAACCAAATGGGTTAAGAAATGTAAATTACGAAAAAATTTAGAATTTTCGGGAAATATTGAAAATATTACTGCGCGATTAACGCTTGTAATTGGAGATCGTTTAGAAGCTGAAAAGAATATAAAATGGGTTTTACAGAATCGCAAAAGCTTAATCGGCAATTATTTAAAATCATTTGAAAATTAAAAAAAAATCATGGTAACAGGACTTGAAAAATGTCGAATATTACCTAACGACTGTCATGATATACTTTCCAAATTTCAGGCACTTTTAGGCAAATCTTTACATTGTCCAACACAAGAACCGTATTTCACTGAAACTTCGTATAAATTATTGGAACACGGTAGTGTAGCCGTTATGAATAATAATGGGAGAAGTGTTTTACACGACTCCCAAGAAATCATTAGAAATAAAAGAAGAGGTGAAAGTTGGACATGTGATATAAAAATTTGTTTATTAACTGAAAAAATGGTAACAAATTTGGAAAGAAAATTTATTGAGCTATCAAAGTGCCCACCAAAAACTATTTATAAGTTTATGTTAAGTGAAGAAAATTCATTTAAAAATAACCTTGAATTTTTTAATAGTTTAAAGAGTCATTTTCCAAGTATCAGAACTATGATTAGACAACTGTATGAAATGAAATCGTATGTTTATAAAATCTATGAATTAGATAATGCTTTAGAGGACGTTAATATAGATAAACTTAACGAATTATGGAATCCGGCTATCATTATAATGAACAAAGGACATGATGTATATAATGTGGATTGCGATTTGTCCGATTCGAATTTAAATGAAGACCAAATAATAGAAAAATATCATACTTCATTGACTGACATGAAAGAAAAATGTGTAGATACGCCAAAAAATGAATGTTTATCTTGTCAAGGACTTTTCTGTTTAAGAAATTTAACATCTCTTTCAGCAATACGAAAACCATTAGAAAGTAATTACTGGAAAAGATTACAACAGTTTATTGAAAATAAAAAAGTCAAGTTGAGTAATTTTATTTGTACTACATGCTTATTGAACTTTCGATCGAATAAACTTCCCACAAAATGTATTCTTAATGGACTTTATAATGCAGAAGTTCCAGATGAAATAAGAAAATTAAATGAGTATGAAAAAATTTTAATCCAACGAGCAAAAGCCTTTCAAGTAATTACATCCATGGTTCCTGTTTCCAAGAAACGCATACCTAATAGACACGCTATTAAAAAAGTGAAAGGCAGAACATTTCATCTACCACTGCCATTGGAAGCGACATTAAAAAATACCAAGACCTGAAGAGCCTTTAAATACAGACCGTGAATTATATATTCTTGTTAGAGGACATCCAACAAAAAGTAAAATAATATGGCAGGATCTTGTAAATTTAGAAAATATTTATAATGCCTTAAAGTTTTTCAAATATAATAACAAACATTATTCTGGTATAGTTTTACCGGAAAACTTTCGACAATTACAACATCATATAGATTCAGATATACAATTTGAAATTGAAACAGTAGATCCAACGAACCAAAATATTGATGGTGCATTATTAACACAAGTAACTGAAGAAAATCAACATGAGTACGAGCAGTATACAATATATCCTCTTCATGAGAGGCGACAAAATAAATCTGCGGCATCTGTTTGTCAAATGTTAAAAGTGAACGCCCGCCCTTTAGATAATATGTTTTCCAGATTTGTATGTTGATGGTAAATATGGTCAATTTTATCCCAGAGAAAAAAAAATCTCATCAGCTGAATTTATTAAATCCAAGTTGATGTCGAGTCACGCTCAATATAGACGTAACCATCAATATATTTTTTATTTATTAAATGATGCAAATATGCGTCAATTGAATGCTGGTATATTTTATATGATGAATATAACTAAGCAAAATGAAAAGTTTACGAAAAAAACTTATTTAGAAATGATGGAAAGAGAAGAACTCGAAGGAGATTTGACAGCAATATTTAGCCGTTTAAGAAACACAGAACAATATTGGAAAAAGCCTAGAAATGAAGTTTTGTGTATGACGAGATATTATGGACCAGCTACTTGGTTCTTGACTGTCAGTCCATCAGAATGGAATTGGACTGATCTTGGGCAATATATTAAAGATATTAATGGGCCTGATATGGCCAAAAAGTCGATTAGTGAATTAATTGCTCAAGATCCCGTAGCAGTTTCAAGATTTATGGATCTTAAATTTAAAGCATTATTAGATTTTCTATGTTCAAAAGGAGAACCTTTAGGAAAAGTTGAACATTATTTCTGGCGTCGTGAGTATCAATCCAGAGGATTACAACATTTTCATTGTATGTTGTGGATAAAAAATGCACCTATACTTGAACAGTCTACCGTAAAAGAGGTGGCTAATTTCATATCAAAATATGTAACGTGCGTTATTCCAAACAAACAAAATTCACCACAATTACATGATCGAGTTATGAATTATCAACTTCATAAACATAATAATTATTGTTTAAGGAATAAAAAAAAATCAACTGGCTATATTCGCGTTTGCAGATTTGGTTTTCCACGTCCTGTAACAGATCAAATGAAAATAATAGGAGTTACAGAATTAGTAGCAGCAAAGAAAACTCTATCAAATAAGAGATTGTACAATATACCTAGGACAAAAGAATCTGTTTATATCAATGACTATAATCCAGTAGTACTTTTAGTGTGGAAAGGAAATACAGATATTCAGTTCATTGGTGAAATTACTACTGTATTGAATTACTATATCACTAAGTATACAACAAAGGGCGAAAAAAGTCATGTAACAGAAATGTTTGAAATTATAAATTCTACAAAAACATTAACGAGTCGACTTTTTAATGTTGGTCTTCGTGCACTCAATAACAGAGAGTGCGGATTACTTGAAGCAAGTGATACTTTGCTCGGTTTATCCCTTTATGGAACTGATCCTGAAACTATTTTCAGATGGCTTGACGTGAAAATACATCGTAACCGTAGAGTTAAATCTAAGAAAGATATAAACAATTTGCATCCAAATTCATCAGATTTATTTTACAAATCATTGATTGATGATTATTATCCAAATAGATCTGCAGAGTTGGAAGAAATGAACCTTTATGATTTTTCCAGATGGTATGACATTGTCGATAGTCGTCCTGTTTATAGTAATGCTGAATGTTATCAAATTGGTGACGAAAAATTTTTAAAAAGAAGAAAACTACCATATTTAATCAATCATTATCCACTTGATATTAAAAAGTATCCAGAACAATATTACTTTGCAATTTTACTTTTGTTTATGCATTGGCGTAATCTTGTCGAATTAAAAAAAGGGCAAGATTCATATACGGAAGCTTTTAATATAGTTAAAGAAACTATAAACGATGGTATAAATTACGGATAGCTGCAAAATGACTACAGAGAAAATTTGGAAAAAGCATTTGAAATGATCGAACAGAAAATAACTGAAATACAAGAGAACAGGCAAAACGATGCAAATGAACATGATGATGATGCAATTGAAAATCCAATAGAATTTGAACCAGTACAAGCAATTAATGCAATGGATGATTTTCGATTAATTAATATATCAGATCAAGAAATGAAAGAAATGATTGATAATTTAAATTCAGACCAAAAACGTATATTTGATAAAATTCACGAAACATTGGACAAAAATTCGAGCACTCTTAGACTTTTCGTGAGTGGTACAGGGGGTACGGGTAAAAGTTACCTAATAAATACAATAAAACAATGGGTGTCGAAAAATTTCAATAAGACTGTGGCTGTCACTGCGCCCACTGGGATTGCGGCGTTTAATGTTAATGGGCTAACTGTCCATAGGTTATTACAACTACCAGTTGAACATGGATTAACACCCAAATATAAACCGCTTTCAGATCAAGTTTTAAAAGTATTACGAGCTGATTTATCGAACATGATGCTCATAATCATAGATGAAGTGTCAATGATTTCCAACATAACTCTTATGTATATTCATTTACGTCTAATGGAAATATTTGATACCTCTAATAATGAAAATGGCTGGTTTGGAGGAAAACATATTTTGGTATTTGGGGATTTGTTACAACTACCGCCTGTCAGAGAACAATCACCTTTTGAAGATATATCAGCTAAAGATATAAATAAACTGATAGGTTCATTAAGTGTTATTACAAATTTGTGGAAAAAATTATTTAGTTATGAAGAACTTTGTATTAACATGCGACAAAAAAATGATAATGATTTCATGAATCTGTTGAGTCGATTACGATTAGGAGTTATAACAATAGAAGATTCGAAATTATTATCTTCCAGATTGCTGAAATTTAATTCCACTTCTGTTAATGACAGACTTCAAGAATTGACAGTTCACCTCTCATCATTAACTGAGAGCACAGTTTGTTTACTGCCAACAAGAAATATGTGTGCTCAACTTAATGGAGCAATGTTAAAAAGAATTGAACAACCGGTCATAGAAGTAATTGCTATTGATGAGGTTGAATGTCGAAAATCAATTTCTAAAAAAGTTCGTGAAATATTAGATAAGTATGAAGATGATTCATCTATGACACCAGGTTTAGAGAGAAGAATAAATATAAAAATTGGAGCTCGTGTAATGCTTCCAAGAAATGTCGATCTCAGTTTAGGACTTGTTAATGGTTCAATTGGTAATGTGGAGCAAATCTTTCGGGATATTGACGACATAAACAAAATTAAGAAAATTCGCATAAAATTTACACATGGCTTGGTACACGATTTGGAACCAGTTAAAAATAAATTTGAAGTTTTCTATCACGCGTTTGTGTATCGTGAGCAATTTCCAATATGTCTTGCTTACGCTATCACTATTCACAAAAGTCAAGGTTTAAGTTTGGATAGTGCACTTCTGGATATAGGTTCCTGTATATTTTCCTGTGGACAAGCATATGTTGCGCTATCTAGAGTTAAAAATCTTACCGGGGTTCATCTTATTAATTTTGATCCAAGCCAATTGCAATCACAAAAGAGTGCAATAATTGAATACAACAGGCTCAGAATGCTTTATCGTCCTGATTTATCGAAACTACCATTCAAGAAAAGTCATCTGCAAGATGTTACAGATAGAGTGTAGTCTAAACATCCACACACCACAGCAGTTCAAAAAATAGTTGAATCAATAATGGATAAAAAAAATCCATCTAAACGAAAATAGCCTACATCCAAGAAAACTTTTAAAAAAAAAAGAAGTTTGATTGTAGTAATTGAATAAATGAATAATTGTGACTTTGAATAAATTAAAATAATGTGATGGATGAATTTGTAATTTATCGAGGATTTTGGATTATTTAATAAATGATTTTATTGTAAAAATCAATGCGATTCTGTTAAAAAGATTGATTTTCGAATATATAAAATTTAATTTTTAGATAAAATTACTTTTACAAATTATGATTACGTTAAAATTCATAACGAGTGTAAAAAACAAATTTATTAACACTAATAAAATGAAAAATTGAAATTGATTATCCTTTTTATTATACTGAACAATTAATCTGAAATTTTGCCGATTATTGATTCAATTTGTACAATATTTTGTACATTAACAACTTTATGACGATATAAATTATTATTTTAATTTTAATTCAAAACTTAATGTAAAGTATCATGAACAGCTGAATAAAGTACTCATCTTGAACAGGAATAAAATTAATGACATTCAGAAATATATAAATATTGTCGTTTTGAAAAAACTGTCAAATGTTGTCTTATTAATAGCTAGTTCAGAGTTATCACAGAGTTTTTGTATGTCAATTGAAAAATAATAAACGTACTCCGAATTTATACGTAATGTACTCTATATTGTTGTATGTACATCAATAGCGAAGAGGTTATAAATCAAATCAATTGTAAATATCAATGTATAAATTATTTTATTATCACATTAAAGATTTTTTTTATTTTAACTAAGTATTATTAAATTTATATTTTTCATTTTAATCACATACCATTTTTAATTATATATGCATTTTAACATAAATAAATACAGAATTATAATAAGATAACAATTATTGAACAATTGAATCCAAATCATCACTTATAATTGTATTCAAATGTTATAAAGACGAAAAAATGAAATAAAGAATTTATTTATAAATTTCGTACTTAGAATTACCTGCGAGAAGTTTCTAAATTCATAAAAACAGCAATTGGTTTGGTGTTATAGGAAAATGTTAAAACAAACAAACAAGCTAAAAAAAATAAATATATCGTCTATGCAGTTCAAAATCAGAAAACAACTATTTCAACATCAAATATAATATATTCATCGAACAAAATGGCCTCCCCATAGGAGGCCACAAAATAATTTTTAATAAGAGTTATATATTTATTTATTTATATATGAGTAATATATACATATACATAAATATACATAAATATATACGTATTGGTCAACAACAACAACAACAAAAAAAGGGGATGTATTAAAATATCAACAATAATTATCCATCAAGTAAATCCAGTGAGTAAAATCGATCGGTAAGGGCCTCCACAAACGTGCAACATTGAACAGCAACATTGAAGACTAACTAGCATGTTGCTGTGTGTGTGGACTGGTTGCAGCAACCAAAAACATGACCTTGATCGGTTGCTGCAACATTAAAAATTATTTGATATTTAGTAGGAGGAGTTAAATGTTCATATACAAAATACCTATATTGGTTACAATTTACATTATATATAATATATACAGTGTGTCTACTTAAGTTGGCTCCATATGGAAAAGGTTTACGAAAAAAAGTTATCCTTTATAAAAATTTCTGCTTTCGAAAATATTAATATGCCGCTATTTATTTTTGACATCGAATGTACAGGGTGTGCAGAAATTGAAAAAGTTCGATAGGAATTTTTTTCCACTTCAATTTTAAATTAAATTTTGCAAGTCTTACTTATAAAACACGTTATCTGTTATTCTAATTAACCAGTCATCGTACTTCAAATGTTTATTTGCTGATTTGAAACATTTTGAATGATATATAACAAAATAATGAATACAGAACATTTATTTTTCATACATTACATTACAAATACAATTATTATTGTTGACGTAAGTAACAACAGTTACCTTCAGTTCGTTTTTGCCTCAACGTATCCACCTTCGCGTTCCATACATGTAATTGTCCTTTTACAAAATTCTTTAAATCCAATCCTACATATCTCGGGAGTGATTTCTTGAACCGTTTCCCGTATAATCTGTTCTATATGGTCTACATTTTGAACAAAAATAAACAAAATTTAATTTAAAATTGAAGTGGTCAACACATTCCTATCGAACTTTTTCAATTTTTAGACACCCTATACATTTGATGTCAAAAGTGAATAGCTGAATATTAATATTTTCGAATGCAGAGATTTTTATAAACAATAACTTTTTTTCGTAAACATTATAATAAAAAAGTTTTCCATATGGAGCCAACTTAAGTAGACACACTGTATATATTATATTGTATAAAATTATTTGTGTAGTTATTACTAGAGATATAAATAAACTATACAAATTAAATGAGATAGATAGAGACATGATGAGAAATGATAGAATTTATATGACTAGAGTCATAAAATAGTAAAAATTAAATTTTAGGATCCCAAACTTTGGTTGCAGCGTCTGTGGTGAAAATATTTTATAGGCGGAGTTCAATGTTGCTGCAACCAAGTTCTGTGTCTATTCTGCACTTAAGTCATGTCTACGATTATTATATAACAACCATACTATATTCATGTTTTAACCTTTCAAAAAGCGAGCAGAGCGAGTTGACGTTATATAAAGCGAAGCGGTCGTCCTTGTATATGTGAATCTAAAAAGAGTAAAGTATCGCGAAGCGTAAGGCAACGCAAAGTATACGCGAAGCGTAACAAAACGCGTAGCGTTTTGTGCGAAGCCTTCGGCTTCGTATATTTAAGCCTTTCAAAAAGCAGTGATATCCGACCAAAAACATAAATGTAAGAAAGGGCCGAGTTTTCGGAAAAATCCTTAATGTAATAGTTCCTTCTTAAAAAATGATGATATGAGAGTAAGGACCGAGCTATTTACAAAGTAAAAGATCTATATAAAATTTATAAGTTAAAAGAAAATTAAGTTTATTTATATAATTTCTAAACTGGTTTATTTTAATTTGTTTATAGCACGTTATAAACAAATTGAAAAATAATGGGTAAAAATACAGCTAAAAAATAATATTCTTTTTCATTGTATAGATATTTTTAAGACCTTTTATTTTAAAAAAAATTTATTCATCTGGGATGAATTGCAACCTATTTATTTATAAAAATTGGTGACATGGTATTTTATTAATTGTCAGGGATCTAATTTTTTTTAAGGGCTAAATTAGGGCACATTACTTTTAACATATAAAAGGCATACTTTGCCATTGTTAAAAAAAAATGTAAAGTAATTTTTAGATTTTTTATTTTAATTTAAAATTTTCGCGCTTTCAAACTTTGGGACATTTTTTCTCTAATTATAAAAACCGATTTTAATGTTCATGGGCTCATTCTTTTTCTTTTGTTATATAGAATTAGACTATTCTTTGTCATTTGTCTTTATAAAGATATTAAGAAAAAACGTTTTTTTGCTATAAACAAATTCAATTTTGACCCTGTTCCGTCACGAATCGGAACGTAAGAACTTCATATTCAGGACGTCAAAATGAATCAATTTAAAAAACTTGCGGTTCCTAACAACCTGCCTGAAGGTTTCTGAAGCAAATTTGACTGTTGTAAAAAATAACAATAAAATTTTATTATTTACTATATGTTCTTTTAATACCCCACACCATAAATTGATTGTCCATCTGTACTGATGGTTTATATTCCTGACCATACGAGGATTTTCTGTGGCCCAGTAAACGAAATTTTTACTGTTAAACATTCCATTCGTTGTAAATGAGCATTCGTCGGTTGTAGAAACTAATAAAATTGTAGAAACGAATGCCGCGTTAAATCTTTGTTGTGCCAATAGTCCTCCAACAAAACTCATCCACCTTTGGTTATCACCGGGATACAAATGCTTGACCACGTTGATAATGGTATGCATGATATCCACGGCGTACCAAAATTCTATGAATTATTGTTTGGTTTGTAAGAAGTCGTCTTGTACTTGTACTTAAATTACTATTATCTTCAAATGCAGCCACTACAAGGTTTTCCAATTCTTCTGGAATTTGACTTCGACAAGAATTAACCATATGATCTCTCGTAAGATGACCAGTTCTCCTGCATCAATTAACTAATCGTCGAATGACATTAGAATATGGAAACCTGTTGCGATTCGGAAAACGTTCCCTATATAAATCGGCGGCTTGAAATGCATTTTGATCGGAAATACCGTAACAAAAAAGCATATCAAGATATTCATCATTTGAGTAATTCATAGTAAATATTTTAAGGTAGTTCCCAGTCAACAAGTGTTAGCTTACTATATGCTATATGCAAGCATTACAGTTGTCTTCAAATTTCAACAGCGTGTGATTCATGCATTTAATGACTTATATTTTAACTACTAGCTCAGTCAATTTACTAAATAAATCACCAAATAAAAAAAAACTTATATTCTATATTTTAAAATTAGTCAAAATTATCTTTGGGCCTTCCTCTTGAACATATCCAAAAAAAGACCCATATGGGAGGGAGCTGCGCAATAGGTCGCCATTTTTATTTTTAGGACCTGTTTTATGGGGTTTTCCTCAATATCTCAAAAACTCTCAACTTTTTTATAACCACTTTTACTTAAAATATGAAAGCTCATTGAATTTCCTACAAAAACGCACAAACCGTTAGCATTAACCGTTTGGGGGAGATATAGATATATAAGCAGAAGTCCAGAAAGTCTAGTTTACGAGGGGAGAAAATCGCTCCTGAAAGTTTTTTTTCTTATTTCAAATAACTCAATAATAATAACTAAACATACTAAAATAACTCAAACATATAAACAAAAACAAAACATAAACTGTACCTTTAGTGGGGGGAAAAGAAGTGACATCCGGTTTTATTTTCCTGGCTGAGCACTGGAACCAAGCATGTCGAAAGGTGTTTATTGTCTTCATGGTGGGGGGGGGGCGTACAATGCCAGAAACATTTCACCATCAGCATCTTCAGGCAGGACCTCTGGTGGGCTGGTTGGGCTGTAAAACAGTGGTAGAATTTGTAAAAGCTGAGGGTTTTTTTGAACTATTTTAACTATGATCGATCTGGCTGGCCTCTGGAAAGGCTGGTTCCAGGAAAGTTTGTTCCAGGAACAGCCTTTCTATCCTAGCATTGTGAGCAGGGCAACCATCTTGTTGGTACCAGGTCTAAATTAGGAAGAACACTAACAGTTGGAAATATATTATTTCGTAACAAACTCAAATATTTTTGAGAATCTAAAGATCCGTCAATGAAGATTGGTCCTATAATATGGTCACCCAATATTCCAGTCGAGACATTCAATTTCAGTATGTATGTGCATTTATGATTTTATAGTAAATATTTTATTTATTTATTTAACATTGATTCTCTATTAGAAATGTTTTGAAAACGGTCTGTATTTGGAAGTCATTCTTCGCATTCTATACATAACTTATTGACAAATAATAAAATAATACTTAATATAACTTATTATTCCTTTTCATTCAAGCAGAAAAGATAGCTTACTTTATTTAGCTTGGTTTTTGTATGGCATTAGTTGATCACTCGGAGTAGCGGAGATCAAATGCATTTTTTGTATTTATACTAATTTAATTTTTGATTGAAGTGTATAAATGTAAAACTTTATATTACATTAATCGACATTAGTATTTTGGTATATTTTGATAAATTATAATTTTTAACCCGACTTCAAAAAAGGAGGATGGTTCTCAATTCGTCTGTATTTTTTTTTTTTTTTTAATGTGTGTCACCTCATAACTCCGTCATTTATGAACCGATTTTGAATTTTTTTTTTGTTTTAAAGGGTTTGGTTTCCCATTGGACCCATTGTCACCAAATCGCATTCTGATGAGGGGATCTCCGGGAAATCGAGGATAATCCTCATTTTATATGTGATAACCGATTACTGCGAAATTTTTTTTTTTTTTTTTTGAAAGGGTATACTCATTCATAATGGGAAAACAAGAAAATTTTTTTTAAAACTGACTTCAAAAAAATTTTTTTCAAAAAAAAAACCGACCCCAAAAAAACAAATTTTTACAAAAAAAAAACATAATGCTTGTAAAAAAAACTGAAAATCTGTTATAAAAATATGCACTAAAAATTAAAAAAAAAAAAAAAAAAACGGGTAAAAAAAAAGTGTTATAAAAAAATGCACTAAAAATTAGTTGGTCGTTTAGTAGATCTACCCATATTTAGACAAATAAAATCAGTTATAGAACTTCAAAGTCACTAAATCCGAGAAATAAAACCTATTTTGACAAAATGGAAACCCGACTTCTAAAATCAAATATTCTATAACTATAAGATGCACTAAAAAGTAAAAAAATAATTGCATATTATTAGTTCACCAATTGTGCCAATTTTAGTTCACCAAAGCAAAAATTTTTTAATATATATGTACAATTATTGTTATTTTTGGAGGCGGTGTCCAAAAGTTATGTGAATTTCTCTATGCTGACACCGCCTCCAAAAATAACAATAATTGTACATATATATTAAAAAAATTTTTGCTTTGGTGAACTAAAATTGGCACAAGAATATGCAATTATTTTTTTATTTTTTAGTGCATCTTTTGTTATAGAATTTGATTTTAGAAGTCGGGTTTCCATTTTGTCAAAATGGGTTTTATATGTATTCATACAATTTTAGATTTTAAAAAAATGGAATGAAAAATGGAATGAAAATTGAGGGCTTGTGGACTAACGCTAAGTCCGAATGGTACCTGACGAAATTGATACTGACCGGTCGGCGTCGAAAAGGCCGTGACCTTTCTACTATCCTCCGAAAGGCAAATCTGGTAAAACGCGGATTTGAGATTTAAACTTGAGAAGTAAGAAGATCCGTTCAGGCTCTGAAAGATGCTATCCATATGAGGTGATGGAAAACCGTCGAAGACGACTTTCGCATTCAGCTTTCTGTAATCGACACAGAGCCGAAACGAGTCATCTTTCTTCTTTATTAAAAACGCGGGGGAGGAATACGGTGAGCGACTGTGTTCAATGACCCCTCGTTCAAGGAGTTCGGCGACGTGATCATCCATTTCCTTAGCCTTTGGTGGAGCTAATGGATATGGAGGACTCCTAACCGGGATATCGTCCTTTAGGTGGATAGTATAAGTGTAATCACGCGCTTGTCCAATTTCATCAGTCAGGACGTCCTCGAACTCAGCTAATAGTTCCTTCAGACGTGCCTGTTGGCTAGAAGATAGCGTAGGCGATGTGACAACGTTACAGACAGTTTTTTTTTTGATGGGGTTATGGGCATTGGATTGTCAGGGTCGAAGCCGAAGGTGACTGTAGAGGTGGTGAAATTAAGAGTCGCCTTCAGATGTTTTAAGTGATTCACCCCCATAATCAGACTATACGTCAAGTTTGGGATTATAAAGAAAGATAGAGGCCACGAATAGCAACCTATCTTCACTGAACTTTCCAAACTCTGCTTTATTTGGATAACCCCTCCGTCAGCCAAGACGGTTTCGATGGAGGAGTCACGAAGTTGACCTAGTTTGAGTCTGGTTATGGTGGTGGCCACTTTGCGAAAACAAAAACTATAGCAAGCCCCTGAATCCAATAGGCAGTCAAAAAGACATGGGCCGATCTTCACGGTAATTGTCGGCAGGTGGATTCCGTAACTACGGCTAGACAGCAATTTCCGGTACCCAGTGAGACCACGGTGACGTATGCGGGGTACAGACGGACCGAAAATGGGTGAGTTGAGGTTCTCAGTTAGTTTTTTGTTTTTTTTTGTTTTATCAGAACTCTGCTCCATTTGCGAGTATAGTTCCTGACGGTCATTTATTTGACGAACTTCATGTGCGACGAGGTCAAGTGCGTCAAAGGTGTCCGGCACCGCTTTGAATCGGCAGATATCGTACGTAGCACGATTCATACGGGCCCAAAGAAGAGTGGCTAGCTCACGCTCGCTCATAGCAGCTCCAATAATTTTTGCTTTGAGCTTAATGTCGTTTATAAATGAAATAAAAGACTCATCCACCTATAAAGGTGTTCGGATACAAGTAACGACCTATCGGCCGGTCCGAAGGATACATCTAAAATTCTGGTGCGAAGGGCATCCCAAGTTGGACAGGATGTGATGTTGGAAGCCCACCATCTTTGAAAATTCCCTTGGCAGAAATGAAGCACGTGAATAAGAAGGGGTTTTTCGTCCAACTTTTGGACGTTCCGTAACACTTGACAAACTCTTTAAAAAATGTGTTTATGTCCACGGAATAATTAATTTTATAATTACCAGGTGACACTTGTTGATGTCCTGTCATCTTATAATTTTCAGGTTGAACATGCATCTGGTTTATGGACTCACATATTTGTTCAAGTTGGGCGTTCATGCGTAGCAGTTCTTGATGGTGTGCCGCATTCAGGCCCGTCTGTGTTTTGATGAATTGAAAGACGCGAGACGGTGTGGTATCTGCTTGCGGCTGCGCTGAAGATGATGTCGATGCTGGTGCTGGAGCTGGAGGTAGAGGTACTAATGGTCTCGTAACTGTAGCTGCAGGTACTGGATTAGCTGATGGAGCTACGGTTGTAGTCATTGTTGTATATGATGATACCTCTGGTGGTGTGAGGAATCCTTGAGAATTTTCCTCCTGGATTGTGGTTGGTACCGGATCTTGGTTTTGCCCAGCCGTTCTCCTGGATCGTGTATCTGGCATGATGCTGAGGGGGTACCTCGAGACCGTTCACGGCGTAAAGGCGTTTGCATGTAAGAAAAATAAAAATAAAAAAATAGAAAATGTGTATAATGGATTTAAAAAAATTGCTATCGGGGTCTGCTCTGGCTTCGATATCGATAACCACACGCTATGCTACCATCTGAGGCATCTTACTTTTTTGTGACTTGGGTTTAGCGCACAATTAGTAAAGTAGCCCGCTGTTGTCGCGCAGTGGAAGTGTAATGGTTTGAGAGTGTCGTCGATGAGGTTATCTGATATCGAAACACTCTAAATTGATTTTAAATAACAGAAAAAATTTAATTTGATTAAAAAAAATCAAGCAAAAAAACAAAATGTGTGTGCCTCTCTGTCCGGGTGACGATCTGTAGCTCAATTTTGATGTAATGTCTGAAGAGCGCCTCTATTCTTTTGAACGCGAACTAAAAGTGTCAGCGGTAAATCTTTTTTTTTTTCAGTTCATTTAGTTTTGTGATTTTTTTCAAAAAAGATAATGTGTTGGGATTAAATTGATTATTGGGATTAAAGTGATTAAATTATTATTTTTTTTAACATATTTTAAGACGTTCAGTTCGATTTTGTTCACATTCCTAGAACTAAGCGTCACCTTTATTATTTATATAAAAAAAAACTTTACATGTGTTTTAATTCTTTGTATATAAAAAAAATAGGGTTAAGTTTATTTAACCAAAAAAAATACGACACGTGCTAATGTTATTGTAGAATTGAAATTATAAAATTGAATCTAAAATACGTCGACGCTTCAATCAATGGTGGATGATTTCCTGGAAAGCCGTTGGATTATTGCTAGCGACAATGCGCTGAATTACCAAAACTTTCCAAGTGCTTTTAGAAAATACCGACTGGATTCATGCCGTTTTCGGCAGATTAGCAGTGGTAATCCTTCACTGAAAGCTATGTGATCCCAACATCGATTGAAGAATCGACGAACTATCCTAATATAAAGTTAAAAGAAACTAAATCTATCGTAACAGCTAAGTATAAAATGTTAATTATTAAAAGTGTTCTCACACTTAACTAATGTTTTAAATGTTTTTTTTGTTTTATGAACCTCAACTTGTAACCTCAATATTGGACGTTCCCGGGTGGAGTAATGAACAGTACTGAAATTAAGTTTTAGATGAGTTATATTACCTTCGACGTGACGGATTCTTTTCGAAGGCACCCCCTACAACAAATGATTCGATTATCCAATATATCAAAATAAATGATGAAAATATGCAGCCGAAATATAGACGATTTAGTTGTTGGAGCAGTAACTGTGGGTGTGTATATATATTTTAAATATATATATATTATCATTCAAATCCACCATCAATCGATCCGTGGAAAAATTTGCCACGAGGTGATTTGTTCACGTAGCAGCTCGTTGATGTATTTTTTGTTCTCCTTTTAAATTATATGTATTAATTTTTTTTAGAGCTGTTATCACCATGAATGTTGGCCAAGTAATGATTTTTTGGCGAGCACGGACTTACGACCAAAACACAAATATGGCGTATGTAATGTTGGATCATGCATGGTGTCGTCACTGAAATTTTTGGCGGGAATATCATGTTTACGTATTGATTTGTTTTTCATAAATCGAATCATTTGTGCGGCGATATAGTTCATTGGTATATATATTTAACACTATTATTTTATAAAGTTCGTTTTAACTTATGAATTCTGACTTTTTTTTTCTAATTTTTTTTTTTTAATAATTTTCCACCCGGGGTCAACGGTGCAATATAAATCTTATTTTATTCACACTCACTTTTATTATAAAATTAAAATTAAAACCCAAATGTGACGAAACGCCACAATATTATATTAATATATTATTATATTTTATTATTATCATATATATTATTATAAGATCTGAATAATAATTTATTATATATTATCATATATATTATTTATCATAACCTCAAATAATTCAATGCAAAGTGTTAAATATTTTATGCAGTGATATCAAGTTATTAACAAAGAGTGATTTTTGTGTAATTGTCTCTAAAATTGAGAAGATTGCAACGTTAATGACACGTGTACAGTATGTCATCAGGGGAAGGGACTCGAAGTGGGGGAACTTAACTTAAACCACGCGAGTTAACTAACTAGGCTTATCCTTAAAAAAACTGGGCCTTAAACTTTCAATGTAATAATTGTAGTTTCTTAACCTCCAATTTGGACGTAATTTTAAATATATAAATATATAAAATTACTAGTACTCTTGTAAATTAGGTGTAAATTTTATTTATTCAACTGACTTCAATTAATTTTGTTATTAATTAAATTTATGCTAATTTTTATTATTAATTAAATATTGATTTGAATATATTAAATATTATTGTTTCTATTTACTAATCATTCTTCTCATATTTCAATTCGGGAAGTAAGGGGAAAGGGGGATCTGAATGGATCCTTTAACGATCGCACTATAACTCTGGGGATGATCTAAAACGAACCACGTAAGATGTTGAAGCATCATTTCATCTAATTGCGTTAAATCATTCGGGTCCAATTCTTTTCCACATGCAGTTTTGCCTCTTTTATGTTTTGAGTTTAAAAAAAATCTAAATTCCTATTTTGTAAATTACATTTCAGTTCTATTATACTTATTATACTTATATTAATACTAGTAAAAACTTTCTTTATCCCTAATTTAATCTTTAAACATGAATTGTAATTTCTTTAAAAATTATATTTCATTTATATTATTATTACTTTATGTGTTAAAACTTACATAAGATCATGGATCGTCATTCCTTTGCGATTGCGTCTTATCTACGTTTTTTATCGATCGTGATTCCTATGCGATTGATTCATATTTATGTTTCTAATCCATCGTCATTCCTATACGATTGATTCCTTTTTATGTCTAAATGATTGTCATTCCTATGTGATTGTTTCTTATCTATGTTTCTAATCGATTGTCATTCCCATGCGATTGATTCTTCTCTATGTTTCTAATCGATCGTCATTCTTATGTGATTGATTCTAATTTATGTTTCTAATCCATCGTCATACTTATATGCGATTGATTCTTAATTATGTCTCCAATCCTCGGGGATTCATTGTCTTTGCGATTTCTTTGGTTATGCGAAAATATGAATTCATACACAATCTTTAACCTCATATCGGTTGTAACTTATTCAACTCATTATTTATTAAATAATTATTTTCCTTTCATAACATATTTTATGCTTTAAATATATTAATCTTTTTCTTTAAAAAAATAAAAATAATATTTCTTAAAATTTTATTTTAACTTCATATTTGTATTTTTATTTAATTTAAATAAAAATTATTTTATTTCAATATATTTTATTATTATAAAATATATTGAAATATATTAAGGATGTGCGATCACTGAAGCTTCAAAAATATTAAGGCTTGATTTTTTATATTTTGTAATTGAAGAGCATATAAATCAATTATAGAAGATTCGGGGTTGAGGGGGGGTTACTGGGTTCTTTAATTAATTATTTAATGTTAAAGTTCCAGTTTTTATGGAGAAACCCATATTATTACACATATTTTGATAATTTACACTTGGAATAAAATAAGACGAATAAAAAAAAACTACGCAATAGAAAATAGAAATATTACAGAGATTGATCCAATAAAATTCCGGTATGACGGGCCTAAAACAAAGATATTTAAAATAACAACTGAGATTGTGGATAAATTTTATTTCTATCGGCGGTAGCTTAATTACCCGAAATTTCAGGTTTTTTTCTTAAATATTTTTTTTGTTAGGTCCGGTATGGCGGCCTGAAGTAAATTTTAACTTACGACAAAAAATAATAAACATTATTGTGGACTTTTATGAATGTACTATATAAGATTTTGATCAGTGCTTGTACATGTTTATATTAGTATATTAGTTCATATTATTTATATTTTTTTATCTTTTTATTTTGAAAACAAAAAAAAAAGTTTTTTCAAAATAAATTTTTTTTCTTTCAATATACCAAGTTTTGTACTCCTGAAAACATATGCGTTGGAAAACAAAATGCTGTTATGGTCATGGAAAGATAAACGTTAAAGTACGTTGTTACGACAAGTGTGAAGATGCTATATTAGAAGATGGTTTGTAATCCAATTAATCTACGTAAGCCCAATGTTAAATTTGACATAATTGTTATCAGAAAACAAGAAATATGTTGATGTAGAAAGTTTATTTCTTCGGCTTGTCTAGTTTTCCTGAGCCTAAAAAGTTTTAAATGTCAAAAAACCGGTTTTTAAATTAAAAAAAAAAAGTTGACGTCCAATCCAAAAAAGTTAAATTAGAAAGTTGTAGGTCCTAAAAAAATCCTATTGAATGGCGCCCGTTGAATTAAAATTGGATGCGCAGTTTCCGAGAAAAACTGGAAAAACAGGCGAAAATCGCGTTTTCTTAATTTGTTTATAACTTTTTTTTTAAATGACTACAAAGTTGTTACTTAGTAAAAATATTGGTAATAACTCTACAATATTTCAGTGTTATTTTTTTGACAAGAAATTTTGCAAAGTTTTTGAAAAATTTAAGTTTTTCGAAAAAAAGGCCTTTTTGTAAAATCATTCCTCTTGGTCTAGAAATTATCCTAGGGCAATTTTTCAAAGCTTAACCTCTTCGTCTTGACTTGTACTATCATAAAAATGTAACAGAAAGTAAAATTTATCAATTTTTGATGCCGAAAGTGGTCCCCGAAAAAAGTGTCATTTTTTGGTTCAGTTTTTTGCGGTTTTTTTAGTATTTTGTTAAATATCGTAATCAAACCAACTGCAATCAATAGTTGGCATTTTTCTACAATTTAATACACAAAATAATACAAATTCAAATAATTATTATTCAATTTTTTGTATTGTTATCCAAAATCCTATCACACTGTCATGTGGTTTAGAAATGTGTTATATAGACTCGAGTTAGATAGACAATAAAATGTGTGAGTAGATAGACAATAAAATGAGGTGTGAGTAGAGTGTTGGGAGCAGTAGCCAGAAGTTGGTTGAACAGAACATACGACGAGTACGTTGTGAATACGTTGTGAGTTTATGTTGCTGGACAGTAGTTGAGTTGTAGTGTGACGTGGGAACGGACTGAATGTGTTGTTGTCGTGAAGACACTGGATGTACAAAGTAGTAGTGAGACGTGGGAACGAACTGAATGTGTTGTTGTTGTAAAGACAGTAGACGGACAAATATATGTAGTGGAGACGGCTTGCATCAGTGACGTATGACTATATGTGCATTCTTGAAATTAATGTGCTGTTGTTTGTGAAGTACAGTTTTTATATTACATCGAATATTATGTTAAATGAATTGATACCCTTTTTTGTATACGCATTTATATTGAATTAAAGAATCATAAGAAGTAATTTAATAAACTACATCTAAAACTATACAATACAGAAAAACTCTAAATCTCCCAAAATCATTTTTTTGTATTTTTTACTTTTTTTGCGGCAGGGAGGTGGGAAATGCATTGACGCACTGAGTGTGGGACTCCTGGCCAGCCAGACTACCCACTAAAACCCACCCCTCTTTTTGGGGCTTCGAGAACCTGCTCATTAGCCCCCGCAGGTTAAAAAATAACAAAAACAAAACTTAACAAATAACAAAATATCACAACACTACCTAGTCAAATGAATTGACTAGGTAGGAAAAAAATAACCAAAAATAAAATATATATATATATATATATAAAAATAACAACAAAATATAAACAACAAAAACAACAACAACAAATAACAACGTTCGAGCTCCGTGTCGAACGTCACGGAGACTCAAGGTGAAACATCTCTTGTTTTTAAAAAGTCGTCTCTATTATTTGTTTTTAGTTACAGCCTCATAGATTGTATTCTCTTTTTAAATGTTTTGTGTTTTTAAACTATGTATTGATTTTATCTGTGATATTGTGGGCCCTTTACATCCACAATATCACATTTTATTACACTTTGTTTTTAAGTTTTATTGTTTTTTCTGTAATAGTGTGAGCTTTTTGCACCTACACTATTACACGTTGTTATTTTTTTTAGTTTTTAAAACTTTTTATTATCTAGTTTTTAAGTTTTAAATTTTTTTTTATTGTTATCTAGTTTTTTAAGTATTTTTATTTGTTGCAGTGAAGGCCTTTTACACCTTCACTTGGCTTGACCTGTGCTTTTCCGTGAGGTTGTTCCACTCACGCTGCCATTTTTCATAAATTTTGAAACATATGCACACTTTCAGGTGTTCTGGGCGTATGGGAATTAGATACAGGTGGTCAGAACCAGCCGCGACCCGCGCAGCTTCATCAGCCACCTCATTCCCATGCATACCCACGTGCCCAGGCGTCCATACAAAAACGATGGACATGTGCTGGAGCACGTGGAGTATCGCTTGGATGTTTTGCACCAGAGAGATGTTTTGCAGCGCGCTCAACGAGTCGGAACAAATAAGGAATGTATTGTGAAGGTTCGAAAAATCTTCACAATATCGCAGGGCTTGCAAAATTGCATATAATTCAGCAGTGTATACGGATGCCTGTGGGGAGAACGACCAAGTATGTGAGCTATTGCCAATGGCAATAGCGCTTCCCACACCAGAAATGGTTTTAGATCCATCCGTATACACGCACAGAGAGTCAATGTATTCGCTAATAATTAGTTAAAAGCAGGTTCGATAGTACTGGGAACTGATCTCATCTTTACGGAGACCAGCCAGGTCAAAGCGGCACCTTACCTTTGGGATCAGCCAAGGAGGTACTTCTTGAAACCTATAGGGAAGTACCTGAGCGAATTCTAGATTTAGAGTCTCTAGAAGCTCCTGCGTTCGAACGGCCAGAGGTCTGGTGACCGTGGCACGTCTCTCATAGAGTCTCCTCGGAAATCTGAATTTTCTGAAGAGAGCCGGGAAGTTGACATGATTGGGTTTAGCCCATACCCCCGCGACATAATTGAGGAGCAGGCGCTCACGCCCCGACCTCAATGAGAGCAATCCCGACTCTACACGTAGACTCATAGAGGGACTCGTTCGAAAGGCTCCTGTCGCTAGTCTAATGCCTGCGTGGTGAATAGGATCCAGGATTTTGAGCGATAACGTCCGGGCGGAGGAGAATACTACACAGCCATAATCCATTTTGGCCAGAACCAGCGATGAATAGAGCCACAGTAGCATCTCCAGGTCCGCACTCCACGATGTACCAGCCAATCCCTTAAGCACATTCATTGCCTTGCGACAACTCGCTACCAGGGATTGGAGGTGTGGACGCCACGTTAATTTCTTGTCAAAGACAAGTTCCAGAAACCTAATAGAGTCGGCACATCCAAGGCGGGTACCCTTTAAGTAAAGGATCAGATCAGGATGTGCTTTGCGTTTTCTACAGAAATTGACCACTTTAGTTTTAATTGTGGAGAACCGAAAGCCAACACTTTCTGCAGAATGCACCACTTCGTTGATGCCCTGCTGGAGTCTCGTTTCAATTGTATCCATTGATGGAGCTCCATTGAAAATTGCAAGGTCATCAACATACAGACATTGACGAATCGGGGCTGATGCTGCGATGTGATTGACCGCTATAGCAAAAAGGGTGACACTAAGCGTCGAGCCCTGGGGAACACCATTCTCCTCGGAATGAATCCCAGAGTCAGTGCCACCCACCCGGACACGAAATTTGCGGTCACACATAAAACTTTGAATGAACTGAGGCAGAGATCCTCTTAGACCCCAGTCATGCAGCTACCTGAGAATGCCATACCTCCAAGTCATATCATATGCATTCTCCAGGTCGAAGAACACTCCCACAAAGTGATAGCCCCGGAGAAAGTTGTCATGAATGGCATTCTCAAGGCGAACAAGTTGATCCGTCGGTATTGGCGGAAACCTGTCTGATATTTACTTATCAGATGATCAGTTTCCAGTCACCAGACGAGACGTCTGTTCACCATTTTTTCCAATATCTTGCTGAAGCAGCAAGTCAAAGATATTGGACGGTAGCTTGATGGTTGCGATGAATCTTTACCCTCTTTAAGCAGCGGGATAATAATGGCTTCCCGCCATTGCTGAGGGTAAACGCTCTGCCGAAAAATATTGTTGTATAGATCCAGTAATCCGCACTTACCAGGATAAGGCAGATTCTGGATCATGGCATAATATATAGTATCGGGGCCAGGTGATCGGGGCCAGGGGCCAGCCAATACAAATATTGTATTCAAATATTTATATATTTATATATTTTTAATGGCTAACGATGGAGACTTCTTTACGTTCTCGCTATCGCTCTTATGAAGTTTTCTGCTAATACGACTTTATTTTAGGTCGACTGGTGAAAATTCCAACTTTCTAGCATGTATTGAACAGAAAAACGTAATTTTGGGGGGTCTTTTTCTGATTTTCCGAGGGGTTGCAATGAAAAAATTGAAGTTTTTTTATTTTTCCGTCGGTTTGAAGCAATTTCGCGTCGAATGCGAAAAACCGCATCGTTCTAGCATGAATAGAAGTGAGAGGGGCAGTTTTAGGGGTGTTTTTTTCCTATTTTCAGGGGGTTGCGATGAAAGTAATGAAGTTTTATGTTAATTTGACATTATTTTGGGTCGATTGGTGAAAATTTCAACTTTCTAGCATGTATTGAACAGAAAAACGTAATTTTGGGGGTTGTTTTTCCAATTTTCCGGGGTGTTGCGATGAAAAAATTGAAGTTTTCCGATTTTTTTCGTCGGTTTGAAGCAATTTCGCGTCGAATGCAAAAAACTGCAATTTTAATTTCAATATATAAAATGTTTTAAGAGATTTTTTATATTATTTTCAATATATTTTAAAATTCGCATAGAATTTGCTTAAAGCTTTTTGATTACGGCATTTTTTTAAATAATTATATGCTTTATGCAAAATATTTTCTAAATTTTCGTATTATTTCTATACTAAATATTACTTAAAATTTAACTTACCGTGTGTTATGGATTCACAATTCGCTGATGATAACTTCTTTAATTTTAACAGAAAATATTTTTTTATTTTCTTTAAATTTGTTTACTTGAAACACACATGAATTATCACAATTAATAAATTTCAACAAAGGATGAAGTATGAAACAATACTTCTTTATCATACAATTCACTTAAATCGAATGCCAGAAGCAAGAATATTCTATTATGTATAGACACGTTTTTTCTCATGTGGATATTTAGTTTGTCAGTAACAATTCTTGTAACATATAATCAGTTTGAGATTACCGACAAATAATCAAATAAATTGAATCGTTTATTTTTAAAGGATAACATGCCACATGTCGTTACATTTACAAAACATGTCCGAGAGGTCAGATGTCTCCACATAACCACAAAAAACACGTTTTCAAAAAAATAGTTAAATTATTTGAAAATAAAATATAAATCAATTTATATATATATATATATATATATATATATATATATATATATATATATATGTAATGATAAATAATGTTTATTCAAAACCAAAAACAAATTTTATTAATACACATTTAGACTAGTAAACAAACGCCTTTTTTTGCAAATTCCTTTTTGCCTTCTCGGAAAATTATGAGCAAGGTGGCATTCGATTCGTTAGTGCACATAGAAATATCTCAAAAACTATTGTAGATATCGAAAACCTAAAAAAAGATTCTTAAAGAGCAGGAAATTAAAAAAACACTTCACTTCCGGAACTGTACCACTAAAATTTATAATTTTAATTGAGACATGAAAATTTGTATTGAAAACGAATGATTCGGCTCAGCTTGATTCAGACAAAAAAATTGTTTTAACCCATTAAATATGAATATTAAGAAAAGAAAAAATGCACGTACTTACTGAATACTTCAACAAACAATAATCCGTCGGCAAACAATTTTTTCCCCAATTTTTCCATTAACTTTGCTTTTGTAAACTAAAAAATTTGTCCAATCTGGATAACCCCGATAGTTTTTAAAATAAAAGTCTGGAATTTTTTTTACTTCTGGAAGCTATTTTTTGGAGGATTTAAAAAAGATCCCCGTTGGAAAACTTTAAAAATTTTCATTTTCCATTTTTTTATTAAGATTTTATTATTAAATTATTTGCAAAAAACGAAACCCCCCTCTTTTTTTACTAAATTATTTATAACTTTTGCAATTTTTTTACGCGGGACTTCAACTTTGTCAAAAACTTTCAAGATGAATTTACGAATCGAATTTCACCATAATTTGCTCATAATTTTCTGAAAAGGCGAAAAGGAATTTGCAAAAAAGGCATTTGTTTACTAGTCTAATTGTGCTGTGCTGAGTGACAATTTAGTTTTGCATTTCTAAATCTTAATATTTTTACAGATATTCATTACAAAGAAAACAACGAGTAAACACAAGATTATACATATATATTTATACATATAGAAAATACGTATGTTAAAAAATTAATATTTTATTTGATTATTTGTCTGTTATTTCAAACCGACTTTAGCATTAAATTTTCATTTTTATGGTACACAATGCATGGTATATGACTATATGCCGACAATGGATATATTTACCATAACTGTACTAACTAAAGTCCAGAGGTGGGTACAGACGGCTCTCCGGAGCCGAACGGCTCTCCATAAGCAGTGTGTGTGAGAGTAAGTAAAAAAGGTATATTTTGAAGTATTCAATCAATTCAGAAATAGTTTTATAAAATATTTATTGTTTAACAAATATCTTTTACAATATGGAGAAATACACCAAAAAACATAATAATAATAACAATAATAATAATAACAACAATAATGATGATAGCAATAACAATAATTACAACAACAACAACAACAACTATATGTATTCCCACTTTATGTAAAATTAAACCATTTAGAAATTAGTAACAAATTACCCCCCCCCCCTCCAGCTTTATCATTGGCATCTTTATTGTATCCAGTGTCATCAAATTCCCATAACACTATACCCCCTACTAAGAAAAAATAATTAAATCAAGTAAATAATTGTTTATTAGTTCTCCAATATGGGTAGTTTAGGCAAATTATTCGGAATTTTCAAAAATCTAATTCTAAAATCTGAACCATCAAAAAATTTATAAGCGGTTTACAATTGTCAAGCGGTGAACGTAAAAGATTAAAAGATTTATATTTTATTCATACACAAATATTTTAAATCAAGTAAATAATTGTTTATTAGTTCTCCAATATGGGTAGTTTAGGCAAATTATTCGGAATTTTCAAAAATCTAATTCTAAAATCTGAACCATCAAAAAATTTATAAGCGGTTTACAATTGTCAAGCGGTGAACGTAAAAGATTAAAAGATTTATATTTTATTCATACACAAATATTTTAAAAAGGTACATTTTATGACCCAAATTACCAGCCCAAAATTTCAGAGTATGTACATTGTACAATGTATTGTATGCATTGTATACTTTGAATAATAGCGACCATAAAATAGAGTTGGTATTATTGAATTTTTTCAGAAAATGTTTTAATTAAAAAAAGGAAATAATAATAATTGGTAGGTAACCATGGTAGGTAACTTCCTACCTCTCACTCAGAACTGAGTGCAGTCGAACCCTGCCCACCTATGCTATATATATTGTAGTTAGTACAGTTATGGTAAATATATCTATCCGAACAAAAACATAAATGTATAAAAGGGCCGAGTTTTCGGGGAGATACTTCATATCGTAGTTGCTCCTAAAAAAGTGATGATATCCCAATTAAAGAGCCGAGCTATTTATAAATTAAATAGCGAAAACTAAAGTGTAAGAATGTAAGTGCAAAGTAAAATTTAAAAAAGTTTTGGTTGAAAAAATTTATTTCGTAAGTTTTTTCATAATATATTTTTAAAATTTTACCTAATATTTCCTGTAGTAATAGCACTGTAGTGAAAAGTCCGAATGTGTCCCTTAAAGTCGGCCTTGCGCACTACTGTGCTCTAGATAACGTGACAAGTTTTAATTTAAAATATTTGAATCAAAAGAAAACAAATTACTTGCCGCGATATAAAATTTTATAAACATATTAAGAAAAAACTTACGAAATAAATTTTTTCAACCAAAACTTTTTTTCCATTTTACTTTGCACTTACAATCTTACATTTTAGTTTTCGCTATTTAATTTATAAATAGCCCGTCTGACAACTCGTCTTCGTCCTCTACGAAGGGCGCTGGACGGTTGAAGCACACCCCATTGCATTAAGAGCAGGCGATCGAGCATGAGGTGACCGAGCATGTCATGTTCAATCTAGAGTCAGGTGCGGCACTTCTATGGATCCAGGTGGTGCCACAACTGGGTCTGGTGGTAAACTCTCTGGGTATGCTGCATGCCTGCACCTTTAGTGGGGGGAAGAAGTGACGTCTGGTTTGATTTTCCTAGCTGAGCACTGGAACCAGGCACGTCAAAAGTTGTTTATTGTCGTCATGGTGGGGGGAACCCCGTAAAATGCCAGAAACGTTTTCTCAGCACCTTCAGGCAGGACCTCTGGTGTGCTGGTTGGGCTGCAAAACAGTGGTGGAATTTGTAAAAGTTGAGGGTTTTTTTGAACTATTTTCATTTTTCATGGTTTTATGTAGCTGAAGTAGTGTCCCACCCTGAAAAAAACATGTAGAAATAAAACGGTTTCCCTAAGGAATGAGGAAACTTCTTCTGCTTATACATCTATTAGCAGAGAGATATTATTATCTATATTCTCTCAAATGCTTAATGCTAGAAAAAAAATTATTATACTTTTTTTGTAGGAAATTCAATAAAAAAGTTTATAGTTTTCGAGATATTGAGGAAAAAACCGAAAAAAAGTCCTAAAATTCAAAATGGCGGCCTGTTACGCAGCCTACCTCCCCCCCCCCCCCCATATGGGTCTTTTGGATATGTTCAAGAGGAAGGTTGTTTGATGACTGTCGATTTGAGGATAGGCTTCGAGGTGGTTTGAGTGATAAACAAACTTTACAAACACAAATTTATTGGAAAAAAAATAAATGTCTAAATAATTCTATATAATTGGAATACAAACGTATTGATGCAAAAATATATATATAAACGAATACACAACAATATAACACACTGATTTACACAAAAATTTAATTAATTTGATTATTGATTAATATGATAACTCAAGTTAACTACAGCCACGTGCACTTTCAACCTTCATTCATGAACTTTTTTATACACTGATGGCGGTGGTTGACGGTTGTTGATGCAAAATTTCTGATGAGGAAGGTCTCGCTGATTGGCTGTCAGCTATTATGGTAGGAATGCTCAATTCATCAAAACACATAATTTGAGTTGATTTGAAATGATTACGTTAAAAAAAGATACTGAAAAGTGACTGATCAACTGCGTCACCTGACTGTTGAGATCGGCATAGATTATAGAATATTCGTTGTAGATTCACCATAACTGTTGATTGTGAATATTCTTTATACATACTTTAAACATACTCCCCCCCTTGCGCCAAAATATTTGGAGCAAGATATGATATTTCCTACCAAGGCACTATTAAGTTTCTTTCTTGGATGCGGGGTCCATAATTGGAAGTGGACAGATCTTGGTGATGGGCCGTTTCAGGACAGAAGCAGCTGTCTTCAAAGTAACAACTCTCACTAGATTGTCTGAGCCGGGGTGCAGTTGAATTACCCGTCCTAAGGGCCATTTTGATGGTGGACACCTCTCATCAACAACGAGAACAATAGATCCAATTTGAATGTTTAATGACGGGAATCGCCACTTATATATCGCTTGTTGTTGCTGGAGATATTCTCTAGACCACTTGACCCAAAAGCTATCGACGATTTGTCGAGTAAGTTGCCAACGACTTAATCGAGACATAGGAACGTTCTCCAAATTCGGTTCAGGAATAGAAGTTAAAGGACCCCCGATAAGAAAGTGACCTGGTGTTAAAACTGATAGGTCCTCAGGATCTTCGGTTAGCTGACAAAGGGGTCTTGAGTTTAAAACAGCTTCTATTTGAGAGAGAACAGTAGTAAATTCTTCGTAGGTTAGTGATAAATTCCCGACTACACGCTTTAGATGATACTTAACAGATTTAACTCCGGCTTCCCAATGACCTCCAAAATGAGGTGCAGAAGGAGGAATAAAATGCCAATCTGTCCCATCATTCGCGAGCAGTGTTCGGAGTTTTTCTGATTCTGATGATGACTCTATAAAAAGACGTTTGAGTTCCGCATCAGCACCCACAAAGGTTGTACCACAATCACTGGTGAGTGTTGAGCAGAGACCACGACGTCCAGTAAATCGTTTGTAGGCAGCTATGAAAGCATCTGCAGAGTAGTCTGATACTAACTCCAAGTGAATTGCAGATGTTGCAGAACAGATAAATACACTGACATAACCTTTGTAACTCTTAGCATTTTTCCCGCCCCAAGTTTTGATAAGGAATGGACCAGCGTAGTCCACTCCAGAATGTGAAAAAGGACGAGTTGGAGTTATTCGGTGAGGCGGAAGTTGACCCATAAGTTGTTGAGCTCTCTTAGCTCGATAACGAGAGCAGATAACGCACCGTAAAATCTCTTTTCTTACGGTAGGTCGGCCTCCAAGGATCCAAAAGCGTTGGCGCACAGTGGCCAATGTGTTACGTGTACCACTATGCAATAATCGTAGATGGACATCCCAAATAACTAGTCGTGATAAACTTGACTCCTTGGGCAAAATGTACGGATGCTTAGTGTCATAATCTAGTGATGACTGATCTAGTCGACCACCTACTCGAAGTAAGCCATCTTGATCAATAAAAGGACTTAAATTTCGAAGAGGGCTAGAATTTGTGATACATTGTTTCCTAGTGAGCTGCTTAATTTCATTAGAAAATGAAATACGTTGACTAATACCAACCCACAGTAACAAAGCTTCGTGAAGCTCGAGTGGAGAAAGATTGGTTGAAACTTGAGTAGGTTTGGTAACGCGAAGCCGATTGAGAAACCTTTTGATCCAAGCTGTTATGCGCAAAAGCCGATTTAATTTAGAGTAACGCTGCAGAAGGTCCGGTTCCGGTATGATTTGTGAAACATAACTTTCCTTTTGAGACTTCATCTCTGAAACTGCGGTTGATGAAGATGGGCAAATTCCATCAGGCCATTGTTCTGCCGGTAGTGAGAGCCAATCAGGACCCCTCCACCACAGTGGATGATTATTTAAAACCTTCGGTGGAATTCCTCGTGAGGCACAATCAGCTGGATTTTCCTTGCCAGAAATGAATCTCCATCGAGCAGATGGTAGATGTTCTTGGATAAAGCTGACTCGATTTCGAACGAATTCCTTCCACTTAGAGCAATGGGATGTAATCCAAGTTAAAGCAACTGATGAATCTATCCAAAGCCATATTGAAACATTCTCAATGTCCAAAACCTTGCCAACATACTTAGCTAATTTGACGAGAAGAGTTGCGGCGGTGAGCTCCAGACGAGGGATAGTCATTTTTTTTAATGGTGCTACCTTGGTTTTGGCACACACCAAATTAATGTCCGTAGAATTTGCAGTTTCAACCCTTATATAGATAGCCGCACTCATGGCAAACTGCGATGCATCAGAAAATCCATGCAACTGAATAGATGATGATTTGGTTGTACCCAGAAATCTTGGAATTGAGATATTTGACAACTCTTGAAACTGGTTTTCAATTGCACGCCAATGGTTTTCCAATTGAGTTGGTAGCGGATCATCCCAATTTAACTTAATTAACCACAACTGCTGCATGAAAATCTTTGCTTGGATGATGACTGGCGCAATGAATCCAAGAGGGTCAAAGACTTGAGCAATTACAGAAAGAACCTTTCTCTTTGTAGCATGTTGAATAGTGTTGGATGTCACAGAAAATTGAAAATGATCGCTCGAGGGTTTCCATAGTAAACCCAGCGTCCGAACTGTTGATGATTCATCGATGATGATTGTTGGTTCCTTAGCATGACGTTCATGAAGAATGTTGGATAATACACTTGGAACATTACTTATCCATTTTTTAAGTGGAAAACAGCCAGCATTACAGAGACTATCTACTTGTTTAATTATTTGAGAGCATTCTGATAGGGAATCTGCTCCACCAAAGATATCATCCACGTATCTTCCTTTCGTGAGAGGTTCAATAGCTAATGGAAATTGGTGTCCATGGTCGTTTATAAGTTGATTAATTGTCCGTAATGCTAAGAATGGAGCGCATGCTAAGCCATAAGTTACTGTTTGCAGATGAAACTCTTGCAAATGATCATCGGAAAACCACAAGATTCTTTGTAGATCCCAATCATCTTGATGAACGAAGATTTGTCGAAACATCTTTTCGATATCTGCAGCAAACACATATCAAAACTGTCGAAACCAGAGGAGAACATCGGAGATATTTGTTTGTAATTTAGCTCCGGTGTGAAGAATATCATTTAATGATAATCCAGAGGTACTGCGATAAGAACCATTAAAGACAACTCGTAATTTAGTTGTTGAACTGACTTCGCGAAATACTCCATGATGTGGAAGATAAAATAATGGTTTTGCTTCCATTAATTGCGGTAATACCTTTGACATGTGATTAAGTGCTTCGTATTCACGTAGATTTCGGAGTATAAGTGACGATATTCATAATTAGAGTCCAACTTGCGTTGTAATGATTGAATCATCTTGATGGCTGAAGATCGAGTATTTCCAAGCTTCTTTGGCGAGTCTTTGAGTGGTAAACGAACGATATACCGACCAGTTTCGTTCCGAGACACGGTAGTTACAAACTGTTTTTCACAATCTTCCTGCTCGGGTGATAATTCAACTTCTTGATTTTCAGCAATGGATTCTTGAATCCAAAACTGTTCTAGTTGTTTATCAAGTTGAAAATCCAATGAACAATGATGAGTGTTGGCAATTGAAACCGGCAAATTTTGATCAACTGGACCTGATAAGATCCATCCGAAAATAGTTGATTGAGCAATTGGGGTGAGAGGAGGTCCTTTGATAGTATCAGCAAGAATAATGCTGCCGTAGATTTCAACCCCAAGTATCAAATCTATAGATCCCGGTTTCATAAATGATGGATCCGCAAGTTTAAGGCCGTTGATATGAGCCCAACTGGATTCCAATGGTTTCATTGATGGTAGAATTGATGTCAGCTTAGGAAGAACATACGCAATTGCACCAAAACTTAAATCCGATTCAAATACTGGTGCCAGTTTGATGGAGACTACTCCTCGAGTAGTTGAGCATTGCACAGCACCGACTCCTATAAGAGAAACGGATGCGTGTGACCTTTGTAGATGTAGCTGCTGAACGAGTCGTTCACTTATAAATGATATTTCAGATCCCTGATCTATGAGTGCCCTAGCTGTAGTAGTGTTCCCGTCGGGACTGGTAACTTTAACTTGAGCAGTTGCGAGTAAAACTATTGATGGATGATGATGTACATTTCGCGAAATTGCATGATTGACTATCGCAGCAGGAGTTGCTGTTGATTGAGTTGGAGGCTCTGATGTTGTAGGTGATGTACCACTTGCAGATACAGATGAATTCCAAGTATCATGAATCAAGGTATGATGACGTTTCTTGCACTTTAAACATGTTTTTTGAGATCGGCAATCAATCACTTGATGAGGACCCAGACAATTAAAACATAACCTTTTTGAAGTTACATGCTCACGACGTTGAGCAGGAGACTTTTGAGCGAACATCTTACAACTTGAGATATAATGACTAGAGTTGCACAGAGAACAAACAATTGCCTTTCGTGGATTTCTCAAGAGCTGTGACGTGGGTATTGGCTGACTTGGAGATGCTGATTGGTTTTAATGAAGATATAGATGGTGCCGTCTTACGACCTTCAATTGATTCTAAAGCACGAGCTCTACCATAAATAAATTCTTCTAGCTCTTCATATGTAGATGGAGTAACGGATGACCCTGCTTTGATTTCCCATGCTTCATGCGTTTCAGGATCTAATCGATTTACTAGTGTATAGACGATGATCTGGTCCCACTTATTAGTTGGTGATCCTAAAGCTTTAAGTGCTCCAAGAGCCTCGTTGACAGTTGCTAGTAAATTGCATAGCCCCTTTGATGATTTACGTTGCAGAGGTTTCAATTTAAAGATAGCATCTAAATGATTATTAATTAAAACCCGTTTATTTTCATATCTGTTGACAAGTTTATCCCATGCAGGGGTAAAATTATCTCCACAAACTTGAAAATTAGAGATGAGATTCGCGGCTTCTCCAAGTACACTAGACTTCAGATAATGCATTTTCATAACGTTGGACAAATCTTGATTGGTTCCGATGAGTGAAGTAAACATATCGCTAAATGAACGCCATGATTGATAATCCCCAGAGAATTTCACCAGCTGAATTTTGGGCAACATTTGTCGGGATGCAGAAGAAGCAGATCCAAAAGAAGTATCAGCTAATGTTGTTCCATCCAATGGATTAGATGCAGTAATCGTAGCCAAAAGTTCCAACATTGTTGCTTTATTTGTCATGTAGGCTTCCTGAGCGATAGCGTAATAGTTGAGTTTGATGTAAGGTAAATCCTTTGTTATTTCAACCTTAGCCTCACAAATTCGATCATGATCCTTATCGAATTTCAACCAGTTTGCTTCTAAAACCTCCAGCCTTGTTTGTACTTTGGGTTTGGTTAACAAGGCGATGTCGATATCCTTAATAGGGTCGATTGCGGTTTTCAACAAGTTGATACGCGTTTCTTGAAGACTAATTCGAGATTCAAGAGACGTCATGATAAAATTGATGCTCTGAAACTGATTGTTAATGAAATTAAATTGAAATGTAAAACAACAAAAATGTTTATCAATTCAGCTTGATCCGATGTTACACACACGTGATTACTTTAACTTGTCTATACACAACTTTTATGTTACTTACTAAAGGTTATGTTTTCAGGGAATAAAACCTTGATTTTATCCAAATTCAGCACTCAAATCACTAATAAATGCTTTCACAGTACACTGATGTTTATATTCGAAATGAACAAACAAACTACCACTATGTCCAAATTTTAACACGTGGTCACTTCAAAATGTTTTTCATAACAAAAATTTATCTTATTTTATTTAATTTTTCCCAAATTAAACCAACGCCCTAATCCTATTTATCCGGCTCGAAGGACCAATGTTTGATGACTGTCGATTTGAGGATAGGCTTCGAGGTGGTTTGAGTGATAAACAAACTTTACAAACACAAATTTATTGGAAAAAAAATAAATGTCTAAATAATTCTATATAATTGGAATACAAACGTATTGATGCAAAAATATATATATAAACGAATACACAACAATATAACACACTGATTTACACAAAAATTTAATTAATTTGATTATTGATTAATATGATAACTCAAGTTAACTACAGCCACGTGCACTTTCAACCTTCATTCATGAACTTTTTTATACACTGATGGCGGTGGTTGACGGTTGTTGATGCAAAATTTCTGATGAGGAAGGTCTCGCTGATTGGCTGTCAGCTATTATGGTAGGAATGCTCAATTCATCAAAACACATAATTTGAGTTGATTTGAAATGATTACGTTAAAAAAAGATACTGAAAAGTGACTGATCAACTGCGTCACCTGACTGTTGAGATCGGCATAGATTATAGAATATTCGTTGTAGATTCACCATAACTGTTGATTGTGAATATTCTTTATACATACTTTAAACAAAGGTCTAAACAAAATTTTGGCTTATTTTAAAATATAGAATAAAAGTTTTTTTTTTTTATTTGGTGATTTTTTAATAGATTGACTGGGCTAATTTTATTATTGAAAAAATAAAAACAATAATATATTTTTCTTAAAATTACATGTTTACTTACTACTCCAGGGGCGAATCCAGAAATTTTTCACTGGGGACGCATATATACAAATATGATATATTACATATGGTAAGTTGTAGCTTAAGGACGGTCCAGCACTGTGTTATATAATCAGGAAAAAAAAACCGGATTGATTTTATTATAGCACCAACACATAAACACACATACACAACACATAGACAAATATATACAAAATAATGTTAATGTTCTTTTTGTTGTTTTGAAGAAAAAAATAAATTTAAACTTTTATATTTCGAAAACAAAACGGTAACACACGAATTTTTTTTTAAATTTATATAATAAATGTTTAGCTATACTCTCCTAGTTTTTTTTTTAAATTCTGTCGAGTATTTTTTCTACAGATAATAGTTGGGCGGGCATGAAGTTTTACATGCTTCTAATGACAGAATGATAACTTTGATATTAATTATCTCGCGTTCTAAACGGTAAAAAATTCTGAAACTTCGGGATTTATTAGAAAACTTTATTTAGCCTGTGAAAAATAATGAGCAAAATCTGTCGAAAAATGGGGGTATGCTGGAACATCCTTAAAGAAGAAAGTTAAATTTTAAAACAATTATAGGAGTAAAATAACATAATATTATGCTAAAGTATACCATCTCGTATATAATATTTGTATATATGTGCCCCCCGTGTAAAATTACAAGATTCGCCCCTGGATAATAAAAATCTATTTTTTTTAATAAGTATAATGTTAACAAAAGTATTTAACAAGTATTCAAGTATTATGTGTTCCTAATCTTTCAAACTGGTTTATTTTTGTGCGCACATTCATTTGAGTGTTTTGGTTGTGGCTTATATCATGTCTTTGGGTGGTCTTCGTTTTGTTAAAATGTATTGAATTCTATTGGATGTTGTAGAAAAATGAGAGAATCGTGGAAGGAGGTGGAGGTGTGTACTATTATCCACTTGGTTCGACTCACTTGTATATATATCAAGCCCTTTCATTTGATCCCCATATCATAGGAGTTTATGAGAAAATTATAAAACTCCATTTGCGGCGGCCGCCATTTTGGATTTAGAATAACGTCACTTTATATACTGTGTTTCTCTCATCAAGCCCTTTCATTTGATACCCATATCATATAGGTTAATGTGGAAATAATATAATAATGAGGTTTTACCTCCGTTTCTGAGACACCACGGTCTATAACAGAGGCCACCCACATCATTATTTATCAACCTTTATTAATTTTTTAAACTATACATTTTTATATGATGTGAATGGAAGACAAGGATTCATATGTAGACTAGGAATTGGTAGGTTGTGCGGCTGCAGCCGACTTTGATAGGAACTATGCCAATATTCATCTGGAGTTCGTGAAGGGAAACTGCAGAAAACCTTCACAAGCATAGCCGGTTACTTCGTTCTTGTCCATACGCCGACAGTTTAGTCAATCAACCGCCCCATTAATTTTTTTAATTGACAAACTGTCGATGTTGGCATTCGAACTCATAACCTTCCGGTTCCAAGTAGAGCGCCTTAACAAGCGCGGCTACTTGGCCGGTTAATGTGGAAATTATAAATCGTCATATTCCGGCGGCCGCTATATTATTTGATACCCATATCATAGAGGTTAATGTGGAAATTATAAATCGCCTTTTTGCGACGGCCGACCATCAACATCTCTGTAAATATTAGAGAAATAAAAAAAAAATGATAAGAAACTTAATTATAGTAAAACTAATTTTCTACAACTTTACTTCTTATGTGTTTTTCGATTTTTTCAATATTAAGATAGATATTCCAATTTTGTGATTGCCCCTCCCTATAATCCCCCTTTCTTCTTACCGATTCCGGTCATGCTTACCATAAAAATGCATTGTCATCAGAACTGAAACAATATGTAAAAATTCAACTCCGCAGAATAAGAAGAAGTGGGTCAAATTTAACTTGCAAGATTCCATTATAGACACCAGGACAGGTGAAACTAAATAAAAGCTTATAATATTTGAATAAATGTACTCATATTGAGGCAAACTAAATAATGATGGGAAATTTTTATTCAAATTATTCAAAGAACATAATAACATATTCGATATTCAAAATCTATTGCTTATATCTGATCAAAATACTATGTAGAAAAAACTTTTGTTTTTTTCCATTTTTGCGGATATTGCGTTGGGAAAATTGAATTTTTTTGATCTACAAATAGGTTTTGAGATATCCATCGTCGAATGCAAAAACTCGCATCCTTATAAAATGTCTGGAAATGCCTTATACTTAAACACATAAACTTAATTTTTGATTTTCCATATGTTCCGTTGGGAAAATTAAATTTTCCCAAAGATTCTTATTTAAGGTTTCGAAAATTCCGCGTCGAATGCAAAAAATCGAATCCTTCTAGCATTTCTGGAAGGGGGCAACAAAGTTTTAAAAAATCGTGCACAAATCTCACAAGTGGTGTGTTCTACATTTTAGTATAAATATAAAATATACGGACCAATCATAGAGCAGCAATATTTCTTATGTTAATTTTATCAAAACAAAAATGCAAAAATTTTCCATTTCCCAATACAAATTTCGTGGTTTGATAATTTTCCTTTCGGTTTTGGGACTATATCTAACTGTATGCCAAATATCAACTTTTAAGGACTTATGGTCTAGGCCCTGAAATTATGATTACATTCCCAAAAATTGTGGGCGTTCCCGTTATATTACGGTTTTTGAATGCGAATAACTGTTTAACCGTCTATTTCTTAACAGCGATTGAAAAAACAGTCTCCGATAATTCCCTAAATAGCTTATATTCGAAAAATCAGCACTATTGCTCGTTTCGTTCAGAGGATATTTCGGGGTCAGATTGGCTCTGATATTTCGTGTATTAATAAGCGCGAAGGCAAAAAACCCCTTCAACTCGGCCTGTCGCACTTCCGTTCTCTAAATTGTTTAGAGTTTTTTCCAACATCTGGACATTTTGCTATAATATTGAAAAATGATAAAGAAAGTTTTTTCTTATAAAAATAATAAACTACTTAGTTGTACAATCGATAACTTAAAAATCCATTGTGAAAATAAAAAATGAAGATTAATTTATTAAAAATAATCCAAAAGTAAATAAAAATGGAATTTTGAAGATGAATTTTGAGTAAAATTTTTTTAAATAAGTTCTCCAAAACTGTATATTTTATATATTTATACCCGGTATATGTAAATATACCAGGGTATATTGAGTTTAGTCACGAGTTTGTTAAGCTTGAAAGTATTGATTACAGGCATAAATGCTTGGCATAGATGTTCATAAAATGACCTAATTTGGCCATTTTCGTGAACACGATAACTCAAAAACGAAAACAGATAACAAGCTGAAATTTTGTATAAAAAATAAGGTCAAGTTCGTGAATGGGCAAAATCGGACCATGTTTGGGCAAAAGAAGCAAAACTGCCCATCTTTGAAACCGTAAGAGATAAAACAAAAATGTAACGACAAAAAATTTTCCTTTTATAAAAATAAACGACTTTTGTAATAAACTTTGTTATATAAATTCAGTATATATCAGATATTTAAGCAATTATATCAGTTAGTGTTTTCACTTGTTTAATATTATTTTAATATTAAATCCGACCAAAAACATAAATGTAAGAAAGGGTCGAGTTTTCGGGAAAATCCTTAATGTGATAGTTCCTTCTTAAAAAGTGATAATATGAGAGTAAGGACGGGCTATTTACAAAGTAAATAGCTCTAGACTTCATATAATAATAGTTGCTTCTTAAAAAGTGGTGATATGGGAGAAAGGACCGAGCTATTTACATAGTAAATAGCTCTAGACTTCATATAATAGCTGCTTCTTACAAAGTGATGATATGGAAGAAAGGACCGAGCTATTTACAAAAAAAATAGCTCTAGACATCATATAATAGTTGCTCTTTAAAAAGTGATGATTCCCATTAAAGAGCGGTAAACTATTAACTAAAACAATTAATGAGGGGTGTAAATTGATTAAATGTAAGAAGATGATTTTTGGAGTCGGTGTCAGCATAGAGAAATTCACATAAAATTTGGACACCGCCTCCAAAAATAACAATAATTGTACATATATATTTAAAATTTTTTGCTAAGGTGAACTAAAATTGGCACAAGAATATGCAATTATTTTTTTACTTTTTAGTGCATTTTTTGTTTTAGAATATTTGATTTTTGAAGTCGGGTTTCCATTTTGTCAAAATAGGTTTTATTTCTCGCGTTTTAGTGACTTTGAAGTTCTATAACTGATTTTATTTGTCTAAATATGGGTAACCAATTTTTAATGCATTTTTTTATAACACATTTTTTTTTTATCCGTTTTTTTTTTTTAATGCATTTTTTCATTACAGATTTTCAATTTTTTTTATATGCATTGTAAAGAACCACACAAGATAATAATAAAAGTTAACTCAGTTACCTGAGACAGTTTCTGTTTTGGTTTTCTTATAATAATAATAGAAGGTAACTTAGTGACCTGAGACAAAAAAAAGGTGATTTTCTTATTGGGATTGAATTTGATATATAGAAAATATTCATGTAATGTATTTTTTGTGAAAGTAATTTGTTTGAAAAAATAAAGTATAATTTTTGCGTTTAATAAAACAATAAGTGATTATAATTTTTCAATCTATTCATCACATTTTGTGGCGACCGTGACAGGACTTGTATAAAAATATTTGTGATTAAGATTGAAAATTATTAATTTGATATATATAAAAATGACAAACGCACTGTTGGAAAAATTTAGAAGAAATAGAAAAGCAGCCCGAGCTGCCTTTACTAGATCTTTAAAAGTGTTGAATGATCAAATACGACAGGATGAACCCATTATTGAAAATGTACAGGTATCTTTTCAAATATTGGAGGCTAGATCTTTTGAGTTGGATGCTCTTAATTCAAAAATATGCGAAGCTATGGTAGAATTAACTGCTGATACAGAGGACCATGAGAAAGTAATGGAAGATGAATATGAATTAGCTGTTGAATATACAAGTAAATATCTTCATGCAAAAATAGAGGTCGATAAATTAAGAAAATTAAATGAATCAGTACAATCACATAAAATTTATCAACAAATACCAACTGTTGACAATGCAGATTCTAAAAGGAGATTTAGACTACCCAAAATTGAGTTTAAAAAATTTGGTGGCGATTTAAAAGATTGGTTACAATTTTGGAGTCAGTTTAAGAATATTCACGATGATAAAAGTATTACTGAAGAAGATAAGTTTCAGTATTTGATTCAAGCTATGATACCGAATTCAAGAGCTGCAGATTTAGTAAATAGTTTTCCTCCAACAAGTCAAAACTATAATAAAGCTATTAATAGTTTAAAAACTCGTTTTGGTAAAGATGAGTTATTAGTCGAAGTATACGTAAGAGAATTGTTAACGTTAGTTATCAGTAATGCTATGAAATCAAATGAAAGAGTTCCATTGTCAAAAATTTATGATAAATTAGAAGCTCAATTACGCGCTTTAGAATCGCTTGGTGTTACAAAAGATAAATGTGCTGCTATGTTATATCCGTTAGTTGAATCATCATTACCAGAAGAATTGATACGTACGTGGCAAAGGCAAGCAACAGCGATTAAAAGTGACAACATTGAAGAGAGGTTAACTAAGTTGACAGAATTTTTACAAGCTGAAGTTGAAAATGAAGAAAGACTCCGAATGGCTGTCAGTGGATTTAGTTTAAACGACAATAAACTGTCAAACAATTCAAATAATAAATTGGAAAAAAGGAGAATAAAATCTACAAATGACAATGATATTCCAACAGCTACTGGGCTATTGACAAGAGAAGGTAATAATGACAACCAAAACACTAAAAATTATTTATGTATATTTTGCAGTGAAGAACATCGCAGTTCACGATGTAGAAAAGCTAAACAAATGCCATTGGAAGAGAAGTGGAACATCGTTAAAAAGAAAAATTGTTGTTTCAATTGTTTGATACCAGGTCACAAGACTCAAGCATGTAAGTTTAATTACAAATGCCAATGGTGCGGAAGGAGACATTCTATATTATTATGTCAAGAAATATTGAATCGAAATAGGCCATTGAAAGAAACAACTTCAGAAGATTTGAATAAATACAACAGACAAGAAGCCAATTTAGCAAATACATCATTAATACCAGAAGTTTACAGTTCGTGTCATATTAACAAATGGTATCAAAAAACGCGTAGTAAGAGCAATAATGGATAGTGGATCACAAAGATCATATGTATCAAAGCGAGCAGCAAAGGATATGAAATATCAATTAAATTGTGAAAAACAAATTGTTCATTTGCTGTTTGGTGGAACGAGAACAAAACCACAAGATCATAAGGGCTATTTAATACATCTTGAAAGTTTGGATAATCAGTATGCTTGTAACTTTATGGCTTTTGATCAAGATGTAATTTGTCATGGAATCTCTAACATAAATAATGGACCATGGACTGAAGAATTGTTAAAAAGGAAGATTATATTAACTGATGTGGATCAAAGCACTGATCCTATTGAAATTTTAATCGGTGCAGATGTATTAGGTAAATTAATGACTGGAAAATTATATAATTTAGAGTGTGGAATGACAGCAGTTGAAACAAGATTAGGTTGGACGTTGATGGGCAAGAAATCAACTACAGAAAATTGCAAGAAAGATGCTACAATGATAGTAACATCAATGTATGTGCAACAAGCTGATATTTCAAATTTATGGAGTTTGGATGTCATGGGAATCTCTGATCCGATTGAAACGGAAGCTCAAGAAGAAATTTGTGAAAGATTTTGTCAAACAGTAATTCTTAATAAAGATAAACGGAATGAAGTATGTCTTCCATGGAAAGAAAATCATCCTGACATTGAGACAAATAAAGAAATCGCTCAAAAAAGATTACAAATTACAACAAAAAAATTAAAGAAACAAAGACTCTATGAAGAATACGATCAAGTACTTAAGAAATGTATGAAATGGCTCGAAATAGGTATAATTGAAAAAGTTCCAGTTGAAGAAGAAAATATGTGGGGTCATTATCTTCCTCACCGACATGTATTAAAAGAAAATAGTACAACAAGATTGAGACCAGTATTTGACGCTTCCACCAAATCTAAAACTGGAGTATCTTTAAATCAATGTTTAGAAACAGGTCCTAATTTGATTGAATTAATTCCTACTATGCTTTTACGTTTCAGAGAAAAGGAGATTGGAGTTATCTCTGACATTGAAAAAGCATTTCTACAGATTAGTATTACTCCAAAAGATCGTAACGTATTAAGATTCTTATGGTGGAATAAAATTAGTAATATTATGGAAGTTTATCGTCATAAAAGAGTAGTATTTGGTGTAACTAGTAGTCTAGCGTTTATATTAGCTGCCGTCATCATTTTACATCTGGAACGACTGTTACAAGAAGAAAAATTTAAACTAATGTTGGCCACTATAACGAAATTATTATCATCCTTTTACGTTGATAATTGTGTAACTAGTGTAGATTCCATTGAAGAATTACACCAATTTAAAGAAGAATCAAAGTATTTAATGGCAGAAGGTGGTTTCAATTTAAGAGGGTGGGAGTATACTGATTGTGAAGAACCCCATCAGTTAACGTCAGTTATTGGACTTACATGGGATAAGAAAGAAAATGTATTAATGCTGAAACATTCAAATTTATCTGAAACAATTAAAGAAAGAATCACTAAAAGAGTTATTTTGGCGATCAGTCATAAAACATTTGATTCAATTGGTTTTGCTTGTCCATTATTATTATACCCCCAGTTACTGTTACAGACAATTAACACTTTAGATTGGCCAATAGCTATAGATAGCTATTATATAAATTAATTCAGCTGATAATAAGTTATCAGAAGAAAATGATGATGATGAGTCTATAAATGAATCAGCAGTGGTAACAAGATACGGACGAAAATTAAAAATACCACAAAGATTCGGAGTGCATGATTGACTATGAGTAAAAAATAAATATAATGTTTTGTTTAATAATTATAAGTATTGTTTTGAGTTAGAATAACTCAAGGTGGGAGGATGTAAAGAACCACACAAGATAATAATAAAAGTTAACTCAGTTACCTGAGACAGTTTCTGTTTTGGTTTTCTTATAATAATAATAGAAGGTAACTTAGTGACCTGAGACAAAAAAAAAGGTGATTTTCTTATTGGGATTGAATTTGATATATAGAAAATATTCATGTAATGTATTTTTTGTGAAAGTAATTTGTTTGAAAAAATAAAGTATAATTTTTGCGTTTAATAAAACAATAAGTGATTATAATTTTTCAATCTATTCATCACATGCATTTTGTTTTTTTTTTTTGTAAAAATTTTTTTTTTTGGGGTCGGTTTTTTTTTGTAAAAAATTTTTTTTAAGTCGGTTTTTAAAAAAAATTTCTTATTTTCCCATTATGAATGAGCATATTCTTCATAAAAAAATCACATATAAAATGAGGGTTTTCCTCGATTTCCAGGGGATCCCATCATCAGAATGCTATTTGGTGACAATGGGACCAATCGGAAATCAAACTCTTTAAAACAAAAACAAAAAATTCAAAATCGGTTAATAAATGACCGAGTTCTGAGGTAACAAACATTTAAAAAATAAAAATAAAATACAGACGAATTGAGAACCATCCTCCTTTTTGAAGTCGGGTTAAAAAAAGACAACTGCACACAATGTCCACCCATCCAAGTACTGATTTTAACCAATGTCGCTTAACTTCAAACACTAGACGAAAACTGCTGTATTCAACAAGCCATTGCCATTACCATCGGTTAAAGAAATTTTTAGGGACCATATAGTTCATTATGTTTTCTACATGGTTTTTTACTATGATATGGTCTGATACAAATCAATATTTAAATAGCTAGTGTCATCCAATCAGATAGGACTCTATAAAAATATCAACGAATAAGATGAATATATGCGTTCTAATGCTAATTTGATTAAAACGATAATTGTAAAAATGTTCTTTTTTTCGATACATATTACCAGTTTTCGCAATTTTCCCATCGGTTTGGGTACTAGATCTACCCGTTTGCCAAATATCAACTTTACAGGATATCTGGAAGGAGCGAAGAATTATGATGGATCATACTTAAGTTAAGGCGTAACCGTGAACTTTGCGTTTTTGAAGTGAAATAACTTTTTAACAGTTAATTCGTTAACGATTATTGAAAAAACCAGTTTCTTATAATTCCGTAAAGTATCGATAATTTGAAATTTCAACACTGTAGCTCTTTTCGTTCAGAAGATATTTCGGGGTCAAATAACGTTCTAATATTTCCTGTAGTAATAGCACTGTAGTGAGAAGTCCAAATGTGTCCCTTAAACTCGGCATTGCGCACTACCGTTCTCTAGATAAAATACATTTATTCGCCAATATTTTAATATAAAGATTAAAAATTTTTTCTATCTCGCATCGTTTTAAAGTGACGTTTTTAGTATGCAACGCGAACACGGATGCATAAAACACAAAAATTTGCCTATGTTACTCGGGAATAATGTAGCTTTCTTTTAGTGAAAAAATTTTTAGAATCGGTTGAGTAGTTCCAGAGATTACCCGGAACAAACAAACAAATTTTATCTTTATATATTAGTATAGATATATTCTTAGATATAGATATATGCATGTCAATATCTTGACACACAGCATAATCATTGAAACTTAAAAATGAAAATAACTACTAACTGATTTAATTGCTTAAATACCAGTCATATACTGAGTATATGTAAAAAAAACATAAATAAATATAGTTATCAGGTTTTATGAGAAAATTCATTTTAGCCCATTCTATAAGATTGAATGAGAAATTACAGTGGACACAAATGCGGACCATTTTCTCATAAAACTGTTTGATTTTATAAGTAAATTTCTAGTAAAGTTATGAGAAAACGCACTGCTTTTGTCCAGTGAAATTTCTCATATAATCTCATAGGATTTCTCATAAAAACTGATAACATTTCAGTTTTTATTCAGATTCAATAAGAAATTTCAATTCATGATAATTCTCTTTCAAACTTATAAATTTTACTAACTTTTATGAGTAAAATTTTAAAAATAGACTTTATGAGATTTTATAAGTATTTTCAAAAATTATTAACCCTATTTTTATTACAAAAATCTTATAGAATCTTATAAAAAACACAGTTGAATAAACTCATACAAATTTATAAAAATGAAAGTTCTCATACAATCTGAATAAATTCTCATAAATTCTTATAAAACCTGTATGAGAATTTTTTCACTTTCATAGACATGTATGAGAACTTATAGGATCTCATAGAAACTTACATCAGATTTTTTCCACAGGGATCGTAACTTTAACCAACAACAATATCGAAATCCTAGCTCACAGAACTATCAAAATCCTAGCTCACAGCACTATCGAAAATCAAACTCTCAGCATTATCAAAATTCCAACCTAGAACAATATCACAATTCTAATCCACAATACTACCAAAATCCAACCTCACAGTATAATCGCAATTCTAACCTACAACATTACCAAAATCCAAATGCTCAACATTACGTTGCTAAAAATCTTAATCCTCTGCCCTACACTAATTCTAACTACAATCCGCAATTTAATAAACAAAATTTATTTAATAATGACTGGACTATTAATGACAGCAATATTAAAATAATCATCAATAAAGACAAAGATGAAAATTTAATACCATCTCATCAAGAATCGCAGATTCAAATGAATAGTGTAAATGACGTAATAGAAGACAAAGATAATTCCCTTCCAAAAACAGACTCTACTGACATTTCATTTCCAAACTTAATTCCTAAAACCATAAATGAAATACCTGTAATGAACCAGAGCGAAAATCCTAATCCATTTAACGTAAAACAAATTGAAATCGAATCAGATAAAATTTTCAAAATCATTTTAAAAGATAATTTAAAACCTTCCAATCCTAATGAAGATATTATTCAACCGTCAAAACGCCCATTGTCTAACCAATCAATAGCATCAACAACATAGTCATACCATGTTCCTGCGACCTATACAATAATAATGAACCTTCCAACTATGTCAACGAAAGCTGTTTCTAAAACTACTTGAAAAGTCACAAATTAAGCAGCGAATAATATTCTCATCAGTAAAACAATTCAACTCAATGTCAATAACTAACGAAGCGCTCTTGAATTGTATATTGAAGTTAAAACCTATATGTCATTCCAATAATATTAATTCTAAAACTTTCACTAACATTGCTATAAATTTCACCAAACCCATCAAAAGAAACAAAAAGTTATTCAAATAATTTAGCATCCCTAGAAATAACAAAACAAAAATGAAACGAAATGAGTACCTATAATTTACATTGCCAACTCCCTTAATATTTCTAATGCATATTCCTATATCCAACTAATATTTTTTGAGATCACTTAACATTGTAAAGAAGTTTTCATGAAAAACTGGGTTTACACAATCAACCATAATCAGATAAATGAAGCAACAAACCTAGAAAGCACACTTGTTCTGAAACTACTTGGTCTAAATCAATGGGTCATCAAAATTCAGCACGTCGAAGAAATTGTGTCACTAATGAACATTTTTTTTAAATGGATTTTTTATACAATGGAAGTATTATTTGTGGAATGGAATTATTATTATTATTTTTAATTGGTGTGGATTAATCAGCGTTTGCAATTAATATATGTTACTGATAAATGAATCATCAAAGACAATCATAAAGTTTCATTTTTAAAATTAATTTTTTTTTTCATATTTTTATACGTTTTATTTTTTTTTTGTTATTTAAACGATTCAAAAATTTTTCAAATTATTTGAATCTTTTTCTATGAGAGGAGGTGTTGCGTAACTCGATAATGCCTTTATAATTATTTACTGTTAGTGACACTTATAATTAATATTGAATGTATTTTGCAATCAAAAAAATTTGCAATCACAAAATTTATTTATAAAAAAATTCACTAGACAGTGTAATGTATTTTGTTAGTCTCTTATTATTGTATTTTGTAAGTCAGTAATTTATGTGTTATGTGATTTATGAACATGCGCAAAAACACAGATGATGACAAGCATGGCGTATAGAGTAACAAGTGTGTGTACTAATTAATTAAATAAAGAGTTCATAATTAAATGAATTATTAATAAATCATTTATTACCAACACCTAAAGAAAACACCACATGGAAAGCAGTCGGTAAATTAAAAAACAATATATATATATGTATATATATTGTATAATATATGTATATATATGTATACATATATATATATATATATATATATATATATATATATATATATATATATATATATATATATATATATATATATATATATATATTGTTATTTAATTTACCGACTGCGCCATGTGGTGTTTTCTTTAGGTGTTGGTTTTCTTTAGGTTCGAGTTATGCAACACCTGCCTTCATAGAAAAAGATTCAAATAATTTAAAAAATATTTGAATCGTTTGAATTACAAAAAAAATAAAACGGATAAAAATATATATATATATATATATATTGTTTTTTAATTTATCGACTGCACCATGTGGTGTTTTCTTTAGGTGTTGGTAATAAATGATTAATTGATTAGGTAAATAGAATGAATATTATTTTAGTTTGTAATTTATGTAAATATTTCTATTATAAATAAATTGTTTGATTAGTTTCAGATTAACTATTAATAGTTTTATTGTCTGTCTTAATCCCAAAATACTTCCACATTACATATATATATATATATATATATATATATATATATATATATATATATATATATATATATATATATATATATTGGGATTAAATTACAAACTAAAATATATATATATATATATATATATTAGTTTGTAATTTAATCCCAAAATACTTCCAAATTACATATATATATATATATATATATATATATATATATATATATATATATATATATATATATGTAATGTGGAAGTATTTTGGGGTTAAGACAGACAATAAAACTATTAATAGTTAATCTGAAACTAATCAAACAATTTATTTATAATAGAAATATTTACATAAATTACAAACTAAAATAATATTCATTCTATTTACCTAATCAATTGATTAATAGTCCTTAAACCGTCTAACAATAATTAATACACTTAACTGATATATCAACTCTAAGTATCATCTCATGTATGCAGTACAGTACCAGTGCCAATCTTCCTCCGCCGATGACTCTTTTTCTCCAGAAAAAGAGTAAGGCACTAACTTGCTTGCATGAAACAAATTTGCTTCTTTATGTCTCTTTCTGCAGCTAACCTCGTAAATAGATTTCGGCACTCTCTTTGTAATTATGAAAGGACCCTTTCGGACTTCATCCAATTTATTTCGGTTTAATTTATTTCCGTTGGAAACATACACTAAATCTCCTTCTATAAACTCATAGTCTTTTCTGTTACGGTCTATTCGTATTTTATTAAAATGAAAGTTTTTTTCCGTATTTATTAATGCTTCCTTTCTAGCTTCGTTTATATCATGGTTTGTTGACTGTAATGACACAGGAACAATTTCAGATGTTTCTCCAAAGAGCAGAAAAGCAGGTGAAAATTTTGTTGAGGTGTGAATGGTGCTATTATATTCTTTAACACATAATTCAGCAATAATAGTCCATGGTTTGTTCAGATTTGTGTTTTCATTAATTTTACAGCGAATTCTGTTTACCAACGTTTGATTCAGACGCTCGTTTAAACCATTTGACTGAGGATTATCCACTGCTGTAAAAATCACTTGAACATTTTGGTGTTTTAAGTATTCTTTAAATTTTAAAGAATTCAATCCACTATACTGATCAACCATCAACATTTTTATATTATTATTTTTAACTATAGGTTTTAGTAACTTTATGAAATCATTTGCGGTTTGCGTACTCGATGTTAGAATCCATGCATAGCGGGTGAAATGATCCACTAGCAAATGCATATATTTCTTGGAGGATCGGTTACCACCAAAACCACCAATAGTGTCGATGGACATTATCTCGTATGGATATGTTGCTGGACCTAATTTAGATAATAGTCCAATCGTTCTTGGAGATCTTGTTTTATTTTTCACACATACTGCACATTCTCTGCAAAACTTTTGAATCATCTTGTCCATATCTTTGAAATAGTAGAGCGGCCGTAACTTTTCCGCCATTTTATTTCCACCTATATGGCCATAATATTAATGAACTTTAAGAATTAATTTCAAGCCAAATTCAGTGGACACATATATTCTTTTCCTATTGCGTACATATTTATAGCTAATGTCACCTGCTTTTGAAATATGTTTTTCTTTTGCCATTTCTTGTATAATAGTTTGTTGATCATTTATGATTTCATTTAATTCAATCATATTGACCATCTTCAAACAGTTTACATTACTTCTAAAACTTTCAAGAACGGGGTTTCTAGATAAAGTGTCTGCTTCTATATTCTCCTTTCCTTCTTTGTAAACTATTTGAAAGTCAAATTGAGATAAGTATAAAATCATATCTCCCAATGCTTCATCCGTCCTGGATTTTGAGCGCAAATTAACTAAGGGTTTGTGATCAGATGTTACTTTAAATGATTTTCCAATTAAATAATACTGCCAATACAAAATTGCTTCTTTTATTGCTAAACATTCTAAAAACATAATTTCTTTTTTTGTTTGAGCAGGAGTTTCTTTGAAAAATATCCAACTGGATGTAATATCCCGTCTTCTTGTTTTTGCTTTAAAACTGCACCAACGCCTAAACGACTTGCGTCTACTTCTATCACAATATCCTTATCTTTGTCAAAAATTGCCAGAATCGGAGTCGAGCACAGATAATTTTTAATATCTTCAAAACAATCTTCACAATCCTTAGTCCATTTAAATTGCACATCTTTTTTTAATAAACCGTGTAATGGAGCCAATTTCTGTGTACAATGATCAATAAATTTGTGATAAAAATTAATTTTACCCAATAATTGCCGAATTATTTTTTTGTTAGTAGGACGTTGAAATTTTTTTATAGCTATAAGATTATCATTAATTGGACTTACTGTTCCATTAGCTATGATGTGGCCTAAAAATTGCACGGAATGTTTAGCGAAAGCACATTTTTTTAACTTTAATTTAAAACCTTTCTTTTTAATTGCATCAAAAAACAATTTTATGTGGCTCAGATGTTCTTCGAATGACTTTGAAGCAATCAAAATATCGTCGATATAATTTACGCAGTACTGATCCATATTATATCTTCTGATAATATTTGCTAAAATTCGTTGGAAAACAGCTGGCGAATTCTTAAATCCGAAAGGTAATACTTTCCACTGCCAGTGCCCCTTTTGAGTGATGAATGCAGTTTTTTTTCTATCTTTCATTCTTATAGGTATGGACCAAAAAGCTGAATTGATATCTAATACCGTATACCATTTGCAACTACCCACATTCACAATCAAGTCCTCTATTCTGGGGAATGGTTGTGGTTCAGGAATAACTATCTTGTTTAGTTCTCTGAAATCCACACAAAGACGAGTTCTTCTACCATCTTCTTTTTTGAACGCCAATGTTACCGGCGATGCAAAAGGGGAATCCGACTCTTCTATAAGCCCTTCTTTTAATAATTTAGAAATCTGATATTCTATTTCTGTCTGGTCAGTCAACGAACATCTGTAAGGTTTCTTTGAGACATATTTTTCTTCTTTTAATTTAATGCAAGCTTCTCTAGATTTAATGGAGCCTACATCAAACTTATTTGAAGCAAAACATGACTTATATTCTTGAATTATTTTCAAAATCTCTTGTTTTCTTTCATCCTTTAAATGTTCTAAATTCGTCTGAAAATCATAAAAATCCGAACTGACGTTAACATTCAAGTTATGTTGTTGTGTACTTGTATCATCTGATTCATGTTCAATATCTATGATTTTGTTCAACATTTTTTGCTTAATTTTTAAATTTTCATCTTGTATTAATCGAAATTTTTTTATCGCATCTAATCCTAACAATAAATCGTAATTAAAATTACTATTTTTAACAACTAATAGGTCCAATTTATCTTCTATTTCACCTATTTTTAATTGTATTGTGGCCTTGGTTTCACTAAAATTTACACCGCTAATAGTTTTCAAAGCACTCCTGTGAATTTTTAATTTTGATTTCAAAATATTTACAAGTTTCTCATTGATAAGTGAGCACGTTGAGCCATTGTCATAGACAGCTTTGATCATCTTTTTTCTATCAATAATTACTTTAATTTTTATGAGAGAACAAGGTGTAAATTTTCCCGGGTTAATTAGTTTTTTTCTTCTTCATTAGTTTTACTCAATTCAATGTTATAAATTTCATTTCCAATATCCTCAACCTGTTCTGTTAAGTTAATTTGATTCTTTGGTAAAGTTTTATTTTTACAAAGTTGAATCGGATGAAAACGATTCTTGAAACCGAGTGAGGTACATATAGCACAGGGTTTCTTTTCAGGATCCACTGGTTTTCCAAAGCTTTTCTTGATAGCTTCCATTCGCCCCTTTTCTTCAATTTTCTGCTTGATGACATATACATCGTTAATATTTTTAAGCTCTCGGATTAGCTCATTAATATTTATAATTTTATCTCTGTCCAATTTACCTTGGACATCTAATGGTAAGTTGTAAACTATTTCGTAGATTCTGAAAATTTCTGGCAAGTTCTGATCTGCTTCAAGAAGAAGTCGTTCTTTCGTAACCACATACTCAATTAAAGAACCAGAAATATACTTGTAACTAAATGCTGTTCGAATGGGACACCAACCTTTTTTTCCATAAAACAATATAAAAGAAGTGTTTCCACACTTCCCAATCCGAACAAGATAATTTTATTATGTTAGCATCATATCATTCCTTAACCTTTCTATCTAAAAATATTTTTAAAACTTCCACTTTCAATGTTGCATCATTAATATTATCTCTATTGCATTATTTTTCAAACTGATCCATCCATGTGATTGCATTTTGTTTTCCATCGAATTTTCTTATTAAAAATTTATGTTCAATTTCAGTTAAGTTAACTTTTTTTACATTAGATGTTCGTTGTTCTAATTCTCTGATTCGATTCATTAAAACAATTTCATTGAAATTAGCTTTGTTACAATCTTCTGGCGCTAATTCTTCCAAGTAATAGTCATCTACGCAAATTACCGTCGTCATCTAAGTATTTATTTTGAAGCTCTGGTTTTAAAGCTATAGCAATTTTTCTATAGCCCCCAATATTTTTTATCGAGTTCATACCACTAATAATTGATTTACATGCCATTAATTCCTGATGTCTAGAAATATCACTGAATTCTTGTGGAACCAAAAACCATACAATTTTATCCAATGATAAAGCTACTAATTCATATTCCTCTTCATCTTTTTTCACAACGTGGAGGTGTAACTTATTTTTTTCACTCATTGTAGCAATTGAACAATTAATCAATTTGTAATGTGGAAGTATTTTGGGGTTAAGACAGACAATAAAATTATTGATAGTTAATCTGAAACTAATCAAACAATTTATTTATAATAGAAATATTTACATAAATTACAAACTAAAATAATGTTCATTCTATTTACCTAATCAATTGATTAATAGTCCTTAAACCGTCTAACAATAATTAATACACTTAACTGATATGTCAACTCTAAGTATCATCTCATGTATGCAGTACAGTACCAGTGCGACGTCTAGTGTCTAGTAGGTGAACTAATCCTACTAGACAAAAGCGAAAAGCAAATTTATTTATATATATATATATATATATATATATATATATATATATATATATATATATATATATATATATATATATATATGTATATATATATATATATATATATATATATTGTAACGGTTGAAAAGTGTTCAACCGTTCGATGAATGTTTTTTATTTATTTTTATAATTTTTTTTTTTTTGGGATTATTGACGTGAATTCGACGCGACTGGTCGCTGGTGCCGAAGGACACCGGGGCCAGAACGAAGAGAACGGCTTCGAAATCCGATGTCGCTGTCGACATTAATTATAATTATTTTGTATTTATTTATTTTATTTTTTTAAGTTCGCACGCATTAAATAATTACCGTCACAAATTTTGGCGCCCAACGTGGGGCAAAACAAAGGATGAAATTGGACACGAATCATCGTCTGATTCGAAACGCGATTCGAAATTGTTGTAAATAACGTTCGTTCGAATTTATATTTTATTTTGGTGTTTAATTTTGTTTTTTTGTTTGTTTTTTTTTCGAGTATTTCGTTGTGTTGTGAGGATTGCATTTTTTTTAAATGGGTGACGAACGGGAATGTGAGGTTCCAACTCCTACGGTGCCGGAAGATAGTCCTTTTGCATGGATTGACGTACTGACTACAATGCAGATTCAGAGATTCCTGATAACCCTAAACGCTAATGCTACAGGGTCATCCGGAGTTCTGCGGGATCGCTTGTACCGTGCTATTATACACAAAAACGACCCGAGTATTGCGTGGACGAATGACGATCAGCCGTTGCCAGACCGTGAGCTGGCTCCCGAAGAAAATCGACTGAGTGTAAGCGTGGCGAGCTCAGCGCCATTGAGTAGTCAAATTAGCACCGCGACGACGACAATGACCACGACCGAGACGGGTACTACCTCGACCACGTGTTTGTTGGCCGTGGACACGGATAGTCCGATTACGTTTACGGGGCTGCCATCCGGCCAAAAGAGGCCAATTCCGACCCCGCGAACCCGCCGTGTGAACGATTGTAATTTTTCACCGCCAGTGAGCGCGACGGTGCTACCCGCGGTGAATGGACCTGACGTGATATGTTCGCCGATTGCAGCGCCACGAGATCGTTGGGAATCGTCTCGAGTTGACGAGCTGTTCAGACTGGTCCAGGACTGTACAGACCGTTTTGAACAGCTGTTTATAATGGTTCGGGACTTGCACAGTCCATGTTGTTGTAAACAGCTGCGCACGACCATGTTGCCGGATGAAAGGGTGGTACCTGAGTTGGTGTATCATCCCGAACGTAATGGGACGCACTCGTCGAAGGAGACGAGTCCGTCTCATGTCGATGCCGTCCAGACTAGTGGAGACGAGGTGTCAACGTCTTCACGTTCGTCGAAACGCCCGAGGAGGGGAAAAAGACGGTCCAAACGGACTAAGGTTGCTGGACCCACTGGACCTGCTCCAGTAACCCCTACGCCGCTAGTCCGATGGCCGTCGCGGCCATCAACGCAATAACCTACCGTGCGGTTACCACGAGTCGCTGCTGTGATGATATCGCCACGACAGGGCGGCCCGAAAACGCGTTTCGGGAAGCCACGATCGTTTTCGATCGCAATGGAACGAAGAGGGCGATGTTTTAATTGTAAAACGCTTGGACATGGCCATCACGAGTGTACCATTGCGAGACGTTCCGGGTTTTGTTGGACATGTGGAACCGAGACCACGCCGACGCCTGGCTGCCCGAATTGCGAACGATGGCATAAATTTCGAAGTCGACGACCGGGAGATTAACCTCCCTAAAAATTCGAAACGTTAGTTTTTTTTGTTTGTTTGTTTTATTGTTGTTTCGGTAGTTCGACCTAGAGAATAACTCTAAAGAATTCGCTAAGTTAACGTTACGTTGCTCCTACGTAACAATTTTGTGTTTGTATCGTAATGCGTGTACGTGTGGTTGGGTTTTGTTTTGGATGTCGATCTAGTGGAGTAAGTATACGTTTTTTTTGTTCAGTTTTTTTTGTGCTAAAAACTTCCTCGTTAGTAGTTGGTTTTGGTGGCGGGTACCTTAGGATGTCAATAAAATGTAGATGTGATTGTCCAAGGTACCAACGCACAATGTACGGCCAACTAAGCTCCCAGTCGACGTCTGGGGGGAGGTTTTGTAACGGTTGAAAAGTGTTCAACCGTTCGATGAATGTTTTTTATTTATTTTTATAATTTTTTTTTTGGGATTATTGACGTGAATTCGACGCGACTGGTCGCAGGTGCCGAAGGACACCGGGGCCAGAACGAAGAGAACGGTTTCGAAATCCGATGTCGCTGTCGATATTAATTATAATTATTTTGTATTTATTTATTTTATTTTTTTAAGTTCGCACGCATTAAATAATTGCCGTCACAATATATATATATATATGTTTTTTAATTTACCGACTGCTCCATGTGGTGTTTTCTTTAGGTGTTGGTAATAAATGATTTTTTAATAATTCATTTAATTATGAACTCTTTATTTAATTAATTAGTACACACACTTTTTACTCTATACGCTGTGCTTGTCATCATCTGTGTTTTTGCGCATGTTCATAAATCACATAACACATAAATTACTGACTTACAAAATACAATAATAAGAGACTAACAAAATACATTACACTGTCTAGTGAATTTTTTTATAAATAAATTTTGTGATTGCAAATTTTTTTGATTGCAAAATACATTCAATCATAATTATAAGTGTCACTAACAGTAAATAATTATAACGCAACACCTCCTCTCATAGAAAAGGTAGTGAATTATATTCTAGTGAATGAATTTTTTTGTATATATATATATATATATATATATATATATATATATATATATATATATATTGTTTTTTAATTTACCGACTGCGCCATGTGGTGTTTTCTTTAGGTGGTAATTAATGATTTATTAATAATTCATTTAATTATAAACTCTTTATTTAATTAATAAAGAAAAGTAAAAATATACAATTATATTTCAAATTTTGCCCCTATTCCTAAAACATTTGTTTGTATTTTATAAATACGTATTTCGACTACAATGTAGTCATCATCAGTATGAATTAGTTAATCGTAACTATCTCTAAATCCATATCCCAGAGATAGTTACGATTTGCTAATTCACACTGATGATGGCTACATTGTAGTCGAAATACGTATTTATAAAATACAAACAAATGTTCTAGGAATAGGTGCAAAATTTGAAATATAATTTCAAAAAAACCTAGAGTTCTCTTTGATTATTTTAATAATCTTTATAAAAATATAGTTTAAAAAAAAAAAAAACGCCAAATCCCAATACAACGCAGTACTCAACTCTGAACATGTAGATTCAGAAGCATATAGTTCAAATTATTGTCTTGAAGGTTAAAAGAAAATAAATTAAAATGGAAAAATTATTGCTACCTCCTCCAGCATTATTTTTTGAAGGTAACTTGAAAGAAAATTGGAAAAATTGGCGCCAACGCTTTGAAATTTATTTGTAAGCAACTGGATTAGAAACAGCATCACAGCATGTTATTACACATAGCAGGTGAAAAAGCTATACAAAAATTCACAACATTTGATATAAGTGATGAAGATAAAAAAAAATTAAGTGAAGTTTACAAAGTGTTTGAATTATATTGCACTCCCAAAACAAATGAAAGTGTAGAACGACAAATATTTTTCAGCAGAAATCAAGGCATTGGAGAACCATTCAATGAATTTTTGACTGATCTAAGAAAATTGAGTTTTTCATGCAATTTTGAAACACTACGTGAAAGTTTGATAAGGGATAGAATCATATCTGGAATTCGAGATCCCAAAACTAAAGATAGATTACTGAGGGAGATTATCTTCCCAAAAAGTGAAAATTCCAATTTAAATAGTTTGAAATAAATACTTTTATTCAGAATAATTAAAATTATATTATATATACATTAGTATTTAATATATTATAGAATTTTTTTTCTTCAAATATTAAATAATATTAATTCTTTGTATTTATCATATATTGCATTACTTATTGTTTAAAATCCCACTATAAAATAATACCTTCAACAAATTTCACAAATTTGACACACATTCAAAAATTTTTTTATTTACTCAAAAAATTTCAAAAAAACAGTAGAACGGTAGAAATACTAAAAAAGCGGTAGATCTACCGTTAAACGAGATATCTGGCAACACTGCCCGTGACGTAATACTAAGTAAAATGGAGGCATAAGAAAAGTTTCTTAGTAAGCATAAAGTGTCCCGGCCGACGACTAAGTAAGATAATCTGACTATCTTACTAAGATTACTAACTTCTTAGTTCGGCCGACCACGACCATTGTAACACGAAAATGTGATAGGCCTAGATCATATGAAATTTTATTAAATGATAATTCTAAAATTGAGCGTAATCGAAAACACATACGTACATATAGTGATAAGGATACAAACATTCTAAATGATGGCACAAAAGAAAGTCATCATAGTAGTATTCCTTTAGATGATAGTTCGAAACATTCTGATGAAAGTATGAAAGCAGAAAATGAAAATAATAATGCATTTATGCCACCAGAAGGTGAAATAAATAAAAATAATCAAAACAATTCGCTATTAGAAAATGAAAAAACTAGATCTGGGAGAACAATAAAAACTCCAGAATAAGGTACATATAGGACATTTGAGGACATATAGGACATTTGGAAACCCTGTGCTATATGTAAGGTACATATATGTACCTCAATAAAAATTATTGCCAATAAATTCAGTATTCATATTAAGTTGAAAACATATATAATATTTTATTTTATTTTTGTATGTATTCATTCATAAACCGGAATTTTAAATTTATTTTATTTTGAAAGGAAAAGGGATGTAATGTATTTTGTTAGTCTCTTATTATTGTATTTTGTAAGTCAGTGATTTATATGTTATGTGATTTATGAATATGCGCAAAAACACAGATGATGACAATCATGGTTTATAGAGTAACAAGTGTGTGTACTAATTAATTAAATAAAGAGTTTATAATTAAATGAATAAATAATAAATCATTTATTACCAACACCTAAAGAAAACACCACAGACAGTTTTGCAAAATCAGCATAAATGCATTTGTTGATGAAATTATTGAAACGCGTCTAACACAAATATATTTTCACTAAGTCGATTTTTGCATATAAAAACAATTGTGAATCAACTCAAAAACAGATTTAGAAATAGATTTTAAATTAGATTATTAGTGAGACAGTAACATCTCATAACTACGATAAAAAATGTAAATTCAATTAGAATCGGATATTAATCCGATATTTAACAATCAAGTCTATTCAAATTTCAATAATCAATTCAGTCAAAATTATTTAAGTAACTATTAAATAAATTAAATTAAATTTTTTTAAGTGTTTTGCTTTATTTCTGACTTATTTACCATTCTTGTAATATTAATTAACCAGAATATTACTCGTATTAAATTGGAATCATTTGGGTAATATCAAATTTTCCAATTGGTTATGCTCAAGTATTTGAGACGTCGAAATAAGCCTACGAAGTTGAGCTTTAATCAACTGCTCTGGTGGCAGCGGACATTCATCACCTACAACAACCAATTTTGCACAAAAGGATGCAACATAAAATTGGTGTCAACGGTAGGAATGCAACAACCTACCTACATAAAGCTACATATAATAACATTTATATAATAATGCACGCCGCATAATTTTACGTAACTTTATTTTATACGAAAAATTTTCTCAAAAATTAAATTAACAGGGCAACAAATCAATTATAAAACTATGTAAAAAGTGCGTATAAATAGTATGTATATATGTATGGTCCCTTAAAAACTATTTTATATAATTCACAATAAATTATACATATAATTTTTACATTTAATTTGACGCCGCATAATTTACGTAATTTTATCAATGTATTCGGAATGCATCCGTTGGGGAGAATAATTGCAAATATTTTTTTATTGTAGAGTAAGTTAAAGAAAACAATCTGTGCAAGTTTCAAAAGTCTACTGTAATTACAATCGATTTGAGAATTTAAAAAAATATAAAAGCTAAATTCGCACCAATTGGTAGTAGGATGAAATTTTTTTTTGTAAATTCGTAGAAAAGTGCCAACTATTGATTGTGTTGAAGTAATTAATTGGTATGATAAATAATTATTATTATTTAAATAAATAATAAATAAGTGTTAAAGATATAATTGATCTTTATTAGATTGAATTATGACATATTATATTATTATATGTAAATTATCAAAGTTGTTAACATTCAAAGCAACCGTGATAAAAGAGGAAAGTTATAGTTGTTAAGCAACAGATAAAAATGATAAATAAAATTATAATAATAATTTAATGAAAATGCGATACCGCTACATACTTCCCCCCATCAACTAATAAAGAAAAACGACTAGAAAAAGGTTGTAACATAAAACAACCTTGTTCACTCGGAAAAAACTTTAATAGTTGATGTACATCTTAAAATTAAATACAAAGTAAATTAAGAAAAGATTAACATTGAAAAAAGTATGCAGGTTTTAGCCTGTCAATCGAAATAGAGGTAGGTTTGTTATTGATATCAATAACAAAAAATTTAGGAAATCTCTTGATAACAGAGAAAGGACCTCTATAATTACAAGATAGTGGAGGTTTGACATGATCCTCGCGTATAAAAACTTTTTTTGATGAATCTAAATCTTTAGGTAAAAATACATTTTTGTTGGTGAACTGTCTGGTAAAGAAAAATTTTGCGTTTATCATTCTATTCTTCAACTCTCGAGTAGATTGTTGAACAGAATGATATGTATCAACGTTTTCTGAAAAGAAATCATATGGTAATCGTAGAGGAATCCCATATAAAATTTCTGCAGAAGAAAGGTTAATATCCTCCTTGACCGAGGAACGCAAATTTAGAAGAACCCAAGGTAAAATTTTGTACCAGTTATTATTTTTTTGACAGCAATTTAAAGAAATTTTGAGTGACCGGTTAAACCGTTCAATAATACCGTTGCTGTTAGGGTGATAAGCAGTAGTGGAAATATGCTTAATCCCTAGAGAAGACAAAAAATCTTTCCAGATATGTGATTGAAATTGTTTACCTTGATCAGTAGTGATCTTCGTAGGTAAACCAAAACGCGAGAACCAAGAAGCAATCAAATTGTTAATAATTTCTTCCGACGTGATAGTTTTGATTGGAATAGCCTCGACCCAACGCGAAAAACGATCAATGATAGTGAAGATATACCGATATCCTTCACTAGGAGGAAGAGGTCCAACAATATCTAAATGTAAGAAAGAAAATTTGATACTTGGTTCTTCAATTGGTATAAAATCACTTTTAGTGTGACGAGTGATTTTATTTAATTGGCAGATCGGACATGATCGTGTCAAATTTTTGATTCGTGAAATAAGATTAGGGTTAAAAAAGAATGTGCGTACTTTTTTCAAGGTTTGTCTAATTGATGGATGACCAAGATTGTGGACAGCTTTCCATATATCTTCTATATCAATGTCAGATACGAAGATTCTGGGAATTTTCAAAGAAGTCTCCACATAAACCTTAAAAAGAGAATTCGGAGGAGTACGTATTTCTAAAGAATATTTTGGATTTTTTAACAAATTAATAAGAAGAGGATCACATTTCTGGTGATCAGAAATCTTCTTAATATCAATCAAATCAATACCTGAAGGTAGTGAAATTGTATTAATTCGAGATAAACAATCAGCCGGAATGTTTTCACTACCTTTAATGTATCTAAGATCAGTTGTATATTGACTGACAAAGTTTAAATGACGTATATCACGATTTAATAAATTTTCATTATGAGAATTAATAGCATTTATTAAAGGTTTGTGGTCAGTCTGAATAAAAAAATTTCGATTTGAAATGAAATGACGAAACTTTTTTATGCCAAAAACGATAGCTAATAATTCTCTTGAAAATGTACTATATCGTCTTTCAGTGTCTGTCAGTTTTCTTGATGTGAAAGCGAGTGGCTTCCAGACGTTATGAATTTTTTGTTGCAAAACTGCACCAATGCCAGTACCGGAGGAATCAGTGAGAATGCAAGTTTCAGCGTTCGAAACAGGATGTGCTAATTTAACAACATCAATTAATTTTTGTTTAGCTAAATTAAAAGCTGAAATTGCACGTTCATCAAGAATAATTAAGTTCATCAAGATTGGTTTGATTACGATATTTAACAAACTACTTAAAAAAAACCCCAAAAAATTGGCACTTTTTTCGGGGACCATTTTCGGCATCAAAAATTGACAAATTTTACTTTTTGTTAGATTTTTATAATAGTACAAGTCAAGACGAAGAGATTCAGCTTTGAAAAATTGCTCTAGAATAATTTCTAGACCAAGAAGAACAATTTTATAAAAGGGCCTTTTTTTCGAAAAACTTTGCAAAATTTCTTGTCAAAAAAAAACTGAAATATTGTCGAGTTATTGCCAATATTTTTACTTAGTAACAACTTTGTAGTCATTTAAAAAAAAAGTTATAAACATATTAAGAAAACGCGATTTTCGCCTGTTTTTCCAGTTTTTCTCGGAAACTACGCATTCAATTTTAATTCAACGGGCGCCATTTGATAGGTTTTATTAAGACCTACAACTTTCTAATTTAACTTTTTTGGATTGGAAGTCAACTTTTTTTTTTAAATTTAAAAACCGGTTTTTTGACTTTTGAAAATTTGTTTGGCTCAAGGAAACTAGACAAGCCGAAAAAATAAAACGCTATCTTTTTTGTATTATATTTTTCTCCATCAACATATTTTGTCATCGATTTCGTAGGTTATTTGAATTAGTGGTATGTACCAGATGCAAGTGCAAATTTATTTTCAGATAGCAACAGCAGCTAAAAAAGGTTACCAAACAACATTTGTTTTTATTTAAATAAAGAATTATAGGTTATGAATATGCATACTGTGAAGTACGAATCGCCTATTCAAGCAAATCTTTCAAAGAAAAATGATAATTTACAATTATATCATGAACTTTTCGCTCATCAGAATAAACGGTATGTAAAACAGTATTAAAACGTTTAAACATAAATATGACTAATGGAAAAGAAGATTTTTGTGATGGCTATGCTTTAGAAAAAATGCATAAATTACCATTCAAAAACAGACCCAGTCAATCCGAAAAAACAGGAGAATTAATTCATGTAGACGCTCCCATGCAAACAACCTCATTGAATGGATCAAGATGTTATGTATGCTTTAAAGATGATTACAATAAATTCAGAAAAATGGATTTTCTCAAAAATAAAAATGAAGTTTATAAAGCACTTTTTTAATGAGAAACAATTTTTTGAGGCTAAAACAAACGGTCATACTGTCAAAAAATTTCGTTAGTGGAAGAGAATTTATAAATAAAAAAATTATTAACCTGTTAAAGGAAATAGGAATCGAACATATCATTCCACCACCATATTCACCTTAGTTAAATGGAACCGCAGAGCGCGAAAATCGAACCACAGTGAAGGCTGACCGCAGTGACCACAGTGGAGGCTCGATCTATTTTGAGTGCAGGCGGTTTACCAAAATATTTATGGACAGAGGCTTGTAATAACGCTGTGTATATTCTAAATCGTACAGAAAAAACTATGGTTGAAGATAAATTTCCATATGGACGACAAATTAAAAATTTGAATCATCTAAAAGTATTTGGAACAGATTGTTATGTTCACATTAATAAGCAGTTTCGATCAATATTCGATAATAAGTCGGTTTCTGGAAAATTGATCGGAAACGTACACGATAAGGATGGGTATAGGGTATAGATTCCATCAAAAAACAAAATAGTATATAGTCATGATCTAATATTTAAACCTGAAGCTCTGTAATTCACAACCAAATACAGAAATTAGTTATATAAAATAAAATGAACAAGAATGTGTTCAAGATAAATCAAAACTGAAAGATAAAGAAATACAATCTAAAAATGAAGAAACATTCCTAGAAAATGAACAAAAAGTGAATTTATACGATAATAATGACGATGATTTATTAAAAGACCAAAACAATGAAACTCGACGAAGTACTCGGGAGAAGAAAAAGTCTTACTGGATGAATTTGGCTGACTTTGCAATGTTGTTAAATTCACCAGAAAAAATGAAAATAATAATCTGATTTCGTTTGAAGAAGCAATGGAATATCATCAACGAAAAAAATGGAAAGAGACAATGATCGAAGAATTGGATTCTTTAAAAGAAAATGAAACTTGGGAGCTTGTAAATCGACATGGTCATTCAAATGTCATAAAAAACCGATGGGTTTTTCCAGTAAAACCTTTAATAAATGGAAAAAGTAGGTTTAAAGACAGGCTAGTTGCTAAAGGCTGTGTACAAAAATATAGTATCGACTACGACGAAACCTTTAGTCTAGTAGCTCGTTATGATTCAATACGGACACTCTTAGCTATTGTAGCTACGGAAAGAATGTATATGAAGCAATTCGATGTGAAAACAACATTTCTATACGGTCCGCTTCAGGAGGAAGTTTATTTAGAACAACCAGAAGGAAAAAGAGAGATGCAGATCCATGAGTTTTTGATCGAATTAATGGAGAAAAAGTTTTGTATGCTGGTATTTATTTTTACAACGAACAAGAAATTGAATATTTTTTGAAGTTTATGGTTAGCCAATTTAAAATTTTTGGTTCTCTACAAAATTTTCTAGGCACAAGAATATGTTAAGAAAATATTAAAGCAATTTAATATGTTTGATGCTAATCCAGTATCAACTCCTGCTAGTAGAGAGGAAGTTAGACATAGTCCGGAAGTTAGACAAAAAGTGCCTTACCGCGAAGCCTAATATATTTAACAGTAGCAACTCGTCCGGATATCGCATCTAACAGAAAGGGGCATTATTAAAATTATTTTAGATTTTTAATATAATAATTATTATGGTCATTATTATGACCATTTCAGTATAAATGACATACTGAAAAAATGCAGACAATTATGATTTTGATTCTTACATTATTATTTAAAATAATTATCTTAGGTCAATTCAATAATAAAATTATTTTTATTATTAACGAATATTATTATTATTACAACGAATATTATTATTAGGATTTCAAGAACGAAAATGTCTTTCCTCCTTGGAATCACTCCTGTGGTCATTCCCATTTCCACCCATTTTTACAGGGGGGGGGGGGGGTGAAGCGAATACGATCCGATATTGAAAAATGTTCCAAAGATGTCGCTGGATAAGTACTAAAAAAGATCTGAAAATGTGTGTAATGACTGCAGAACGACATCCAGGTTAGCTAATTACTCGAAAAATTATTTGCTACTTTTATTCGCTTCCTACACGATGCAGCCAAACAATTGTTATTAAAAAAAGCGTTTCATATTGTTTTAAATCCTAAACATAATCTTTTTCATCTTTTAATATGTCATTGGAAAACAGTGGTTATATATTTATAACCTCTATGCCAATATTCATATTAGTTTCTAATCCGATCAAAAACATAAATGTAAAAAGGGCCGAGTTTTCGGGGAGATACTTCATATAATAGTTGCTCCTTAAAAAGTGCTCCCATTAAAAAGCCGAGCTATTTACAAAAGTAAATAGCACATTAAACTATTTATCAAGAAAATTAATGAGGGGTAAATTGATTAAATGTAAGAAAAAATTTATTTCGCAAGTTTTCCCTTAGTGTTTAAAATTTTATAACGCGGCAAGTTTTAAAATATTTGAAACAAAAGAAAGAAGAAAGAACTTGCGAAATAAATTTCAACAAAATTTTTTCTTTCATTTAATCAGTATACCCCTCATTAATTTTCTTGGTAAATAGTTTACTGTGCTATTTACTTTGTAACTAGCTCGACTATATTATATGAAGTATCTATCCCAAAACTCGGCCCTTTTTTAAATTTATGTTTTTGATCGGATATGACTACTTTTTGCAAGGATTTAAATATACAAAGCCAAAGGCTTTGCACAAAATGCTATATTTGGATAAAGGTACCCTTGCTTACTGTGTTTCGCTAATCAAGCCCTTTTATTTGATACTCATATCATAGGAGTTAATATGGAAAATATAAATCACCTTTTTGCGGCGGCCGCCATATTGGATTTAGAATGAAGTCACTTTACTAAGTGTGTTTTGCTAATCAAGCCCTTTCATTTGCTACCCATATCATAGGGGTTAATGTGGAAATTATAAACGGCCATTTTCCGGCGGCCGACCGTCAACATCTGTGTAAATATTAGAGAAATAAAAAAAATGATAAGAAACTTAATAAAATAGTAAAACTAATTTTCTACAACTTTAGGTACTCTTTATGTGTTTTTCGTTTTTTTCAATATTAAAATAGATATACCAAATTTTGTGTTTCCCCCTCCCTATAACCCCTCTTTCTTCTTTCCGATTCCGGCAATGCTTACTATAAAAATGCGTTGCGAAAATTGAATTTTTTCGACCTACATATAGGTTTTGAGATATTCCGCGTCAAATACAAAAAACCGCAACCTTCTAAAATGTCTGGAAGTGGATTAAACTTAAACACATAAATTCAATTTTTGGTTTTTCCTATTTTTGGGTCTGTTCCGTTGGGAAAATTAAATTCTCCCAAAGATTCTTATTTTAGGTTTCAGAAATTTCGCGTCGAATGCAAAAAATCGCATCCTTCTAGCATTTCTGGAAGTGGGTTAAATCATAGAGCAGCAAATTTTAATACTCTTAAAAGTGATGTGTTGCTAAATTTTAAGTATATATATATAGAAATATAGACCAATGATAGAGCAGCAATATCTCTTATGTATTTATTATGTTAATTTTATAAAAACAATATTTGCAAAAATTTTCGATTTCTCGATAGAAATATCGTAGTTTCATAATTTTCCTTTCGGTTTGGGCACTATATCTGACTGTATGCCAAATATCAACTTTTAAGGATTATGGGCTAGGCTCTAGAATTATGATTATGTCTCTCCATGAATTCGGGGTGTGTCCATGTTTTTTGGGTTTTTGAACGAAATAACTTTTTAATCGTTTATTTCTTTACGAACACCGAAAACTTGTTATCTTATAATTCCCTAAATAGGCTATATTCGAAAAATCAGCACTGTAGCTCTGTTCGTTAAAAAGTTATTTTGGGGCAAATCGGCTCTGATTTTTCGATAAGTAATAGTATGTAAGCGCGAAGGCAAAAACCCCTTAAACTCGGCCTGTCGCACTACCGTGCTCTAGAACAAACTTTTATACGAAACTTATTACCAATTTTTTTTACACTATTTTAAGTGAATTATAATATAAATAATAAAATATAACCAAACTCACAGTAAATAAAAACGGACGTAAAATTTTTTCCAACACTTTATCAAAACAAATCCGTGTCTCCAAATACAGTCACGGATAAAATTTTTATTCTGACTGTCTTTTTTAAATTACAGATACGGATGTTATTAGAATTACGGAAATTCCCATGTCAAAATAAATCCGTGTCTCTATTACAGTCACGGATGAAATACCAAAAGATCGGCCTTTTTTTTTAATTACAGACACAGATATTATCCGTACTCACTACAATAGCAGCACCGATTAAATATATCTTGCATTTTATATGATCGCATGTAAAGTTTAAATGTGATGGGCAAACAGTTTCGTCGATTTGCTTAGCCAATCGACGTGATCTTATTTGGGCCAATAGCGGATAATGTTTTATCAGCAGATTTCAACTTTTAATTTTGAAATTTTAATTAAATCTGATCTGATCCTATGTTTATTATTAATCTTATCCTTTGGACGCTTTTAGGTTATGATCACTTGTTCTTTTATGATTTTGTTGATGCATGGACGAAAATGTGTCAATTTACACCATTTCGTTTGTTCAACGTTCTTGTACTGTAAAATTATTACTTAAAATTTAATTCCGCGGAACATATTATTAATTATATTATATTATATTATATATATATGCATGCCCACTTTCAAGGTAGTATGTATACCATAATTATGATAAACTATTTATCAAAAACAAAAAATTTAGCAAGATCATATACAATTGCAGATACAAGGACAAATTTATCACCTACTGGGAGCGCTGTTGCCACTGCAAGATGCGGATTATCAATTATTGCAAATTAATTTTATGGGCAATCAAGATGCGGAAGTTGATAGGCGTTGTACTCATAACAACAGTGAAGCGAACCATTGTCCAAGAACTGCAAACGTTTCTTCATCAGAACAATGACTTAGTCAAAATGTTCAAAATGGCATAGGATCGGATGCCATCGGGCAGCCATAATATCGTCATTAAAGCTGACAAAACGCCTGCTGGTGAGCATTCAAGGAGGTTTAATTCTCCGACAATCGATGAAGTGGCTATTGTCATTGTTGGAGAAAATTTGCAGTCTAGAGATATTGTGCTTCATCGTCCGAACAATGACTTAAAACGTGTGTCTGAAACGCATAGGACTTATGACGCGTTACAATATCCATTAATCTTCGTTTTGTTCGGCTTACGTTTTGACCCCATTTTACAGAAATATATGTAAGTGATACGAAGTTCACCGGGTCATCTAGTTAATAATTTTACAAAACATAGTTTAAAAATTACAAAATTTTTACAAAAAACTTAATTAATTTTTATTTAAACTAAATGTAAGCCATTTCTAAAACTAATCGATACAAAAAATTAACTTAAAACCATTTCTAAAATTAACTTGTCCTAAAATATATACGACCCTTTAAGTAATTGACCTATACAAATTCTGACCCACTTCTAAACAGGCTAGAAGCATACGGAAAAAACGGAAAACTTTAATTTTCAAAACGTAACCCCTCCAAAAATGGAAAAAAACCTTCAAAAAACCTTTACCATTGTTTACTTCTATTCATGCTAAAAGGGTGCGGTTTTTTGCATTATGTCAAGAACGCTAACTCAAGATCAAAGAGTCTGAGCCCCCTTGCGAGCAGAGCGGTTAAAATAAATAAATTTAAAATATATTATTGATTATTTAGTCAACTGATTATTTAAACTTACGTTGTCAAATAAAAATTGTATAAAAAATATATATATATATATTTATATATACATAGATTTTAAAAACCAATGACATGTTACAAGTAAATTTTAGGCAAAGTAGTGTAGTGTTAAAGTGATGTAAATTTTACTTTGTAAACGGATGATTTTTAATAAATTTAATTACAGCCACTTAACCATTGTGAGACACAGCAAATTAGCAACGAGTAACATATCTACCGGGAGATTAATAACGATTAGCTAATTCATACTGTTTATGATTACTTTGTAGTCGAAATACATTTTTATACAATACAATTGACCTAGTAATTCGTGCAAATTTTGAAATTTTCAAAAACTCTTTGATAATCTTTATATTTAGATTCTGTATATCGAAATAAATATTGTGTAACTTTACGCATTCGTATAGTTTAATTGCAATCCGTTATTTTATGTTCCAATTCAACGATGTCTTATTTATTAAAATAGATTAATAAATAATATAATATAGAGCAATATAGTTTTTGAGTACCATGCATTATATAAAAATACAGAAATGGAATAAGGTAATTCATTATTTCGTTCATATTAAATAAATTACGAAATTGATTAACAAAATATAAATATTTGTATTGTAAATCGAATAAACAAATTCTGGTAAATAATATTTAGGATAAAATAAATGAATTATTTCAAACGTAATTGTTATAAACGTAATTAAAATATTAATATCAAATGAAAAGCTTAAAATCTCTAAGAATTACTTCACGTGCTATGAACTTTCATATGAGTCCGTAATGACACTTTTTGCGTAAAAGCTCTACCACAGATATGACATGTAAACGGTCGTTCACCAGTATGTGTTCGAAGATGATTTTTTAATATTGTATTCGTATGGAATGCTTTAGTGCAATATGTACAAACATATGGTCGTAATCCTGCATGAACTTTTAAATGATTTCGTAATCCATCGCGTGATTTATATTTCTTTATACATAAATGACAATCGAATTGTCGTTCTTCAACATGAGTACGTAGATGTTTCTTTAATTCACCTTGTGACGGACAAGCTTTGCCACAAGTTGGGCATAATGCTTTATACTCTTGCTGAATACCTAAATGTTTTTCTCGCACATGTTTCAATAAAACTGATTTAAAAGCAAATGCTTTTTCGCATTGATCACATTTATGTGGTCGAACATTTGAATGTGTATGTAACGTGTGTAACCTAACACTATATACTACTTTACCACAAAGAGGGCATGCTTGCTTTTCATGTGGTGTATCCGAGTGATATTTCTTTACATGTAATTTTAATGAAACCTCTTGTGAAAATGATGAATCACAATGTAGACAGAAAAATGATTTTTCTCGTTTTTCATGCGTTTCTCTGTGTCGTTTTAATTTAGTACTTTTAAAACATTCCTTTCCGCAAATATCACATGGATACTTTTTTTTAAAATGCCGTTTCAAATGGAAATCTAATTGTGCCTGAATTTGAAATGTTTTATTACAAACAGAGCAACCAATATCATCTTTTGAATGGTGAACACGTTGTAAATGCTTGGCTAATTCACATGGTTCTCGGTACGCTTTTGCACATTGACCACATTTATATTTTTTTCCTTGTTGATGACGACGTAAATGTCCGAATAATGTCCGTTCATGCATCACCTTTCCACATATATTACACGTTACTGTTCTGTTACTTGTCTTATCAATTTTATTCATATTTTTTTCGATGCCAATCTCATCTTCGTCACTACAGTCAATTTTCGCAACGTTTTTATCATCTTCAAAACTGACTTCTTCATTATTGTCGTTGCCATTATCGTCCTCGCTCAGGTCAGTTTTGTAATTGTTTTCGAAATCAATAAGTTCAGTTTTCAATAAACTAAGATCTTCAATTAACAATTCTTCTTTAACGTCTAATTTTTCGTAATTAGTACTATCTTTACCATCAATGAGTATTTTTTGCAGAAAATTGTGTGATATTTTACATACTTCACGAAACGATGAAAATTTAATTATTTGTTCTGAACAGTTCGTACATATCGATGATGGAAAATCATCATTTATTTTAATCTAAAGAAAAATAAATAAATTCTAAATATTTTCTATTTCTAAATGACTCAAAGAATCTGACCTTACAACAACAAAAAAACTATCTATTACCTCAATGTCTACAAGACTTTGGATCATTTTAATAACCTCTGGAACATATATAGATGACATGTTTTGTTTAAATAATAAACACAACCGACAAATTAAGGGAAAATCATTTCTGGTTAGCGACATTGTTTTATTCATATAACCTGAATAGTAGCATTTCCCACATAAACAAATGTCGCTTTTGAACATAAACAATCAAAAATACAAATGAATGTTTTTATCATGAAGAATAGATATATTAGGAGATTGAACGACATAGGCAATTCGTCTGTTTTTGTGTCCTCAAAAACGTGTAGAGATCATAGTTATTATTTTCGCCACTAGCGGCAGTGCGAATCTGCCCGTACGGAATTATTATTATTACATATTAAAATCAACGGTTATCACATCTTACAAATAAAAATTGTAAGCATAAAAATTGTTTAATTTTATAAATGTGAAAAAATGTGACGATGTTGTACAGGGAAAGCATAGATATACTGTTATATATCTATGAGTGGAAGGTTGTTTAAGGTTAGGAATGCTTGTCTGCATTTACGAAAGGAATATGGTCTGTAATTACCGGTTGTCATCTTCTTTCTTTATCTAATATATGTTAGTATTGTAAACATATATTTGTAATTATTAATTGCAATTATCACTATGATTCTTCATCTTTTAATTTATTGCAGATTATTAAGAATTCTCTATTATTAATATTTATTTAATTATTACTTGATAATCGAAAACAATTTTTTATTATCTATAAAACTAAGACTTCTTATAACTGAATGAAAGTGATTTCTTGGCGCCTACATTTAAACATTTAAATTCCGTACGGCACTGAGACCAGTGACCCCTACTGATAAAAGATAGTTACACCAATTCTTGACCGTTTTTTTAACATTACGTTCGCTCTCCTAATATATCTATTCTTCATGGTTTTTATCATGAAGAATATTCTTCATGATTTTATCATCGTATACATGGAGACTATATAAAGGAGATCTAACTCAAACGGGAAAATTGACAAAATATGGCAACGAAATGGTAGAAGTTATATTTACTTTTTATGCCGCTAGGGTCGCTAGTTGTTGATAGGAACTTATCCGTACCGAAGTGAAATACCGTACGTTTAGTTTACATCTTCGCATAGCAGATCTCCACGAGTATGAGAGAGTATATATGTATACATTAAGCAATGTGAATGAGAAGGAGGTCTTAATGTATACATATGTACTCTCTCATACTCGTGGGAGATCTGCTATGCGAAGATGTAAACTAAACGTACGGTATAGTATAATAAATAGAAATGAAGTAAGCCAAAAGTAACTAGTTTTATTTCGAAGTAATTATTTTGAAGTATGAAATTTGTTTAAAAAAATTTATTAAATAAAAAACTGTTTAAAAAACATTTAAAATGAGAAGAGTATGTGCAGTAGACAATTGTAAAAGTGGTAGTGCTTGTGACTATAAGCAACGGGATCAATTGGGTTTAAAAAACCAGAACTTTTTAAAGTACCAAAAGCGAGTATAAATATTCCAAAATTAATTAAATTGTATGACATTATATTAATTTTCAGCATTATTATTAATAAATAAAAGTTTGGCGTTTAATTTAATATCTGATTCAATAATTTATTTTCATTTTTACAATTCCAACATTACAGGTTACTATTTAATTATTTGATGTTTTTTTATTTTTATGTAATTATTTTGTGAATTTTAACTATCACTTCAACTTCAACTAATTCCTTATTGAAAAATTGAAATTACTTATCATTTATTTAAAAAAATTTTTTATTGGAAAAATACTTTGGCTGGAAATAATTTTTATAATACTATAAATGCGTAATGTTTTTTAATTAAAACTCGCGCCTTATACTCTCTGTTCTGTTTCCGGTGCCGATGGAACACCACTGACATCTTATTTTTGCCAATTATTTGTTTACATGGAGTTATAGTGTCTATGCATTCAACGTTGACATTATGCCGCATAGTGCGCTTTAGTGCTGTAAATGGCAAACGCACTAAGTAACTAACACGCATAAAGGTGCATTTTCATGCTGACGCTTGACGCTGGTTTCTAGCGTCAAATTCGGACACGTAATGAGAATTTAACATGCGCGTCATCTAGAAAAAATGTAGCGATAAAACTAAATTTAATTTAGCTTTTCTGTCGGATTATATTAGCGTCAACGTAATAACTCGCACAATCGCATCGATAATAATCGATCTTTTCAAAACAATAATCAGCTGTTACTTGGTGATTTTATAAATATAAATACTAAAATGTGCAAAAATAAATACTAAAAAATATTAAAAAATATCAGATACAGTTTTGTTTTACTCACAATTACATACTTAACCTATAAAGTCTAGTGGTAACATCGATAGATCAACTTTCGATACTGATGTTTAATTTGACGCTAAACGCTGTAATTTTTCGCTACAATTATTTCTAGCGCGCATGTTAAATTCTCATCACGTGACCGAATTTGACGCTAGGAACCAGCGTCAAGCGTCAGCATGAAAGTGCACCTTAATCTCAGTTTTATTCACTCAACAATCAACATAGTATCTATCTATGGTGTTAGACACAGGCAGCACGTGTTTATTTATATATCCATCGAAATTTCTTTTATACTTAAATTTTCATTAAATATATTTTTTTGCAATGGGTAAAAATATACGGCACAAGAAATTAAAATCAGAACGAGCCAAAGTTAAACTGAAGGCGAAAAAATTACCCAAAGATACAAATACAACAGATACAAACTTTAAAATAAAGAAGATTGTAATTAGTAAACAATTAGAATTGCATGATGGAGATATACTGACTAAAAAAAACTTAAATTTAAAGGTAAAACTTTGTTTGCACTTTAAAATGGTATGTATAATAATTTGTATAATCAATTTTTTTCAGGATTTACTTGCCCGAGTTCGGCATTATAATGTCACATCACGTACAAACGCTTTAGTAGGTATCCGGGAATTAATCAGTGTTTATACTACGGAATCAATTGAAAAACATTTGAATACATTGTTGGAAAATGTGGCTCGTTTAACTACTGATACTGAGAGTTCTGTAAGAAAGGAATGTTTTAAAGTTCTTCCAATTATTTTAAGTTCTGTAAGTATAATTATTTTGTTGAACAAACTAAGTAAATTGTAGGCCCGCGATTTGCAATTTCTATAACCTAAAGATGCATCAACTATAGCTAAAGTGAATTCGCTTTTTCAATATTTATTAAAAAAAAAACAAACTAATAATTCATTGCAATTAGGCCCTTTAAACGCATGTATAATTATTGGATGTCGAAGTCAGACACTTTCAATTAACATTCATTTGTATTGAGTGTCTCTTACACTATATCCGATTATGTCAAATCTGACATTTTGAATTGCCGGGTGGTTCGTTAAATCAAACAGAAATTAATAAAATCTGATTTATTATCCTCAAGAGAAAACGGATACGATGATATTATATAGTCATGTAAATTTCAAGAGTATATATACAAATATCTGCGATGTATAAGTTCGTATAAGCGGACAAACAGCCGCATTTGTTTTTTGGTACCTTTAAAGTTCACAGTTTCTGTACTTGCACCTACCATAGCATTTTTGGTAGTTTTTTTGTCTGTTTTGTACAACATTAAATTCTGTGTCATCGTTCATGATGTTGGTATTTTCTTCTTCTGGTGGTTTAAATTCAGTAGAATTACTGTTTGGTATTTTGGAAAATCTGGCTATTTTTAATGGTTCTCGACTGATGTTGTAGACTGTTTTCTCCGAAAATGTCAATGGCGTAAACGAGTTAGAGATACAACTTCTTTTGAAAATATTCTTAATGCCAAAAACCATAGCTAGTAATTACCTTGAAAATGTACTATACCGGTTTTCAGTGTCTTTCAGTTTTGTTGATGTGAAAACTAGAGGCTTCCATGCGTTTCTTCCTATTAATATTCCAGCTAATAATTTTAACCCTCATCAGGTGATGTCAATTATCAATTGACATAATTGGTAATTTTAATTGTTAATTGATAATTGACATCACCTGGTGAGGGCTAAAATTATATAATTATTTATATATACATATATATTATATATATATATATATATATATATATATATATATATATATATATATATATATATATATATATATATGATCGGTTTTTGTTGAGGGTAAAATTAATTACTTTTACAACATTTATTTTTGCAAATCCACGTTTTATTTAATAAGATTGATTGAAGACATTTTTAGGTTTTATCTGACATATTTAGTTTTATATTGTCGAAACAATGGGATAAAACCCGAAACATGTCAGCAATCTTATTAAATAAAACGTGGATTTGCAAAAATAAATGTTGTAAAAGTAATTAATTTTACCCTCAACAAAAACCGATCATTATGGACTTCCTCAAATTAAAGCTCTCAACAATCAATCATATATATATATATATATATATATATATATAGTGAGTCAAAAGTCATGGAGTTTTTTGAAAGTGTGGATAGGGGATGAAATTCTAAGATGAAAAGTCCTTGGATATTTTTGCACCTGACCCACGGTTAATTAGATATTAATTAAATAAAGTAATCAATAAGAGAAACGCGTTAACGGAAAAAGAAATGGTGGGGAATTAACACAGCGTCAGCAGAGATACGTGAGGGGAGCGAGCTCTCCGTACCACTAACGTAGAGCGAGTCAATCTTATGTGTTTCAAATCCGGTACAGTTTTTATAGTAGAATTTTAAAAAATTTTGGAAAAAAAATTTACCTTTTGTTTTCCCGATAAATCTAATTAACTGAACTATTCAGTTTTTATTAGATTTCTTACGATGAAATTTTACGTCGGCATTTGACGTTTTTTTAAAGTTAAGAGCTGATTAGATTTTGGAATCGATCGGTACAGTAGTGTAAAAATTCTTTAAAAAATATTTTTGGGATTATCATATGGATAGTCAGGATAGTTTTTTCGATAATCGGGCTGAAATCAAAAACTTCCCAATATTTGAAAACCTTCAATTTTCATAATGAAAAGTTGAAAATTAGTCTACTAAATTGCAATTGATTTGATCAGTTCAAAAAACATTAATAAATTCTTAAGTAAATTTTTTTTTCAATATTTAAGTGAGTTGAATTACAGGTGATTCGTTTCTTAAATTTTTTACGAAAAATGTAGTTTTCAGGTATAATGAATCATTCAATTTTCATTCAATTGAGAGCTCGCTCCCCTCACGTAACTCTGCTGCCGTTGCGACCATTCCCCACCATTACTTATTCCGTTAACGCGCTTCTCTAATTGGTTTTTTTATTTAATTAATATCTAATTAACGGTGGATCAGGCGCAAAAATGTCCAAGGATTTTTCGTCTTAGCATTTCATCCGCTATCCACCCTTTATATAAACTCCATGACTATATATATCTCACCCTATATATATATCGGTGTATTTTAGAGTTGATATTAAAAGCTCAAATTTTCAGGGAGTTTTTTTAAAATAAATTTGGAGCCCCTCGAAGCATAGAAATTTGAAAAACCCTAGTATATATATATTTATATATATATATTCTATAATATATTTTGCGTGATTGAATGACTTATATAAATTCTAAACCACTTCTAGACATGCCAGAAGGATGCGGTTTTTTCATTCGACGCAAAACAACTTCAAACTTACAGGAAATATCGGAAAATTTCAATTTTCCAAACGCAAACCCCCCCCCCCCCCAAAAGGAAAAACACCCAAAAATCATCTTTTTTACTTCTATTCATGCTAGAAGGATGCGGTTTTTAGCATTATGTTGAGGACGCGAAGTGAAGGCCGCCCGGGGTCACGCTGGCGGGTTCCCCATGCAAACAGAGCGAGCTTTTTAATGTATACGGTTTTTGTGACTGACTCACTCACACTCACTTATCTAAACAAAATCTAACCCATGGTTGAATTTTACGGTTTTTTGAGTTAAACCGCGTCAAATGCAAAAAACTATCATTATATATATATATATATATGTATATATATATATATATATATATATATATATATATATGTATATATATATATATATATATATATATATATATATATATATATATATATATATATATATATATATATATATATATATATATATAATTAGTCCACCAACATACAATCATAAATTTTGAACTTGATATCTCAATTTGCCCCATAAGTAAACCGTTAACCATTTTTTTATATTATTTTTTGTTTGTTTTTATTCTTAGGTATCAGATTTAAAAATTTCACCATACTATACTTTGTTAATATCACATTTGTGCTGTGCTATGACTCATATAAATCAAAATATTCAAGAAGATTCATTAATATTTATGGATATATTAATACAAAAAACTCCGACGTTATTACCTAATCATTTTATAAAAATATTTCCAAGTTTTTTAAATTTAATATCAAAAATACATAATGAATCAAAATTGGATCGAAAACTATCAACGATGTTGAATAATAAACAAACAACAGTTAAGTTTCGTACAAAAGTGTTACAACGTTTGGAAGATTTATTGGGTGCTGTTATTTTAAACGACATTAATCGAAAGTTATCAAACGCTCAAGTAATTAATGTTCATAAAAAATACGATAGCAATCACTACAATTATTATCCACTGTATAATTATAATAGTTTACAATCGAATGTACCCTTGACGATGTTTTGTGATGTAAATAGTCTTAATAATGGAGAAAATGTTTTATTATCATCTGTAAATAGTATCATTCCATTATTGTTTGCTATTTGGATAGAATGTAAACCAAATGATGAAAATTTTCAATATGGTACATATTTGAATTTAGAATATGTTTCCATTGCCGACACCACCAATAAATATTTTCATATGATATTTCTCTTTCGTTTTAAAAATATATATGCACCCGTGAAAAGACGCAATTTTCGAAATTTGAAACTCCTCTAACTGTAGGGTCAATCCATATAGACAAGTGCACTAATGTGTCCATTTACCAGTTCAAGATATATTTATTTTTATTCTATCTTGTTTATGAATATCATAAACAAGATACTTTATGATATCACATTTGATTTATATTATATTTGATTTTAGAATCTTGTGGTTTATTGCCCAAGGGTCTGGGACTAGGGCTATAGAAGTTTCCCTAGCCAGCACATTTTGGGAGAAGACAGCAGAGGCTGCCTTACTGTGCTGGAGGTTTATTTGCAGCACTTGAAGTGCTGGTTAAATTCTCGGTCTTGAATCAACCTTAGATCTGTTGTGTTGGGTGTGCTGGTTTGCATTCTGCGCTCCTAGAGTTTTGATAACTTTCACTGACTCAACGGAGTTAACAATTTGGGAAGCATACAGCAGAACTTTCTATGTATTCATCAGGGTTTTTGCATCCCTGGCGATAAGTTCCACTCCTTCTCAGGGTCTAATATTAGGGCCGTTTTCCATGTGCCAGTTTATTGTTGTTGTGCCTATGCACTGCACAGCGGGGGGCCCCTGTAACAATCCTGATATTGTGTACTCTCAACGAGCTTTTTGCTAGTAAGAATTAGCAGCATTGAGAGTTACACCTTTTCGGATTGTTTCTGCGTCATTTTGACCTCGGGATAATACCCCCGCAGTGCAATGCACATTTTTGTGGTTGCCAACAGATGCCAACGCTTTAGAAACCAGGACTGTAGGGTTATTTGTCCGGTTTTTGTTCCTCCTCGGGAGAATCGGTTTCCCATTAGCCCTTTCTTTCTCAATTGCCGCTCTTTTCCGGGAAACTTTTCCAATTTTTCTTTCCGTTAAAACCTTATTCGGGCTATAACAAACATTTAAAAATTTTTTTAGCCAAATCGGTCCAGCCGTTCTCAAGCGATGCGGTTACCAACGAACAGCATTTAATTTTTATTATATAGATAGATTAATAAAGGATACATATATATTGATTTCAATATAATAAACAGAGTAGACCATTATTAAATATTTTTGAGATCAAATTTAATTATTTTTGCATGAAATTGAAAAAAAAAGCTAATAGCTCCTAGCTTTATTTATCTTTTTGTTACTATATTTATATAACGGTTGGACTCGGCTATTTCCATGATTTTATCCATATTTTCGACAATTGGCCTTCCAGAGCGTAGTGCATTTTTGATATCGAAATTACCGGAACGGAATCGACGAAACCAAAACTGCGCTTGATTGGCTGTTACAGTATCAGAACCATAAACACTATTCACATTTTCACCCACCTGGCTTGCGTTTTCACCTTTATCGAAGAAAAACTGTAAAATATAGCGTATTTTCTCTTTGCTGGTGTCCATATTTAACATGAGCTCAAACAAAATTGACTCAACCACATATATGTAATACTCCTATATGGACAGTTTCTATAAGTGGAAGCTGTCCCAACATTAGGGCGCCGATTTTATTGATTCTCTTCATCCTCCGAGATACGCGCAAGCATGAGCAGCATGGACAATGTAATCATCAATATAATCGGCACCCTAATGTTGGGGCATTCTTTCCTATACCAATTGACAATATACAAGTATTACATATATGGTCAACCATTCACAAAACTGTCAAATAGTTTTTTTTAGTACCAAATGCCAGATTTCTAACGCCATCAGAATTACATCCCCGCTTCGATGTGTTCCGGCCAACTGGTACTTAGTTCTGCCAAAGAATACAGTTGGTTGTGCTTAGTTCTGCCGAAATCGAACAGCTATTGTCATCTAGTGGTCAGGATAGGTACTAAAATTTTTAGTGACACAAAAATCGCACTTATTCGCTTCTATGTATATTGTATTCTTTGCTTTTATAAAATGTAAGAATATTAACAATTTGGATTGGTTCAATTTTTTTGAGTGGGAGTGTATATGGGAATCAAATAAAAAAATTAAAAAAATTGTCGGATGACCATCATTGGACAAACTCATGTGGATTGAATGTTTTTTTTTACACAAATTCCGACTCTTAGGTTAATTCGCTTCACTGTCTATTATCGTGTTTTCTTTATTTCACTCATCCACATGTTTCAGTTGTGGGCAGTGTTAGATTCTACCGTCGTGGTTGTATGTTACAAAATCACACAGCGACATGTTTGATTTACGGCGGACAGCGTAGTATCAAATTATTTCGTTTTTATGATTTCCATTGTAATGGGTGTCACCAAAATCACATGAAAAAGTTTGTTACCGGCGCCAGCAATGGAAAATTTTTTGAATTTATCAATACCTAAGATTAATTGTAAAACCTTGGTTTTTTAGAATCTGCAATATCAGAAGAAGCATTAAATACGTTAAATCACATACTAAGAATTTTTAAATTAATTTGGACACATTTAAAATATCGTAGCAATCTAAAAACTCACAGTACATTGAAATCTCAATTTTATACACATTTGGATGAACATTTTGGTAAACAATTTGTGGAAAATTTTCCATATATCAAAAGTGAAAACATTATCCAAAAACATCAACAAGTAAAGAGTAAACGTTCTAATGATTCCGTATGTTGGGTACAAAATTTGGAAGTGGTGAATTTATTTTTAAAATTTCATCCAATATTAAGACAACAAAAATATTCTATCAAATATAGTAATGATGTTATTGAATTTTTAAAAAGTAAGCTGGCATATAAAATACGAGTTTTCATTAGAATGTGGTTACAAGTACAACTTTAAAGTCGTTATTTAATATTAAAATCAAAAGACTATGGCATACGCATTGTAGCAAACAATCAAAAAATTCGTTACACAGGAACTGCGTCAACTTAGCTAATTTCTTTAGTTTACATTAATAACTCTAGCGATAACAATTTTAGTCTGATCAAAATGAAATGTATCTGATCATATTTGATATTTGCAAGGCCAATTTTATAAATAATGGCATAGGTCAAGGTGAATAGAGAAAGAAGAAATTATAAAATGCCTCTCTTAATATTAGAACAATCAAAAAATGTATAAGAAACAAACTTGTGGAAAATCATGTTTGCTATAATTCATTACCTTATCATTTTTCTCAAACTCTAATGTGTACGAAGATATTTTCAATTTTAACTTTCAATATTAAATTGTAAATATTAGTGTAACAGTAAAAACGATTAGAAACAAAATTATAGTAAAACTAATTACCTACAGCTTTACTTTTTTAAGGGAGATATTTTGTTTTTCTCCCTCCCTCTAAACCCCCTTCTCCCTTGTCCGATTTTACCCATTAACGAACTTGACCTTTTGAATACCAAAAGTGCCTCAAATACCAAATTTCATTAAAATCGGAATAAAACTGTGACCGCTAGAGAGTCCAATATACAAATTTTAACAATGGTCATTTTTAACATCTAGTAGGTATTTTGGGGTTTTGATAATTCAACCCTCCCTCAATTTCTATGCGCATGGAAACAAAGGATTTTAGGTACGAAATTTAGATGAAGTATGTTGTTTACTACAAAATAGGTACTTTATATAAAAGTCGATTTCTTTTACGGTTTACTCAAAATTTGGAATTTTTATCATTGGCAGCAGCGATTTCTACAAATTAAATTACGAAAAAGTTATTTATAATATGTTCCAGGCATTTTTTAGATAAAAATTGTTTCTTTCACACTGTGGCTCCCAAAATCCTGTGGATCCTGTGCCGATTTTTCCAGGGGTGCCGACTTCTGAAAATTGCTTTGGGAGCCATTGATATAGACCATTAAAGAGTCTGGCAATATCATGATTCTTGTTTTAAATTCCACAACTGATTGAATTATTTTTTTGTGTTCAGATACAAGTAGCGTAAGTTTTTCAACTTTTTCGCACCATGTAGCGGCCAGTTTTAATCCGAATACGGGGAAGATTTAATTCTTTTAGTATTTGAAAGGTCAAGTAATGTAATAGGCAAAATAGGACAAGAGTAAAGGGGGCTTGTAGGGGCAGGGAATCACAAAATTTTAAATCTCTTAATATTGAAAAAATATAATAGTATATAAGTAAAGTTATATAACATTAATTTTACTACAATTTGGTTCCTTCTCATTTTTTCTGTTGCTCTAATATTACCAGAAATATTTACGATTTAATGTTGATAATTAAAATCCTAAATATCTCTGAATACATTTGTATACAAGGTATATAATATATACCAGGGTATATTAAGTTCCGACTTTGTAACAGTGGAAAATATTGATCGCAGAAAAAAAATTTTGGTATAGGTAAATGACCTAAAATGACCTAATTAGTCAATTTCCGTATTGTCTGTCCGTCCGTCAACACGATCACTCTAAAACGATAGATGATAACGAGCTGAAATTTTGTGTGTATGTTCTAGAGATAAAAAGTAAGGTCAAGTTCTTGAATGGGCAAAACTGTCCATTTTGGAAACCGTAAGAGATAGAATAAAAACAAACAATTTAGTATATACCGGGTATTTAAGCAATTAACGTTTCATTTGTTTTATTTTTCTTTTAAGTTAATTTAAGTGACAAACTGTCAGTGTTGGAAATCGAACTAGCAGCCTCCCAGTTCCTAGTAGAGTGCTTTTAACAACTGGGCCACACGGACTGGGTGCACTGCAGTAAACAAAATATTGCCCAGTTATCCTATAAAGTATTTTAGATAAGTCAAAGTGAATGTGGAGAAAGTCAAATCCACTGGCTTTTACTAGCGTTTCCAAGAATTTAACCACCTTCTTTACATTACTTTATAAATTTTTTTTTTTTTAAGATAGTATATCAAACAGTGATAAGTTAAATGCCGAATCTACTACAGTTTTATGTGATGTACTGAAAGATTGTTTTTCGGTCAATTTAAATGGATTACATAAATATGACATGTATGATATATTGAAAATGACGATTCATAATTATAATAAAAAATTATTTTGTGAAAATAAACGTACTGATATTTTTAATCTACTCTGTGGTGTATTAGAAAATGAAAAATTGGCTAGGTAAGATTACTTTTTATATTACAAGGAAAGGCCACTATCAAGGTTGACCGCCTTCGATTGTATTAGCTTTACTTTAATATTAATCATTTATGTTATAGGAACTTAGCGAGTACTGTACGGTCAATATACCATCTAATACAAATTCCAACAAAAGTTCTTTGATTGTTTTTGCCACTATTACAGTACTCATCAATAGAATAAATTAACTAAAATCGGATAACCTGAAAGGTTTTTTTTTGACGTGAATACGTATATATATATATTTGATATATAGGGGGGTAATTAAAAAAAAACTGATGATAACAAAATCGGGGGATACAGTTTTGTGTTGCAGCTACAAATCTATCAGCTACATCAAAAATATAATTACACCACAAGATAGCTAGAGGTTCAAAGAACTTGTCACGTTGAGTTAGGGCTGCGACGCATCAAGCGCGGAGGAGGGGGAAGCGCCGCCATTTTGAGATCGTTTTGTTCCGTCACATAATTTCCGTTTGTTATAACTTTGGACTCGGTAAAGCACGTTTTAGAACGTTTGATTTAGTTTCAGTCGACAGCTCTCGTCAAGATCTATCGATTGCGTATATAAAATATTGGTGTAAAATAGTTATATCGAATAAAATATGGCGTTAAAGTAAAAAATTAACGTAAATAATGCAAAGTCGAAATATATGCAATAGTATATCTCTCTTAATATTGAAAAAAACGAAAAACACATAAGAAGTAAATTTCTAGAAAATTAATTTTACTATAATTAAGTTCCATATCATTTTTTCTATTCTCTAATATTGACGGTTTAAGATTGAAAATTTAAATGCAAAATATCTCGGTACTCATTCGACTTGTAGAAAAAATGATGGGGTAATAAATTGTAGTACACATCATGATTTTCTACAACACATTTATTTCCATACACATTTTTCAATTTTTCTAATATTAGTGCGATATTTTATATTTTGTGTTGCTTCTTTCTCCAAGCACCACTTTCCCCTTAACTTACTACCCCTTCACTTGTTAACTCCGAAATTATGAAATGAAAATTATGAAATGAAGACTTTGAAACATGTCCAGCGAAAAAAAAAAGTTAAAAGGCTTGTAAAACAAGAAAATAAACTCTAAATTAAATCAAACTCATCCATTTATTACATTATACAATTTTTATATGATATAACAGCTTGTCGCGAGATTTATATATATGTCAAGAAAATTTACTTGATATAAGTATTTTTCTCTCTCAGTGTACACTCCCGTTCAAAAAAATGAACAGACCTGAACTGAATCAGTCTCTTACAATAGTGATTATTCTTGTAAATGTTTTTGTTTACATAAATAAAATATATAAAACTTCCATTTTTTTTTCACATTTAAAAAATTTACTACTTATATTTGTTTATAAATATGTAATGTAGAGAGAGTTGTAATATAGACAAAAGTGAGGAGTTTTATGAAATGTAAGATAATTAACATTTCAGGTTTGTTCATTTTTTTTGAATGGGAGTGTACATATACGCTCAATTCTAACGTACACGTATTAACGTAAAACACACGGCCGTGTCCAAGATACAGCCACTTCCCCCTTTTTTTTCAAGATGAACCTTTGGTAAATATTTTTTTCTAAATATTTGGAAAACTATGAGATATAGTCAATGATTGTGGAGATGTAAAGAAGGTAAATTTTAATACTTTGCACCGAATTTTTTTTCTTTATGAGTAATGGCAAAAAACGTTCGCGAACAATTTGTCGGTAATTCCTTTGAGTTATGTATTTTTTTAATATGTTGAGTCTACTGGTTGGTGATTATTTACCCTAAGGAATTGGCTCCTTTCGTAGTAGTTTGAATGTTTCTCGTCGATCATGGTTTAATATACAACGTATTTCAAAAATTTAGGAACGGTAAAATAATACTAGAAATAGACATCGGATCACAAAATTGTGTCTGAAATTTGCATTTGTACGAAGTAAAAATTTAGTATAAACAGTAGAGATGAAACGAATATCTGGTATCCGGCTATTAGGCCTAAATTTACTATTCGGCCGGATACCGGATAAAAGGTCAATATCCAGTGGACACTAGATTTTAAAAAATTTTGAAAATTTCATCACATTGACTTTTTTAATTCTACATGTAAGAGTCTAAACATAAATAAAAGCACTATATCTTCAAATCAAAACAACGTTTACAAGGATTATACTTTAAACAACATAAAATTAGTACTCGTAGAGAACTAGGGGCAAATTATCATGAATGAACATCAATTTCTATGCATTAAGCGGTTTCACTTTTTTCCTTCTCCGCCACGAGAAATTTGAACTTGACACAACAAACAAACAGAAAACTTATTATTGTCAAAATATTTATTTATATCAAAATATTCCCAAACAGGCTTCTTATTTTTACCAATGACATTTTCGTAGTTTATCTTTCAATTGCATAAATATTTTTAGTAATAACCTGACAACCATATAATAAGTAACAACAGACGTAAAAGTGATTGAACTTGCAACCAGTGCTGCTGATGAGTAGACTCGAGAATATCCGTTTCTTCAGACGGAATTAACCGATTTTACCCGACGAAAAAGTATAGCCGAGTTTGTTACTAAAAAAAACCTAACCAATTAGGAATAGCCATTTTAAGGGCCAAATTGAAAATTAAATATTTGATTGGTTTAATGACCATGCAAATTAGACTCGAAATTTTCGTTGCGTAACCTTTTCAGAGCAGGCAGTTGAATTTGAATTTTAAATTTAAAAAAATAAAAAAGCAACATACAGACGAATTGAGAACCATCCTTCTTTTTGAAGTCGGGTTAATAATGGCTCAATAAAAACTGCATAATATTGAGATTAAAAAAATATTTTTATTCAAATTTAAATATAATTTATCAAATTAGTGTTCTCAAATAAACAATTACCCGATAATTCAAATTACTTGCTGGATTACACGTTAAATCTTAAATAACCCGAAAAATGGGTAATTATCCGCACATTGGCAATACTGCTTGCAACAAATCAAATAGTGAATGTCAATATATCATTCGCTCACTTCACTTATGAACGACGAAGCCCGAACTCATCCGAACCCCACCGATCGATCTGCGTGTGCTCACTCAGATATAATCGCTACTATATGCCAATTCTAAAGGCAATGGCAATGTTCGGCCGAATATCCGGCTATTCGGTTTAGAGGTTGGCCGGATATACGGTATCCGGCAAACCAGCTATCCGTTTCATCTCTAGTATACAGACTGTGTTGGCAAGCCTTCCCAATAGAAAATCTATGTTAAATATTATTTATTGCTAGCTGTCCGTCTGGTTACTGTATAAAGTCAGTCAGTACACATGTAACGGTTAAATATGTTCATTGAATTCTTAACTTTAGTATGTGAATCACAAATCCCCACTCTTAAATGACAAACAACCATATGCATACATGTGTATGGTTGATGAGTGTGCATGTGATGAATCTCATTACATGTGTACTGACTGACTTCATATAGTAAACAGACGAACAGTCAGTAATAAATAATACTTAATATTGATTCTCTATTGGCAAAGCTTTCCAAAACAGACGGTATAGTACTAACTAGTATATAGTAATATGTATAACTGGATTATAACTTTAGCCCCGGTTTTTTTTTTGTTATAGATTTCATAAAATGACCGAATTAGTCCATTTCAACAACAATATAATATAATATTATATTGTTATTATATAATATAACAACAATATAATATTGTACATATATTTAGTAATATATACGCTTAGAATGTGACTTACCGGTTCAATTTTTATTTTCGGAAGTGTGTATTAATGAATCTATGCACGACAACTGGTTCAAAATTATGTACTTTCAATGAAAATCATTTATAATACACTAGCTGTTTTCCGCGACTTCGTCCGCATTTATATAAAATACATTTATATAGCTACCCCCCGTGGTTTATATAAAATTGAAGTCGGTTAAAATTTTTGTTGATTTTATCATTTCCACAGAAACTATACTATACTTCTAAAAAATAACTATAAAATTATTTTATTAAAATATTGTTTCAATTTTGAAATGTTAACTTTGATTGTCGTTTCCATAGTTAATATAAACTTTAATAGCACACTATAAGGATATCTATATCTATTGAATATATATTTTTTCTTCCGAGTTACTTTACAATTATCGATATTTAACGCTAACGAAGAATTTTAACGTAATGCTAGATAACCTATAGCCTACCTCATTAATGTGGCTATCTAACGCAAAAATAATTTTTCAAATCGGACTGGCAGTTACAGAGATTAGCGCGTTTAAACCAACAAATAAACAAAAAACCTCTTCAGCTTTATTATATTAGTATAAATATTTTGTACCAGAGTGATTAGACCAAAAATAGATGTAGTATATTGGGAATAACGCAGTTTATAAATGCAATAAAGACAAGCCTAAATGTGCCGGGAGATTGTTGTTTTGTGTAGAGCTTTGACATTCATCATTTTTGTTTGATACCCGAGGTTTGGCGTACTTTTTAACAGTTGTGGATGTGCATTTTGCACATGCTTTTCCCTTATCTACTTTTATAGTAGAATAAGCGGCCAGATAACAGTCTATTTAACTTGTCCGTTTTAAACCTTTCTTTTGATTAGTTAATGCTAATTTCAATCGTTTGTAATGTTAAAAAAATGCGTATATCTTTTAACTATCAATCAAAAACTTTTCTTCAAGCTAATTATTTTTGTTTTAATCATAACACTATTTAAAAAAAAATTTTTCTGATATAAAAAACAAAAATGTTATCATATATACACTCCCGTTCATAAAAATTTAACCAGTTGAAACATTCTAAGTGTTACTGTACGAGGTGTGTTCAAAAAGTAAGGTGATTTCAAATTTCGCGGGCTACATATATTCGATTTTCGATTTTTTTATATTTTGTTGTGTTGGTACACTCGTTCCGAACATATGTTCACAGTTTCAACTATATAGCATTTTTTGTTTGTGAGAGGCATAAAGGTTAGAAGTGTTTCGTGTGCTCGGCGATTTTCTGCTGTCGAAAAAAATGAATCAAAGAATTTGCATGAAATTTTGTGTAAAAAATGGAATTAAGTGCTCCAAAACACTCGAAATGTTTACAGTGGCATACGGTGAGTAAAAAAATGTTTATAAGTGGTACAAGCTCTTCCAAGAAGGCCGAGAAGATGCCAAAGGCGAACCTCATTCTGGACGCCCCAGCACATCAACAACTGATGAAAACGTTGAAGAAGTAAAGAATATGGTGTTGGAAAATCGTCGAATCACCATTAGAGAAGTTGCTGATGACGTCGGCATCTCAGTTGGCTCATGCCGTCAAATTTTTTCGGATTTTTTGGGCGTGAGTGTAGCCCGTTTTTGAGTCGAAGTGTAGCCCGTCCAGGGCAGCCTCTACAATCTATCTCTACTTTTTAAACACACCTCTTATATAATATTATACATATATTTACCGTTTCAAAGATGGATATTTTGCCTCCCGACGAGGGGAATCCCGTTATGATTTTACCCATTCACGAACTTCTACTTACTTTTTAGAACACTCATACAAAGTTTCAGCTCATCGTTTCTTTTCGTTTTTGACTTATCGCATGCGCAATGAACTAGTTAGGTCAATTTATGAACACCTATAACTAAATTTTTTTTCTGCAATAAATATTTTCAACCTACAAAGTCGGAACTAATTTTATAAAATACCCTGGTATATATTTTATATACCGGGTATAAAAACCGTATAGTATCATTTTTTGTTGGACCACCTTGTCTCTAAACTCAGAATGGCCTTTGTGTAAGCAACTTTGAAGCTATTGTGAATAGAGAACATGCTTTACGGCTACATACTCAACTACTCAAGCTCTACAACTTATAATGAACTTTTTGAAATCGAAAGCGGACAATCTTGACAACCTGGACTGTGACCCAAATAATCTTAGCAACCAGCTAATTCATAAATATACTGTAAAACCAAAGTGTTAATATACTGATGTAAAATCAAAGTGTTATACAATTATTTCCTAAGGTCGAATTGACATCAAGACTAATTGACTAATCGATGTGACATGAAGACAAAAAATTGACGCCAATAAAAACTATTTTTAAAATTTTCTCTTCCAAGAAAAGCCAATTAGATCATTTTTGTAAATAATTATATAAACTTTATTTTTGTTATCACCTCAACTGACCCCAAAGTTCGAATTTTTTTAAAGTTAATTTTCATGATCTTTGACTTATCTTTTTCTTGCATAAAATGTTTATTATTATTTTTGTACTGAAAACCTTTATTACTAGATTATATATGTTTAAGGTGCGAAGAATATCAAATATTTTTAAAATCATTACCAACTATATTAGCTAAGGGTACAATTTCCATGCCAATTTTATATACAGTAGCAAAACTTTGTAGACAAAGCAATAAAATTATATTAAATGGTATTAAGGATAATTTACATAAAATTATTGGTTAGTATTTATAAAAAAAACTATTCCAAATAATACAATATTCTAACTATAATTTTTGTTTTGTTTTTAGCAAATTTTGAAGCGTTGCAATTAAATATGAATCAAAATGAAGATGAAGTGACACCTATAAAAATACTTGAACAAATTTTGTATTATATCACAAAATAGAAAAATAAATTGCTTGTTACGATTTGAAAACATCGACCAAAATTTTAATGTTGCCAATCATAATTAATAGAGAACAAAAATATTGCTTATTCTTTGAAGACATTAAGATCTCAAATATCTCAAAACTAATGTTTTTACCGGAGATATCACTTGACTTGAAATTTCAAACAAAATATTTTTATGCGACTTGATATTTTGAAAATTAAAAGATATACGGTTGAAAAAACCATTGCTTCAAACGTTGGAGTAAATAATTTTGTTTTTGTGGTTTTCCTGAATAAGTTACAATTTTTGCGGTTTTCAACGATTTAAGCTTGCATTTCGATTTTCGGTAGTGCTGCCTTTCGTGAGCTATAGTTTGATTAATATTGATAATTATCAATAAATTAATATTTTATTATTTTGACTCATTACCTTTTTTCCGATTAAATTTGTTGTTTTCGAGTTAAGAAACCGTTACAAAATATGCTTTTTTTTGCCGAAAAAATTACAAATTCAGCTGTAGGTAAGTCAGGAACTATAGACTTTCCAGTAAAACTGTATAGAATATTTTTGCTTAAAATTTATTACTCAATTTTTGAAAGTAAATATTTTCACCAGCGAAAAGGGTTGCATCTACCCCCATGTTAAGTCCCCCCAAAGTTTGTTATAGAGGATTAAGAATCAAAAGCCTCCAGAGACTCGGCTAATTAGACAAACCACATCAGTGTCAAATTTTTTTATACATCCTATAATATATACAGCCCTTTGTGAAACTCACTGACATATGCAAATTCTAACCCACTTCTATGCATGCTAGAACGATGCGATTTTTTTGTATTCGACGCAACGGACCCCCCCCCCCCCCCGGATAGTGGAGAAAACCCTTCAAAATTACCTTTTTTATTTCTATTCATGCTAAAAAGGTGCAGTTTTTTGCTTATGACAAGGGCGCGAAGCCAAGGTTAAAGGCTGCCCCGGGTGTCAAGGGGGCGGCCTTTAGCCTTGTGCGCCCCTTGGCGTGCTGTGCGAGTCCTAAAATATATACAGCCCTTTGTGTAACTTACTCATCTATACAAAATCTAACCAACTTCTAGAAATGCTAGAAGGATGCGGTTTTTTGCATTCGACGCGTAAACTTAGACTAATAAGCTTAAATATAGACTGGATGTGATGCATTAAAATGTATAACAAATGAAGCAGAAATTTGAGGTACGGAGAGTGTGATACGTAATATATATTTTAGGAGTAGGATATTTTCAACCAGGATAGTACTCGATTTATTGCAAAATTATTTTTATTTAGATAATAGTATGAAACAATGAATTCGAAAACTCCACTGTAGCTCTTTTGGTTCAAAAGTTACATGTGGGTAACTTTTCGTCTAATATTGCGATAAGTAATATCATTTTAAGCACGTAAGGCCAAAACCTCTTAAACTCGGCGCATTACCGTGCTCTAGATAATAATAATCTTTACTCAAAAAACAACCTTACATTGTATTGTAAGCGTCTAAAAAAAGAAAAATTAGCAAATACTTACAAATTAAGTAAAAAAAAGTGCGTCCATGATTCCATGATCGACTTCAAGAGTTGTTCCACATTTGTTTAATAAGAAATTAGTAAATAAATTGGTATATAGCATATAACCACAAGCCTTGACTAGTAACTACCCCTTAGGTGACTTCAGTGGCAGATAAGGCTTTTAGAGATGCTTGACCGTCCGAGATAATAGCAAAGTCATTCCTATTGGTCAGTATGATTTCCATGGTAGCTGTGGGTGTGCTGTTCATGAATCCAGTATTGCACAAACAGACCAGTCTTTGGATCTTGGACAGCTTTGTGCATGCCGTTTTTTTTATTAACCTTTGACTACCACGTTAGAGCAGCATAGGTTATAATTGGTCTAACTACAGTTGTGTACTGTCGTGAATCATTTTGGGTTTTAGACCCCAGAGTTTTTCATATTCTCTTTCCATGTTCGTTTAGAGTATAGCATCACTCCTAAGATTTTGGTTTCCCTACCGATCTGTAGTCTTTCATTTAAGAAGATGAGTGGATTTATTTTATCTTCCTTTTTCATGTAAAAGGAATTAATGTGGTTTTACCAGTTTTTTAATCCCTCGTTGATAAACCATTTCTGCGTGATTCTTACAGCGTTTTGCGTAAGCATATCCCTGTGTGTATTATCCTTCTTGGTTGAGGTTCGTCAGTCAGCTGTTCACTGTCAGGCTCCACAAGAGTGGGTATACGACACCACACCGCGGAAATTCGCTAAGAAGGGAAGTTTGCATTTTTCTACCTATCAGCATAGAGTTTATCCACCTGCAGAAGGTGTCTTCTACTCCGTGCTGACGTACAGAGTTAATCTAGGAATTGTAAGAGGTACTATCAAGGACCCCTCAATCTCAAATTCCTTGTAAATCCTTGTAAATCCCTCCTAAATCCTGTATATTAGGTTGTGCAGGGCTGATTGATTTTCCCACCTGATACGCGTGGTGGTTGGTATGAAGCGGATTTGTCAACAGTACCTCTTGAGTTAAGTGGAATCCTATAAGTCTTTTCATTGTCTTTAGTAGAAACGATGACAGACTAATTGGTCTAAAATTGGTTTTCCCAAACTGTTGGGATATAACCTGTAGCTAGGCTTGCCCTGAAAGAGTGACCAAGCAGAGTTAAAAGATGCTCTGCTCCTTTTTGAAAAAGTACTTATTGCCCGTTCGATCTTTGAGCGATTGAAAGTACTCGCCGCTTTCTCCAGTCCTCGCTTGTCGCTAGGAGATTTTGGTTAAATTGTTCGTGGGGAGGGTTTTCACTATTAATTGACACCGATTCAAAAAATGAGTAGGGATTAGTATTCCAAACATTTTGCCTTTGATTCCTTAGGTCTTTATTACACCAGCAAGTTGACTTGCTGATGTCTTTTGAGACATCCGGGCAGTTTTCTTGGAAAGAGTTAATTATTGCATGCTGAAGCTCAGTTGCAGTATGCAGAATGTTCAGTACTGTTTAAACTTCTTTCGGGATTGTAGTGACATCATTAAATAAAATCAGGGATTTATGATTAAGGGGCAAATGTGTCATTAATAAATTCAAAATTACTGAAAATAAAATAAATAGATATCAATAATTTAAAATTTTTAAACTTGAGGACATTAACTGGTGAGAGAAAGACGTTAAGATTAAGAATAAAAATTTATAATTTTGAAAAATACACGAATGTCTATTGTAAACGAAAAAAATTTAATCAGTAATTTTGGTTAGACTGTATCAAAGAACTCAAATAAAACCAAGACGAAAACTTAATAATTACACGGCATCTTTATAATTTTGAAAATGTTTATTCTAACATTCCTGAACAATCAGGTAACAGAAAAAATGAAAGAAATCGTCTTGATAGAAATCATTAAATAGATAAATTTTAATGAACATTTAAATACAAATAATTTTTAAGTGTTAATAAACCACCTAAATGTTAAACAACAATCAGAAATAGAAAAATTAATAGATAATTATAAATCGGGCTTTGATAAAGACAAATATGATATTGGATCTGCAAAAGATTATGATATGCATATTGATCTGATGGTAGACAAATATCCATACAGATGCACAATTGAAGATAAAAAGACAATAGAAGAACAGATAGCAAAACTATTAGAACAAAACTTAATCGAAGAGTTATATAGTCCATTTGCTGCCCCAGTGACTAGCATATAAAAAAAAAAAATAAAATAATAATAAAAGATAATAAAAAATCAAGGTTATGCATAGACTTTCGAGATTTAAGTAAAATTGTGGTCCCACGATCATAACTTTTTCCACTAATCGAGGACCTTATGGTAAAAACAAGGATAGCATTTTTTTTTAAATTTTGGACATAAATTCGGCGTTCTTAAATCCCTTTAAGAATACAAGACAAACATAAAACAGAATTTGTTACATAAGAAGGTCATTATCAATGGACATGCCTGGCTTTGATTTTTAAAAGAATTTTTAGTAATATAATAAGGAAATACAAACTCTCAGGGCTTGCAGTTAACTATATCCTCGTTTTCTCAAAAGCTTTTAAAGAATACATAATGAATTTATCACAATACAACTGTTGAAAGCAATTAAAACTGTAGGTTTTATTTAGATTAAAATTCTCAAAATGCATTTTTGTATCAAACTCAGTCAAATATTTAGGTCACACAATTGGAAATAACTCCATTAAACCCATATATATATATCTACACTTATATGGCCAGTTGGTATTGGAAAGAATGTCCCCGCATTAGGGCGCCGATTATATTGATTTTCTTCATCCGCAATGTGTCTCGGAGGCTGGAGAGAATCAATATAATCGGCACCATAATGTTTAGACAGCTTCCACTAATAGAAACTGTCCATATAGGAGTATTGCATATATGACTCGCTGTGCTCGCAAGAGGCCTTTTTTACATGAATTGTAAAAAAAGTTCCCCTGACAACCCTTCAATACATCCTCTTACAGAGCACATAGATAGGTCTCATATTACCATTTTCGAGGGGAAACGATGAAAAAAAGTTAAGTTTTTCGAATTAACTTCTTAATTTGCAGTTATTCTGCGTTGAATTAAAAAAACCGCATCTTTCTATCATGTAAAGTAGTAAATGGGTGGTTTTTGGGGGCGATTTTTTCATTCTCAAGGAAAAAATTAAAGTTTATCGAATAACCCACTTTCTATAAAAAATTTCCCAGTTCCAGAAAAACAAAAAAATGTTTGCCAGTTCTTAGGAAAAATAAATTATTATAATCTAGAGCACGGTAGTGCGACAGGCCGAGTTTAAGGGGTTTTTTTCCTTCACACTTACAGTACTACTACTACTTGATCTGTGGAGTGATCAAAGTTTCGACGTTGAGCAGCGCCCCTCATTTCACCCAAAGTGAAACTGATGGGGCGGTGGTCACTTTGCAGATCCAAGTGAATATCTAGATCCGACATGAGGTCGTAATTCTTTAATAACGCTAAGTCGATGGTTTGCGGCGGGCGCCGAGCAGCGTCTGGGTAATAGATGGGTTCCTCCGGATACGCAACAATGAAGTTACGTTTGAGAGAATGCGCAAAGAGGGCGCTTCCGTTGGAATTGTTAGACATACAGTTCCAAGATATGTGAATTGCATTAAAATCGCCCATGATTATGACGCGATCATGAGTTCTCATAATGCGATCAATATCCATTCCCTGTAAGAGTCTATTAGGAGGGTTATATAAAGATGTAACTTTATAATTACCACAATTGGCCGAGATAAGTATAGAGATGGCTTCAAGGCTACCGTCTTCGGGAGGCAATAACGAATGTTTGACGTCGTGTCGAACAAGAAGGGCGACCCCACCGCTATTTCTGGTGGCTCGATCGCGGTGGTAGGTATAAAATCCAGGGATTCTAAATCCGTTTCTTATCCGGTTTCTTATCCGATTCTTCTTATCCGGCTTTAACCATGTTTCGCTGATGGCTGCAATATGGATCTGCTGCTGTTGGAGGAATGAGTGAAGCTCGGGATTTTTGTGCAGGAGACTTTGGGAGTTCCATTGCAAGTTCCATCGGATTTGGGACCTAGAATTTGAAGGATGGAATGCCATTTTCGAATAAATGAGCAGTCATCTGGAGAAACTTGAGAAGTTTTTCGGAATTCGATGTGTAAGAATTCCATGCAACTTCCACGTCGATCCTGAGTTTCAGGAGTTGCATGAAATCGAGTTCATGTTTCGGGCTTTCGCCTTTCTCCAATGGAGACGGAGAGTGTGGCGAGTCTAGGATGGACTCAAAAAATAGGTTGGTTGGAGAAAGGGGGGCAGTGGACAGGATCTCAATTACCTCATTTTCTGATGACTTCCTGGTTGTCCACGGGTCACTTTTGGAGGTGGTGCTGGAATAAACCTCCGCTGGGAGGCCTCTGTTAGGGGCGTTGCCGTCTTTTGCGTGACGGAGGGACGGGAAATCCCTGGTCTGGAATGATGGTGGAGGGCGGCGTTGCGCCTCGGTCCTGCTACTCGGGATGCCGTTGCTGCCACTGCATGGAACTGGCCGGATGCGCAGCGCCACAATTGCAGCACTTCGCCGGCTCCGACCGCGGGACTGCGCATTCCCGTGAAGTGTGATTATCAGTTCCGTGGCCGTAGAGCTTACGTCGGTAGCACTGAACTACACCTCGTTTATTTACGTACCTTTCGACATTTACAGGTACCCCACCGATCCATTTAATCTTTAAGACGCTTTGCGCTTGTTCGGCTGAACTTCACGACCTTATTGGGCTCAAGGCCGAAGTTCTTTAAAGCTTCAGCCACCATATCGTCTGAATGGTGGCGCATAGTACCATGGATTACGAATTTTGGTTCGTAATCACTCCTGGTACCATAAAAATGGTGGGGCATCTGCAAGGCTTCCAATCGTTCCTTGCACTTCGTGTAGTCTTGGTCCGTTTCGCAGTGGACACTAATAGTTTTAGGTCGAAACGTGAACCGGACGCTACTGTTAGCTGCCGCTTTTATGGCTTCCGGAACTTTTATGAAGCTGGTGAGACCCATATGTACAACTATGGGCAATGGTTTCTTAGGCTTCGAGTTCATTTGAGTTGCTGGCGCAGCTTGATCTTTGATGTCCATCAAGGTATCAAACCTGTTCTATACTTGTATCGCTGGTTTTTCCAAGAGGTGCTATCCACCCTCCCTCGTCGTCGTTTTCGGTCGTTCTTCACCTCCTGGAACTCTGCTTCCATTGGTTCTGTTGCTGGTGGTGCTGGCATCGATGTTGTGGATGTAGCTGGCGTCGATGGTGATGATGATGTTGTCGGGGCTGGAGCTGCTTGGCGCATCTTCGGCCTAGGGACCACCGCCTGCTTGGCGGTGGTAGGTATAACTAAACTTTTCTCCAATCTATATAACAGAAGAAAAACACATTAGTTGATTAAATATAAAATATATAATATGCCTGGGTTATAAAATAAAAAGTATTCAATGACTGTATGAAGATACAATCAGGAAATATATTTTATTTTAAGTAAAAGAAAAATTTGTATTCAATCCTCCTACAAAATCCCCAGCAATAAAATCTATGTTAAACAGATTCTCTTGTCAAGGGTTATTTTATAGAGAACAAAGGACAAAAATTCCTTCCTCGCTAGGTTATTTTTGAATTTTTAGAACTCAGCATGCATCCAAAGTAATAAGAAATTAATAAAGTAAAAATTCGCTAGGCAGATGTTTCCTGATCAACATCGAGATTGTGAATGTTGCTCTATGATTTTGAATGATTGAAAATTATTTATTAATATCGTCTTTTTTTGAAGTTATAATACAAAACGTCTTAGAATCTTTAGTACCTAGCCTAAGCTTTACCTATAATATATCATCTTATTAAATAAATACATCGAAATCTATAAACATTTTACATCGTTTCTTAAGTGGAAAAATCTTATAAAAAAAAAAAACCATTGATATCTAAAATTAACCTAAGTTGGACGGATAAGCCGTCCCTAAAACTAGACCTTAAAGAAAATATTTACAATTTAGATTACACCGAATCAGTTGTAATCGACATCATGTGGCATGCGGTATCGTTTCCTGAAAAGCAACGTACGCGGGTCAAATTGGCCCAGTTAATTGATTACCGGGAAAGGATTTTTGCGGGATGATTGGAAATAGGATTTCGAAATGGTTTGGATGAAGGTTTTGATTGTGGGGTGCCCAGTTTCTCTGTGGAGTGCTTCAGTCGGGTATCGAAGGTGGACTTTCAAAATCGTCCGAAGACAACGATTTTGAAATTTTTGCATTTTCGCAAGCTGCGAAGGTGCAGCGTTCGACCAGATTGGTGCAGCGTACGTGAGTACGGGCCGGATACATGACTTGAAAAGTCGATGTTTCAGACGTTCGTCCAACCTACTCCTAGCGTTGAGTAGTGGGTACAACTCAGCAAAGGATGCGTTTCCAAGAGCAAGACGTTTTTTAACGTTCTGCGTCCAATTCAACTGCCTTTGAAGGGTTACTCCCAGGTATTCAACACTTTGAGTCTGTTGGATTTCAGTGTTAAACATCTTCAATTCAAGTGGGTAAGAAGAAAATTTATTCTTCTTTGTGAACAAGACGGACTGAGTCTTCGTAGGATTAATTTTGATTTTCCACTTCTTGAAATAGCTTTCAAGCGTGGATAGGCGGGATTGGAGGCAGCTCGAGATAAGTTTCGGCTGCCAGGAAGTACAGTAGAGTGCTGTGTCGTCAGCGAAGAGGGCCGTTTCGGTTGCTCAATCCTTCGGGATGTCGTTTATAAAATATAAGAAGAGGCGGGGTCCAAGCACGGAGCCTTGAGGTACACCAGCCTTGACACACTATTGGTTCGATGTGCTTTGTTGGAGATGAATTCGGGATTTTCGGTTCGATAAGTAGGAAATCAGGAATTTCAGGATGTAGGTAGGTATGTTGAATTTGGAAAGTTTGTGGATGAGTCCATCGTGCCAAACCGTATCGAAAGCCTTTTCGATGTCCAAAAGGATCATGCCTGTGGATTTATTCCAGTTAAATCCAGAAGAAATATGGTCAGTGAGCCGGTGAAGCTGACTCACTGTTGAGTGGTTCGATCTGAAACCAAACTGTTGGGGAATTAGTTGTCCGTGGATATTTTCATGCGACTGCAGCCGGTTCAAAACTACTTTCTCCATGACCTTGCTGAGATGGCAGCAAGCTGATGGGTCGGTAACGTGAAGGCAACTTGAGTTGTTTTCCCGGTTTCGGGAGGGCTAGCACTTTGGCAGCCTTCCAAATGTCAGGAAAATAACCAAGTCTCAAGCACGCAGTATAGATATAACTGAGCTGAACAACCGTCTTCCGAGGAAGATAACGGAGAACAACATTAGTTATTCCATCATCACCGGGAGCCTTCCTACACTTAAGTTTCCTTAAAATGTTTGAAACCTCTTGAGGTGACACGCATTCGACATCGATTAGGTTAATGACGGAAGAGCGAATATTTTCCAAAGATTCGGATACCATACGGGCCGTTTCTTCGTCGTGATATTCGTCGCCATCGGTTAAGCTGTGCGCCTTAGAGAAGGTATCAGCGAGAAGTTGAGCTTTGTCTGAATCTGGGTAGAGATACCCATTTTCCGACATTAAAGGGGACAGTCTATTGGAACGTTTACGCAAACTTCTAGCAATTGTCCAAACACTATTGTCACGAGTGGTCAGAGCCGAAATCCTCTCATCCCACATTTCATCTTTGGTGCGCGTGACTTTTTCTCGAATATCAGCTGACATTCGCTTCATGGCGTCATGAAGCTCAGGCAGCCTAACTCTTTGCCAATATTTACGCAATTTGTTCCGAGTCCGTATGAGTCGTAGTGTGTCATCATCTAATTTAAGTTGAAAGCCGATGGATCGAGTTTTCCCAGGTATAGATTTTTCGGTAGCAGCTACGAGATTCCTCGTCAGTTTACTAACCTCCAAATCTATTTGATCGGTTGTTTTGATCTGCGGAGTGATCAAAGTTTCGGCGTTATGATACTGTTTGAAAAGTTTCCAATCCGCTTTCTCAAAGCTCACCTGGGTCCGCAAGGTAGCAGCGCCCCTCATTTCACCTAGGGTGAAGGTGATTGGGCGATGATCGCTTTGCAAATCCAAGTGAACATCTTGGTCCGACAGGAGGTTACAATTCTTGAGTATCGTTAAGTCAATGGTCTGAGGAGGGCGCTGGGCAGCATCAGGATAGTAAGTGGGGTCCTCTGGGTACGCAACAATGAAGTTTCGTTTGAGGGAATGCGCATAGAGTGCGTTCCCGCAAGCATTGTTAGACATACAGTTCCAAGACATATGGCGAGCATTAAAATCACCCATGATCACAGCGCGATCATGTGTCCTTAAAATGCGGTCAATATCTTTTCCCTGTAAAAGTCTATCGGGGGGATTATATAGAGATGTGACTTTATAATTACCACAATTTGCCGAAATTAGAATGGAGATGGCTTCGATATCACCGTCTTCGGGAGGCAAGAGAGAGTGTTGGACATCGTGTCGAACGTATAGGGCAACCCCGCCCCCATTTCTGGTGGCATGGTCACGGCGATAGGTGTAGTACCCAGGAATTTGAGCTCTCTTGTCCGGCTTTAACCAAGTTTCGCTGATGGCAGCCACTTGGATCTGATGCTGTTGAAGAAATGAGTGAAGCTCGGGAAGTTTGCGATGGATACTTTGAGAGTTCCATTGTAGAAATCGGATGTTGGATCTAGAAAAGGGATGGGACGCCATTTTCAAAGAGATGAGATGTCATCCTGAAAAACACAAGAAGTTTTTCTGAATCTGATTTGCACGATTTCCATGCATTCTCCACTTCGATCCTGAGTTTCAGGAGGGTCATGAAGTCGAAAGTCGATTTAGTTCCTGCATCAGACTCCACTGGAGTTGGAGACGATGGAGGTCTTTCGAGGGCTTCAATTAAGAAGGGGTTATAGGGAGAAATGGGGGTGGTACTCAAAATATCTATTACCTCCTTTTCCGATGCTCTCTTCATTGTCCACGGATTTGCGGTTGGAGTTGGGGCCGGGACAAACTTCTTCGATGATGTTGCTGCTGCCAATGATGTACTGCTCCCCGCTGCTGGACCTCTGCTTGGCTCGTTGACCTCTTTTCTACGAGGGAGGGCTGGGTATTCCCTAGCCGAAGACGTGGGGGGTGGGCGCCGAAGGGGCTCGCCCGGAGCAGCATTGCGCTTCGCTCCTCTGCTGCCGCTGGGTCTTCTCAGAGCCATTTTTGTCACATATGCCAGCCTTTCGCGACAGTTCATGGCACTGGCTGGATGGGAAGCGCTGCAATTACAACACTTCGCCGGTTCCGACCTCTGGAGCCCACAAGCCTGTGAAGCATGGTTTTCGCCACACTTCACGCAGCGTTGAACCCCACGACAGAACCGTGATCCGTGCCCGTAGGACTGACATCTGTAACATTGGATGGCCCCTCTTTTATTTTCGAAACGTTGGGTGGTTACAGGCACGCCACGTAACCACCGTATGTTGAGTATACTCTCGTCTCCCGCCTTTGACAATAGCTGGACCTTATTTGGCTTAAGGCCCTGCCGTTTTAAATCTTCGGCCACCATGTCATCATTATGGTGGCGCATCGTTCCATGGACCACGTACTTTGGCTCGTGGTCCTCTTTTGTTCCATATGAATGGAATGGAAACTGGATTTCTTCCAGTTTCTCTTTCGTTTTAGTGTAATCGCTGTCCGTTTCGCAATGGACACTGATAGTCTTTGGCCCAAAGGTGAAACGGACCGTGCTACGAGCTGCCGCTTTTATGGCTGCTTCCACTTTTTCGAAGTTGGTTAAACCCATGTGAACAACAATGGGTTTTGGCTTCTTCGGTTTGGGTGGAGTTGCTGACGCAGACTTGTTCACGTCCTTAAGGACGGAGAAGGAATTTTTAAGTTCAATTTGAACTTTTTTGGAAATCACTTGCTGATTCCCCACACGTCTAGGTCGCTTTTTCCCACGTTGCACCTGGAAGTCCTCGTCCTCGTCCATTGGTGTTGGTGTTCTTTTCTGCACATCTTCCACCGCCTTGCCGGCGTTGGATGCCATGGTATGATTTTCCGCCAATCTAAAAAACAGAAGAAAAAATCATTAGTTAAAAAATAAAAATTTTTGAAATGCCTGAGTAAAATAAAAGTATTTGATGATTGCACTAGGTACACCCAAAAAATATATTTTAGTTTACACTCGAATTTTGAATTTAATTCCTTTGTAAAACAAACTTCAATAAGATTAAAAATAATCGTATTATCAGAGATTATTTCACAAAACAATAAAATATTAAAGAACTGTTCACAACAATGAATGAAAATATTGTTGGTATAAAAATAAAATAATAAATCACAGGTATAATTTGTGATAATATCCGATTAGCGATGTTGCTTGTAACAACATCAGACCTCGAATCGTCTTGTCTTATCTCTTGCTCTATGATTGGTTCATACTTCTATATTTATAGTAAATGTTAGAACATACCACTAGTGAGAAGAGTGTGCGATTTTTTAAAACTTTGTTGCTCCACTTCCTAGTTGCTAGAAGGGTGCGGTTTTTTGCATTCGACGCGGAATTTTTTATACTTTAAATAAGAATCTTTGGGAAAATTTAATTTTCCCAACGGAACATATGGAAAATCAAAAATAAAATTTATGTGTTTAAGATTGAAAATTAAATTCGTTAATATCTCTGTACACATTCGAGCTTGAGCAAAAATGATAAGGTGATGAATTGTGGCACACTTGATTTCCTGCAACTGCATTCCTTGCGTATTTTTCGATTGTTCTAGTATTGAGAGAGATATTTTATATTAGGTGTTTGTATATTTTTTATATGAAAACCGATCTTATGTGATTTTATGTGAAATACAATTGCTCTAATTTGATTGGTTCAGATAAATTAGTTTTTTCTGAACCAATCAAATTACAGCAATTGTATTTCACATAAGATGCACATAATACAAACACAAAATATAAAATATCTCTCTTAATATTAGAACAATTTGAACACAAAAAATTACCTTTTTATTCCCAGTATATGTAAACATATATGGTATATTAAGTTTATACTATGTATATTGACTTTGTAACGTTTGAAAATATTAATCCTTGATATAAATGCTTGTTTATAAAATGGCCCATTTCGGCTATTTCCGCATGTTCGTCCGTCTGTCTGTGGGCGCAATAACCCCAGAACGAAGACAGATAAACAGCTAATTTTTGTGTGTGTGTTCTTATACAAAAAAGTAAGGTTAAATTCCTTAATGGGCAATTTTTACTTTTAATCGAAAATCCGATCCATCCTTCTACCATTTCGATGGTGATTTTTTGGCGCCGACTAAAAATTATTTAGGTATTTACATTAGTGTAAAATATCCAAATTCACCTCTATGATATTGGTATCAAATAAAAGGGCTTGATGACGTCATTCTAAATCCAATATGGCGGCCGCCGCAAATAGTGATTTTTAATTACCACATTAATCCCTATGATATGGATATCATATAAAAGGGCTTGATGAACGAAACACAGTATATAAAGTGACGTTATTCGAAATCCAATATGGCGGTCGCCGCAAATGGATATTTACAATTTCCACATTAACCCCTATGATATGGGTATCAAATGAAAGGGCTTGATGAGTGAAACATAATAACTAAAGTGACGTCATTCTAAATCCAATATGGCGGCCGCCGCAAATGGCGATTTATAATTTCCACAATAACCCCTATGATATCGGTATCAAATAAAAAGGCTTCATGAGCGAAACACAGTATATAAAGTGACGTTATTCTAAATCCAATATGGCGGCCACCGCAAATAGATATTTACAATTTCCACATTAACCCCTATGATATGGGTATCAAATGAAAGGGCTTGATGAGCGAAACACAGTATATAAAGTGACGTTATTCTAAATCCAATATGGCGACCACCGCAAATAGATATTTACAATTTCCACATTAACCCCTATGATATGGGTATCAAATGAAAGGGCTTGATGAGTGAAACACAATAAGTAAAGATAAGTCATTCTAAATCCAATATGGCCGCCGCCGAAAATGGAGATTTACAATTTCCACAATAACCTATTTGATATGGGTATCAAATGAAACGGCTTGATGAGCGAAACACAGTATATAAAGTGACGTTATTCTAAATCCAATATGGCGGCTGCCGCAAATAGAGTTTTATAATTTCCTCATAAACCCCTATGATATGGGGATCAAATGAAAGGCGCTTGATGAGTGATATATATACATATATATATATATATATATATATATATATATATATATATATATATATATATATGCTCTTAATGTAACAGTTGCTCTTTAAAAAGTAATTTATTTTTCTTTTAATTCAAATATTTTAAAACTTGCCGCGTTATAAAATTTTAAAAACATACTAAGAGAAAACATTATACGAAATAAATTACAACCAAATTTTGTCTTTCACATAATCAATCTCATTAATTTTCTAAGGAAAAACTTACAAAAGAAATTTATATTCATTTCACTCACACTTGGTAATTAGCTCGATCCTTTATCTCATATCATCACTTTTTAAGGAGCAGCTATTATACATTGAGGATTTCCCCGCAAACTCGGCCCATTTTATTTTTATGTTTTTGATCGGATATCAGTACTTTTTGAAAGGTAGTGAAAGATAGTGATATATACATATATATATACATATATATATATATATATATATATATATATATATATATATATATATATATATATATGTATATATATATGTATATATCACTATCTTTCACTACCTTTCAAAAAGTACTGATATCCGATCAAAAACATAAAAATAAAATGGGCCGAGTTTGCGGGGAAATCCTCAATGTATAATAGCTGCTCCTTAAAAAGTGATGATATGAGATAAAGGATCGAGCTAATTACCAAGTGTGAGTGAAATGAATATAAATTTCTTTTGTAAGTTTTTCCTTAGAAAATTAATGAGATTGATTATGTGAAAGACAAAATTTGGTTGTAATTTATTTCGTATAATGTTTTCTCTTAGTATGTTTTTAAAATTTTATAACGCGGCAAGTTTTAAAATATTTGAATTAAAAGAAAAATAAATTACTTTTTAAAGAGCAACTGTTACATTAAGAGCAACCCTGTCATAGGTGGGCAGGGTTTGACTCGACTCAGCTCTGAGTGAGAGGTAGAAGAGAGATAGAGTAAATACAGGGTAGCTATCAGTTATTAATATTTTCTTTTTTTAATTAAAACATTTTCTGAAAAAAATATAATAATAGATAACCAGATACAAAAAACATGCCAATGATACGGCTGGGGAGGGGGGATAATTTGTTACTGATTTCCTAATGGTTAAATTTTACATAAAGTAGGAATTTGAGTTTCTTCGAGTTAGTCTACTTTGAATTGAAAAAGGGAAAAGTACTATTCGTAGTAGTGGAAATTATTTTCGTATAATTTGTTTTTTCAAAAAAAATAAAAGTAGTGATTTTAATAATGGAGAATACATGGATAAGTTCAGCAGTGGAGGTGCGGCGCCGCCTGCGAAGAAAAGGAGGATATTTTTTGGCATCAACGAGTGGGAGCATCATTTTGGTATATACTAGAAAACTGATAAAGAGGTAATTTGCCTATTTTGTGGTAAACCGTTTATTTGTTTAAAAAGAAGTAATTTCCAACGTCATTATACCGTGAAATATTCTGCCGAGTTTGATAAATTTGAAATAGGGACAGCAGAACGCGATCGCGTAATTGCTGTTTTTAAAAATAATTATTTTGAATCATCGTCCGCCAAAAAATTATATATTAATAATGATGCATTGGTAGGACAACCTGTATTGAAACATCGTTCCGTCTTACGTCAAAACATACCTTTTTTACTTACTCTCACCCAGCTTATGGAGAGCCGGTTGTGCGCACACCTCTGATATAAGTTATATAAATATATGTATATTTATAAATATGTATACATAGATATATATATATATATATATATATATATATATATATATATATATATATATTTATATTTATATATAAAAGTAAGAATAAGTACATATATTTTATAGAAATAATAGTACAATACATCTTCAAAATTACAGTTCCTAGCCAATGCTTTACTTATAATACGTCATCTTATTAATTATGTATTTGATGACATTAAGCTTAATCTAAATTGGATGGAAAAGACATCTCTACAATTAAATTAAATTAAAATAATATATTTGAATATATTGAAATTATTATTATCGAATACATAAATTAATCTCTAGAGGTCACAATCTTAGTCTGATCAAAATGAATTGTCGTATGTATTTGCAATACCAATATTATTAATGAAAGGTAAACGTCAAAGTGGCATAAAGAAAACACAAAATATAAAATATCTCTCTTAATATTAAATGAAAGAATCGAAAATTGTGAAGGCATAAAATTATTTTTTATTATTATTTTTTTTGCTCAAACTCTAATGTGGACAGAGAATTTAAACTTTCAATTTTAAACCGTCATTATTTCTGTAAATATAAGTGTAACAGAAAAAATGATAAGTAACAAAATTACAGCAACTTTACTTCTTATAAATTTTTCTAATATTAAAGGAGTAATGCCAAATTCTGTGTTTCCCCCTTCCTCTAAACCCCCCTTTCCCCTTGGCCGATTTTACCCATTAACAAACTTGACATTTTGAATACAAAAAGAGGCTGAACAAAAAAGGAAAAAAAGGGCCGAGTTTTCGGTAAAATCCTTAATGTAATAGTTGCTCTTTAAAAAGTAATTTATTTTTCTTTTGATTCAAATATTTTAAAACTTGCCGCGTTATAAAATTTTAAAAACATACTAAGAGAAAACATTATACGAAATAAATTACAACCAATTTTTTTCTTACATTTAATCAATTTACCTCTCATTAATTTTCTAAGGAAAAACTTACATAAGAAATTTATATTCATTTCACTCACACTTGGTAATTACCTCGGTCCTTTATCCCATATCATCAATTTTTAAGGAGCAGCTATTAAACATCATGGATTTCCCCACAAACTCGATAAATATATAACGTAAATTGCAATAGATCCTTTACATATTCAATTAAGTAAAAACACAAAATTTATCTGGTCAAAAGAATGTGAAAAGTCATTCAATAAAAAACATAATACTTTTTTCACAACCAATTTAAATGATTTTTGACCCGGATTTATCAATTCAAATATACACAGATGTAAGCATGAAAAGAGTAGGAGCAGTATTAAAGCAACAAGAACAAAACGGATATGAAAAACCAGCATATTTTTCAAAAAAATTGAATGAAACTAAAAAAAAAAAAAACCAATATATTTAGAAAGCAAAAAAAAAACCAATATATTCAAGAGCAGTTTAACTAAACCAGTCCTACCGACAAGTGAGGACTAGAGAAGACCGGCGATTACCATTAACCGCTCAAAAATCGAATGGGCAATAAACTCATTTGAGCCCAATAAAGTGGTCACATATTCAGAACAAGCCTAGCTACAGGTTATATCCCAACAGTATGGAAGCCAGTAAGAGTAACCTTACCAAAAGCGGGGAGGCTCAACCACTCCACGGGAAAGGACTTTAGACCAATTAGTCTGTTATCGTTTCTACTAAAGATAATGGAAAGACTAATAAGATTTCATTTAACTCAAGGGGCACTGTCGAAATCCTGTTAATCAGCCCTCCACAACCTAATATACAGGATTGAGGAGGGATTTGCAAGAAAACAAACCACCTTGTGCGTTTTTCTTGACATTGAGGGGGCATTTGACAATGCCTCTTACAATTGCGTGGTTAATTCTTCAAGTCAGCACGGAGTAGAAGACACCTTTTGCAAGTGCATAAACTCTATGCTGATAGGTAGTTGTCCGCAGGGTGGTGTCTTATCCCCACGCCTGTGGAACGTGACAGTGAACAGCTCACTGACGAACCTCAACCAAGAAGGATACTATACACAGGGATATGCGGACGATATTATAATTGCAATCCAAGGACCCTGTGAAAGCAAAATTTTGGATCTTATGCAAAACGCTTTAAGATTCACACAGGAATGGTGTATCAACCAGGGATTAAAAATAAACCCTGGAAAGACCATACTTATTCCATTCTCACGGAAAAGTGGATAACATGAAACCACCCACCCTCTTCGGTGAAAGACTACAGATCGCAAGGGAAACCAAATTCTTAGGAGTAATGTTAGACTCTAAACTAACCGTGGAACTCTCATCTGGAATACATAACAAATAAGATCAAATCTTATCTCATGCTTTGCATGAGCATGTGGAAAAATCTGGAGTCTAAAACCCAAAATGATTCACTGACTTTACACAACAGTAGTTAGACCAATTATAACCTATACTCCTCTAGTGTGGTAAAGGTTAATCAAATAACATCATGTACAAAACTATCCTGGATCCAAAGACTGGCCTGTTTGTGCATTATTGGATCCATGAGCAGTACACCCACAGCTACCATGAAAATCATACTAAGGCTGACTCCACAAAACATTGTAATAATAGCTAAAGCGAGATCCAGCGCCTATAGCCGATTTAAAAAAATCAGGTTGGACATGCAAGAATCGTGGGAACATTAATTATCTCAGACCCCGTTTTTGAAATGGACACAGACACACTTCCCAAAATATACTCCTTCTCAAAACCTTCCACTGTAGTCTGTGATAGCGACATGTGGGCGGATGGAAAACCACCCTATCTCAAGAAAGACGGATCCAAAACTGGAGAAGGGGCCGGAACGGGAATCTTCGGTGAGAGACGCAAAGCAAACATACTGGCCATACTGGCTTGTCTACGCCATACTGGCTTGCGTCCGTGAGAACCTACGTAGAGGCTACATAAACCAGAACGTTGTATTCTCTCGGACAGTCAAGCTGCTCTAAAGGCCTTACCTGGAACTGAGGTCACCTCAGAGGTAGTCAAGGATTGTTTGGAAGAACTGCTGGCAAAACGGAACAATGTTGAATCAATCTGGGTGCCGGGTCACAGTGGTTTCGAAGGAAACGAAAAAGCAAATACCTGAGCAAAGAAGGGAGTCGGAATACCCTTCATTGGCTCAGAGCCTATCTTAGGAATTCCATGGATTGCATGTAAACAGGTGATCAACGAGTGGTTAAATGCTAAACACCGTGATCATACTGGAGCAAAAGCTCGGGAAAATACTACTTCGGAGTGCAACCAAGATGCTATCTTTCGATGCACTGAAGCTGAACAGGATGCAATTGCGGAAGGTTACCGGATTCATTACCGGGCATTATCCTCTGCGGAAGCATCTACACACAATGGGACTCCATAACGGGTTCATTGTGTGGCGAGGAAGAAGAAACATCCAGCCAAATTATCTTTGACTGCGAACCTCTAAGTTACAGCAGATACAAGATATTCGGCGCATCTCTCCCCGAATATATGAACCTCCAGGAAGACCTGATAAACAAGCTCATGGTAGAAGGGGAAGCACAATTGGCCATAAGGTCGAAGTGCAATACTTTTTAGACCCCAAGATATAACATATCTATCTAATATATTTAGAATGCTTAGCAGTAAAAGAACCGGTTAAATTCTGGCAACACAGAATAATAATAATTTAATATAGGTAATAATTTTACTATTTTATTTATTCTTTTAATTTATTTATTAACATTTTTTTAAATTATTAAATTAATCAGTTAATAATTAATTCGTGAAAGAGGGATTATCACGATTTTTCATCAAAAGACCGTTATTTAAATCAAACAAAACGAAAATGTAGTTGGTGAAATTTTATATTTTTTAATAAAGAAAAAAGTATTCAAGTAAAAATCCTTCGTTTGATCATGAGCGAGCTGTAGATATGTTTAAATAGGTTTGCTTAACTTTCTTTGAATCATAATAAATTAATAATTCATAAATCAGGACTCAACAAACAAATACTAACTTTTAACTTTTTATTTGTATTTATAAGTTAAACAATTGTTTACAGTATTTATTTTCCAAAGAGGCGAGCTTTTCTTGTAATTTGATGTCGACAACAAATATCGTTCATTTTTTATTCATTATTTTTTTGCATGCGTTTGTTTCATATGTCTAGCAAAATTGCTTCAATCCTTAAATGTTTGTTCACAAATTTCACATGAAAATAGGTTTTCTTCAGTGCAAAATGCTTCGCTGATTAAATGTTTTATCACAAACATCACATGAAAATGGTTTTTCCCCACTGTGGATTCGTTTGTGTTGAATAAAATTACTTCGATCGTTAAATGTTTTATCACAGTGATCACATGAAAATGATTTTTCATCAGTATGGATTCGTTTATGTTGAGTTAAATGGCTTTTCCTATTAAATGCTTTATCACAAACTATACACGAAAATCGTTTTTCTCCAGTATGGATTTATTTATGTTGAATTAAACTGCCTTGCAGATTACATTCTTTATCACAAACTTCATATGAAAATGGTTTCTCTCCAGTGTGGGTTCGTTTATGATAAGTTAATTAAACAGCTTTGTTGACTAAATGTTTTGTCACAAACATCACATGAAAATGATTTTTCACCAGTATGGATTCGTTTATGTTGAGTTAAATGGCTTTTCCCATTAAATGCTTTATCACAAACTTTACACGAAAATGGTTTTTATCCAGTATGGATTTATTTATGTTGAATTAAACTGCCTTGCAGATTAAATTCTTTATCACAAACTTCACATGAAAATGGTATTTCTCCAGTGTGGACTCGTTTATGATAAGTTAAAAAGCTTTGTTGACTAAATGTTTTGTCAAAAACTCTACATGAAAACGGTTTTTCTCCAGATTCGTTTATGTAGAGTAAAATTATAGCTACCCTGTGGAAAAAATCTGATAAAAACTCATAAAATATTTATAAGTTTCTATGAGATCCTATAAGTTCTCATACATGACTATGAGAGTGAAAAAAATTCTCATACAGGTTTTAAAAGAATTTATGAGATTTTGGTTCTTCTCATAAATTTATGAGATTTTATAAGATAAATGTCACTCAGAATTTATGAGAATTTATTCAGATTGTATTAGAACTTTCATTTTTAGAAAGTTTGTATCAGTTTATTCAACTGTGTTTAATAAATTAAATTAAATATATTATATTATTTTTGACTATTTTTTTTTTTTTATAAGATTCTATAAGATTTTTATAAGAAAAATAGGGTTAATAATTTTTGAAAATACTTAAGTCTACTTTTAAAATTTTATTCATAAAAGTTAGTAGAATTTATAAGTTTGAATGAGAATTATCATGAATTGAAATTTATTATTGAATCTTATAAAATGTTATCAGTGTTTATGAGAAATATTTTATGAGAAATGCTATGAGAAATTTCAGTGGACAAAAGCAGTGCGTTTTCTCATAACTTTACTATAAAAACAATCAAAATATATCTTATACAGTCTTAAAAAATCAAACATATTTATGAGAAAATGGTGCGCATTTGTGTCCACTGTAATTTCTCATTTAATCTTATAGAATTGGCTACAATAAATTTTCTCATAAAAACTGATAACTATATTTATTTATTTATTTATGTTTTTTTACATAAACTCAGTATATGACTGGTATTTATGCAATTAAGTCAGTTAGTTGTTATTTTCACTGATTAAGTTAAGTTTCAATGATTATCCTGTATGTCAAGATATTGACATGCATGTATCTATATCTAAGAATATACCTATATCTATACTAATATATAAAGATAAAATTTGTTTGTTCCGGGTAATCTCTGGAACTATTGTGTATTTAAAAAAATAAAATATATATATATTTAGTTTAAAAAAAAAATTGGTGTTTAGTTTTAAAAAAAAAATTGGTGTTTAGTTTTAAAAAAAAAAACTAAACACTTTATAGAAAATAATTGAATTATCAATTATTTTCATAAATATGAAAATAAGTTAATTTAGTAATTTTAATTAAAAGAGGTATTATGATGTATTTTTAAAAAAAAAATAATGAAAACTAAATATACGGTACTTTAGAAAAAAAAATCCAAAGCAGAGTATTGTATGTGGAATTATGAAAATTGGAAAACGATCGGTGCTAACGCGATACACGTAAATATAAAAAAAATAACACGTTGAACCGAAAGTCTTTCAATAAAAGCTGGGCCCATTAAAAAAGATAATATTGAGGTAGTAAGATCTTTACTATCCAGTAAGTGTCTAAGTTATCGACAAGTGATTCGAATCAGAAATACTGAAAATAAAAAAAAGTACAAAAAAAAGAACAAAACAAAATATATGTAAAAATAAAATATATTTGAAATAAATAATTTTTCATTTAATATGTTGATAGTATAACTATCCTTAAAATACTAAGTTTGGTTGTACAAGTTATAAAAAAAAATTACATGAATATGTACTAGATTGAACTGTAGTAAAAAGAAATATCGTATAAAAAAAAAAAAACGACACTACAGTAAAAAAAAAATGTTCAAATATGTCTGATTTGCAAAAATATAAATATACACTACAAATTTAATTCAGATACATAGTTGTATATAAAGGGGACTTTACGCTTCTGTAAAGAAAACTACAAGGCCAAAAATACCAAGCGTATACAAAACAATATAGTTATAAATTAAAAAAGTCATTGCATATTCACATAAAATACATAAATTGTACAGCCAAAATGTGTATAGAATGTGTATTGAAATGTGACAAGTTTGAAAAACCACAAGTTTCGGAATGGTGAATTAAATAAATTATACAAAAAAAATATACTTAGATACAATCAGATAGAAACCATTAATTCGCCTATTCGATACTTCAGCACAATCCATAATAAATATTCAATTTGTAAATTGAAGAAATAAAAATTCAAAATACCATCTGATTAATTCATGTGAGACAACTACTTTTAGTAACTGTACTGAGCCAACTAATTTTAGTAACTGTCTTGAGACAAGTACTTTTTGTAACTGATTTGAAATATGTGCGGAAATATCGAAGTAAGCTTGGATATACGCAAGTCATATCCGATCTAAGTAAATGTTTGTTGAAATTATGTAAATTCTCAACTCGCATAAACCAATAATTATATAAATTATTATTTTTTGAATAATAAAAATATGAAAACAAAATAATAATAAATTTTAAACAGTGGAGTACTAAAAAAAATTATTCTCCACTCCAGGGGGCCAAAAAAATTAGCGACATGCTAATTGAAAAATATTAAAGCAAGAATGACACGAATAGATGAATGAAAAATCTTACAAATGTGGATTAGACGTGAAGATTTAAATACATTTAGATGTTTAATTAGGATGCAGTAACGTTACCATTCCCTTGATATCCTCTGAGATAGTATGGCCGAATGTTGTATATCGACATGCCGAAGGTTTTCTTATTAGACTTTGGAGCTTTTAGCCTAACTGAAGTTGGTGTAGTGAACTTTATTATCTTGTACGGTCCATTGAATTTTGAAGCGAATTTAGGTGCGATATTCTTGTTCATATTCGGGGCCAAGTTTTTAACCATGACCAATTGACCCACTTTATATTTAGACAGCGTTGGTTTATTTAAAGTTTGGTTGACTCGTTGTTGGTGAGCAATCTTTAACGCATCTTGTATATGTGCTTGTGATGGTTTAGCAGAACTCGTGATTAACTCAGTTAATTCGTTTATAATCACAAACGGCGTCATTAACTTTCTACCAAAATAAACTTCAGCTGGTGTTGAGTCGATTGTACTTTTGTAGGAGTTGTTGTAATTGAAAATTACAAAACTCAAAAATTTTGACCAATTTTTATGTTCTACAGAATATTCTTTGAGAATGCATCCTAAATTATATTTTATCTGTCGATTGAGGCACTCGCTCTTGTTCGAAGATGGTGTATAGCTCGAACAGTAGGCAGCTCTAATACCATTATTAAATAAGAAGGTTTTCCACTTGATCGACGCAAAGGCTGGTCCGTTGTCGGCTACAACAACCGTCGGATATCCGTTTTGCAGGAAAATCTTCTGTATCAGTGAAATGGCAACGTCACTGGTCTGCCTTTTACATGGAAAGGCGAAAGCAAATTTTGAAAATCCATCTACAATAGAAAAAATATATTTAAAACCTTCACTTGATCTAATAATAGGACCGATAAAGTCGACGTACAAAGTATGTAGGGTATACTCCGGCACGGAACTACTCAACTGAACCTTATCGTTACGTGTATATGGCCTTATAGCCTGGCACACTTTACAGGTTCTGACATAGTCCCTTACTTTTGCATAGAGGTTTTTGTAGTAAAATATTTTACTAATTTCACGGAATGTTTTAATTACTGAATTATGCGCAGCATACTTGGAATCATGATAATATCGAAGAACGTAATCGAGTAAATTATCTGGTAAAAATATACGTTTTAGTCGATTCCTTCCGACGAACTTATAAATTAACCCATCCTTTATGCAAAAATTAGGGACATTCATCTGAGCCTTAAGGTTTTGATAAATGATTTTACATTCGGGAGAGTTACGTTGCTCGCTTTTAATAGAAAGGTAATCAAAATTTGTATTAGCTAAAACGTTAATAAAGTTCAGTTGCGCATTGTTCCTGATTTCTTCATTCACCGATTCTAAGTCAGTTTGATCCAAAGTATTGGTTATCTTTTTTAAAAGGTTTGCATAACCTGGATCATTGCTATGCAACTCTTTAATTTTAATGAAATTTTTGCCTGAATCTTGATTTGAATCAGAAAATTTGTTCACTAACATATGGTCAGTTTCGTATAACCTAGATAGAAAATCGGCCATATTGTTCAATTTGCCCTTAATATGTTCCGGGGTGAAGTCATATCTCGAAATTTTAAGGATCCACCTAGATAATTTATTAAATTTATTGGGGGTATTAAAAATCCACAATAACGACCTGCAGTCAGTCTGTAGAGTAAACTTGCGGTCGGTTAAAAAATCTTTAAATTTATCTAGGGCCGTTACTACTGCGAGAAGTTCTAATTCATGACTGTTATATTTTAATTCGGCTGGATTCAATTTTCGAGAACAGTACATAATGGGGTGCAAACCGTCATCATACTTTTGAAGTAATACCGCGCCCAGACCAGTAGCTGATCCGTCAGTTTGTAGCACAAAAGGTTTGTCAAAATTAGGATGTTTTAAGACAGGCGCACTTACTAAAGATTTTTTTAAAGTAGAGATTGCATCAAGATGAACCTTAGTAATTTTGAACCTAACACCTTTCTTTTTTAAATCGTTTAACGGAGCTACAATCTGACTGAACATGGGAATATAGCGGGAGTAAAAAGCCGCAGCCCCAACTAGACGCATAACTTCTTTGACGTTTTTTGGAGTTGGCATGTCATTGATTGCTTGCACCTTAATAGGGTCTATAAAGCGTCCCTCAGCGGATATTACGCTACCCAACAAACGTACCCTCGACATACAAAATCGAGCCTTAGAAGGATTAATAGTGATACCGATAGACTTTATTTTAGTGAACAAGAGATTCAGGTGATTTAAATGTGATTCAATGTCGGGCGAATGTACAATTAAATCGTCATAATAAATAAGAAGAAATTTATGACGAAATTCTGCGAGACTGGAATTTAAAAAACGAGCTAATGATTGACTAGCCACCTTTAGCCCGAAAGGCATGGTATTGTACTCAAACAGACCATATTGTGTGACGATCGCGGTGACATGTTTCGAGTCATCTGATAATTTTATCTGATGAAAACTGGATTTCATGTCGAGGAGTGTAAACACTTTCGAATTACCTAAGCTAGCGAAAATATGAGCCATACTGGCTGAACTCATCGGATCAAACTCTATATGTTTGTTAACAAACCTATAGTCAGCGACTAACCGATAAGAATCGTCTTTCTTTTTAACAAAGAAGACGGGTGAGCTATAATTAGAGTTCGAAGGAGAAAGTACCCCTTGTGTAACAAGCTCTTGAACATGCTCGTCCAAAAGTTTGGCTTTATCGGGTGCCAGATAGTAAGGAGCTTTACAAACCGGAATGTTATCGATTAACTTAATGTTATATTCAAAACCCTTGGCAAGACCAGGAATGTCAGAAAAAATCGATTTAAATTTTTGAAGAAGTGTTTGCAACACTTTGGTTTGTTTGCTATTAAGATTTACTTTCGCTTCGACAATGGTATTAATAATTCGATTATTGTTACAAAAACCCGAAAACGGTATTTCAACATTAGGATGAAAATAAAATTTGATCGTCGACTTAAAGAAGTCCAAAATGATGTTGCAATCTTTAAGTGTGGCAACACCTAAAATTACCTCAAACGGTAATGAATCTACTATAAAAAAAGTTTGAGTCCATGAAAAATTAGCCAATTTAAAATGAAGTTTCGCAGTTAAATTACATTTTAAAAAATTATTTCCCGGCAAAGAAATAGTTTTATCAATTGATTCGGTGACGATGTTTCTATTGTTAGATTTTAACTTATTAAAAGTCGCAGTTTTAATAGCATTAACAGTAGCACCGGAATCAAAAAGTGTTAATAGAGGATAACCTTGAATGAAAATGGTTTGTAGAGGTAAAATAGTATAATTTAAAATAACATCATTAATAAGAAACTTGGGGTCTATTGCGAGTTTTTTGGAACCGTAGTACTAACATTTATATTATGCTTCTTTCTTTTAAAACAAAATTTAAAATTGTGATTAGTACCTTTACAGAAAGTACATAAAAGTTTAGTGTCATTATGCGTATTTTAAATTGAAGTAACGTTTACACTGACGGGTGTTGTAGTTATTCGCGCTTGAATTTCCTCAATTTTAGTGATAAGTTGATACAAATCTTTATAAGTATCGGGAATTTGATATAAACCAAGAATAGTTAGGACAGAATTATTGGCATGAGCAAAAATAATTTGTATGATTTCGGATTCAGATGAATCATTAAGTAGGATGTTCGCGAATTTTATTATTGAAGGAACAAATGTCGAAAATTTTTCAGTGTCAAGTTGATTTCGCCGGACCAATCTATCAATTAATATCTGTTTAGTCAAAGGTGGAATATAAACTTGTAATAAATTATGTTTAATATTTTGCCAAGACAAAGAGTCAGCCAAACAAGTAGACCAAAATGTTTGTGCGTTCGAAGCACACCTATTGATTAAAGATTTCAAAAGAACGTCTATAGGTAAAAAATTAATATCAATTAAATGTTGAGTATCGACAATAAACTGTATAATATTTTCTGGAACCGAAATGTCCAGAATAGTGATTTTATTTATAAAGGAATCTATACTCGGTTTTGCAAAAAAACTAAAATTTGAAGTTAATTGATTTGAACTAGTGTTATTATTTGATAGAGTAGTTGTTATTGTTGCCAAGGCATCGGTAATGCTACTAATCTGCTTGCTTTGCTGTTGTATTTGTTGCTGTACATCCGAAACGTGCAGCACTGACGCATGGAACTGTTGAGCTGTAGTCTGCATCTGCGTAGTTATAGCCGCTAAGTTAACCGCTGATACTTGATGAGGCGTGATGAATAAGTCATCTGGTGAAGCTGGAGGATCGTCATCTCCTGGGGTACCTGGTGTATTACGAGTTGTTCTCGGCATAATGAAAATTTAAACCACAAACAAAATAGAAGAAAGAGAAAAAAATTAGCACTAAGTTAAATATAATTATAGAATTAAAGAGAATGTAAAAGATATAAATGTATAAATATAAAGAAAAAATTATAATCATTTCAACTTTCAAAAAGAATTTCAGAATCACAAGTCGAGCTTTGTGAAAACTATCGAAAACAAAAGACACATATGGATATTTGCTCTGCTTCCATATGTGTATTTAAAAAAAAAAATAAAATGAGTTTAGTTTAAAAAAAAATTAGGTGTTTGGTTTTAAAAAAAAACTAAACACTTTATAGAAAATAATGAGTGTGTGTGTATGTAAAAATATACCACACTTTATAGAAAATAATTGAATTAACAATTATTTTCATAAATATTGGAATTTTGTTAATTTAGTAATTTTAATTAAAAGAGGTATTATGATGTAAAAAAAAAAATAATGAAAACTAAATATACGGTACTTTAGAAAAAAAAATCCAAAGCAGAGTATTGTATGTGGAATTATGAAAATTGGAAAACGATCGGTGCTAACGCGATACACGTAAATATAAAAAAAATAACACGTTGAACCGAAAGTCTTTCAATAAAAGCTGGGCCCATTAAAAAAGATAATATTGAGGTAGTAAGATCTTTACTATCCAGTAAGTGTCTAAGTTATCGACAAGTGATTCGAATCAGAAATACTGAAAATAAAAAAAAGTACAAAAAAAAGAACAAAACAAAATATATGTAAAAATAAAATATATTTGAAATAAATAATTTTTCATTTAATATGTTGATAGTATAACTATCCTTAAAATACTAAGTTTGGTTGTACAAGTTATAAAAAAAAATTACATGAATATGTACTAGATTGAACTGTAGTAAAAAGAAATATCGTATAAAAAAAAAAAAACGACACTACAGTAAAAAAAAAATGTTCAAATATGTCTGATTTGCAAAAATATAAATATACACTACAAATTTAATTCAGATACATAGTTGTATATAAAGGGGACTTTACGCTTCTGTAAAGAAAACTACAAGGCCAAAAATACCAAGCGTATACAAAACAATATAGTTATAAATTAAAAAAGTCATTGCATATTCACATAAAATACATAAATTGTACAGCCAAAATGTGTATAGAATGTGTATTGAAATGTGACAAGTCTGAAAAACCACAAGTTTCGGAATGGTGAATTAAATAAATTATACAAAAAAAATATACTTAGATACAATCAGATAGAAACCATTAATTCGCCTATTCGATACTTCAGCACAATCCATAATAAATATTCAATTTGTAAATTGAAGAAATAAAAATTCAAAATACCATCTGATTAATTCATGTGAGACAACTACTTTTAGTAACTGTACTGAGCCAACTAATTTTAGTAACTGTCTTGAGACAAGTACTTTTTGTAACTGATTTGAAATATGTGCGGAAATATCGAAGTAAGCTTGGATATACGCAAGTCATATCCGATCTAAGTAAATGTTTGTTGAAATTATGTAAATTCTCAACTCGCATAAACCAATAATTATATAAATTATTATTTTTTGAATAATAAAAATATGAAAACAAAATAATAATAAATTTTAAACAGTGGAGTACTAAAAAAAATTATTCTCCACTATTCAACCGATTCTAAAAAATTTTTCACTGAAAGAAAGCTACATTATTTTCCCGAGTGATATAGGCAGAAGTTTTTGTTTATGCATCCGTGTTCGCGTAACATACTAAAAACGTAAGTTTTAATTTATGCGAGATAGAGAAAATCTTTAAATATAAAAAATTTAATTCATTTTATAATCTAATAAGATGAAAATTTACTATAAATTTTAATAATATTAAAATATAGGAGAATAAATGTGTTTTATTTAATATTAAAATAATATTAAACAAGTGAAAACAACAACTAACTGATTTAATTGCTTAATTATCCGGTATATACTGAATTTATATAACAAAGTTTATTACAAAAGTCGTTTATTTTTATAAATATAATAATGGGGTTCAACCTCCGTTATCGAGACACGACGGTTTATAACAGAGGCCACTCACATCATCATTTTTCAACCTTTATTAATTTTTACTTTTACATTTTTATGATGTGAGTGGAGGAACAGGAATTAGTATGCAGACTAGGAATTGGTAGGTGTGCGGCTGCAGCCGACTTTGATAGGAACTCTGCCGATATTCATTTGGAGCTCGTGAAGGGAAACTGCAGAAAACCTTCACAAGCATAGCTGGTTACTTCTTTCTTGTCCATACGCCGACAGCTTAGTCAATCAACCGCCTCATTAATTTTTAATTGACAAACTGCCGGTGTCGGGATTCGAACCCAGAACCTCCCAGTTCCAAGTATACGACACAACGCCTTAACAAACGCGGCTACTTGGCTACTTATTTTTATAAAAGGAAAATTTTTTGTCGTTACATTTTTGTTCTATCTCTTACGGTTTCAAAGATGGGGAGTTTTTTCCATTTTGCCCAAACATGATCCGATTTTGCCCATTCACGAACTTGACCTTACTTTTTTGCTTTAGAAAACACATACAAAATTTCGGCTTGTTTTCGTTTTTGAGTTATCGTGTTCACGAAAATGACCGAATTAGGTCAATTTTATGAACACCTATGCTAAGCATTTATGCCTGTGATCAATACTTTCAAGCGTAACAAATTCGTGACTAAACTCAATATACGCTGGTATATTTACATATACCGGGTATAAACAGGGCCGCGCCGACCCCCGGTAGCGCCTGTGTGCGAAACCCATGAAGCGCCTCTTATTTTTACGAATCTTCATGTTTCAACGTATTTTTTTATATTATTTGTGAATTTTGCCCGAAAGAAAAATGTTCTTCAGTTTAATATACTTAGATAATATTTTCCTAAATAGGTAAAACGTCCGCTTGCCAATTACTACGAAAAATAAAACACGAATTAAATTGTTACATACTTTATTTATGATGTTATATCTAATTGTATACTTAGATATTAATAACAAAATAGATGACTTAACTATTACGTATGCTACATTTAAAAAAAAAAAACATCAAGTCTAAAATGTGTAAGAATATAAACATACTTAAATTAAATTATTTCCACTCTTCTCGCTTTTCTGTTTGCGAAATCCTTAATAGTTTCGTGTTTGTCTATGTGGTCTAGTATGGCCTCTTCTATAGATATTATTGCTAAATTTGTTAATCTTTCCCGGCTCATTGTTGAGCGCAGGTAATTTTTATAAGTTTTAATTTAGAAAAGAAACCTTCCGCGCTACGGTAACTGGCACAGTTAGCAAAATTCGTAATGATATGGTGATGTCCGGGCATACAGCTGTCAAATTGCTCAAATATATAAATTCAAGAATTTTCACCCCATCATTACTAAATTTTTTGAAAAAAGACTGACATGACATAATTTCTTCACACAAGTCATCGGCGTTAATATCCAAGGAATCGTTTGCTGAAAGTTTTTCCTGCAAACGATGACAGCTACTTCTCAATCGACTTTGATCTTGGTCATCACTTAGTTTAAATAAAAAATTAAATACATCATTTTGATTATTCAATAAATAAAATCTTTCGTCTACGGAGGATAAAGCTGGTCCAATATATAAAAAAATAGGAAGAGGATTTCGGATCATTTATAGGGTGGTCGCCGTGTTCATAATCAAAACTCTTTGGAGTTTTACGACGTCTTAGGGGTCTGGATCTGGAAGTTTCAAATTCAGCCTCAACATCTAATTTTTTATCAAAAACATCTTTAATTCCGTTAAAGCATCTAAAGCAATTTGCATATTCATATCGATGGACTGCAGAATTTTGCTCACAAAATTTACTTTTGTCAATATTATATGCCATATAAGATAAGATGAGATAAAATTTATTGCCTGATTTGTAAAATTACAATTGTCATACATTTATTTACAGATGTTCCTTAACTATAACACCATCTCTTAATAACTATTCATAAGTTCAAAATTATATAAATTCCATAACGGATTGGTAATTAACAGATTTATAAGGATAATTGCAGGGAAAAAATGGAGTGCAATGTGAAAGTAAAAAAACCCTACTTCTTATATTTATGTGAAGCAAAACTGAAGAGATATAAATTTAAGGATTTGTTATCTTATTTTATCATGATATTATTTAATAACAATAATGATGAAGGCAGCGTTACTGGCATTGCGTTGGAATTAAAGTATTATATGTTTAGTTCGTCTATGCTTGTAACTTTTATATTTTTGTATTAGATCATTTTTTGTGTATTTTCCAATATTTTTTATTTCTACGTTTTCATGATTTGAGGATCTTTTGAAAAATTTTGTGGTTATGTCATAGATTGTGTCCTTCAATAATGGTTGGTTAAGTTCTTTATGTATTATTTTTGAACTATAAAATCTTGGATAATTTCCAACAATACGCAGTGCTCTGTTTTGGACTGATTATAGCTTTTTATAGTTTGTTTTACATGTAGAACTCCATACAGGAGCGGCGTAGGTTAAAATTGGTCGTATAATTGTTTTGTTTATCAGAATTTTATTTTTTTCGCTTAAAATGGGCTTAGAGCTTAATATTGGGAATAGAGTTTTTATAGCTCCCAGGGATCTTGATTTAATTAGATTGATATGTTTTGTATGCGTCAATTTAGAGTCTAAATGTATTCCTAGGTATTTGACGTAGTTAGACCAATTTATTTGTTCATCATTCAGATTAATTTGTTGTTCTAAACTTGGCCTTCTTTTAGTGAAAATAATGGCTTCGGTCTTATTACTATTTATTTTAATTCTTCAGCGACGAAGATATTTAATTATTTTCTGAGCTGCGGTGTTTAGTCTAATTACAATGGTGTCAACTCGCCAGGATTGTGTGTAAAGTGCTGTGTCGTCCGGGTATAAAGCTAGATTTACATCGAAAGTTTTGGGTATATTATTTATAAATGTTTTGAATAGAAGTTGTTCTAATATACTACCCTGAGGTACACCGGCCGCAATGGATCCTTCGGTTGAACAAGATTTACTAATATACACTTTAAATTTGCGGTTTTTAAGATACGAGTTCAAAATATGTATTATGTAGGCAGGTAGTTTTAATTCAATTAATCGATATATCAAGCCTTCGTGCCACACTGTGTCAAATGCTTTTTCGATATCTAACAAAACCATACCTGTGTACTTTTTTAAATTGAAGCCATCTGTGATAATTCCGCTATCCTGGCGAGTTGCATCACTGTTGAGTGGCCTCTACGAAAGCCAAATTGTTCATTTATTATAATTTTATTTGTTTCAAGAAAATTCACAAGTTGAGCGGTGATCACCTTTTCAAATACTTTTAACAATAGATTTAATAGACTTATCGGACGATAACTGTTTACTACATTTGCTGGTTTACCTGGTTTCTTTCTTGGTATTAGTTTTGCCATTTTCCAGACAGTAGGGAAATATCCGAATTGTAACATTAGGTTCATTAGCAATGTAAAATGAACTATAGCTTTCCTTGATAAGTTTTTTAGAATAATTGGGTGAATGTTGTGGATGCCTGGTGACTTTTTATTTTTCAAATTTTTAATGATGAATTGTACCGCTTTTGGTCAATTCCACGTTTGTGATTTCCCACTTACGGGAATAGTATTTTCGAGATGGTTGAGAACTCATGTATTGATTTTGTTGACGTGTTTAGGTGTGCTTAAATTAATGTTTTGATTATGTATGTTCTCAAAATAATCAACAAATAAATTGGCTTTATCGTGATACGTAATCATTGTTGTTTTGTAAAGGAGGTATATGAATACTTTTTTTCTTAAAATATTTAGTAGTCCTCCATAACGTACCATCACTAGAGTTTAATGTTTTTAAGAAGCTACTCCAGCAATAATTACGCCATTGAGATAATTGTATTTTGACATCAGTGCATAATTGAAAGTAAATATGCCGATCACACTGCAATCCTCTTTTTTGACAACGTCGCCTGTAAAAATTTTTGATTGAGATTATGTATTTAATACTAGGAGGCAAATTATATATGCCATATATTTAGTGAACAAATCAATGAAAAGGTGCATATTTTGTCTGCATAAGACATTTAGCGTCATATTTTGCCTTCTGATCATATGATATACCATTGATATTTCATATAAGGCATCATAAATTTCTGGTAAATTTATGACATATTTTTTTAATAAATCCCATCTTTTAGTAGAGGACGAAAAATATTTATATAATTCTTGAACAATACTAAAAAACCCAGTCGTGTGATGATTGAGGTTGGCAGTGTCGTTTACTATTTAAGCTATGGCTAGCGCACGGTACATAGAAAGCGCGGGGGTTTAGATCCAGCAATCTTTTTCGAAGACCATTATTCTTACCGCGCATATTTGATCCATTATCATCGCCTTGTCCCCTTAAGTTATTTATGTCCAAATTAATTTCGTTTAGTTTTTCTATTATAAATGACGTTAATCCAGCGCCAATTGTATCTATAATTGGACAGAAAGCTAGGAAATGCTCTCTTATTTCCAACTTTCTAGTTTCTGTGTTAAAATTGACAAATCTTATTATAATAGGTACTAATTTGCTCTACGTGTGAAACGTCAGGAGTACAATCCAGTTTATTGAAAAATATTTATTAATTCGACATAAATTTAAAATAAAATGTTGAATTTGATTACCGAGTATGTAAATTATTTCATTTTGGATTTTATCGCCACGGTATGTCGGCATATTTTTGAAATCCGATTCATTCGTTACGCGTCGTATATGTTCAGGCATTGAAAGATCGAATTTTCCTAACATTTGAATACATTTAAAAAAATTACCATTGTTACGATCGTATAATTTTTGGCTTTGGCCACGAAAAGCCATATTTTGTGTACTTAGAAATGTGACCACATATATTATTCTTTTGATTACATCGTACCAGCGCTGCTTTGCAACCAAATTGCAACTAAAAGTTTTTGTTGAATACTATCAATTGTGTTTTTATTTTTGAGAGCATGACACAAATCTGTCCATTTTTTATAATTATTGAAATGAGCAGAACTTTTCTCATGTCTGCTGCAATACAAAGCTAGATGATGCCAATCACAAATTTCTTCGCAGAATTTATTTTTATGTTTGGATTCAAATAGCTTGCAACAGAAGCAATAAACGGCATTTTTGGACACTGAATACAGCAGCCACTCTGATAAATGCCTTTCAGAATAATACTTGAAAAATTTTCGTCCCGAAGAGTCACGCGGAAAATTATAATGTTTAATTTGTTTAATCGGATTTTCTATTAAATACTGGATCAAAGTAGCGTTTAAAACTTCTGGCCAGAGTCCAGGGCCATCTTTGGAAAAAGTTGGTATTAGTGACGATAATTGTCTTGGCGGTGACAACGGTGTATCAGCCACATGCATGGACGTAACTTCGGCGGCATCATCTTAAATTAAAGAAAGACATATAATGAACAAAGACATGATATTGCTCGCATGAGTACCTATCTACCTGTCTGAATAAACTGATTTATCTATCTATGAATAATTATGTATAATAAATATAAATAAAATAAATAAATGAAAATTTCTCGACAATCAAACTCCGCCGTCTAGTCCCAAACTAAGCAGGGCTTGTATTATGGGTACTAGAAAACTGACGTGCAAAAGTGATGTATATAGCATTTTGAATTTAATTTATATTGAATTTGAATTTGATATACTACTTTTATGCTTTTTTGCACATAAATACATATTATACATAAATATAAAAGTTTTATTTCCAATGCACCGTGTGGGAATCGAACCCATGACCTCCGTCAGCGATTACTTGTATTGTATAAAACAAAATAGTCACGTCATCTGTCACGTCATCTGACTACAAAATTAAGAAAAAAACAGACAGAAATTAAAAAATGAAAATAGGCTTTTTTATTTTGACATTAAAAACAGACAGTTATATTTATTTGTATAGAATTACATACAAAGCACTTACCACTACATGAAGCGTTTTTTTAATCCGATTTAACAACCTCTTCATCGATAAAATGACTGGTTTCTGTCTCTAATGATTCTTTCGAAGTGGATGGTAGAGCGGCAAAATATTTACTTATTTTAGTTGCATTTTTACAAAGAATACAATATACATAGAAGCTCATAAGTACGATTTTTGTGTCACTAGAAATTGTGAATTGTGGGCTTGACCGCTAGATGACAATAGCTGTTCGAGTTCGGTATTTAGTGCCATTAGCAGCACAACCAACTGTATTCTTTGTGTATATTGTATATACACAAATATATTGTGTATATTTATTTATAAATAAATATACACAAATATATATTGTGTATATTTATACTGATAAAATGCAGACAATAATGATTTTGATTCTAACAATATTATTTTAATTAATTATCTCCGGTCAATTCAATAATAATATTATTATTATTATTAATAATAATAATAAACATTTATCTAACTTTAAGTTTTAAATGCTTTATTTCCAAATGCACTCTATATATCAGTTCATGTATTATCGATCCCATTCCTCACGGGAGGGAACGATTACCCGAAATTTGCGGTCAAAACGATGAATCGGAACAGTGGAATCCTGTGCCATTTCCACAAGTGGAGTCACAGTCTCCAAACCTGTTCATTATACTTCCACTTCATTATAATAAAAGATATAAAAAATTTAATTGAAAAATGCCATTTAATATCTTAATTGAATATCTAGAGCACGGTGGTGCGTAAGGCCGAGTTTAAGGGACACATTCGGACTTTTCTCTACAGTGCTACTACTACACCTTAATTTAGGCTCATTTTTTAGGTGCTGTATCTTTTGAACGAAAAGAGCTACAGTGTTGATATTTCGAATATAGATATTTTACGGAATTATAAGAAACAGTTTTTTCAATCAACGTTAACGAATTAACCGTTAAAAAGTTATTTCACTTCAAAAACGCAAAATTCGCGGGAACGCCCACAATTTTTGGTAACTAATAGATCAATATTCTACGATACTTCCAGATATGCTGTAAAATTGATATTTGGCATACAGGTAGCTGTAGTACTCAAAATTTAACATTTTTTTGTTTTAATTAAATTTAAGACTGTATCATTAGTAAACATCCATGTAGAAAACATAAAAATGAACTATATCATATATACCTAATAATTTCTTTAACATATAGAAATAGTCATAGCAATTTGAATACAGCAGTTTGCGTTTATTATTAAAAGTTAAGCAGATATGATTACAATTAGTTGTTGAATGGGTGACCCAACACTGTGTGAAGTTGTTTTTTTTTTATACGCTTTTTATTGTAATTTTGTAAACATTAATTTATATTCTCATTTTATTTTAACTTTTTTATTATATTTTGCATTGATCAATTATTATTTATTACTAGCATTACCCGTTGCAGCTTCGCCAGTAAAAATTTTTTAAAGCGCTTATAACCAAGTCCTTATGCTAGAATGATGCGGTTTTTTGTATTCGACGTGAAATTTCTTCAAACTGACGAGAAAAATCGGTAAACTTTAATTTTTTCAGTGCAACCCCCCGGAAAATCGGAAAAACATCCTCCAAAATTACGTTTTTCTGTTCTATAAATGCTAGAAAGATGGAATTTTCATTAATTGACCCGAAATAACGTCAAATTAACAGAATATTTTGTAAAATTGCATTACCTACATCGCAACCACACCGAAAATGGGAAAAACATCCCTAAAACTGACCTTTTCACTTCTATTCATGATAGAAAGATCGGTTTTTTTCCATTCGACGTTGATCAGGTTCAAAAGAACAGAGTTATTTGAAGGAAGAAAATTTTTCCATCACAACCCTTCGAACTTGGGAAAAACACCCCCAAACCCAACCTTTTTGTTCTATACATGCTGCTACAAAATGCAGTTTTTTGCAATCGACGCTTAATAGCTACAAATTAGGGAGTTATTTCGAAAAACTTAATATTTTTATTGTAACCTCCCGAAAAATCGAAAAAACACCCCCTACTAAAATTACGTTTTTCAGTTCTATACATGCTTAAATGATGGAATTTTCACCAATCGACCCGAAATAAAGTCAAGTTAACAGAACACTTTGAAAAATTTCATTACCTACATCGCATTACACCCCCCCCCCCCAATTAATTGAAGTAAAATTGCCATTTCACTTCTTTATAAAGTCAAATTAACAGATTACTTTGAAAAATTTCATTACCTATATCGCATACCTCCGAAATTGGGAAAACACCCCTTAAACTGCCTTAAGGCATTTTGATCACACTAGAAATATGACCGCTAGGGAGTGATTTATGTATTCTAAGGAAATTCGCTAAGTTGACGCAGCTCCTGCGTAACGAATTTTTTTGTGTGCCGCAGAGACAACGGGTCAAGTCATTTCTTCGAATCCGAGCTGCCAATCGCCATATTATCTTTGTTATATATAACAAAACTATTATCTTTGTTATATATATCAAAACTATTGCATGCAGCACGTTGTTGTGGAATATGATTGTTCAAATACTGTTACGTTGATAATCAATTATCTGAAGAAGATAAAATCGATTTGTTTAGAAGTCATAATCGAAACAAATCAAGTAACATCTTATATATACTAAATTTTATATAGTTATTTTAATAAAAATATTTCACTCTTATTTCACATTAATTTGTTGCCGTTTAATACAAGGCCTATGATCGATGAATATTATTATCAATAATCCCATGTATATAATTTACGCTTTCTTTTCAGTATTCTTTGGCAATAACACTGCTTGTATATTTGGTAATACACCACCTTGGGTAATTGTTACACCAGATAATAATTTATATAATTCTTCATCATTGCGAATTGCTAATTGTAGATGACGAGGTATAATACGAGTTTTCTTGTTATCGTTAGGGGTAAATTGATTAAATGTAAGAAAAAATTTGGTTGAAATAATATTTCGTAAGTTTTCTTTAGTATGTTTTTAAAATTTTATAATTTAAAATTTTATTTATAACGTGGTAAGTTTTAAAATATTTGAAATCATCAAAAATAACGCAGGAGCTGCTTGATCTTCGAGCGAATTTCCTTCAAATACATAAATCACTTTCTAGCAGTCACTATTTTATTTCCTTTCAGGAAATTCGCTAAACAACTGGTTATATAAAATTTTAGAAACATACTACAAAAATTTTACTTTAAGAAAACTTATTACGTAATATATTTCAACCAAATTTTTCCTGACATTGAAACAATTTACCCCTAATTAATGTTTATCGTAGATTTAAAAATTTGGTAATTAAATTATAATTTTATAAATTGCCATATATATATGTAAATAAGTAAACTACCATGTAGAAAACATAAATAAAAAGTGTCTTTTTTGTATGTTTATTAACAAATTAATTGATTGATTGTTGAATAATATCGGGGTAACAACTATTGCACTTCAACCCTATGGTCCATTCTGTAATCACCGCCAGAGTGATTACAGACACAAATATATATATATATATATATATATATATGTATATATATATATATATAAATATATATATATATATATATATATATATATATATATATATATATAAATATATATATATATATATATATATATATATATATATATATATATATATATATATAAATTTTACAGATGGTGATTTTTGACATCTATTGGCTATGATCGATGGACATTTGCAAAAATTTTTGCAAAATTTTGAAGTCGGTACAAGCCCAATAGCTCTATTTCCTTTCAGGAAATTCGCTAAAACGAAATTTTGCATGAAAGTAGAAAGAAGAAAATGAAAGATACCATTAATATCGGTAAACTTCAATTAATTTAGTGCAACCCTGCGGAAAATCGGAAAAACCTCCTCCAAAATTACGTTTTTCTGTACTTGCTAGAAAGATGGGATTTTTATTAATCGACCCTCAATAACGTCAAATTAACAGAATATTTTGAAAAATTTCATTACCTACATCGCAACCCCCCGAAAATGGGAAAAACATCCCTAAAACTGACCTTTTCACTTCTATTCTTGTTAGAAAGATCAGGTTTTTTTCAATCGACGTGGACCGGGTTTAAAATAATAGGATTATTTTAAAAACGTAAATTTTTCCATCGTTACCCTTCGCAAATGGGATAAACACCCCTAAAACTACCCCTTTTCTTGTATACATGCTAGGAAGATGCAGTTTTTTATATTCGACGCTAAACAGCTACAAATTAAGAAGGTTATTCAAAAAACTTAAAAACTTTCATCGCTTCCTCCCAAAAAAAATCTGAAAAGCACCTCCGAAGCAACCCTTTTAACTTCTATTCATGGCAGAAAGATGGGATTTTTACCAATCGACCCAAAATAAAGTCAAATTAACAGAATACCACGAAAATTTCATAACATAAAAAGAGGAAAAACACCCCTAAAACTTCCCTTTTCACTTATTTTCATGTTAGAAAGAACGGGTTTTTTTTGTTCAACGTGGAACTGGATTAAATTAACAGGATTATTTTATTAGAGTAAATTTTCCAATCGCAACCATTCACAAATGGAATGAACACCTCAAAAGCATCTTTTATCTTCTATACGAAGAAAGATGTGGTTTTTTGCATTCGACGCTTAAAAGCTACAAATTAAGAAGGTAATTAGAAAAACTTAAAACGTTTCCTCACCACTCCCTAAAAAGGTGGGAAAACAAAAACCTCTAAAGTTCTATTCATGGTAGAAAGATGGGTTTTATTGCCTTTGGTGGAGAATTTCTAAGGCATTTCTATTATACTATTGGTCAATACCTAACATATATGAGATTCTATATAATAAACATACAAGTGTAACACATTTAATTTTTTACCTCAGAACTCCGTCATTTATGAACCGATTTTGAATTTTTTGTTTTAAAGGGTTTGATTTCTCATTGTCACCATTATTATATAACAACCATACTATATTGATGTTTAATCCTTTCAAAAAGCGAGCAGAGCCAGTTGTCGTTATATAACGCGAAGCGGTCTCCTTTGTATATGTGAATCTAAAAAGAGTAAAGTATCGCGAAGCGTAAAGAAACGCAAAGCATACGTGAAGAGTAACAAAACGTGTAGCTTTTTGTGCGAAGCCTTCGACTTCGTATATTTAAGCCTTACAAAAAGGATTGATATCATACCAAAAACATAAATGTAAGAAAGCGACGTGTATTCGGGAAAATCCTTAATGTAGTAGTTCCTTCTTAAAAAGTGATGATATGAGAGTAAGGACCGAGCTATTTACAAAGTAAATAGCTCTAGACTTCATTTAATAGTTGTTTCTTAAAAAGTGATGATATGGAAGAAAGGACCGAGCTTTTTACAAAGGAAATAGCTCTAGACTTCATATAATAGTTGCTCTTTAAAAAGTGATGATATCCCATTAAGGAGCCCAGCTATTTACAAAGTAAATACCTCGGTAAACAATTAACTAATTGCTCTTTAAAAAGTGATGATATTCCATTAAAAAGCCGAGCTGTTTACAAAGTAAATAGCTCGGTAAACTATTAACTAAAAAAATTAATGAGGGGTAAATTGATTAAATGTAAAAAAAAAATTTGTTGAAATTTATTTCGTAAGTTTTCCCTTAGTATGTTTTTAAAATTTTATAACGCGGCAAGTTTTAAAATATTTGAAATCATCAGAAAAAATAACTTGCCGCGTTATATAAAATTGACCATTTAAACAAATAGCTATCTATTTTGATTGTTATATAAAATTACACCCCGGACAAACGTTGTCTACAAACTGTTGTTGTTTAAATAAATAAAAAAATTATAAATATAAATAAATATACACAATATATTTGTGTATATCTAGAGCACGGTAGTGCGTGGCCGAGTTTTAAGGGAGACATTCGGACTTTTCACTACAGTGTTATTACTACACCTTAATTTAGGTTCATTTTTTGGGTGCTGTATCTTTTGAACGGAAAGAGCTACAGGGTTGATATTTCGAATATAGATACTTTACGGAATTATAAGAACCAATGTTTTCAATCAACGTTAACGAATTAACCGTTAAAAAGTTATTTCACTTCAAAAACGCAAAATTCGCGGGAACGCCCACAATTCTTGGTAACTAATAGATCAATATTCTACGATACTTCCAGATATGCTGTAAAGTTGATATTGGGCATGTAGATAGCTGTAATACCCAAACCGACGGGAAAATTGCGAAAACTGGAAATTTGTATCGGAAAAGTGGAAAATTTAACATTTTTTTGTTTTAAGACTAGTTCAACGCAAACTACCATGTAGAAATCGATATATATCATGTATACCTATTAATTTTTATACCATATAGAAATAGACATTGCAATTTGAATACAGCAGTATGCGTTGATTTTAAAAGTTAAGCAACATATTTTTACAATTAGTTTGTGGATGGGTGCCCAACACTGTGTGAATTTTTTTTATATACGCATTTGATGGTAATTTTGTAAAACATTAATTTATATTCTCATTTTATTTATATTTTAACTTTTTGATTATATTTTACATTGATTCATTGATCAATTATTATTTATTACTAGCATTGCCCGTTGCAGCTTCGCCTGCAAAAATTTTTTAAAGCTCTTATAACCAAGCCCCTATGCTAGAATGATGCAGTTTTTTGTATTCGACGTGAAATTGCTTCAATCTGACGAGAAAAATCAGTAAACTTCAATTTTTTCAGTGCAACCCCTCGGAAAATTGGAAAAACATCCTCCAAAATTATGTTTTTCTGTTCTATAAATGCTTTAAAGTTTGAATTTTCACTAATCGACCCGAAATAACGTCAAAATTAACAGAATATTTTGAAAAATTTCATTACCTACATCGCAACCACACCGATGGGAAAAACATCCCTAAAACTTACCTTTTTACTTCTATTCATGATAGAAAGGTCGGTTTTTTTCCATCACAACCCTTCGAACTTGGTAAAAACACCCCCAAAACCAACCTTTTTGTTCTATACATGCAACAAAATGCAGTTTTTTGCAATCGACGCTTAATAGCTACAAATTAGGAAGTTATTTCGAAAAACTTAATATTTTTTATTGCAAACTCCCGAAAAATCGAAAAAACATCCCCCAAAATTACGTTTTTAGCGAATTTCCTGAAAGGAAATAGAGCTATTGGTCCCGTACCGAAGTCAAAATTTCGCAAAAATTTCTTCAAATGTCCATCGATCCTACCTAGTAGATGTCAAAAATCGCCATCTGAAAAATTTATATATATATATCTATGGACATATATAAATACCAAATCTCAAATACCAAATCTCATCCCGATAAAATGAAAACTGTGACCGCTAGAGTCATGACAGACACACATATATATATATATATATATATATATATATATATATATATATATATATATATATATATATAGAAGAAATATATATATATATATATATATATATATATATATATATATATATATGTGTGTCTGTCATGACTCTAGCGGTCACAGTTTTCATTTTATCGGGATGAGATTTGGTATTTGAGGCGCTTTTGATATTCAAAAGCTCAAGCTCGTTAATGGGTAAAATCGGACCAGGGGAAAGGGGGGTTTAGAAGGAGGGGGAAACATAAAATTTGAGATATCTCCCTTTAAATTTGAAAAATCGAAAAATTTATAAGAAGTAAAGTTGTAGGTACTAAGTTTTACTGTAATTTTGTTTCTTATCATTTTTTCTGTAACAATAATATTTACAGAAATATTGACGGTTTAATATTGAAAATTAAATTCCTTAATATCTCTGTACACATTAGAGTTTGAGCAAAAATGATAAGGTGATGAATTGTAGCAAATTTGATTTTATACAACTTTATTCCTTACGCATTTTTCGATTGTTCTAATATTAAGAGAGATATTTTATATTTTGTGTTTTCTTCTTTTTTTATACCTCCCCCCATTCGCCTCGACGTATGTCATTTATTGAGAAAATTGGACTTGCAAATGCTAAAATCATATATGACATTTCATTTTGATCAGACTAAAATTGTGATCACTAGAGAGTGATTTATTCTAAGGAAATTCGCTAAGTTGAAGCAGCTCCTGCGTAACGAATTTTTTTCATTTCTATATATGATGAAATGATGGAATTTTCACCAATCGACCCGAAATAAAGTCAAGTTAACAGAACACTTTCCTTGCCTATAACGCAAACCTCCGAAAATGGGAAAAACACCCCTTAAACTGCCTTAAGGCATTTTGATCAGACTAAAAATATGACCGCTAGAGAGTGATTTATGTATTCTAAGGAAATTCAGTAAGTTGACGCAGCTCCTGCGTAACGAATTTTTTTTTGTGAAGTGGAGCCAACGGGTCAAGTTATTTCTTCAAAGACTATTACGTTGATAATCAATTATCTGTAATTGGAGAATAATTTTTTTTAGATTCGAATCACTTGTCGATAACTTAGACACTTACTGGATAGTAAAGATCTTACTACCTCAATATTATCTTTTTTAATGGGCCCAGCTTTTATTGAAAGACTTTCGGTTCAACGTGTTATTTTTTTTATATTTACGTGTATCGCGTTAGCACCGATCGTTTTCCAATTTTCATAATTCCACATACAATACTCTGCTTTGGATTTTTTTTTCTAAAGTACCGTATATTTAGTTTTCATTATTTTTTTTTTACATCATAATACCTCTTTTAATTAAAATTACTAAATTAACAAAATTCCAATATTTATGAAAATAATTGTTAATTCAATTATTTTCTATAAAGTGTGGTATATTTTTACATACACACACACTCATTATTTTCTATAAAGTGTTTAGTTTTTTTTTAAAACCAAACACCTAATTTTTTTTTAAACTAAACTCATTTTATTTTTTTTTTTAAATACACATATGGAAGCAGAGCAAATATCCATATGTGTCTTTTGTTTTCGATAGTTTTCACAAAGCTCGACTTGTGATTCTGAAATTCTTTTTGAAAGTTGAAATGATTATAATTTTTTCTTTATATTTATACATTTATATCTTTTACATTTTCTTTAATTCTATAATTATATTTAACTTAGTACTAGTTTTTTTTCTCTTTCTTCTATTTTGTTTGTGGTTTAAATTTTCATTATGCCGAGAACAACTCGTAATACACCAGGTACCCCAGGAGATGACGATCCTCCAGCTTCACCAGATGACTTATTCATCACGCCTCATCAAGTATCAGCGGTTAACTTAGCGGCTATAACTACGCAGATGCACACTACAGCTCAACAGTTCCATGCGTCAGTGCTGCACGTTTCGGATGTACAGCAACAAATACAACAGCAAAGCAAGCAGATAAGTAGCATTACCGATGCCTTGGCAACAATAACAACTACTCTATCAAATAATAACACTAGTTCAAATCAATTAACTTCAAATTTTAGTTTTTTTGCAAAACCGAGTATAGATTCCTTTATAAATAAAATCACTATTCTGGACATTTCGGTTCCAGAAAATATTATACAGTTTATTGTCGATACTCAACATTTAATTGATATTAATTTTTTACCTATAGACGTTCTTTTGAAATCTTTAATCAATAGGTGTGCTTCGAACGCACAAACATTTTGGTCTACTTGTTTGGCTGACTCTTTGTCTTGGCAAAATATTAAACATAATTTATTACAAGTTTATATTCCACCTTTGACTAAACAGATATTAATTGATAGATTGGTCCGGCGAAATCAACTTGACACTGAAAAATTTTCGACATTTGTTCCTTCAATAATAAAATTCGCGAACATCCTACTTAATGATTCATCTGAATCCGAAATCATACAAATTATTTTTGCTCATGCCAATAATTCTGTCCTAACTATTCTTGGTTTATATCAAATTCCCGATACTTATAAAGATTTGTATCAACTAATCACTAAAATTGAGGAAATTCAAGCGCGAATAACTACAACACCCGTCAGTGTAAACGTTACTTCAATTCAAAATACGCATAATGACACTAAACTTTTATGTACTTTCTGTAAAGGTACTAATCACAATTTTAAATTTTGTTTTAAAAGAAAGAAGCATAATATAAATGTTAGTACTACGGTTCCAAAAAACTCGCAATAGACCCCAAGTTTCTTATTAATGATGTTATTTTAAATTATACTATTTTACCTCTACAAACCATTTTCATTCAAGGTTATCCTTTATTAACACTTTTTGATTCCGGTGCTACTGTTAATGCTATTAAAACTGCGACTTTTAACAAGTTAAAAGCTAACAATAGAAACATCGTCACCGAATCAATTGATAAAACTATTTCTTTGCCGGGAAATAATTTTTTAAAATGTAATTTAACTGCGAAACTTCATTTTAAATTGGCTAATTTTTCATGGACTCAAACTTTTTTTATAGTAGATTCATTACCGTTTGAGGTAATTTTAGGTGTTGCCACACTTAAAAATTGCAACATCATTTTGGACTTCTTTAAGTCGACGATCAAATTTTATTTTCATCCTAATGTTGAAATACCGTTTTCGGGTTTTTGTAATAATAATCGAATTATTAATACCATTGTCGAAGCGAAAGTAAATGTTAATAGCAAACAAACCAAAGTGTTGCAAACACTTCTTCAAAACTTTAAATCGATTTTTTCTGACATTCCTGGTCTTGCCAAGGGTTTTGAATATAAAATTAAGTTAATCGATAACATTCCGGTTTGTAAAGCTCCTTACTATCTAGCACCCGATAAAGCCAGACTTTTGGACGAGCATGTTCAAGAGCTTGTTACACAAGGGGTACTTTCTCCTTCGAACTCTAATTATAGCTCACCCGTCTTCTTTGTTAAAAAGAAAGACGATTCTTATCGGTTAGTCGCTGACTATAGGTTTGTTAACAAACATATAGAGTTTGATCCGATGAGTTCAGCCAGTATGGCTCATATTTTCGCTAGCTTAGGTAATTCGAAAGTGTTTACACTCCTCGACATGAAATCCAGTTTTCATCAGATAAAATTATCAGATGACTCGAAACATGTCACCGCGATCGTCACACAATATGGTCTGTTTGAGTACAATACCATGCCTTTCGGGCTAAAGGTGGCTAGTCAATCATTAGCTCGTTTTTTAAATTCCAGTCTCGCAGAATTTCGTCATAAATTTCTTCTTATTTATTATGACGATTTAATTGTACATTCGCCCGACATTGAATCACATTTAAATCACCTGAATCTCTTGTTCACTAAAATAAAGTCTATCGGTATCACTATTAATCCTTCTAAGGCTTGATTTTGTATGTCGAGGGTACGTTTGTTGGGTAGCGTAATATCCGCTGAGGGACGCTTTATAGACCCTATTAAGGTGCAAGCAATCAATGACATGCCAACTCCAAAAAACGTCAAAGAAGTTATGCGTCTAGTTGGGGCTGCGGCTTTTTACTCCCGCTATATTCCCATGTTCAGTCAGATTGTAGCTCCGTTAAACGATTTAAAAAAGAAAGGTGTTAGGTTCAAAATTACTAAGGTTCATCTTGATGCAATCTCTACTTTAAAAAAATCTTTAGTAAGTGCGCCTGTCTTAAAACATCCTAATTTTGACAAACCTTTTGTGCTACAAACTGACGGATCAGCTACTGGTCTGGGCGCGGTATTACTTCAAAAGTATGATGACGGTTTGCACCCCATTATGTACTGTTCTCGAAAATTGAATCCAGCCGAATTAAAATATAACAGTCATGAATTAGAACTTCTCGCAGTAGTAACGGCCCTAGATAAATTTAAAGATTTTTTAACCGACCGCAAGTTTACTCTACAGACTGACTGCAGGTCGTTATTGTGGATTTTTAATACCCCCAATAAATTTAATAAATTATCTAGGTGGATCCTTAAAATTTCGAGATATGACTTCACCCCGGAACATATTAAGGGCAAATTGAACAATATGGCCGATTTTCTATCTAGGTTATACGAAACTGACCATATGTTAGTGAACAAATTTTCTGATTCAAATCAAGATTCAGGCAAAAATTTCATTAAAATTAAAGAGTTGCATAGCAATGATCCAGGTTATGCAAACCTTTTAAAAAAGATAACCAATACTTTGGATCAAACTGACTTAGAATCGGTGAATGAAGAAATCAGGAACAATGCGCAACTGAACTTTATTAACGTTTTAGCTAATACAAATTTTGATTACCTTTCTATTAAAAGCGAGCAACGTAACTCTCCCGAATGTAAAATCATTTATCAAAACCTTAAGGCTCAGATGAATGTCCCTAATTTTTGCATAAAGGATGGGTTAATTTATAAGTTCGTCGGAAGGAATCGACTAAAACGTATATTTTTACCAGATAATTTACTCGATTACGTTCTTCGATATTATCATGATTCCAAGTATGCTGCGCATAATTCAGTAATTAAAACATTCCGTGAAATTAGTAAAATATTTTACTACAAAAACCTCTATGCAAAAGTAAGGGACTATGTCAGAACCTGTAAAGTGTGCCAGGCTATAAGGCCATATACACGTAACGATAAGGTTCAGTTGAGTAGTTCCGTGCCGGAGTATACCCTACATACTTTGTACGTCGACTTTATCGGTCCTATTATTAGATCAAGTGAAGGTTTTAAATATATTTTTTCTATTGTAGATGGATTTTCAAAATTTGCTTTCGCCTTTCCATGTAAAAGGCAGACCAGTGACGTTGCCATTTCACTGATACAGAAGATTTTCCTGCAAAACGGATATCCGACGGTTGTTGTAGCCGACAACGGACCAGCCTTTGCGTCGATCAAGTGGAAAACCTTCTTATTTAATAATGGTATTAGAGCTGCCTACTGTTTGAGCTATACACCATCTTCGAACAAGAGCGAGTGCCTCAATCGACAGATAAAATATAATTTAGGATGCATTCTCAAAGAATATTCTGTACAACATAAAAATTGGTCAAAATTTTTGAGTTTTGTAATTTTCAATTACAACAACTCCTACAAAAGTACAATCGACTCAACACCAGCTGAAGTTTATTTTGGTAGAAAGTTAATGACGCCGTTTGTGATTATAAACGAATTAACCGAGTTAATCACGAGTTCTGCTAAACCATCACAAGCACATATACAAGATGCGTTAAAGATTGCTCACCAACAACGAGTCAACCAAACTTTAAATAAACCAACGCTGTCTAAATATAAAGTGGGTCAATTGGTCATGGTAAAAAACTTGGCCCCGAATATGAACAAGAACATCGCACCTAAATTCGCTTCAAAATTCAATGGACCGTACAAGATAATAAAGTTCACTACACCAACTTCAGTTCGGCTAAAAGCTCCAAAGTCTAATAAGAAAACCTTCGGCATGTCGATATACAACATTCGGCCATACTATCTCAGAGGATATCAAGGGAATGGTAACGTTACTGCATCCTAATTAAACATCTAAATGTATTTGAATCTTCACGTCTAATCTACATTTGTAAGATTTTTCATTCATCTATTCGTGTCATTCTTGCTTTAATATTTTTCAATTAGCATGTCGCTAATTTTTTTGGCCCCCTGGAGTGGAGAATAATTTTTTTTAGTACTCCACTGTTTAAAATTTATTATTATTTTGTTTTCATATTTTTAATATTCAAAAAATAATAATTTATATAATTATTGGTTTATGCGAGTTGAGAATTTACATAATTTCAACAAGCATTTACTTAGATCGGATGTGACTTGCGTATATCCAAGCTTACTTCGATATTTCTGCACATATTTCAAATCAGTTACAAAAAGAAAGCAGTTACAAAAAGTACTCGTCTCAAGACAGTTACTAAAAGTAGTTGTCTCACATGAATTAATCAGATGGTATTTTGAATTTTTATTTCTTCAATTTACAAATTGAATATTTATTATGGATTGTGCTGAAGTATCGAATAGGCGAATTGATGGTTTCTATCTGATTGTATCTAAGTATATTTTTTTTGTATAATTTATTTAATTCACCATTCCGAAACTTGTGGTCTCTCAAACTTGTCACAATTCAATACACATTCTATACACATTTTTGCTGTACAATTTATATTTTATGTGAATATGCAATGACTTTTTCAATTTATAACTATATTGTTTGTATACGCTTGGCGTTTTCGGCCGTGTATTTTTTTTTACAGAAGCGTAATGTCTCTTTTATATACAACTATGTATCTGAATTAAATTTGTAGTCCATATTTATATTTTTGCAAATCAGACATATTTGAACATATTTTTTTTTACTGTAGTGTCGTTTTTTTTTTATATACGATATTTCTTTTACTACAGTTCAATCTAGCACATATTCATGTAATCTTTTTTTTATAACTTGTACAACCAAACTTAGTATTTTAAGGATAGTTATACTATCAACATATTAAATTAAAAATTATTTATTTCAAATATATTTTATTTTAACATATATTTTGTTTTGTTCTTTTTTTTGTACTTTTTTTATTTTTTTCAGATTCGAATCACTTGTCGATAACTTAGACACTTACTGGATAGTAAAGATCTTACTACCTCAATATTATCTTTTTTAATGGGCCCAGCTTTTATTGAAAGACTTTCGGTTCAACGTGTTATTTTTTTTTATATTTACGTGTATCGCGTTAGCACCGATCGTTTTCCAATTTTCATAATTCCACATACAATACTCTGCTTTGGATTTTTTTTTCTAAAGTACCGTATATTTAGTTTTCATTATTTTTTTTTTACATCATAATACCTCTTTTAATTAAAATTACTAAATTAACAAAATTCCAATATTTATGAAAATAATTGTTAATTCAATTATTTTCTATAAAGTGTGGTATATTTTTACATACACACACACTCATTATTTTCTATAAAGTGTTTAGTTTTTTTTTAAAACCAAACACCTAATTTTTTTTTAAACTAAACTCATTTTATTTTTTTTTTAAATACACATAATAAACGATTAGTTTAGAAGTCATAATCGAAACAAATCAAGTAACATCTTATATATACTAAATTTTATATAGTTATTTTAATAAAAAATATATCACTCTTATTTCACATTAATTTGTGGCGTTTTAATAAAAGGCCTATGATCGATGAATATTATTATCAATAATCCAATGTATAAAATTTAAGCTTTCTTTTCAGTTTTCTTTGGCAATAACACTGCTTGAATATTTGGTAATATACCGCCTTGAGCAATTGTTACAACAGATAACAATTTAATTCTTCATCATTACGAATTGCTAATTGAAAATAAACTTGTTTATTTTTAAACAACTTGTTTACTTAAAAAAAGTTACATTGTAACAATACAATAAAACAATCAATGTTTTCTATTTGGAGTATTAAAACATACTGATATATTAAATTAGCTATTTTTATTTAAATACTAAATGTCTATCTAATCAAAAAGGAGGCGGTAACCTTGTCAACAAATCAGATCGATATATGCTTCATATGTTATTTTAATTACAATTAAAATAGTTAAATTTTCCGTTTGTAAGAAAGGTAAGTTTTCGAGAAAATCTTAATAAAATAGTTGCTTCTTAATAAGTGATGATATGGGATAAAGGACCGAGCTATTTACAAAGTAAATAGATCCAGACTTCATATAATAGTTGCTCCTTAAAAAGTGATGATATACGAGAAAGGACCGAGCTATTAACAAAGTAAATAGCTCTAGACTTCAAATAATAGCTGTTCCTTAAAAAGTGATGATATCCCATAAAGTTTCGAGCTATTTACAAACTAAACAGCTCGGTAAACTATTTATTAAAAAAATAAATGAGGGGTAAATTAATTAAGTGTAAGAAAAAATTTGGTTGAAATTTATGTCGTAAGTTTTCCCTTAGTATGTTTTTAAAATTTTATAACGCGGCAAGTTTTAAAATATTTGAAATCATCAGAAAAATTAACTTGCCGCGTTATAAAATTTTAATAAAAACATACTGTACAGAATATTGTACAGAATCTCATATATGTAAGGTATACAAGTGTTACACATACAAGTGTTACACATTTAATTGTTTTATTAATAAAAACACAAAAATTGCAGGACAATTTTTAATGCGTGTTACCTCAGAACTCCATCATTTATGAATCGATTTTGAATTTTTTGTTTTAAAGGGTTTGATTTCCCATTGTCCCCAATATTATACTACAACCATACTATATTGATGTTTTAGCCCTTCAAAAAGCGACCAGAGCCAGTTGACGTAATATAACGCGAAGCGGTCTTCTTTGTAAATGTGAATCTAAAAAGAGTAAAGTATCGCGAAGCGAAAGGAACGCATAGCATACGCGAAGCATATGCGAAGAGTAACAAAACGCTACGCGTTTTGTGCGAAGCCTTTGGCTTCGTATATTTAAGCCTTTCAAAAATTATTGATATCCGACCAAAAACATAAATGTAAGAAAGGGCCGAGTTTTCGGGAAAATCCTTAATGTAATAGTTCCTTCTTAAAAAGTGATGATATGAGAGTAATGACCGAGCTATTTACAAAGTAAATAGCTCTAGACTTCATATAATAGTTGCTTGTTAAAAAGTGATGATATGGAAGAAAGGACCGAGCTATTTACAAAGTAAATTGCTCTAGAGTTCAGATAATAGTTGCTCTTTGAAAAGTGATGATATCCCATTAAATAGCTCGGTAAACTATTAACTAAAAAAAATAATGAGGGGTAAATTGATTAAATGTAAGAAAAAATTTGGTTTAAAATTATTTCATAAGTTTTCCCTTAGTATGTTTTTAAAATTTTATATAACGTGGCAAGTTATTTTTTCTGATTTCCAATATTTTAAAACTTGCCGCGTTATAAAATTTTAAAAACATACTAAGGGAAAACTTATGAAATAATTTTAAACCAAATTTTTTCTTACATTTAATCAATTTACCCCTCATTATTTTTTTTAGTTAATAGTTTACCGAGCTATTTACTTTGTAAATAGCTCGGCTATTTAATGGGATATCATCACTTTTCAAAGAGCAACTATTATCTGAACTCTAGAGCAATTTACTTTGTAAATAGCTCGGTCCTTTCTTCCATATCATCACTTTTTAACAAGCAACTATTATATGAAGTCTAGAGCTATTTATTTTGTAAATAGCTCGGTCATTACTCTCATATCATCACTTTTTAAGAAGGAACTATTACATTAAGGATTTTCCCGAAAACTCGGCCCTTTCTTACATTTATGTTTTTGGTCGGATACAATATACACAAAGAATACAGTTGGTTGTGCTGCTAATGGCACTAAATACCGAAATCGAACACCTATTGTCGTCTAGCGGTCAAGCTCTCAATTCACAATTTCTAGTGACACAAAAATCGTACTTATGAGCTTCTATGTATATTGTATTCTTTGATTTTTATTACGTTCTTCTTCTTGTTTTCTTTTCCTTATTAGATTCTGGTAACCATATAACTTATTTTTTTATCTTGATTACTATTACTATCATTCATCGTGAAAACACGTTAAAAAATCAGTAACACACAATGACACAAACTAGTTTTTTCGTTGCTAGAATATAGTTCTAGTTTTTAGTTGCTAGAACTTATTCTTATTTTTATTATAAAAATTCAATGCGCATGCGCACCTTGCACACACTTTCGACTATATGATTGTTCAATTGTTTTGGCTCTCTCGTTCGTTAAAATCACGCTCGCGTCGCACGCATCGCATCGGGTTGCGTTCATAAATACACTCAAAAAAACTCACGGCGCAGCGGCGGTTCTTTTGATTCGCTGAGCTCTGAGTAATTAATGTAAACTAAAACCCAAAGCGTAAAATGATACCACAAACATTAAATATTATTATCTTGGGAGACTTGTACAATAAATGTATTATATGTTTTGTTATTTGCAAGGTATATGTTGCGCCTATTCTACCTACTTACTTATCGATACTCCATTACAAAGAATATGTTGTTGTGTAAGTGTAACATAAATAACTTCGGTGGTGGCGGCCTCATTGTCTTGGCGCCTGTGTGTACCGCAAACTTCGCACACAGGGGCGGCGTGGCACTGGGTATAAATATATAAAATCTACAGTTTTGGTGAACTGAATTTTACTCTTCAAAATTTCATTTTTATTGACTTTTGGATTATTTTTAATGAATTAATCTTCATTTTTTAATTTCACAATGGATTGTTAAGTAATCGATTTACATTGTACAACTAAGCAGTTTATAACTTTATAAGAAAAAACTTTCTTTATCATTTTTCAATATTATAGCAAGTCCAGATGTTGGAAAAAACTCAAATAAACAAAAGATATATTTACCATAACTGTACTAACGAAACCATATAACTCATACACCATGTATTGTATTGTATATCTATTATCAACGAATACAATATACATAGAAGCGTATAAGTACGATTTTTGTGTCACTTAAATTTTTTAGTGTGTATGCTGACCGTTAGATGACAATTGCTGTTCGATTTCGGTATTTAGTGCCGTTATCAGCACAACCAACTGTACTTTGGCAGAACTTAGTACCAGTTGCCCGGATCACATCGAAGCGGGGATATACTTCAAATTTATATTAAAAGAGAATCCACCAATATTTTTTTTTGCGACAGGGAGGTGGGAAATGCCAGGCTACCCACTTAAACCCACCCCCCTTTAGGGGCTTCGAGAACATGCTCATTAGCCCCCACAGGTTAAAAAAATAGCAATAAAATAACAAAACAATGAATATTACAACACTACCTAGTCAAATGAATTGACTAGGTAGGAAAAAAATAAACAAAAATAAACTATATAAAAAAAACAAAATAACAACGTTACAGTGAAGGTGTAAGAGGCCTTCACTGCAACAAATAAAAATTCTTAAAAACTAGAAAACAATATAAAAAATTAAAACTTAAAAACTAGATAATAATAACAAGTTTTAAAAACAAAAAATATAACAACGTGTAATAGTGTGGGTGTAAAGAGCCCACACTATTACAATAAAAACAATAAAACCTAAAACTATGCGTAATAAAATGTAATATTGTGAGTTAAAGGGCCCACAATATCACAGATAAAATCAATAAATAATTTAAAAACACAAAACATTTAAATGGAAGATAAAATCGTACGAGGCTGTACGTAAAAAATATACAAAAGAGACGACTTTTTTAAAATATGAGATGTTTGTTGCCCTAGAGTCTTCGTAGAAGGTGAGATTAATTTAAAATTGTAATCATCCTCTTCACGGAGCTCGCATAATATGATAATGCTCGTGCTACATTTTTTCGAAGCCGTAGTCTTTGCCGTAAAGGTTCAAAGACTACATATTTCTCAACAATATGCCTCACGGTTTGCACTGTCCTGCAAACAGTGCACCTTGACTGATCCTCACCGCAGAGAAGATATACATGCGATATTTGAGTGTGGCCTATTCGCAAACGTGTAAGGGCCACACTCTCTCTACGGCTCAGATTTACAGGTGCCGGCATCTTATTGATGCTTGGCTTGACCTGTTTGAGGTTTTCCGTAAGGTTGTTCCACTCACGCTGCCATTTTTAATTAACTTTGAGACGTATGCAGACTTTCAGGTTCTCTGGGCGTATTGGAATTAGATCCAGGTGGTCTGCTTCATCAGCCACCTCATTCCCATGTATACCCACGTGCCCAGGCGTCCATACAAAAACGATGGACACATGCTGGAGCACGTGGAGTATCGCTTGGATGTTTTGCACCAGAGGGTCCCTTGAAAGCGAGTACATTAGTGCTTGCAGTGCGCACATCGAGTCGGAACAAATGAGGAATGTATTGTGAAGGTTCGAAAACTCTTCACAATATCGCAGAGTTTGCAAAATTGTATATAATTTAGCTGTGTATACGGATGCCTGTGGGAAGAGCGACCAAGTGTGTGAGCTAGTGCCAATGGCAATAGCGCTCCCCACACCAGAAACGGTTTTAGATCCATCCGTATACACACACAGAGAGTCATTGTATTCGCTAATAAGCTGTAGGAAGCAGGTCCGATAGAACTGGGAACTGGTTTCTTCTTTACGGAGACCAGCCAGGTCAAAGCGGCACCTTACTTTTGGGATCAGCCAAGGAGGTACTTCATGATAACTATAGGGAAGTACCTGAGCGAATTCGAAATTAAGACTCTCCAAAAGCTCCTGCGTTTGAACGGCCAAAGGCCTGGTGACCGTGGCACGTCTCTCATAGAGTCTCCACAGAAATCTGGATTTTCTGAAGAGAGCCTGGAAGCTGACATGAATGGGCTTAGCCCATACCACCGCGACATAATTGAGGAGCAGGCGCTCACGCTTCAACCTCAATGGAGGCAATCCCGGCTCTACACAGAGACTCATAGCGCTGACATCCGGGCGGAGGAGAATACTACACAGCCATCCTGGGCAGAACCAGCGATGAATAAAGCCGTAGTAACATCTCTCGGTCTGCACCCCACGATGTACCAGCCAATCCCTGAAGCACATTCATTGCCTTGCGACAACTCGCTGCCAGGGATTGGAGGTGTGGACGCCACGTTAATTTCTTGTCAAAGACAAGTTCTAGAAACCTAATAGAGTCGGCACATCCAAGGCGTGATCCTTTTAAGTAAAGGATCGGATCAGGATGTGCCTTTCGTTTTCTGCAGAAATGGACCACTTTAGTTTTAACTGTGGAGAATCGAAAACCAACACTTTCTGCAGAATGCACCACTTCGTTTCAATTTTATCCATTGATGGAGCTCCATAGAAAATTGCAAGGTCATCAACATACAGACATTGACGAATCGGAGCTGAAACTGCGATGTGATTGATCGCTATAGCAAAAAGGGTAACACTAAGCGTCGAGCTCTGGGGAAACCATTCTTCTGGGAATGGATCCCAGATTCAGTGTCACCCACCCGGACACGAATTTTGCGGTCACATATAAAACTTTGAATGAACTGAGGCAGAGATCCTCTTAGACCCCAGTCATGCAGCTTCCTGAGAATGCTGTACCTCCAAGTCATATTATGCTTTCTCCAGGTCGAAGAACACTCCCACAAAGTGAATGCCCCGGAGAAAGTTGTCTTGAATGGCATTCTCAAGGCGAACAAGTTGATCCGTCGTCGATTGGTATTGGCGGAATATCTTGCTGAAGCAGCAAGTCAAAGATATTTGACGGTAGCTTGATGGTTGCGATGAATCTTTACCCTCTTTAAGCAGCGGGATAATAATGGCCTCCCGCCATTTCTGAGGGTAAACGCACTGCCGAAAAATATTGTATAGTTCCAGTAATCTGCACTTACCAGGATAAGGCAGATTCTGGATCAAGGAATAATGTATTGAATCGAGGCCAGGTGATGTATCTGTTGACCCCTTTAGCGCCTCCAGTAGTTCTTGCATTGTAAAATCGTTGTTATACTGGAGGGATTCATCTGTGAAAAAATCAAGATGATCGTGTTGTTCGTGATGCATCTTGATTCGCAGGAAATCCGGGTCATATTCTTTGTAAGCTGCAGACGTGCTCAATATGCTCCGCTAAACACTCAGCAATTTCGGCACGCTGCGATATGACCCGGCCATCCCAATTGAGAAGGGCAGGCTCCGGTGATGAGGAAAATTTTCCCGAAATTGCCTTCACCCTCCACCATCCTCCGAAGATGGTGTGGAGGTATTGATGGCCGAAGCATATTGCTTCCAAGATAGCCTTTTCTGATCTCGAATAGTTCTTATTTCTATTGATCTTCTTCTTTTAAAGGCTATCAAATTTTCCTGCGTGGGGCGTCTTTTCAGTTTGTTAAATTCCCTCTTTTTCTCTGCAACCGCTACTCTCAGGATATCATTCCACCAGGGAACTTTTCTCTTAGGTGGAATGCCGGAATACTTACTTATAGCGTGTGTAGCTGCTTCAATGACTTTGGAGGTTATTTTGTACACATTCTCTTCTACGTCTCCACCCAACGTGGGAACTTGATAACTTTCCATGAAAGTGTCCCAGTTGGCTCGACGAAGACGCCATCTCGGCGAAGTAGGATGTGGACACATCGGTGAGTTATGAGAAATTTTTATGAGTAGATGGTCACTCCTACAAGGATCAGGGAGTACCATCCATTCCAGTGGATGAGCCAGAGCAGGTGAGCATTGTGTCAGATCAATTGCTGACATCTCACCAGTTCTGGCGTTTAATCGTGTTTTCTCACCAGTATTTAAAAGAAACGTGTTTGACTCATCTAAAAAACTTTCGATGAGTCTTCCACGTGCGTCTCTATGCTCACAGCCCCAAAATTGACTGTGAGCGTTAAAATCACCTAGCATCAGAAATGGTTGTGGAAGTTGCAAGGTTAAACGTGCCAGATCTTCGATACTCAAATCGAAGTCCGGCAGAGTTGTGCATACTGTGAGTTCGAGCGATCCGTATATTCTAACAGCTATAGCTTGTGGGGAGTGTCAAGGCGAAGGGCCTGGTAAGATAGGCCCTGTCTTATTAATATTGTGACATCTCCCCTTGCTCGAACATCTGGCAGAACATCTCGCCGGCGGATGGTATAACCCTTCAGGGTATATGTCTCCGCCGGTCTAAGATTTGTTTCTTGTATACATACACATATAGGTGTATGCTACGCAAGAAGCATGTTTAGCTCACAGTAGCGTTGTTTAATACCATTGCAATTCCACTGTAATATATTTACCATTTCTATTGACTAGGATCGGTTGCCCCAGGAAGTTGTGAAATCACTTCCTGGCTCTTCTGGTCGTTTCCTTGTCGGAGAAAGTGACGGAATCAGAACCCGTCTCCGACGTCACCCTGTAGGAGACGACGACCTGGTTTTCACGATCCGGGAGGATACTCGAGCGAAGCTTGTGCCCTGGGCTGCCTCCTGGCGATGTTGAAGCCGGAGACCTGGACCTCTTCGGCTTCGGTGAGCTCAGCTCCGCCTGCAGAGCCGGCTCGCGCCGTGATGCAGATGGAGGTGGAGTCTTTTCACGATCCACCTCCATCCTTTTCTCTTCTGAGGCGGGCTTACTGAATGCCACCTCCGACACTCTCACGTCACTCTTCAGGGTCTCTCTCGTTCGTTTTTTTGTAGTTTTGGGAGGGGCCTGGACAGGTCCCTCCTGCGTTCTTTTGATGATTTTAGCTGGCCTTGCTGACACCTGGCCATTTTTTTAAAATTTAAAACCCTCCTGCGCGCCTCAGGATATGTGAGCTTATCCTGAACTCTCACTTTTTTAATAGCCTTCTCCTCTTTGTGTTTGGGGCAGTTTCTCGACATTGTCGAGTGAAAATCCCCACAGTTAACGCTTGTTATAGGTTTATTGCACGGTCTTCCTTCGTGCAAATGCTCCCCGCAGACACAAATTTGAGGCCTTTCACATCTACCTGCCGTGTGCCCGTATCTTTGACACCGATAGCATCGCACCGGTGCTGGATTGTACGGACGCACGGGGATTTTTTTGTGAATGCTAGCGTCAATGGTTGCTGGCAAATCAATTTTGCTGAAGGTAAGTTGGAGGAGAGGTGAGTCCTTCAAGTCATCATCTTGCCTCCACTTAATTCTTCGGTCCTCAATTACTCCCTGGTCGGACAAATTCTCGACTATGTCTTCGAAGGAGCAAATCATGAGGTCTCTGCAAAAGATCACCTCTTGGGAACTGTTTTAAGTTCCATGGGGCGACACCTCCACCTCATGATCGCCTAACATCTTCAGACATAGAAGCTTTTCATGTATAGCTTTGTCGCCGAAAGTATCGACCAACAACCCGTTGTTAACTTTTTTAACGTCTTTAAGACGTCCCACAGCCTCGTACAATTTCTTTGCTATTAAAAAGTTAAAAAAGGGCTTACCGACTTAAAGTAGCTTGAATCAGCACTTCTCTTAATCAAAAAATACTTAACAATACTTTGCCTGGGAACCTGGAAACAATGACAAGTTCTCGCGGAATTTCCGTTTATTTTTAGGGGGGTTTGGTCCCCCCGACGTTTCGGTTATAACCGGGACGCCGGCCGGGCCTGGTTTTACGGAAGGTGGAATTTCCGTTAGTTTTTGGGTGTTGAAAATTTTCATAAACTTTTAAAAATACCAGCCATCGTGTGCAAAGGGGCGAGCTGGAATAGCCGGGAATGGGTTTACCCTCGGACTTTAATAGTCCTACCCCAATACTCTGGGGCCCGGCCTCCGCTTTACCAGTCCCGGAACACGCGGACGAACTGGAACTCGCGCGAAGCAATGCAGATTCCGATCTCTGCATCCATTGCACACTATTCTACCAAGAACCGACCTGGCTGGTGGCTAAGTTCCGCCCACCCTGCCTCGGCACAGCAAGCTCACATCAGATCTCGGAAAAACTGAGACCCCACCCTCAGCTCCTCTCGACCACTCCCAGCGGGGATGCACGGGACCGCCAGTTAAACGTCTTCAACTAAGACAATGTCGGCCAGATGACGTGGCCGACAAGTAATGTTGTGACAGTGCACGAACACCGCACACCGAAACCAACGATGACGATGATGATAGCGTGCGACATCCGCACACTGATCCCAACGTTGAGAAGTTTGGGTCCGTTAGCTTCCCCTTCTGCTGGCTTGCAGGCTAGGTACTAGGCCCTCTCACCACGACAAGGTAGACCCACGGGAGGGTCCACCAATATTGATGAAATTTTTATGAATTTTTAGAATTAATTAGTCAAAATTTAAAGATATAGTTTGGTGTTATAAAAACACCTCTGCCTGAATTGTTTGAGCTATAGGCATCTTATTGTTAAATGTGCTTCGAAATCCAGTTGCTCTAAATGTAAACAAGGTCATCACACACTGTTACATTTTGAGAAACAAAATTCCTCGCCAAAGGTGGGTCTGGAAGCTCCTAATAAGGTAATTGTTTCTGATACTAATTCTTCAAGCTCTGATACCAAGAATGGGGGATTCTTGCCTACGCATAGTGTAGTGTTTATAATCGAAAAGAAAGGTTGAAAACGTTAAATAAAAGATGTTTTATTTCTCTTATATCTTTATTCATTTTGTGTCGAATAATTTCTGTCAAAAAGGTATACGACTTCATGTTGCTTACAACTGTCAGTGGCGTAGCTAACATAATTATAATTTGATATTACACATAGTCTCTGTTCAAATACGCCCTACAACCAGCTGAAATCGTCTAATCGCCCTGCAACCGTTTTGTTATCTACCGCTGTAGTTAATATTTTGGATTCTAATGGAGAACAACAAGGCGCTCGTTTAATATTAGACAGTGGTTCTCAAGCACATATGTTAACCTTGGAATGTCGTAAGCGTTTAGGTTTACACATATCAAAAGTGTACAGGTCGGTTAGTGGTATCGGGTCAACTTTGAGTACAGTTCATGGACAAACTGATATAGTACTTTCTTCACGTTATGACTCATCAAAGGTTTACACTATCCAAGAATTAGTAGTGAATAAAATAACGGACAAGTTGCCCACGACATCAGTAGATATTGAATCGATTTCCTATTTGAAAAATTTACCTCTTGCTGATGATAATTTTCATCATTATTTATTTTCATCACTTATTTGCAAATGGTAAAATAATTACTTTACAGTCTTCACCAATAGCTATTGAAACTAGTCTTGGCTATGTCATGATGGGATGTGCTCCCATTTTATATTCAAGTGACCAGCTTCAAAGTTTTTGTACTCTAGCACCTTTGGAAGATTGGAGGAAATTACGACTTCTATAGCGCTTAGCCCGGAAGACGTTGAGTGTGAAGAACTCTTCGTATCTAGCATGAAGCGAGATATTTCAGGAAGGTTTTTCATTGCTTTACCTTTCAAGATGGAACCGTCTAATTTAGGAGATTCTTATTTGTCAGCCCGACGTCATTTGCTTAGAAAAGAAATTCCAATCCTAACAATCTTTAAAGTTAGAATACGATAAAGTCATTAAAGACTCTTTAGCACAGGGACACATGAGTGTCGTCATTGAGTATGATCTCGTGTGGTGTTTGATTCCAGTATGAAAGTTAGAATACGATATCGTCAAACTTTTCATTGAATGACATTTTGCATACTGGACCGAAACTTCAAAGTGATATTTGCTGCATACTTCTAAATTTTAGATTATTTTCCGTAGCTATATGCTCTGATATTCGTCAAATGTATCGTCAAATTATTTTAGCTAAACCGCATAGACGATATCAACGAATACTTTGGCATTTTTCCCCGGATGAACCGATTATTGAATATAATCTAAATACAGTTTCTTTTGGTATTAAAACTTCTCCGTATACAGCGCTGCGAGTCATTCAAGAATTACTTCGTATTGAGGGTCAAAGATTTTCTACGACCACCAAGGCTGTACTTAGAGACTTTTATATTGACGAATTTGTGTCTAGTATTGATTCACTTGAAGAAGCGAAAATACTGTACTCTGAAATAGTAAATTTATTCAAGTCAGGAGATTTTGATTTGGTGAAATTGTCATCCAACTGTAAAGAATTGTTAGAACTCATCCCTTGCGAGCGGTGTCTCACAGACATGATTCAGTTTGAATCAGATACATTAAAAATGTTAGGCCTTCAGTGGAATCCACATCTTGATACCCTGTCTTTCAAAGTAAATATTACCAATTGTGAATGCTCTAAACGGATCATTTTATCCACTATAGCCCGCTGTTATGACCCTTTTGGTCTTCTGTCACCAGTTATATTGTACGCCAAATTGATGATCAAAGACTTATGGTCTCTTGCTCTTGATTGGGATGAGGTCCCACCCGCTGTCATAGTATCCAAATGGGCACGATTTATAGAAGAATTACCGCTCCTAGTGTAAGAGTATTGCCTACATCATAGGGTTCCATAGAATGTAAATAATGCGTACTATTATATATTATCAAAAATACAAATTTATTTCAAAATATTTAAAAATAGTAGCTATTTTTTTATATATGCAAACCAAAGCAGTATTTTGATTATGTGTAGTTATAAAGATGTCCTTGAATGTGTTGTTGTTGTGAATCTTATTGTCTGTCTCATTCTGTCAAATTTGAATATTAATTAGCTGTGCCACTCGAGTGAGTCAGATTTGGAGTAAACAATTATGAATTTGTTATGACGCAGTTGATAGCCAAAATAGCAAGTAAACGGCAGATAACGGGGGACAGAAATAAGCAAACGATAGACATGGAATGATATTAAGGGATTAGCAAACAAACTATAGACATGAGTAGACATCATTATTAACGTGGAAGAAATTTTGTTTTAACAATAAAAACAATGTTGTACAAAAAATTTATATAATTATTGTCATTAAAAATATTAAAAATTAATAAAATGCTATACAAAATAATATCTAGTTTAATAACATTCCAATAAAAAAATAGATTAATCTGTGACAAAAAATAAAATGGAAAACAAATGGAATACACACCGTTTCCATTGTATTGTTACACTAGGTAGTTTCCAAGTACCACGCCACGTTAATTATTTCGTAAATAGTTCATTTATTTTAGTAGCATTCGCAGACGCTTCAGAGAAAGCGTACGCTAGTGTGGTTTATTTGCGAACAATTTCTCATAATCGCAAAGCTTCAGTTTCGCTATTATGCGCCAAATCAAAGGTAGCATCTTCGAAAACCATTTCCATACCCCGCCTAGAATTATGTGCAGCATATTTACTTTCAAAATTATTATCTTTTGTATTAGACTCCTATGGTTCCCGTATGCACATTCAAGAAATTTACGCCTTTTCTGACAGTACTGTTGTTCTAAATTGGCTCAATGCACCCTCTAGATGGGTAACATTTGTAGCTAATCGGGTAACAAAGATCACCGAAGTATTACCTAAAGAAAAGTGGTATCATATTGATAGCCAATCCAATCCAGCGGACCCGCTATCTCGTGGTTTATCCCCATCTGAAATTTTGGTTCATCCACTTAGACTAACTGGACCATCTTGGCTATCATTTAAGAGGCCGATAAAACCATTCAATAACATTTTGGCAAGTAATTTAGAACAGAAAATTGTATCGCTCCCATTAATAGAGCCGGAAGACAACTGTCCTCATCAGTTGATTACAAGATGCTCGAGTTGGTGGAAATTGATTCGTACTACAGTACATGTTTTGCGTTTCCTACATATATTGATCGGGAAGGGCCGTATCACCGCTAATGAATTGGAAAGTGCGGAACTTATTTTAGTAAAAAATGTACAAATGGTTAATTTCAAGGAAGATATTGACTTGTTAAAATTAGGGAAAGGATGTTCCTCTTATTTAAGAAAATTACGACCATTTTCAGAAAATTTACTCCTCAGAGTGGGGGGTCGGTTATCTAATTCCACATTAACGCACGAACAACAACATCCTTTACTTCTGCCGAAAAAGGATCCGTTTGTAAATTTACTTATAGATCATTATCACCGCTCAAATTTACATACCGGACCTTTTTTGACCTCAGCGCTCATTCGGCAGAAGTATTGAATTCTCGCTGGTAGAGGGGTTATACGCAACCACATACATTCATGCAACTTCTGTTTTAGATAAAAACCAAAACATTATTTTCACCTTATGGCAGACCTTCCAATTCCCCGAGTACATGAGTTTAAAGCGTTTTGTCAAATACGGGTGTAGATTACCTTGGGCCTATAAATATTACTATTAGCAGAAAACCAGGACAAAAATCGCAAAAGGCGTACATTTGTCTTTTCATTTGCCTCAGTGTTAAAGCTATCTATTTGGAGCTAGTTAGTTCTCTAATAATAATAATAATAATAATAAAGGTCTTTATTATAATATTTCATAAATTAATTCAAATTTCACAATTTTTTCTTTTTGCAGACATATTCTATGGTCATTTTAGACCGTCGGAAGAGTTGTCTTTATATAAATATATAAATTTTAATTTAGTTACAACTATAATTAGACCAATTTTTTAAAAATAAATGTTAACTCTTACCTCTTTCTTAAACAAATATTCGAAAATTCTCCTTTAACAAACAAACAAAAACAATTTACGAAGCGTTTATAAAATATATGCATAAGCATGAATTGATAAACACAAACATAAAATATAGCAACTCTAACAGAAAACTTTTCAGTAGTTAAATTCAGAAATCAAGGTATATCTGTATTTCCAGGCACATTTGCAATAATTAACAAAACTAGGCCAATCTTTTCCATTCAAATTCTCCAAAAAATCTTGATAGCTAAGCAACGGCTTTTTAAAATATAGATTCCGAAACTCTTGGAGAATAGGACAGACTGCAATAAAATGAAACACAGTTTCTTCTTCTAGTTTATTACATATAGAGCAGACTTTTGTTTCATGACTATAAGAGATATTTATTTAAGTAAAGGAGTTCCCCCTAGCTTTAATTGTCCAGCTTATGAAATTGGAATTCACGTCAGAAGAAATACAATTATTGCCTGCATGCAATTCTTTATAAAGAGGATGTTTAATGCTATTTAATGATTTTAATTTATATTCGTTAATAATTACGTCGCGTAAAGGATTGATTACATTTGAAATTTGTATTGACCCACTTAGCAGGTCCTGGATATCAATATCACATCTATTACATATCTCATTGACTTCATTATACCAGAATAGTTTGCTTTCAATTATCTTCCTCATAAAAATGAAAGGATATCTATATGACGGTAAATTGAGACATTTTTTTATATACTGCAAATGGAGTTTGAAAGTAAATAGAAATAGTGGTACGAGATCTGTTTCTAGATAAATGAGAAAATCCGGCGTATTTCTAGGCAAATTGAAGCATTTTTTAATAAAGATTTTCAAAACTATTTCCATATTATTAAATTTATGGTATCCCCATACTTGAGCTGTGTAACAAAGAATTGATCGCGCAACTGCTTTGAAAATATTTAGTTTAGAAGAAACGGGTATGCTTTTATTTAAACTAATATTGTTGAAGGAGTGCATGGCATATTTCTCTGTCTTTACCTTAAAATGTTGATCAAAAGACAGATTCGAAGACAGAATGATGCCAAGATATTTATAATTGTTAACCACATCTATTTTTTCCCCTTATAGAACCATTTTTCGTGTTTAGCAGACCTTCCACCACTTCTAAAGATCAAAATTTTAGATTTATCTAAATTCAATTGCAAGTTCCAAGTATCGCAATATTTTTTCAGAGAAGTTATCATTTTTTGCAAAGTTAGTCTGTCTGATGCTAATAGTACAAGGTCATCCGCATAAGCCAACATTTTAACACGAGTATCTCCTACTGTAATACCACCATCTAGATAAGTTTCGAGGTCATTTATAAATAGGGAGAACAAAATTGGGCTAAGAAGACAACCTTGTTTTAGGCCCATGATTGTTTCAAAAGATGCGGTCAAACCCTTCTGACACCAAACCGAAGCGGAAGTTCCTACGTATACGTTTCTTAAAATATTAATAAACCTATAGGACATGCCCATTTCAAAGAGCTTATACAATAGAGAATATCGGTCAATACGATCAAAAGCGGCTGAAAAATCTACAAAAAACGAAAATACTTTCTGGCGTTTATGACTTAATTTGATTTTGATTAAGCTCATTAGCGTAAAAACATTGTCAAACGTAGAATACCCCTTTCTAAAACCAGCTTGATATTCACCTCATATATTTTGAGTGTCTTCCCATAAAATGATTCTATCCAATTAGAGGCCTGTAAAAAGTTTACTCACAGTATTGGAAAAAGATATGCCTCTATAATTAGCTACTTCACTAATCATTCCCTTCTTATGAATTGGAAAAATGATTGCCCCTTTATATTATTAAAATAAGTCAATCATCTATCTAGAAAATTTTTATAAAATTCATAAGATATGCCATCTGATCCTGGCGCTTTATTTAATTTTGCTCGATTTAAAACAATCATTATAAAACTTACAAAACTTACGAAAGACTTACAAAAAGGGGCATCTAAAATATAATTTTTTATAAATGGTTCCACATAAACCATTCTGGTTGCAACTAACGGGGGGTTTAGCAAATTTTGGAAATAGTTTATCCAATCTGAAGGTAGTATACATGCATCCGAATGAAAATGTTTTATTTTGAGATATCGTACAAAATTCTAGAAACTCTTAGAATCATTTACTGTATTAAATGTTTCGATGATAGTCTCGGTATGCTATTTTTTCTTTAATCTGCACAGATTTTTATATTGTTTTCTGACATTAAAATAAAGAAATTTAACTGTTTCAGAATTCGTTTTCCTAAATATATGTAATAGTTTAAATAACTAGATGCGCATTTTATGACACTCACTATCGAACCCATTCGTTTTATAAACAATAGGCTTGTTTGTATAGTGCATATTATTAAAGATTATTAAAATAATCAAAGAGAACTCTAGGTTTTTTTGAAATTATATTTCAAATTTTGCCCCTCTTCCTAGAACATTTGTTTGTATTTTATAAATACGTATTTCGACTACAATGTAGTCATCATCAGTATGAATTAGCTAATCGTAACTATCTCTGGGATATGAATTCAGAGATATGTTGCTTGTTGCTAATTTGGTGCCTGTGTCACAATGATATTAAAAAATTCTGTCCTTTTATACGATTTGGCTGAGGGTATAATCTGACTTGAGAATTATTTACTGACTGCTGGATTAGGTGGGTGGAAAGCCCCACCTATTTATTGGCGGTATTCTTTGGTGACTATGCGGCGTTTTGTTTTGTCACTAAAGTGAGTGACCTACTTTAACCTTGACATTCAGGTATTGCATTTTTATTTTTAATTAATTTTTTCGAAATGGTCACTTATTTCGAAAAAATTTCACTTTCTGGAAAAAATGGCCTATTTTCTAAGAACTGTATCTTGGGAACCAATAGCTGTATAGAGCGTGTTTTGATCTCAAATTGTTGAAAATTTAGTCTACTTTAAATGTGTATAGAATGACTATACCGGTCAGACCCTTCCTTCACTGAGATATTAAGCAAAAACTAAAAAAAGTCCGAAAATTTCATGGTTTTTTGGAGTACACCGCCGCTCGCACAGCACTTTGGAAATTGCAAATCTGGTTTTTTAATATTGGTTTAGGTCCTAACAACATATAAAAAATTCAGAACGACGTGACCTTTTGCAAGCACGGATGTAGATCTTAACTGGACTATAAGTACGTATAATGGGTTTGAACAATTTTTTTGTCTGAATCAAGCTGAGCCGAATCATTAGTTTTCAATACCTATTTTCATGTATCAGTAAAATTATAAATTCTTCTTCTGGGCATGGTAGGACCTTGTTGTTGGTGGAGAGGCTTCAACTTCAACGAAGTCAGTTATTCTTGATGAACGTGCAATTTCAGTTTTTAATTTAGCTAAACAAAAATTAATTGATGTTGTTAAATTAGCACATCCTGTTTCGAACGCTGAAACTTGCATTCTCACTGATTCCTCCGGTACTGGCATTGGTGCAGTTTTGCAACAAAAAATTCATAACGTCTGGAAACCACTCGCTTTCACATCAAGAAAACTGACAGACACTGAAAGACGATATAGTACATTTTCAAGAGAATTATTAGCTATTGTTTTTGGCATAAAAAAGTTTCGTCATTTTATTTCAAATCGAAATTTTTTCATTTAGACTGACCATAAACCTTTAATAAATGCTATTAATTCTCGTAATGAAAATTTACTAAATCGTGATATACGTCACTTAAACTTTGTCAGTCAATATACAACTGATCTTAGATACATTAAAGGTAGTGAAAACATTCCGGCTGATTGTTTATCTCGAATTAATACAATTTCATTACCTTCAGGTATTGATTTGATTGATATTAAGAAGATTTCTGATCACCAGAAATGTGATCCTCTTCTTATTAATTTGTTAAATATCAAAAATATTCTTTATAAATACGTACTCCTCCGAATTCTCTTTTTAAGGTTTATGTGGAGACTTCTTTGAAAATACCCAGAATCTTCGTACCTGACATTGATATAGAAGATGTATGAAAAGCTGTCCATAATCTTGGTCATCCATCAATTAGACAAACCTTGAAAAAAGTACGCACATTCTTTTTTTACCCTGATCTTATTTCGAGAATAAAAAATTTGACACGATCATGTCCGATCTGCCAATTAAATAAAATCACTCGTCACACTAAAAGTGATTTTATGCCAACTGAAGAACCAAGTATCAAATTTTCTTTCTTACATTTAGATATTGTTGGACCTCTTCCTTCTAGTGAAGGATATCGGTATATCTTCACTATCATTGATCGTTTTTCGCGTTGGGTCGAGGCTATTCCAATCAAAACTATCACGTCGGAAAAAATTATTAATAATTTGATTGCTTCTTGGTTCTCACGTTTTGGTATATCTACGAGGATCACTACTGATCAAGGTAAACAATTTCAATCACATATCTGGAAAGATTTTTTGTCTTCTCTAGGGATTAAGCATATTTCCACTACTGCTTATCACCCTAACAGCAACGGTATTATTGAACGGTTTAACCGGTCACTCAAAATTTCTTTAAATTGCTGTCAAAAAAATAATTACTGGTACAAAATTTTACCTTGGGTACTTCTAAATTTGCGCTCCTCGGTCAAGGAGGATATTAACCTTTCTTCTGCAGAAATTTTATATGGAATTCCTCTTCGATTACCATATGATTTCTTTTCAGAAAACGTTGATACATATCATTCTGTTCAACAATCTACTCGAGAGTTGAAGAATAGAATGATAAACGCAAAATTTTTCTTTACCAGACAGTTCACCAACAAAAATGTATTTTTACCCAAAGATTTAGATTCATCAAAAAAAGTTTTTATACGCGAGGATCATGTCAAACCTCCACTTTCTTGTAATTATAGAGGTCCTTTCTCTGTTATCAAAAGATTTCCTAAATTTTTTGTTATTGATATCAATAACAAACCTACCTCTATTTTAATTGACAGGCTAAAACCTGCATACTTTTTTCAATGTTAATCTTATCTTAATTTACTTTGTATTTACTTATAAGATGTACATCAACTATTAAAGTTTTTTCCGAGTGAACAAGGTTATTTTATGTTACAACCTTTTTCTAGTCGTTTTCTTTATTAGTTGATGGGGGGAAGTATGTAGCGGTATCGCTTCTTTATTAAATTATTATTATAATTTTGTTTATCATTTTTAGTTGTTGCATAACAACTATAACTTCTCCCTATTATCACGGTTGCTTTGAATGTTAACAACTTTGATAATTTACATATTAATATAATATAATATGTCATAAACCAAATCAATAAAGATCAATTATATCTTTAACAAATATTTATTATTTATTTAAATAATATTTATTTAATATATCCATCTCTACAAGTGCATTGATGAAGGGCTATGCTATGCCGTCGGTAACTATGTTACTGGCAGGAATACCCACGCCGGACAGGATAGCCTCGAGAAGCACGACCAAGAAACCATGCAAAAAAACCCAAGCTACGGTGCGAGGCATTGTGCCAAGAGATCTAGCCGTAGGCTAGGGCAGCAGGGTTAAATGCTGTCATAAACAATCCCCTTGGAGCAACTGGCGAACTCCACTGTATCAATGCCCTCCCCATCAAGTGGCCTATAGGGTAGTACATGGCCCGATTTTTATCGTGGGAACAAAATGAATAAACACAATAAAGAAAATAATAAGTCTGGGGCTCAAATCCCCTCAAAAAGTGAATCAACCGAGGCTGTACAAGCAAACCTCGCCGAGACTATGAAAATATGGACGATAAAGTCCAGAATCCTTTCCTGAAGATGGAAATGAAAAATCTCTCGGGTGCAGTCCAGAGAAACGCATTTGAAAAGAAAGCAAGAGCTGAGGAGAAACCGATTCCTCCGATAAAGAGGAAAATCCGGACAAAAAACCCCACAGCCCTGGTTTTGTCAGAAACAGTGATACCTGGAGGGTCTGACTCAGGGAATCAACCCTCGAAAAACCCACAGGAAAAGAGACTGAGATCTGAAGATGGGACTCCAAGCCCGAAACAGATCTCGAAAAAACGAAGAAAGGGGGAACAGGCAAGTGCTATTAATACCTTTGCTGAAACCGCCGCAACAACAAAGATATGCATTGCATTGCGGGGGTATCCTGAGGTCAAAATGACTCAGGAACAATCCGAAGAGGTTCAACTCTCGATGCTACAAACCCTTATTAGCCAAGAGCTCGTTGAGGGCCCACAATATCTGAGTTGCCACCTGGACAGGGGGGCCCTCGTTGTGCGGTGCATAGGGTCAACAGCTATAAACTGGCTCATGGAGAACGTCCCGAATATCAGACCATGGGACGGACCGGAACTTGTGGTCGGGGATGCAAGAGCCATGATGAACACATCAAAGGTTCTGCTGTATACTCCCCAGATCTATAACACCGTTGAAACGGGCAAAGTGATTAAATGTAATATACAATATCGGGATCCGAGGAGAACCTATTGGGACGAATATAATTCGACACTAAAGTTCAAACTCGCCACAATTCCGAAGAAAGTTAAAACAGTAATGGACATTGAGCTTACTGCAACTGAGCTTCATCATGCAATAATTAACTCTTTCCAAGAAAACTGCCCGGAGGTCTCAAAAGACATCAGCAGGTCGACTCGTTGGTGGAATGAGGGCCTAAGGAGTCAAAGGCGAAGGGTTCGCCAGCTATTTAACAGAGCAAGGAGGTTGGGGAACTGGGATAATTACCATGAAGCCCTTACCGAATACAAAAGGTCTCTGAAGAAAGCCAAAGTGGACTCATGGAGGAAGCTCTTGCATGATGTTGAAAACACATCTGAGGGAGCAAGGCTCCATCATGTCCTGGCGAAGAAACCCGCTGACACCATCGGCTTACTTCGTAAACCCAATGGTGAGTATACTAGCTCCGCGAAGGATACACTCGAGACACTGCTCCGAATTCATTTCCCGGATTCGGTGACAGTGGACGATGAAAACACTTCTCAAGAGCAGTTTAACCAGTGTCTCCCGCCGACTGGCGAGGACTGGAGAAGAGCGGCGATTGCCATTAACCGCTCTAAAATCGAATGGGCAATAAACTCATACGACCCCTACAAAGCACCGGGACCAGATGGGATATACCCAGTTCTTTTACAAAAAGGAGCAGAGCATCTTTTAACTCTGCTTGGTCATATATTCAGGGCAAGACTTGCTACGGGTTATACCCCAACCGTATGGAAGCCAGTAAGAGTGACCTTTTTGCCAAAACCGGGGAGGCTTAATCACTCCACGGGAAAGGACTTTAGACCAATTAGTCTGTCATCGTTTCTACTGAAAACAATGGAACGACTAATAGGATTTCATTTGACTCAGGGGGCATTGTCAAGAAATCCGCTTCATGCCAACCAACACGCGTATCAGGTGGGGAAATCCTGTGAATCAGCCCTCCACAACCTAATATACAGGATTGAGGAGGGATTCGCAAGGAAACAAACCACCTTGTGCGTTTTTCTTGACATAGAGGGGGCATTTGACAATGCTTCTCACAATTCCATGGTTGATTCTGCAGGTCGGCACGGAGTTGAAGACACCTTTTGCAGGTGGATAAAATCTATGCTGATAGGAAGAAGAATAAAAACTTCTCTTTTTGGAGAGTCCATCACTGTGAGAGCCACAAAGGGATGTCCACAGGGTGGTGTCTTATCTCCACTCCTGTGGAGCCTGACAGTGAACAGCTTACTGACAAACCTCAACCAAAATGGATACTACACACAGGGTTACGCGGACGACATTGTAATTGCAATCCAGGGACCCTGTGAAGGCACAATCTCGCAGCTTATGCAAAACGCTCTTAGAATCGCGCAGGAATGGTGTATCAATCAGGGATTGAAAATTAACCCTGGTAAGACCGCACTAATTCCATTCACACGTAAAAGGATGGTGGATAACATAAAACCACCAATCCTCTTCGGTGAAAGATTACAGATCACAAGGGAAGCCAAATTCTTGGGAGTAATGCTGGACTCCAAACTAATATGGAACCCTCATCTGGAATATATAACAAATAAGAGCAAATCTTCTCTCATGCTTTGCAAGAGAGCATGTGGAAAAGTCTGGGGTCTAAAACCCAAAATGATCCACTGGCTCTACACAACAGTAGTCAGGCCCATTATAACCTATGCTGCTTTAGTGTGGTGGCCAAAAGTTAAGCAGATTACTGCGTGCATAAAGCTGTCCAGGATCCAGAGACTGGCCTGCTTGTGCATCACTGGATCCATGAGCAGTACACCAACAGCTGTCATGGAAGTCATACTGGGGCTGCCTCCGCTAAGCATTGTAGTAACAGCTAAAGCGAGATCCAGCGCCTATAGATTGTCTTGCAATAGCAACTGGATTAATAAAAATCAGGTTGGACATGCAAGTATCGTGGGAACATCAATTATCTCAGACCCCGTCTTTGAAATGGGCACAGATATACTTCTCAAGACATACTCCTTCTCAAAACCTTTCACTGCAGTATGTGATAGGGCCATGTGATCGGAAAAGAACCATCCTACCTCAGGAAAGGAATCGTCTGGTATACAGACGGATCCAAAACTGAAGAAGGGATCGGGGCGGGAATCTACGGTGAGAGACCAAAAGCAAACATAAGCCTCAACTTGGGGAAATATGCTACGGTCTTCCAAGCAGAAGTCTACGCCATACTGGCTTGCGTCCGTGAGAACCTACGTAGAGGCTACATAAACCAGAACGTATGTATTCTGTCGGACAGTCAAGCTGCTTTAAAAGCCTTGTCTGGAACTGAGGTCACCTCAAGGGTAGCCCAGGATTGTCTGGAGGAACTTCTGAAACTGGCAAAACGGAACAATGTTAAATTGATCTAGGTGCCGGGTCACAGTGGTTTCGAAGGAAACGAAAAAGCAGATACCTTAGCAAAAAAGGGAGTCGGAATGCCTTTCATAGGCCCAGACACTATTTTAGGAATTGCAAAGACTGCATGTAAACAAGTGATCAACGAGTGGCCAAATGCTAAACACCGTGATCACTGGGAAAAAGTACCGCGGCAAGAGCTCGGGAAGGTACTGCTTCAGAGTGCAACAAAGAGGGTATCTCTCGATGCACTGAGGCTGAACAGGATGCAGCTGCGGAGGGTTACCGGGTTCGTTACTGGGCATTATCCCATGCGGAAGCATCTGCACACAATAGGACTCCATAACGGCTCCATTGTGTGCAGATTGTGTGGCGAGGAGGAAGGAACATCCAGCCACATAATCTTTGACTGCGAACCTCTGGGTTACAGCAGATACAGGCTGTTCGGTGCATCTCACCCCGAATATATGAACCTTCAGGAGGACCTGATAAGCAAGCTCCAGGCTATTGCCAACATATGGGAGAAGCGAGTCTCGTCAGACTGAGCTAGGAGGGGGAGCACAATGAACCATAGGGTCGAAGTGCAATAATTTTTTCCCCGATATCAATCAATCAATCAATCAAAATTATAAATTTGAGTGGTACAGTTCCGCAAGTGATTTACTAAATTATTTATAACTTTCGCAATTTTTTTACGCGGGACTTCAACTTTTTCAAAAAATTTCTAGATGCAATTGCGAATCGAATGACTAATTATCCATGCTTGTCCCGAATGTTTGCCTGTCGAATTTTTCTTAAAATATAAAGACATTTTGTTTCATGCAAAGACGTGTTAGTTTTAGTAGTTACTAAAAACGCGTTTGCTTACTAGTCTAAATGAGTATTAATAAAATTTAGTTTTTGGTTTTGATATATATATATATATATATATATATATATATATATATATATATATATATATATATATATATATATATATATATATATAAATATATATATATATATATTGTCGCGGTATCCTGGCTCTCTTTATCCTCAAAGGAGCGCTGCCTGAATCTGCAATGATTCCGATACTCGAAAAAAACAAAAAAAAATATATTAGTAAAAGATATTACTAAATATTTTGTAATTGAAACAACACGTACGTTTTTTGTTTAAAGAAAAGAGAAAAACAAATTAAATTAAACACAAGTTTTAACGAAACAAAAAAAAACTTGATTTTATTGCTTAAAAAAAATGATTATCCAATTTCTTTTTCAACAATTATTTTAATTTTTTTCACACAATGTCAGACTTTGAATTACATGATCAAATTACTTGTACAAATTCCAACTTTAACTTGATCTGGATTGAACAACAATTATATACTTTGAACTAATCAGACAATACTTGATTTCAACTTTTATACTCACAGACAATAGTCGCTATTAAACTCTGATACTAATCGCACAATGGTCGATTTTAAAAAACTGACTTGAATCAACACTGGTCACCGGTTTATATACCCGCCATGGGTTGTTCTAGAATATGATTGTTTTTTTTTGAATAAATATTTTTTTAACAATATATTTTCGCATGGAGGCTTCTAGAATATTTTACTATTTCAACACCCATGGACGTAGTCGGAGTGTTCAGACTATTTATAAAATTAATTAAAAATTATACCTCTCCTTGGGTTTGACCCATTGTCACACCCCGCTTGGTTGATATTTAACCAGAGACTTAATGAACACGGCCAGTGTGAATTCAAAATCTATACACAAATTTTATGATACATTCATAACTGTAAGCTAGCTTACTTCTGTTTACTTGTTTTACAAAAATTATCTTGTTTTTACAAAATTATTTATTTGTGATCTATTTATGTTATTTTGAAAAACATTCAATTTGTATGACTTTTGATTAAAATTAAATTATATGTAATAATTTTTTTTCAATTTTTGATTTAAAAAAAAATAGAAAACCTTTAAATCAAAAGCAACGATTAATCTTATTATCATTTTTCGAGTTAAAAAAAAAACTTAGTTTAAGAAAAAAAATAAATCGAGCTATATTATTTTCTTTTTGTACTTCTTTCAAAAAAAACTCCTTCTTTTTGCAAGGAGAAAAATATTGCTTTGTTAAATATTTTCCGTAATATTTTACTTAATATTTTTTTATTTCATAATTAAAATGTGTGTTGGATCAAAAAAATTATTCTCAATAATTTTCATTACAACAAAATCTCCCCCTCTAGATTCCAATACACATTTTCTAATTTGCTTATTATATTTGGTCGACCAATTTTTGACTTAAGAACTATTTGAATTATTTCAATTGGAGAATAATTTTTTTTAGTACTCCACTGTTTAAAATTTATTATTATTTTGTTTTCATATTTTTATTATTCAAAAAATAATAATTTATATAATTATTGGTTTATGCGAGTTGAGAATTTACATAATTTCAACAAACATTTACTTAGATCGGATATGACTTGCGTGTATCCAAGCTTACTTCGATATTTCCGCACATATTTCAAATGAGTTACAAAAAGTACTTGTCTCAAGACAGTTACTAAAATTAGTTGGCAAAGTACAGTTACTAAAAGTAGTTGTCTCACATGAATTAATCAGATGGTATTTTGAATTTTTATTTCTTCAATTTACAAATTGAATATTTATTATGGATTGTGCTGAAGTATCGAATAGGCGAATTAATGGTTTCTATCTGATTGTATCTAAGTATATTTTTTTTGTATAATTTATTTAATTCACCATTCCGAAACTTGTGGTTTTTCAAACTTGTCACATTTCAATACACATTCTATACACATTTTGGCTGTACAATTTATGTATTTTATGTGAATATGCAATGACTTTTCAATTTATAACTATATTGTTTTGTATACGCTTGGTATTTTTGGCCTTGTAGTTTTTCTTTACAGAAGCGTAAAGTCCCCTTTATATACAACAATGTATCTGAATTAAATTTGTAGTGTATATATATATTTTTGCAAATCAGACATATTTGAACATTTTTTTTTTACTGTAGTGTCTTTTTTTTTTTTATATACGATATTTCTTTTTACTACAGTTCAATCTAGTACATATTCATGTAATTTTTTTTTTATAACTTGTACAACCAAACTTAGTATTTTAAGGATAGTTATACTATCAACATATTAAATGAAAAATTAATTATTTCAAATATATTTTATTTTAACATATATTTTGTTTTGTTCTTTTTTTGTACTTTTTTTTATTTTCAGTATTTCAGATTCGAATCACTAGTCGATAACTTAGACACTTACTGGATAGTAAAGATCTTACTACCTCAATATTATCTTTTTTAATGGGCCCAGCTTTTATTGAAAGACTTTCGGTTCAACGTGTTATTTTTTTTATATTTACGTGTATCGCGTTAGCACCGATCGTTTTCCAATTTTCATAATTCCACATACAATACTCTGCTTTGGATTTTTTTTTCTAAAGTACCGTATATTTAGTTTTCATTATTTTTTTTTTAAAAATACATCATAATACCTCTTTTAATTAAAATTACTAAATTAACAAAATTCCAATATTTATGAAAATAATTGTTAATTCAATTATTTTCTATAAAGTGTGGTATATTTTTACATACACACACACTCATTATTTTCTATAAAGTGTGTAGTTTTTTTTTTTAAAACTAAACACCCTTTTTTTTTAAAGTAAACTTAATTTTTTTTTAAATACACACAATTGTACTAGTACATTTAGCTAGTTAGCATAACTTAAAATTTGTACGTTCACATTAGTTCTTCTCACTCTTTATCAACGGCGCCTGTTGTTGATTGCCGGTCGTCTGGGCCGCAAGTTGTACCCTGGCCTTAATGCTCTGGCCTCTGGCTCGTCCACACTTGGTACATCCCGTCGTCTTCCATCACCTCCATGCCTTTGACCCCCCAATCGATCTGGAAGTAGTTGGCCGAACACCTCGTTCCCCACACTCAATCTTCCCAGATTCCCGTTGGCGGCGGTCCTTGCACTGGCCGGCTTCAAGAGACCTCCATGTATTTTCGTGGGAGGCACTGTATCCACAACATATATTCCAGCTGGTAAACTCCTCAGCACCCTGTAAGGCCCTTTCCACTTTGGTGCCAATCCACTATGGACACCCTCCACCTTACTGCTGAGCACTTGATTGCGCATCCAGACGGACTCTCCTGGTTGATAACTGAGTCCCGCCTCCACTTGGTCATTTTCTTCGGCATTGGTCAATATTGTTTGCCGAGCTCTTTCAACATTTTCCTTGCGTTCTTGGCCTCTCTCATTGACCCAATCTTGAATTTCTTGAGGCTCTTCAGCTGTTTGTATCTGCCAATCCCCAGGCTTCTTCATTTCTGCCCCCAGTAACAATTGGGCAGGCGAAAAACCAGTTGTTCTATTTGCTCTGTTTCGTATCGCAAATAAGCACTTGTGTAGTTGTTGGTCCCAGTTTTTGTGTGCTTGGTCCAATAAATTTAAACGCAACAACTTCTTTAACTCTTGGTTCTGTCGTTCCGTGGGGTTGGCTCGTGGATGGTATATTGGCGTTGTCCAAATTTCTGTGTTCCAATCTTTGTTCACTGCTTTCCATTCTTTTGATCTGAACTGGGGACCATTATCACTTAGTACTGCTCTTGGATATCCATAACGACTAAATACTTCGTCTTTCAGTACTTGGGCTATCTTCGAGGTCGACGTGGCCCCCAATGGAAATGCTTCGATCCATCTAGTGAATAGATCAGTCACAACCAATATATTTGTCTTTCCACGTGATGTGCGTGGGTATGGACCCATCAAGTCGATGCTGACTACCTCCCATGGTGAAGTAGGTCTTCGACTTCTCATTGCTGTACTTGGTTTCTGATTTAGTGGCTTCACTCTAGCACTCGTATCACACCCTTTCACATATCTGCGTATGTCATCTTGCATCCCATACCAGTAGACGCGGTTACGGATTTGACGATACGTTTCTCTCCATCCAGGGTGTGCTGCTTCATCACTATCGTGATATCTTCTTAGAAAACCAAGTCGGCGTTCTTCGGGAACCACTGGCACTTCTTGTACCATCTGTTGACTATGGTACCAGAGGATCCCGTCAGCTACGGTGTAGTTAGCTCGTGTTCTGTCCACTCGTCGACGTAGATTGCTTCTCAGTGGACTATTGTTATCTACGATGTATCTTCTGGTGGCAATCACATCACGATCTTCATCCTGCGATCGTCGAATATCATCAAGTGTGGGTGTTTCCACTTCGATGACGTTGAGGGTTATTGGTGTTTTTGCCCTCTTTTCAATCACCCACTCTGGAATGTCCTCCACTTCTTCATCTTCAGCCTTGCCCTGTGGTTGTCTGGACAAAGAGTCGGCGGCTTGATTATCTTTTCCGGGGACGTGAATTATTTCGTAATCATAGGCTCCCAATGCTAATGCCCATCTTGTCAATTTGGCTCGACTATCTTTAGTTTTGTTCAGCCATTGGAGCGCTGCATGATCTGTGTATAATTTAAAATGTCTTCCATCAAGATATCCTCGAAACTTCCTCAATGCCCAGATTATCGAGATACATTCCTTTTCTGTCATGGCGTACTTTTTTTCTGTGGGTCCAAGCTTTTTGCTGGCGTAATTTATTATTCTCCTTGTCTTGCCATCATCTTCCATTTGGAATAATATTGCACCCAGTCCGACGTCACTAGCATCCGTATTTAAACAAAATGTCTTCTTAAAATCTGGATGTGCTAGTTTCGGTGCATTTACTATTGATGACTTGAGATTTTCGAACGCCTTCTGATGCAATGGTTGCCAGCGCCACTTTATGTTCTTCTTGAGCATTTCGCTTAGAGGTGCAGCTATATCTTCGTAGTTCTTCACGAAGCTCCTGTACCAACCACATAATCCCAAAAATTGTCGTAATTGTCGTCGTGTTCTTGGTACAGGGTGATTATTGATAGCTTTATTCTTCTCTTCCTCTCTGTCAATGCCGTCTTCGCTCAAAATATGTCCCAGGTATTTGACTTTGTTGCTGCCAATGACACATTTGCTTGGTTTACAAGTTAATTCATGTTGTTCTAGTCTTTCAAGTACAACATCCCTTTCAAGTATTTCGATCCACAATCGAAAAGTACCATCTTTCTTCTTCGGCAATACGACGGGTGCGGCCCAAGGCGATGTGGATGGTTCTATAATGCCATCGCCTTCCATCTCTTCAATCATCTCTTCTAATACCCGTTGCTTCTCATTGTTGTACGGGTATGGTCGTAGTTTAATGGGGGAATTCTTCGTAATCTCAATCTTGTGTGTGATCGTTTTTGTCCTTCCAACTTTGCCGAAAACGCTGGGATGTCGCCGAATGACATCTTTTAACTGCTCTTGGTTCTCAAGGAGTTTAATTTGTAACTCGCCCAATGCATTGTTATTTGCTGCCATTTCTCTATGGGCTCCATCTGGTTTTCTCCATGCAATGCGGACTCTCTTATCACACCCCAAGTAAATTATACCACTCCGGTAATCGATGCTCACACCATTGTTTGTTAAAAACTCGTGACCAAGTATCAAATGGTTCCGTAGGCCAGGTACAACCATTACTTCAACATTGAACTTCATTCTTGATATCATCACATCCATGCACATTTTCCCAAGAATTCTGAAAGTATTATTGCATGTGGCTCCACTCCCTGTACTATCTCTGACAGGGTGCCATTTACCAATACTTCTTGCCAATTCTTCGCTGATAAAATTGTGTGATGCTTGACTATCGATCAGTGCCAATATTGATCTTCCACGCACATCAACTTCCACAATTGGCCCATTCTGGTGTGAGTTCTTGGTCTCCATTGTTGTCAAATGAACCGGTAATTGTTGGTGTTCACGCCGATGTTGTGCGTCTTTGTGGAGGTTAATGTGTACCCCAGAACCAATTTCCTCCTTCATTGATCCTGGAATTAGTTTCCCGACGGCCCAGGTCTATTTTGTTGTCCCTTTCTGGGACAGTTTCGACTTATGTGCCCCGCTTGGTGGCATACGAAGCACGTGCCTGGACTGCTTAGACGTGGTGGTGGTGGTGCTCTTGCTGGTGGTTCTTGCCGATTCCTCGTTGGCTCTTCATCCAGTGTTCTAACGGTTATACGTAGTTCATCTAATGACTTTGGATTCGAAATCTTCACCAGCGGTCGAACATTATCGCGTAGTAAATTCAATATTATGGGCATCACGTCATCTATGTTCCTATCGGCGTGCACTCTTCTGAATAGCTGCACCTTCATGTTGACGAACGCTTCTGTCTTCAATCCTGTGGGTTGGGAAACGGTCATCAATTCCAGTTCGGCTTTGGCTTTCCTTCCTATACTGTTGAAGAAACTCTCCAGTTGCCATTTCCACTCATCGAAGGTGTAGCCCAACCACGATTCATCAATGCCCAATCTCTGGCTGGTCCTGTTAATTTTTTTGTGACCATCTCAATCCAACAATCTAGGGGCAGATGCGTTTGTCGTAGTAATGCCGTTGCTCTGTTCAAAAAAACTACTGGATCTTCGGCCGGTCTACAACTGAACTCCGGACATGATGGAGCGTCGTTGTGTCTAATGCGGCGGATCGAATGACTGTAGTCACCTTTTCAGGGGCTATACGTATGTCACGCAGTTGTTGTGTCTGACGCTCTTCGATCCGTATAATGTCATCCACGACTTTGTTGTATTGATCGTGCATCTTCTCCTCCAAGCCTTTGATTTGCGTGCGATTCTCAATGACATCGGTTTTAATGTTAGCGATGTCGGTTTTCACGGTCTCGACATCCGTGGTAATTTGGTCGATCCGCTGTATACACGCGTCTCTCAGATTTATCATTTGTTCCCCCAATTCATGTTGAACAACTGACATCTCTTGTAGTTGATTTCCGATTCTTCCTTCAAGTTCATTGCTCATCCTCTCTTCTGTCTCTTGAAGTTGGTTGCTCATTCTTGCTTCAGATCCTTGAAGTTGGTTGCTCATCTCTTCCAGTTTGTTGGCCGTCTTATCCAATCGATCACCCATTCTCTCATCCAAATTCTTGAAGTTGGACATTATTGTCGCAAACATCATTTCCATTGTCGCAGCAGCTGGCTCTTCCGGGTTGGAAACCACACTTCTACGCCGTTCTGATGTGGGAATGGTTGGCCCTTGAGTCCTTGAAGTCGGTGTTCCTTGTTGCCTAGATTGGTGCTCCTCCCATCTTGCCTGTAAGACCTCTCTAGTGCCAGTGCTGTCCAGCCTTTCGGCCTCCATCATCTCACGCAGACGTGGCATGGGAATGCTGCGGCTTGCCATTGTAATTCCTAACTTCTTCCGTGCGTCTCCTGGTCCTGTCACGGTCGCCACTTGTCGCGGTATCCTGGCTCTCTTTATCCTCAAAGGAGCGCTGCCCGAACCTGCAATGATTCCGATACTCGACAAAAACAAAAAAAAATATATTAGTAAAAGATATTACTAAATATTTTGTAATTGAAACAACACGCACGTTTTTTGTTTAAAGAAAAGAGAAAAAAAAAATTAAATTAAACACAAGTTTTTACGAAACAAAAAAAAACCTGATTTTATTGCTTAAAAAAAATGATTATCCAATTTCTTTTTCAACAATTATTTAAATTTTTTTCACACAATGTCAAACTTTGAATTACTTGATCAAATTACTTGTACAAATTCCAACTTTAACTTGATCTGGATTGAACAACAATTATATACTTTGAACTAATCAGACAATACTTGATTTCAACTTTTATACTAACAGACAATAGTCGCTATTAAACTCTGATACTAATCGCACAATGGTCGATTTTAAAAAACTGATTTGAATCAACACTGGTCACCGGTTTATATACCCGCCATGGGTTGCTCTAGAATATGATTGTTTTTTTTTTGAATAAATATTTTTTTGACAATATATTTTCGCATGGAGGCTTCTAGAATATTTTAGTATATCAACACCCATGGACGTAGTCGGAGTGTTCAGACTATTTATAAAATTAATTAAAAATTATACCTCTCCTTGGGTTTGACCCATTGTCACACCCCGCTTGGTTGATATTTAACCAGAGACTTAATGAACACGGCCAGTGTGAATTCAAAATCTATACACAAATTTTATGATACATTCATAACTGTAAGCTAGCTTACTTCTGTTTACTTGTTTTACAAAAATTATCTTGTTTTTACAAAATTATTTATTTGTGATCTATTTATGTTATTTTGAAAAACATTCAATTTGTATGACTTTTGATTAAAATTAAATTATATGTAATAATTTTTTTTCAATTTTTGATTTAAAAAAAAATAGAAAACCTTTAAATCAAAAGCAACGATTAATCTTATTATCATTTTTCGAGTTAAAAAAAAACTTAGTTTAAGAAAAAAAATAAATCGAGCTATATTATTTTCTTTTTGTACTTCTTTCAAAAAAAACTCCTTCTTTTTGCAAGGAGAAAAATATTGCTTTGTTAAATATTTTCCGTAATATTTTACTTAATATTTTTTTATTTCATAATTAAAATGTGTGTTGGATCAAAAAAATTATTCTCAATAATTTTCATTACAACAATATAAATAAATATACTAATATATATATGTATATATATATATATATAAATTGATTTACATTTTATTTTCAAAAAATTTAACAATTTGATTGAAAACGGGTATTTTGTGGTTTTTCGGTGACATCTGAGGTCTCGGACATGTTATGTTTTGTAAATGTAACGAGTACCCTGCGAAGAAGAGGCAAACGGAAACACCTCCAATCTCTAATAAACCACAAAAAAATCATTAAAAAAATGGACATGTTATCTTTTAAAAATAAACGATTCAATTTATTTGATTATTTGTCAAACCGATTATATGTTACAAGAATTAATACTGACTAAATATCCACATGAGAAAAAACGTGTCTATACTTGATAGAAAATTCTTGCTTCTTGCATTCGATTTAAATGAATTGTATGATAAGAAGTATTGTTTCATACTTTATGCTTTGTTGAAATTTATTAATTGTGATAATTCATGCGTGTTTTAAGTAAACAATTTTAAAGAAAATGAAAAATATTTTCTGTTAAAATTAAAGAAGTTATCATCAATGAATTGTGAATCCATAACACACGGTAAGTTAAATTTTAAGTTATATTTAGTATACAAATATTTTCCATAAAGCATATAAATTATTTAAAAAAATGCCGAAAATCTTTAGCTTCGTTTAAATAACAAAAAGCTTTAATCAAAATCTATTAGAATTTTAAAATATATTGAAAATAATATAAAAAATCTCTTAAAACATTCTATATATTTATACTTACTAGAAAAACTTGCTGAGTTAATTTCGAAGGGTGGACGAATACGATTTCCACCGGCAGCATATGAGATATATCTGAAGCACGACCCAAGAAAAATTTTCTTGAAGATAACACAATTGATATTTTAACGCATCATCAATAAATATGGTAATTTAAATTAAATTGTATTTTAAAAAAAATTATAATTGTTGGTTTAATTATGAAATAAAACTATAATTTTAGCTAAGTGTAATTTATTATTATTAGTCTTGTTACTAATAGCCCACATTAATTAATTTTTTTTTAAATTCACAAATATTTGTTTAATTAAAACACTTCCGTAATTTAACATTACTTGTCGGCCACGTCATCTGGTCGACATTGTCGTCGTTGAAAACGTTTAACTGGTGGTCCCGTGCAACTCTGCTGGGAGTGGTCGTGGGGAGCTGAGGGTGAGGCCTCAGTTTCTCCTATATATGATGTGAGCTTGCTCTGCCGAGGCAGGGTGGGCGGGACTTAGCCACCAGCCCCGCCGGTCCTTGGTAGGATAGTGTGCAATGGATGCAAAGATCGGAATCTGCATTGATTCGGGCAAGTTCCAGTCCGTCCGCGTTTTTCGGGACTGGTAAAGTGGAGGCCGGGCCCAAGAATACTGGGGTAGGACTATTAAAGGCCGAGACGAAAAGGTCGGACTATGAATGCCGTTCCCGGCTATTCCAGCCCGCCATTTGCACACGATGGCTGATTTTTTGATTAAGTTAATGAAAATCTCAAACTCCCAAAAACTAACGGAAATGCCACCTTCCATAAAAGGAGGCCCGAGTTGCGTCCCGGTTATGACCAAAACGTCGGGGGGACCACATCCCGCTTAAGATAAAAGGAAATTCCGTCGGAAATACCACCCGGATACCATAGGAACCCGGCAATGATTTCAGGTGCCCAAAAACAGAGAGTAATGAAGTATTTTTTAAATAAGAAAAAGGGTGACTAGCGACTTCAAGTCAATGTGCCTCTTTTTAATAGTTAAATGTTTATACGAGGCTGTAGGACGTTAAGCAAGTTAATAATGGGTTGTTGGTCGAGACATTCGGCGACAACGATACGAATGAAAAACTTGCTAATCCAAAGATGTTAGGAGATCAGGAGGTGGAAGTATCGCCCCATGGAACATTAAATAGTTCCCAGGGGGGGATCTTTTGCAGAGACCTCATGATTTACTCCATCGAATATATAGTTGAAAATATGTCCGACCAGGGAGTTATTGAGGCATGAAGGATTAAGTGGAGGCAAGATGGTGAGTTGAAAGACTCACCTCTCCTCCAACTTACCTTTAACAAAGTTGATTTGCCAGCAACAGTGGATGCTGGCATTCACAAGAAATCCCCGTGCGTCCGTACATTCCTGCACCGATGCGATGCTATCAGTGTCAAAGATACGGACACACGGCTGGTAAATGTGATCGGCCTCAAATTTGTGTATGCGGGAGCCATTTCACGATGGAAGACCGTGTAATGAGCAAGTTACCTGAGCCAAAGGGTGATGGGATCCAGCCCTCGCACTAAACCTGCCGTCTCTTATGCCCGCGTCCCAGCTACTACTCCCGTCCCTTCAGCTGACGCTTCCACGCTCGCAGAAGAGCTCGCTTCGCTGATGATAAAAATCATCAGCGAGTTTTCAATAAAAAAAGCGATGGCCAAGCATCAGCAAGGTCAGCTAAAGTCATCAAAACGACGCAGGAGGGGCCCAGGGCCCTTCTCAAAACTACAATTAAAGGTCCAGGCCTCCGGCTTCAACATCGCCGGGAGGCAGCCCGGCGCACAAGATGCGCTCGAGTAGCCTCCCGAATCGTGAAAGCAGGGTCGTCGTCTCCTACAGTGTGACGTCGGAGACGGATTCGGATTCCGTCACTTTCTCCGACAAGGAGACGACCAGAAGAGATAGAAGAGGCTGGCCGAAGGGGAAGCCCGGGAAGTGATGCCACAACTTCCTGGGGCAACCCTTCCTAGCCAATAGAAATGGTTGATATATTACAGTGGAATTGCAATGGTATTAAACATATACCCTGGAGACATATACCCTGAAGTGTTATACCATCCGCCGGCGAGATGTTCTGCCAGATGTTCGAGCAAGGATAGGTGTCGCAATATTAATAAGGCAACGTACACGTATCGTACTACGTATCTTACCAGGCCCTTCGCCTTGACACCCCCCTACAAGCTATAGCTGTTAGAATACGGATCGCTCGAACTCACAGTATGCACAATCTATCTGCCGGACTTCGATTGGAGTATCGAAGCTAATGAAGTTATGATGCTAGGTGATTTTAACGCTCAGAGACAATTGTGGGGCTGTGAGCATAGAGACGCACGTGGGATGAGTCAAACACGTTTCTTTTAAATACCGGTGAGAAAACACGATTTAACGCCAGAACTGGTGAGATGTCAGCAATTGATCTGACACTATGCTCGCCGGCTCTGGCTCATCGACTGGAATGGATGGTACTCCCTGATCCTTGTGGGAGTGACCATCTACCCATCAAACTTTCTCATCTCACCGCATCCATATCCTACTTCGCCGAGATGGCTTCTTCGTCGAGCCAACTGGGACACTTTCATGGAAAGTTCAAGTTCAAGTTCCCACGCTGGGGGGAGACGTACAAGAGGATGTGTGCAAAATAACCTCCAAAGTCATTGAAGTAGCTACACACGCTATAAGAAAGTCTTCCGGCATTCCACCTAAGAGAAAAGTTCCCTGATTGAATGATGTCGTGAGAGTAGTGGTTTCAGAGAAAAAGAGGGCATTTAATAAACTGAAAAGACGCCCCATGCAGGAAAATTTGATAGCCTTTAATAGAAGAAGATCAATAGCAATAAGAACTATTCGAGATCAGAAAAGGCTATCTTGGGAGCAATATGCTTCAGCCATCAATACCTCCACAACATCTTCGGAGGTATGGAGGAGGGTGAAGGCAATTTCGGGAAAATTTTCCTCATCACCAACGCCTGCCCTCCTCAAATTGGATGGCCGGGTCATATCGCAACGTGTTTAGCGAAGCATTTTGAGCACGTCTGCAGCTTCCAAAATTATGACCCAGATTTCCTGCGGATCAAGATGCATCACGAACAACATGATGATCTTGATTTTTTCTCAGATGAATCTCTCCAGTATAACAACTATTATACAATGCAAGAACTACTGGAGGCGCTAAAGTGGTCAACAGATACTACACCTGGCCCCGATATAATACATTATTCCATGATCCAGAATCTGCTTATCCTGGTAAGTAAAGATTACAGGATCTATACAACAATATTTTTGGCAGAGCGTGTACCCTCAGAAATGGCGGGAAGCCATTATTATCCCGCTGCTTTAAGAGGGTAAAAATTCATCGCAACAATCAAGCTACCGTCAAATATCTTTGACTTGCTGCTTCAGCAAGATATTGGAAAAATGGTGAACAGACGTCTCGTCTGGTGGCTGGAAACTAATCATCTGATAAGTAGATATCAGACAGGTTTCCGCCAATACCATTCGACGACGGACCAACTTGTTCGCCTTGAGAATGGCATTCACGACAACTTTCTCCAGGGCTATCACTTTGTGGGAGTATTCTTCGACCTGGAGAAAGCATATGATAAGAGGATCTCTGCCTCAGTTCATTCAAAGTTTTATGCGTGACCGCAAATTTCGTGTCCGGGTGGGAGGCACTGACTCTGGGATCCATTCCCAGGAGAATGGTGTTCCCCAGGGCTCGACGCTTAGTGTCACCTTTTTTGCTATAGCGGTCAATCACATCGCAGTTTCAGCCCCGATTCGTTAATGTCTGTATGTTGATGACCTTGCAATTTTCTATGGAGCTCCATCAATGGATACAATTGAAACGAGACTCCAGCAAGGCATCAACGAAGTGGTGTATTCTGCAGAAAGTGTTGGTTTTCGGTCCTCCACAGTTAAAACTACACTGGTCTATTTCTGCAGAAAACGCACAGAAAAGAAAAATCCAGATCCGATCCTTTACTTAAAAGAATCACGCCTTGGATGTGCCGCCTCGATTAGGTTCCTGGGACTTGTCTTTGACAAAAAATTAACGTGGCGCCTACACCTCCAATCCCTGGTAGCAAGTTGTCGCAAGGCAATAAATGTGCTTAAGAGATTGGCTGGTACATCGTGGGGTGCGGACCGGGAGATGCAACTGCGGCTTTATTTATCGCTGATACTGCCCAGGATGGATTATGGCTGTGTAGTATTCTCCTCCGCCCGGATGCCAGCGCTCAAAATCCTTGATTCTATTCACCACGCAGGCATTAGACTTGCTACAGGAGGCTACCTCTATGAGACTATGTGTAGAGTCGGGATTTCCCCCATTGAGGTTGAGGCGTGAGCGCCTGCTCGTCAATTATGTCGCGGGGGTATGGGCTAAGTCCAATCATGTAACTTCCCGGCTCTCTTCAGAAAATCAAGATTTCTGAAGAGAATCTATGAGAGACGTGCCACGGTCACAATACCTCTGGCCGTTCGAACGCAGGAGCTTTTAGAGAGTCTTAATTTTGAATTTGCTCAGGTACTTACCTATAGTTTTCAGGAAGTACCTCCTTGGCTGACCCCAAAAGTAAGGTGCCTGGCTGGTCTCCGTAAAAATGAGACCAGTTCCCAGTACTATCGGACCTGCTTCCAACAAATTATTAACGAATACAATGAGTCTCTGTGCGTGTATACGGATGGATCTAAAACCATGTCTGGTGTGGGGGAGCGCTATTGCCATTGGCACTAGCTCACACACTTGGTCGCTCTCCCCACAGGCATCCGTGTACACTGCTGAATTATATGCAATTTTGCAAGCCCTTCGATGTTGTAAAAAGTTTTCGAACCTTCACAATACATTCCTCATTTGTTCTGACTCGTGGATCGCGCTGCAAGCACTAATGTGTACGCTTTCAAGGGACCCTCTTGTGCAAAACATCCAAGCGATACTCCACGTGCTCCAGCACATGTCCATCGTTTTTGTATGGACACCTGGGCACGTGGATATACATGGGAATGAGGTGGCTGATGATGCTGTACTGGTTGCGGCTGATTCAGACCACCTGGATCTAATTCCAATACGCCAAGAGGACCTGAAAGTGTGCATACGTTTAAAAATTAATGAAAAATGGCAGCGTGAGTGGAACAACCTCACGGAAAAGCTCAAACAGGTCAAGCCAAGCATCAATAAGATGCCGGCACCTGTAAATCTGAGCCGTAGAGAGAGTGTGGTCCTTACCCGTTTGCGAATAGGCCACACTTAAATGTCGCATGCATATCTTCTCTGCGGTGAGGATCAGCCAAGGTGCACTGTTTGCAGGACAATGCAAACCGTGAGGTATATTGTTGAGGAATTGTAGTCTTTGAACCTTTACGGTAAAGACTACGGCTTCGAAAAAATGTAGCACGAGTTTTATTGTTTTTATTGTAATAGTGAGAGCTCTTTACACCCACACTATTACACGTTGTTATATTTTTTTGTTTTTAAAACTTTTTATTGTTATCTAGTTTTTTAAGTATTTTTATTTGTTGTTGTTGTAAATTTTTTGTTGTTATTTTTTTATTAGTATAGTTTATTTTTTGTTATTATATTCCTACCTAGTCGATTCATTTGACTAGGTAGTGTTGTGATATTGTTAAGTTTTTTTATTGTTATGTTTTAACCTGCGGGGGCTAATGAGCAAGTTCTCGAAGCCTCTAAAGGGAGCTCGGTTTTTAGTGGGTAGTCTGGCTGGCCAGGAGACCCACACTCTGTGCGTCAATGCATTTCCCACCTCCCTGGCCCAAAAAAAATCATAAAAGTAAATTAAAGAAGTTCGTTAAAGAGGAAGAGATATCCACTATTAGAACCGTTTTATTAAATGAATTAATCTTGTATGTATTTGTTTAACTCTTAAATACTTTTGATTGTCCTACACTTTCCATATGAATACTCATAAGAATTGTCATAATAAAATCGTATATAAATAATTTCCATATAAATAGTTATAAGGAGAATTCTTATAGACTCTGATAAGAATACTGCTTGAATTATCTGATTCATTCTTATAAAAATAATGTTTGTTTGTCTTGAACTTTTCTTATAAAAACTCATAGGAATTGCAAGACAAATGTTTTATGAGAACTCATAAAAACTCATAACTTAAAATTTTAACTTCAACTTCTTATAGATTCTGATAAAGATTTTTTCCTCGTTCTTTTTATGAGAAAATAGTTTTATAAGATTTTATAAGTTTTTTCAAGGGACAAAAACATTGCGATTTCTCATAGCTTCTATTTCTCATAGTTTTTATAAGATTTTTTCCACAGGGTAGAGCGATTAAATGTTTTATCACAATCATCAAATGGAAAATGGTTTTTTCCAGTATGGATTCGTTTATGATAAGTTAAAAGACTTCGATAATTAAATGTTTTGGTATAAACTTCATATGTAAAACGTTTTTTTTCAACAATCGTTGATGTTCCGAAACATTTCCATCGAATGTTTCATTCTTAAGTATTATTTCAGTATTTAATTCTTTTTCAAGCTTTACGCTTTCAGTTTCATGGATTCGTTCAAGTTTCACTTAGACATTTTCTTTAAATATTTCGCCTGTCATTGTTTCATGTTCCATTATAAAACTTTCATCTAATATTTCATTTTTAATTATTAATTCTTTTTCAAGTTTAATATTTTCCTATATCCGTATCTGCCATTTTGCATATATGTAATACTTCTATATTGCTAGTTCCCATAAAGTGTAAGCAAAGAATACACATAGAAGCTCATATCGAGACTTTTTGTGTATTTGAAAATTTTTTTAACTATCCTGACCACTCGATGACAATAGCTGTTCGATTTCGGTATTTAGTGCCATTACCAGCACAACCAACTATATTCTTTGGCAGAACTTAATACCAATTGGCTGGGTCACATCGAAGCGGGGATGTACTTCAAATTTATATCAAATGGGAATCCACCAATATTGATGAAATTTGTATGAATTAATTAGTCAAAATTTTTTAATTTTTTTTTACAAGCTGTATACAATATTAATATTTGTTTTTGTAGTTTCAGTTGCTATATTAAAAGAAGCTTTAAATATAAGTTTTATTCTATTAAGAATTTTAAAGGTGCTGTGAGGGAGTCAAAGAACGACCGCCAACAAATATTTCAACCGGGGTTCGATCCCTTGTGCGTTGATAATGTTTTTTTCCACATTATTAAAATTATTTTAGATTATTAATATTATAATAATTATTATGGTTATTATTTATACTGATAAATATCCTATTTCAAATTTTATTTTTGAAAAAAATGTATGTAGTCTAGGTAGTCGAGAAATAATTGGTGTTAAGAATTCAAGTGCATCGTTTATCTCTATTTTCAAAGTTATCACTCCACAAACAAAACGCTCTATGATAATAGCAATGGATCATGTTCCTAACAACGCAAAACCTTCTATAAAAAAATTCTAGAATAATATATACCTAAGTGTGCGTAAAAACAAAAACCAATTATTCTGTGTCATATATTCAAAAATGTATTAAAAATCGTTTGCGTTCTTGTTATAATACCATCTATTATTCAATTAATCGTGTTGTGTAAATCTTCGTTGTTTTACATCAATTACCACCCATAGAAACATATTATATTTGTAATTTAGTAAATTTAGTTGTTCAAATCAAGAAACTGCAATATTTTTTATATAGTCCATTAACCTCCCTTCTAGTTTTTTCGTGCCCCTTACATTATTAGTCCATCTCAACGGATTAAAATTTCAGTGTCGTTACAGTGACTTGAAATTAAATTTATAAATTGTGTCGTGTTCACAAATATAATATAACCTGTGCAAAATGTTACCTCCATGTGAAAGAAAACGTAATGCTGCTATCAACAATTTAAAAGGTGTAAAGAACTTCACTGGAAACTGGAAACTGTTTTAAACTGGAAAATTAGCCCACATTCAAAACCGTCTTGAGAGAGTGGAACAATATGCTGCGGCGTTCGAAGAGTCGCAAAGTGAGTGCGAAGAAAGTTTGACAACTGACGTGTTTGAACCTGAAGCAAATCGACGTCAGGACTTCGAAAATCTTTATTTTGATGTGAAAGGTGATTTGATGGACTTACAACATCAATGTGCAATTAAAAACAGAAGCAGTGAATCCACTCCAGCAATAAAAACTTGTGATCAAGCATTTGAACTCTCTGATGTGAAAATTGAGCCGTTCGATGGCAGTTACGAAACTGGTTCGCGTTTCGGAATCTTTTCAATGTAATGATCCATAAAAATGAACAGTTACCGAAAACGTCCACATTGCTGTATCTGAAATCATACCTAGTGGTAGTGCAGCGAAAATGTGTCAAAACATTTATATCTGTGCAGCCAATTACCAAGTAGCGTACGATCTTGTTTTCAACAAATTTGACTATACATAACTAATTATCTATAATAACTTGTCGGATATTTTCAATCTGAAAGTTTATCGTAAAGATCACCATCAAGATCTTGTGAACCTTGTAGATACTATGGAAAATAGTTATCGAGCTCTTGAATTCTTGAACATGAAAGTGGAACACTGGTATGTAATTTTAGTGTACATCGAGCCATCCAAATTGGACGACACCACAAGAGTGGTGTGGGAAAATATTGCTGCAAAATTGAAATCGCCAAAATATCGTGAAATCATAAAATGTGTGGAAAATCGTGCAAAATACTGCAGAAAATCAAGCATGAATCCAAATCTGTTGAACTCAGTAGGCCACAATATGTCAAACCTACTAAGATCCTTGTAGCAACTCAAGTAAATGTATGTGCATTATGCGCTGGAAATCATTTTCTTGGGTATAAGTGTGAAAGTTTTAAATCAATGAGCGTTAATGATAGGTATAGTTTTGCAGTACAGCATAATCTTTGCTTTACTTGCTTCGGAAATCATTCGTTGAAAGTGTGCCCATCGCGTTATTCATGTTATAAATGCCACGAAAAACATCATACTCTTCTACATTTCAACGAACAGAAAGTGTTTCCTCTTACTCCCAACGCACCCTGGTTCAGTTGATCCAACTCCTAAGCAGTCAACGAGAGCTCTCTTTAACAAGAGTGCAACAGGAGAAGAAACCTTACAGGGTGAAAATATAAGTGTACTTCACAAATTCTACTAGCTACAGTGAAAGTAAATGTGGTGAACATTTCGGGAATCCATTTGTGTGCACGGCGATCCTAGACTCAGGATCACAAAGCTGCTTCATGTCGGAAAGTTTTTGCCAGTTACTTAAATTAAGTCGTCGGAAAATCTACCAGCCAGCAGTGGGCATTAGAAGTCAAGTAACCTCGATAAAACATCAAGTATCAATCAAAATCAAATCGATGACGTCAGAGTTTGAAATAAATTTAGATTTTCTTATTTTACCAAAGCTTTCAAGTGATCTCCCAAGATATATGATCTCCCTAGAAACAGACTTATCTTCAGTGAAAATTCCGAACGATGTGGTGCTAGCTGACCCAGACTTCTATCGACCGGGGAAAGTGGACATGCTAATAGATGCGGAAATTTACAACAATCTAATCACGGGCAAAAGTGTCTCAATTTCTAAAAATTTACCCGCATTACAATCTACTGTGTTTGGTTATGTGAAGATCGGTCGCGTAAATCAATGACTACACGCGCTAACATCAGTATCGCTTCATTCATTTGAAGATGGTAACCTTCGTTACAATAATAGAAGAAAAACGGTGCGAAGAACATTATTTACAAACAATGTCTCGTAATTCAGATGGTCGCTATGTTGTCAACTTGCCCGTGAAGGACAACATACATAACTTAGGTGATTCCAAAACTAGTGCTATGTTACAGATCAACTCTTTGGAACGTAGATTGAATTCAAATTCAGACTTGAAAAAGCAATATTGTGAATTTATGGAAGAATATACAAATTGGAACCGCATGGAAGTAGTGAACGATTCCTCAAATTCTGAATTGGAATACTATCTACCTCACCATTCAGTGGTGAATCCTAGCAGTACCAAAATTACGCGTCGTATTCAATGCATCAAATAAGTCCAAAATCGGCATCCCAAATGATGCACTTGCAATAGGACCTACTGTGCAACAAGATTTACTATCAATTATCTTGTGGTTTAGGAAACATCAAGTGGTAATTACGGCTGATATTTGCAAAATGTATCGGCAGATTGAAGTGACAAATCACCAACGAGACTTGCAGCGTATGTTGTGGCAGTCATATGAAAGTGAGTCTGTACGATGTAACAGGCTGTGTACAGTAACGTACGGGACTGCTAGTGCGCCTTATTTGGCAACCTGAACATTAAATAAGTTGGGTGAAGACGAATTTACTCGGTTTCTTTTAGCAGCGGCCCGTGTTTCCAAAGACTTCTACGTTGATGATCTTCTAAGTGGCAGTAATTCGATTGAAAGTGCCCATGAAATCCGTGACGAATTTGTAGGACTTTTAGATAGTGGGTGTTTTTCGCTAAGAAAGTGGAACTCTAACAAAGTAGAATTAGAAAGTAATCTATCAAGTGAATTACGGGATGAAAACTGCAAAATTGCAAGTGTTTTAGGACTAAATTGGTACACTGTTGAAGACTCTTCCTCGCCATGTGTTAATCATTTTAAATTTATAGACATCCTGACTAAACGAGTAGTTTATTCGGAGATCGCGCAACTTTTCGATCCTTTAGTACTTTGTGGACCGGTTGTTTATCTCGCGAAGGTATTTTTGAAAAATTTGTGGACTTGTGATCAAGTTAACTATATGACGAGTTACAGACTTCTTGGAAACGCTTCCGTAGTGAACTGATATGCCTTAACAATATAAAAATTCCTAGATGTATGCTTACCCCTAATTCTAAAATAGTAGAATTACATGGTTTCTGTAATGGATCAGAAAGTGGTTATGGTGCATGTGTTAATACTAAATGTACTAAGTAGCATCATTGAAAGGGTTGACAATTCCGCGCTTGGAACTCTGTGAGGCTCTTCTATTGTCTGAGCTAATTGATAAAACATTAAGGTGCATGGAAACTATTACTATTTCAAACGTAATTTTGTGGAGTGATTCAAAAATTGAGTTGGCATATATTCGTTCTACGTTCTCAAAATTCAAAACATTCGTGGCAAATAGAGTGCGTCGAATCCAGGACCTTACATCTTCTTTCTGTTGGCAACACGTCAGATCGGAAAACAATCCAGCCGACGTATTATCTCGAGGTTTAACTCCAAACAAATTAAAGGAGTGTGAATTGTGGTGGTTTGGTCCAGAATTTGTCCAACAAATTTATGAGGTAGATCAGTCAGTGAGTGATCAAATTATATTACCCGAAGAACAAACATTTAAAAGTGTTTTAAACAATACTCTACCCGATGGTAACTTTAAGGTACTTGTTAAATTTTCTTGATTTATAAAACTGGTAAGAGTAAATGCTTGGTGTATGCGATTTATAGACAATGCAAAATCGAAGAATGTACTTAAGCACAGTGAGACATTAAGTGCTAAACAGCTAGAATCATCTCTGAAAGTGTTAGTGCGCATGGTTATACTCGAGAGTTCAATTGCGAACTTATCTCCTTCAGAAGTACTAAAGATGTCTTGGTGAAAAGCAAACTAAAAATCATTTAACCCATTTATTGATAATTCGGGCTAAATTTGGGAAGGTGGTCGCCTCGAACATGCGTCCCTACCTTATAAACCATAAATTTAGTGAACTATTAATGAAACATGAACATGTTCATAACTTACACGCGACCCTATTGCTAAATATTGTGAGACAGAAATTTTGGATTGTGTCAGGAAAATCCTTAGTAAGTGAGTGTCAATAAAATACAAGATTCGTTCCAAAGTTACATCTAAGACTTATGGGTGTATATTCGTTTGTCTTAGTAATAAGGCTGTTCATTTAAAAGTCGTAGAGGAATTATCAACTAACTCGTTAGCAACTATTCGACAATTTGTATCCCGTCGGGGTAAATGTAGTGCAACTTACAGTGACATAAAAATTTATGTCTCAAGACCATATTGACAGTGAAAATAATTTTTGTGCAAGTGAAGGAATAACGTGGTCATTCATCCCACCTAGAAGTCCTCATTTCGATGGATTATGGGAAGCGGTCGTAAAAAGTGCCAAGCATCGTTTAAAACGACTGTTATTAGAGACAATATTAAAGTAAAGTGTTTAAAATCGTACTAAAAGAAATAAAATATTATGAATTGGAAATTTGATAATAAAATACCCATAATGACCAAAAATTCAATGAAACTACCGCCCATTTTGACCTTTAATGGTAATGTAAAAGAAAAATGGGGTAAGTGAAGACAAAGATTCGAATTATATATAATGGAATTTATATAATGGCTTGGACAAAGCGGATAATGAAAGAAAAGTAGCAATACTCTTAAACACAATAGGAGAAGAAGGCACTTGAAAAATTTAACACTTTAATTTAACACTTAAAGCGGAGAAAATTTTATAACATACCTTACTGAATTGAAGAAATTGGCAAGGAATTGTGGTTTTGGTGATCTAAAAGATAGTTTAATCAGAGACCGAATTATTTGCAGTGTCAACGATGCAGAAGTAAAAGCAAAATTATTAAAAGAAAGCAAACTAACTTTAAATTATCTGTGGATATTTGTCAAACGGCGGAGTTTGTGTTGAACTGGCGAAGCTGCATATGAAAACAATTTCACAAAAAGATCCAGAAATACATGCATTAAAACTAATCAAAAACAAGTAAGACAAACTTAACAATGGTAATGGCAGACAACAACACCAATTTCGCCAACACCGGCGTTTGGTAAGGCATGTTACCAATGTAAAATTTAAATCATTTTGCTAATTGTTGTAAGTTTAACATAGAAAATTCTATAAACACATTAAAAATAAACAATATAAACGATGATGAGTTATTTATAGGCAGCCTCGAAAATAATGCCTCTCCTGACAAACGGGAATGGGTAGATGAGATACTTATGGACAACCAATATCATTGCAAAGTAAAACTATATAGTGGTTTAAAATAATATAAAATTTAAATTTAATAAATGTGAATTCAGTACTAATAAAGTTAAGCATATGGGGCATTATTTCACTGACTCTTTTGTACCGTAGTTAATTATAAAATTAAAGCAATTCTAGAAATGAACGCCCCTAAAAATAAACAGGAACTTGAAACATTTTTAGGTATGATTACATATATTTCAAGATTTATCCCAAATTTACAATCTGTAAATGCGCCACTTAGATTCTCAACTAAAAAAGATATGGAAATGGGACGATAATACGGAAAAAGTTTTTACAACCTAAAAGAAATTTTAACGAAAGCTCCTGTGCTACAATATTATAATATTAAAGAACCGGTCATTTTAAGCGTAGGCACATCAGTTTGGAATAGGCGCGGTTTTGATACAAAACTGTCTTCCGGTAGCTTACGAGAGTAAAGTACTTACAGAGTATGAAATTTGGTATGCACAAATTGAAAACGAGGTCCTAGCAAATTGCCTTTGTTTGTATAAAATTTGATCAATACATATATGGTTAAGATATTGTAATAGAATCCGACCACAAATCCCTAGAGACAATTTTCAAAAAATATATCTATGATTGTCCAGCTAGATTGCAAAGTATCAGACTAAAATTACAAAGATAAAATCTAAAAGCCACATATAAACCAGGCAAAGAACTTTTTTTAACTGATGGTCTGTCCAGATTATATTCACAAACCTTGAACAAAAAAGAAAAATTCATTCAAGAAACAAATTCTGATGAAGATTTAATATTATTAAAAAAATACATAACGGATGGTTGGCCCCAAAATAAAAAATTAATTCCATTTTCATTAAAATGCTAACAAAAATATGCGGAAGAGTTAAGCGTTATAGATAATTTAATTTTTAGGAATAACAGACTGATACTCCCACCAGAATAAAATGTAACAGGCCTAGATCCTATGAATTCAAATAAAAAACGGGAAGAAAATAGAAACAAACAGGAGACATATATTTGGTCCTATCATTGGTAGGCAAAATTATATTGCACAAAGTAACAATACAATATGATATGATCAAACACCCTATGAATCATTAAATTATAACAGTGAATCAAATAATACAGAAAGTAATAAATCTGATAACACGAACGTGGATAACGACAAAGATTAAAAGCGAAGAGAACGGTGAAAACACCTACAAAATTTAAAGACTTTGAATTTAAAGACTGAGAATTTAGAACAATAAATTATACGAGAATTAAATTAATAATTTTAATATTAATTTGAATGTATAATCCGTTTACCAATGTATGTAAAAGCGGAGGATGTGATAAGGTTTTTAGTAATGTTCGAGTAGGCAGACCAGGTCGGCATTGAAGAACAATCAAGATAATATGTCGATATGGTGATTTATGTAATGATGACGAATTCAAATAAATTTTAATTAAATAAATAAATCAGTGTTTCATTTATAATAACCAGAGGATCATGACAGTCCTCTTTGTGGATCTTTGGTACAAAATAAATCTCTGCCAAAGAGGCATGAGAACTTAATAAACTCTTGTATAAATCATCACCAATGTGTAGAGCACTTTTAATTTTCTAACCAAAGCCAGTTATTGCGTCTTGTAATTGTCAATAATGGATCTTTGTATAAAGCCTGAATCCTGGAAGCATCTGCCTCGATACGTGCACAATTGATTTCCTTTGTGAATTTACAAACTCTGCATTCGCATGAAAAACAATATAAATCCGACATCTTCATCTCCAAACATAGCAACTTATTGTTTAACACCATTAAAAAGTTTGTGAAATTACACCCAGAATTGGCAGTTATTAATTCTGACAAGAGAAACCGTACAATAATTATCTACAAAGGTGAATATGAGCATTGGGCGAACGAACATCTTTATTTAAGTTTAGTTAAGAATCAAAGTGGCACATTTACAGGTTATAAATTTGGGATAAATCTTGAAATATATGTAATCATACCTACGAATGTTTCAAGTTCCTGTTTATTATTAGGGGCTTTCATTTCTAGAATTGCTTTAATTTTATCATTATCAACGGTAACTCCTTTGTCAGCGAAATAACTTAACTTTATTAACTTTATACTTAACTTTAGCTCCATATACTTAACTTTATTAGTACTGAATTCCCATTTATTAAATTTAAATATTATACTATTTTGTTCAGCTCTTTTAAGGCCGTTTTTTAACCGTTAATCATGCTCTGCTTGATTTTGACCCTGTATTCTAATGTCATCTATATATATATATATATATATATATATCTACACATTCTAAGTCACCGAATATGTTTTATTATATATGTTTCATTCTAAGTCACCGAAAATTCCACTTGCGGAGCATATGCCAAAGGTAGCGGTACCTTCCAAACGAGGTTGTAATTACTACGTAATCAGTACTTTTTCGTTCAGTTTAATTTGATGAAACGCGCAATCTAAATCTAGAGTCGTGGAAACTTCTGCTTCTGACATGTGTGAACTCAAGTCATCGAAATTCGGTATGTTACGATATTGACGTCGTATGTATTTACTTAATTTGATTGGGTCCACGCAAATTCTTATTTTGCCATTTTTATGTTTACTGATAACTATTGGATGAACCCAATCAGTGGGTTCCGAAATTTTTCTATAATACCTTCCTGTTCTATAAGGTTTAATTCTGTTCTGACCTCTTCTAATATTGATAAAGGAATTTTTCGATACGCAGCCACTGATGGTTTCACGTTATCGTTGAGTTTGATATCATATTCAAACCCTTTTACACAACCATTACCGCTAAAAACATTTTTATGCTCTTTCAAGATCATATTCACTGACAATGTTTTGTTTTTAATGGAGATTAAATCAATTCTTTGAATTAAGTTTAACTTTTCTAGTGAGGGCAAACCAATAATAACTGGGTTTGTAATTTTACCCCCTTTTGTTGCAATGAATTCTAGTTTCGTACATGGTCTATTATTAAATTTGCAATCAAGTAAACACCGATAAAATACTTTTAATTGCGTTCCCTCATACGCCTTTACGTTATCATTTGTCTTTTTTATTTGGTTAAAATCAGTATTAAATTTTTTTAGTTCTTTGTCCGAAATAACGTTTGCGTGGGATTCTATGCTAAATTTAACAACAATTAGCAAAATGATTTAATTTTTTACATTGGTTACATGCCTTACAAAACGCCGGACATTGGCGAAATTCGTGTCGCCGGCCACACTTTCTGCAATTTGAAATTTGTTGTTGTCTGCCATTACCATTGTTAAGTTTATCATACTTGTTTTTGATTTTTCATATGCAGTTTTCATACGCAGCTCCACCAGCTCAGCCGTTTGACAAATATCCACACATAATTTTAAAGTTAGTTCTTTCTTTTAATAATTTTGCTTTTACTTCTGCATCGTTGACACCGCAAATAATTCTGTCTCTGATTAAACTATCTTTTAGATCTTGTAAAAAACAGATGACGATCAATTCTAAAACATTTTTAGGGTCTTTTTTTTTCTTCATCAGATATGTTGAAAGTGTTAAATTTTTCAAGTGCCTCTTCTATTGTGTTTAAGAGTATTGCTACTTTTCTTTCATTATCCGCTTTGTCCAATCCACATGCCATTATATATAATTCGAATCTTTGTCTCCACTTACCCCATTTTTCTTTTACATACTTTTCTTTGACCATCAAAGGTCAAATGGGCGGTAGTTTCATTGAATTTTCGGTTATTATGGGTATTTTATTATCAAATTTCCAATTCATAATATTTTATTTCTTTTAGTATGATTTTAAACACTTTACTTTAAGCCTGTTCTATACCAATTCACGCAAACTTTATCCGTCCAGAGTGCAGCAGCTGTATTTTAAAATTATAATTAAAATTGGATCCCCCACTCTATAATTTTTGGATGATAGGAGAATAATTATATATACATCCATTCTAATAATATTATATACATACATTTTTTTTCATTTCACTTCAATCATCGTGTTTACTATACACCCATTTCATATCCATATATCTTGACTTTTTTTACAATATTATTATGTTATTTATAAACAAATCAGAAACAAACACATTTATAGATTTTTTTTATTGCAATATTTGAGTAAAAATACATATCTTTATAATTTTTTATTAGATACATTCACTGGTCGAGAAAATTTGATTTTTTTTTGTCACATTGATGCGATAGAAAAACATTTCTTATAGTTTTGCGCTGAATTCGTATTTGGCTTCGGAATTTCTGTAATACACAAGCTTTTTGAAATTATTTTACCTAAAAAGGGATAAATCCGTTTTTCGGTTATATTTCAAAGTTTGTAACATCACTATGCAATTTTAGTTTGTTGCATTTTTAAAACCAAAAAATCATCTCAAACCTACAAGGTGAAATGATCATTTGCAATATATATTTAGCATAAACATTATATTATCGAATGATAATTAGTGAGAACTCTAGGTTTTTAAAATAAAATTTCAAATTTGTCCCCTTTACCTAGATCAGTTTGGTAAAAAAAACTGATCTAGGTAAAGGGGACAAATTTGAAATTTTATATTTAGCATGTCTTACCTTTTTCACGTTTTCGGTATGCCTATTATAAGTTTTAAATGTGATTGGAGGAATATTAAGAGTGCCCAACAGCTCTTCGCATTGGTAATGTCCAATTCCAATGCTTGTGCACCCCCAAACAAGCGAGTCACTAACGTACTCCGTCGAATGGGTGGAAATTAATATGCTTTTTACACACATGTCGCAGTGAAAATGTAAAATGCTTTTTAAGCCACGGTTCACCTCATTCTTTAAAACCATTTTTCCTGACGTACATTTTATCGGATGCAAAACTACTTTTTCGAATTGTTAAAGGACAAAACCTAAATCCACAATTCGAAGACCTTTTAATAAGTCCGCGATGTTTAATGGAGCTTCGGTCTCTTCTTCTATAATTAAACTAGAACCCGAACAAAAACAAATTAATATTTTGTATCCACGAAAGTTTTGAATCATGAAAAAATTAAAATACTTACGAATTGAACTAGATTAAACGACTAGTAGACGCGCCAAAGTTAGGAGAATCAGCTTTCTCAGTACGGCTATATTAAAAATAGATAATTAATAAAGGAAAAACTATTCATTTTAAAGTAATGATTTAAAACACTAACCTTCCTAGATTTTCCTCTAAATCAGGTACAGGTTGGACATTTTCAATTGAAGCCAAATAACTATAAACAATAATTAAATAATTTTACAAATTATGGTTTTATACGATCATTATACATAAACAACATAATCATTATTTTAATTGGCAGCTTTTTTACATTAATATTATATTGTTATACACATACCTCCTTGAGCTGGCCTTTGCTCTGCGTCCTCGAGAATTTCTCTTAGTGATTCTTGAAGAATACTTCCGATATTTATGCATTATTGCAAAACACGCGCAAAACAGTAAATACAAAACATGAAATTAAATTTGAGCACAAAATTGCAAGCTTGTGACACACAGTAACTGAAAGTAATTTACTTGATTATATTACTACGAAATTAAAGTAAGAGAAACTTAAGTTTAACTTCGTATGCAAATAAAAAAATAATTAATCAATTGAAACTTCTAAGACTATTTATATATATAAATTTCAATAGATTTGGCTACATCATTTGCTGAAATATAAGTTAAAACGACTATTTTTGGTAGAAAAGGAACAATGATAAACAAGCAGTTATATTTATCATATTATCTTTTTTTATTACATACTATACGTATTAATATAATTAAAGGACAAAATCTATTTTGTTGTATATAACCAAAAAAATTTTTTTATACATATAAGGGGGCGGTAAATTTCTTATGTATTGGATACTATTAATTTAGCTTATAACAGTAACTGAAATGAAATAGAAATTTATGATATAACGTGTCTTGAGACTTTAGAAATTTATCTTATTCCACTGTATCTGGGTGTGAAAAATTAAAATTGGGAAAATTAACTGGATTTTGGAAAAATAAAATACCCAGGGCAGGTAGAATATGAATACCTATAACATATCCAAATTTCAAATCGATAGAGTAAAGGGTATAATCGTAGGGCTTGAAGAACTAATGTAACTTTAACCATTCTTATCTGGAAAACCGCTTTTCTTTATAAATTTTTTTTTCCACCAATGAATATTGAAGAAGATTCTTAAAAAAATTATAAAATCTCACGCCAATCAAAGAAGGTCTAAAATTTGTACATTGAATTTGATTACAAAATTGAAAACTTGTGACACGCAGTAAGAAGTAAATCTTGTGACACTAAGTAACGACAAGCAATAATATGTATGTATGCATAGCTGTGTTATATTTTCACTGTCAATATGGTCTTGAGACATAAATTTTTCTCGAAAATCACGCAGTAACACGGTCAGCACTAACAAAGTTAGTAGCATTGTCACTGTAAATGGCACTACATTTACCCTGACGGGATACAAATCGCCGAAGAGTTGCTAAGAAGGAGTTAGTTGATAATTCCTCTACGACTTCCAAATGAACAGCCGTATTACGAAGACAAACGAATATACACCCATAAGTCTTAGATGTAACTTTGGAACGAATCTTGTACTTTATTGACACCGGTACAAAAAAGTCCTGGATAGGATTTTCCTGACACAATCCAAAATTTTTGTCGCACAATATTTAGCAATGCTTGAGGGGCCGCGTGTAAGTTATGAACATGTTCATGTTTCATTAATTGTTCACTAAATTTATGGTTTGCGGGAAGTAGTAGTTGATGAAGTTGCTCATAAGGTAGGGACACATGTTCGAGGCGACCACCGACCCGAATTAAGCCCGAATTATCAATAAATGGTTTAAATGATTTAAGTTTGGTTTTCACCAAGATAACTTTAGTACTTCTCAAGGTGATAAGTTCGCATAAGTTTGTGATTACCCCCGATGACAGGATTTGCTCTTTCCGCATAGAAAGCATGTACACTTCGATCCCTATAGATACCGCTATAACAGCATTAAAAAGACAATGGAAAAATATCAAGAACTATACCACCACTCATCAACCATAGTTTTTAGATATTTTTCGCCTGTGCATAAACGGCGCTTTTTTTACGTCTGAAGTGACACCTCACAAATTCTTCAAACAGAATAATGGTTTATCCTTGGGTTCTATTTTAGCTCCCATCATCTCCAATTATGTTTTAAATATGATTGTGAATGCTGTTTTTGATAATTTCCCATTACTTAGACCAACTTTTATTAAATATTATGTAGATGACATAATATCTACTGATTAAATTGAATGATTTCCATCCAAATATAAACTTTACTTGTGAGAGAGAGATTGATTCCAAATGGGAATTCCATGACGTACTACTGGTCAGACACCAAAATACCATGACACTTTCCACAATGTGGAACAAAAAAGATTACCAATCTTCGAGGATGTTGAACTTCCATACGTATCATCACTTCAACATTAAGTACTCTGTTTTGTTTAATAATATCTTTAGTTCAACTTTATATACTTCAACTTATATCACCGTCACTTAGACCCCAGGTCATTGTGATGTTGAAGGATCTGTGCAATATCAACAACTATCCAAAGAAGATGGTAACTTACATCATTAAAAAAGCCACCAATAAAGTATATAATGGTACTTCTTATGTCAAGGATTATCAACACACCAAATACGTTAAACTTCCTTTTTCACATACTTTTCCACCTAACTTAAAAAATTCATTGCCAGGATTAAATACGAAACCAGTTTTTACCTACAAGAATCAAGTTCGCACTTTGTTTTCCCATCTCAAGAAGTGCAAAGAATCTGACATTTCACATAATGTCGTTTATAGGGTTAATTGAATGGATTGCAATTCGGGGTATATTGACCAATCTTCTCAAACACTATCAAATCGGATGTACCACCACAAATACGATCTCCAACGTGGAAACCTTACAACTCGGTTACAGGTCTATGTTCTTGAACAAAATCACAGAATGGATTTGCACAACCCTGAGATTTTGAAAAAAGAAAATAATCTAAAGACTAGATTGAATCTTGAAAATTGTTATATTTCTTCAACAAGAAATATTAATCGTCACATTGACAATCAACATCTTCAACAGTCATATAATTCGATTTTCAATTTGGTTAAGAATAATGGTCTTTTCTAAGTGTTTTAATTTACCATTCATCATTGATCATGCGCATTAAAAATACTGCTAAGTCATACAATTTCTCCATGCGCCATTTTGTGACCACCAGGTATAAACTGGACAGTGTTTGGTTTCTGTATCAATATGTTATTTTTATATAATGTCATTCATTTAACTTCTTTGGGTGTTGAATTTTTATACTTCTGTTTGGTTGTTAACATTCATTTCCATTATTTCTCTGTGATAAATTTGTTAATAATTTCATTTAGTTTATTAAAAATATGTATTCCTTGCTTATAGTGCAGCAAAAATTAGTTAGATAATTAATTAATCAATTTTTATTAATTAGTTTTTTGTGTTGTTCGCTGCAGTTTTCACCCTATTCTTTTGTGTGTGATAAATTATGTTATAAATTTTCATAATTTATTTATCAGTTATATTTGTTGTTTTTTAAATTGAGTTCACAAAATTGTTAAGTTTTATTATAATGCATAACTTTATTTTCGTTAATTTCTGGTATATTTTAACATTTGTTTCAACAATAACATTTTCAACATCTGTAATTTACCCATTGAGTCACTTGAAGTGTTTTCGATTTCAAATTCGTTTCTCAATTCTAATTTTGTT